>OX465276.1:172234904-172890404 GCA_949987645.1 Tachina grossa | reverse complement strand
TCATCGCCGCACATCCCACAAAAATCTGGAGTAACAGTCTCCCAAATGCTGGTTCTTGCTCTGACCGAGTAGTGACCTGTCAACGCGCCTATCAGCAGTTTAGATCTTCCTGAGTCAAGTTTTGGCCAAAAACTCCTCGAGACTCTACATCATCGCCACATACTCATGTGGCTTTTTACATGCTGTGTACTATAGGTTTAACCAAACTGTCCGGACTTGTACAAAGTTATCCAAAAGCGTTCCAGATAGAGTTTGTACAGAGATTATAATCGTAATCGATTTTTAATCGCTCGATTACGATTAGAAATGTTGCTATTGTTTTCAAGCAAAGAATTTATGACAAATTTGCATACAGGACAAGGTTAACTCATAAAAACTTTAAATTTAAAGTTTTAATGTAAATTACTATATACATTTTGCCAAAACATTTTGTTGATTGCGGGTTTTGCATGTCTTTATGCCTGCATTTCATTGGTGATTTACTAAATCATTAATATACTTCAACCATACTTTTGAAAAGCTTCAATCCTCTTCTTTCATGCACATACTTTTAAAAAATCATTTGAGATTTTACATAAGATTTTTGAAATAAAAATAGAATAAGCGAGAAGGCTCAGAAACTTATAGTTACAAAACAAAGAAACAATTAGTCGCCCACTGGGCAAAATAAAAAATAAAATCTATATTAAACATTTATTAAATATATTATTTTGTTTTATTATATTCGCCCAATTTGATTTCAAAAACGTCGTTATTTCTCAAAAATTTAATTTGGTTGGCAGATAGATAAAGTTTGCCTTATCTTCGAACGTTGCATTTTTACAACTTAAAAATAGTTAAAAGTAGGATTTTATGGGACGTATAAAAAGCTTTCGATTATTGCAAATTGAATTTAACTTACCAGGTAGGATAAACTTGCCTGTAATTTATCGCTCACTTTAGGTTAAAGTAAAATTTTGCAAATGATAAAGTTTTTATACGTCCGATAAAATCCTACTTTTAACTATCTTTAAGTTGTAATAATGCCCCTTAGAAATATTTAAAAAAAGTGCACATGATGAATTTATATCATGATGAATCAACAACTTAATATAAAAACCCTGATAAAAAATACTGTTTTTACATGAAATTGTTCATTCATCATGATATAAATTGATCAGGTGTGGACATCCAGGAATGGATTGGATAAAGTATACAAAATTAAATGAAAAATAAACTAAGAAAGTAGAATTATACTTCGTTCTAGAAAAAGTTTCCTCTCAAAAGATTGATGGATTGTTTTTGATACTCATAAGTTGTGATTTAAGAACTTTATTTTACAATTTTCTCGAAATAAAAATAAAATTTAATTGAAAAATTAAATTAAAACGCGAACTTAAGACAAAATAATTAAGTTTCTTTGGTTAAATCCGTACATTTCAATTAAAATTAATGACTTAATTTGTTTTGGTTTTATTAAAAATTATAATAGTATATTGGTGTGTAAACATCTATACGCTAAGGGGTAAAAATCTTTTAGTGTAATCACACGGACAACAAGTAGTACAGAGAAACTTAGCATCTTCATATAAACACCATCTAGTGTGCAATAGTAGCTACTAATTTTCACTAACATATAATTGTGCTAGCGCAGTACAGTTCGAAAACCATTGCTGTAAAATTACCACATACATTACATTTCAGTAAATATATTTCAGTAAATATGAAACGATTTTACTGGTAATGCAAATTAAATTTCATTATCAGTAAAAATTTACTGAATTTTTTTCAGTAATCAGTAAATTTACTGCTTACTGCAATTTTTAATGCAGTACTGCAGTACATATACTGCAGTGTGCTCATTTACTAACCAAATAAGTTAAATAAAACAAACAAAAACCAGCAATTCATATGTATTTACAATATTGAAAGTTTTGCTACTTTTAATTAATTAATTAAAAATATATATTAAAAGCATAAGTACTTCCAACTTAAAAAAATTTTTCATTACACATCTCCCCTGTGATCGGACTCACATTGCTTTTTTTCTTGCTAAATCGCAATTAACCGATAATCGCAATTAATCGCATATTTTTTAATCGTAATCGCGACTATGAAAATCCTCGATTATTTGCAAACTTTAGTTCCAGATAACAATTTTTGTGCAATTTTGAGAACGACTGAGAGAGTAATTTTTTTCATTTCCTGAACAAACTAGTACGAACTTTTTCTTTGGGTAAGTTTGGACAAGAATTAAATAATCAGCTGTTTTTTTTACATATTAAACTGAAAAAATAACCGAAAAGAAAGTAAGTTTTCAGCTCAATTGGATACAAATAACGTGTTGCGTGAGAGTAGGAAAAGGACATTGGAAGTACAGATGATGAAGTGACAGACTGGTGATACTCGTAAGTAGGCGTATTATTAGTTTTAGATGTTTTATTACAACAACCTGTAATGTTGACAGAACTGGGACTGGCCAGGGTTTGAAATCGGGCTCTCGAACACCGTAAGTTTTCTTTGTAGTTGACGCAGAGACCATATGGCCATGATGTTATTAACCGTATTTTTTGTTAATGTTCTTGTCACTACCCAGCAAAAAATAAAATGAGTACTTCTTTAAAAAGCTCTTCTTAATTACTTCCTAAATATGCATTTTATTCTGGTTTAACGAAGTTATTTTTAATCACATATCTAAAGAATGTAACAGCCAAGAAAACTGGTCTATATACTGTAAATATCGCAACCGTGTCAAGAATGTTATAAGAAAACTAAAAAAAAAGATAATTGTGAAAGATTCAACAACATTAATTATAATTCTGCCTGGAAAATTCTCAATGATATCGGTTGTTGCGATTCTGACCGCTCCAACATCTCTGAGGATCCGTATACGTTAAACGATGCCTTCATATCTAATCAATCCACCGACTTTTGCCCACTGTTGCGTATGGCCGACTATGGTGGTTTTTCTTTCTCTAGATTTGTGTCAGCCGACCTCATTGATGCTTTTTCTTGCATTAAATCAAATGCTATTGGTGTGGACAGCATATCCATTAAATTTTTGAGAATACTATACCCTTCTTTGGAAACTCACTTATTACATATTTTTAATACCATAGTTATGACCTCTACTTTCCCCAATGCCTGGAAAACTGCAAAAGTGATACCCATTAGAAAAAAAGCTGGCGTAGGTTCTGATTGCTTTCGACCGATGAGCATCCTCCCTTGTATCTCTAAAGTCTTCGAACATCTCATGGCCAAACAGATTAATAAGTATTTGTATGATAATTCACTGGCTAGTGATTGTCATTTCGGTTTCAGAAAAAATCATAGCACCACAACTCTTTTGCTATCCTTGACTGATAGGATTAGGACGCGTCTTAACAATCAAGGTGTTGGGGTTTTAATTGCCTTGGACTTATCGAAAGCCTTCGACACAATAAACCATAACAATTTAGTAAACAAGCTTTATTAGAAGTATAAGTTCAGTAAGTGTTTATGCAGCTTATTTCTGTCTTATCTAACTGATAGACAACAATTTGTGTCAGTCCAAAATACTAGCTCATCCAAACTCTCCTGTCATAGTGGAATTCCACAGACCTAGGACCTCTCCTATTTATGATTTATGTAAACGATTTCGTCAAATCTGATAATTTGCCTACCTCAGACATCTTTTTATATGCTGACGACATTCATCTAGTTTTCCTAGGTGAAAAGCAATTTCTTGACTCTTTGAACAAGCGCGTTAATTATACTTTAAGTATTACTGACTCCTGGATGAGAAGTAATTTTTACAAGTCAATGCGAACAAAACCAAAGCTATGTGTTTTGGCATTCCAAATAAATCTCTCCTCAAACTTAATATGAGTGGTACCGTCATTGAATTAGTTGATAATATGCGTTGCTTGGGCATTGTTTTGGATGACAAATTTAATTTTGTGAGACATATTAACGGTATCAAATCTAAAGTATGCTTTGTATTACGAAAACTGTAAAGCCTTGGCTGCTATCTTCCAACTGGCGTCAAAATTTTGCTTGCGAAATCCTTACTTCTCTCAATAGTCAACTATGGCATTGAAGTTTACTCATCTACTAACCGCACAACTCTAAAAGAAGTTAATAAAATTATTAATAGAATTGTTAGATGTCTTTAACTTAAGAATACGAGACCATGTCTCCCCCCATGTTGAGCGATTTCTTGGCCTATCCTTCGCTAACTATATTAAGTTGAGACTAATTTTGAGCTTTTATAAAGTTATTTTTCTGAGACAACCTGTATGTTTATTTAATAGTTTTAATTTTTCGCACTCAACTCGATCTCCGCAAATTATAATTGATAGAATCTTTTACGCTTCTTATGAGCGCTCCTTTGTTGTCAGGATTGCACGCATTTGGAATTTCCTTCCCAACAACCTCAAGGTTTTCTCCTTTTCACTATTTAAAGCAAAGCGCGTTTTTCGTATGTTCCTTTCATCTCAATTTTAATGTCCCTTGTTATACTCATTCTTTTTAATTGTATTCTTGCATCATATTGTATTACTATAGACTAATATGAGAATTTATCAGGATTAATTCTAAAATTAATTTTTTTATTCCTTTGAATGTTATAATGTATTTTCTCTAATTCATGAATTTTGCACATTACTAGTTGTCATACTATTAACCATATATGGCCCATAAGGGCTCGGTTTAATCTAATCAAATAAATAAAATAAATAAAATAAAATAAAGTAATGATAAATCATCTATTTCATTATTATTATGCTCTAAAATAAAAACCAAGTAAAACAGTGATGAGAAAAGTATAAAAACACCACAACTACTGATACGAACCACTTCAAACTCCGAGCAAGCCCTTAAGCTAATAAGTTGACTGATTGATTTAAATGCTTAAAGTACCAATACTTCAACTTCAAAAATAAACGAAAACTATAACAGATTTTCCTTATTTTTTCTTCTGAGACAATTATTTTAATGAGTAGAATACTTTTAGGAATTAAATGGCTTCCAAGTGGGTTAATAAATAAGTGAATAAGCACCATTTCATAAATCATAGATTTAAGTGCTTTGGAAAAGTGGTTAATAACCACATCCTAAATGTAAAATGTATTGGATTTACTGCACCAATAAAAAATCAAACCTTATCTTACGAGTTTTTATAGCAAATAAAGAGTAAGTCTTATTCGGTCACGGGTTGGTAAAAACAAACCACTTCGCTCCAATGATACGCTAATGTAAAATTCACTACTTTTTCCTGGGAGTTTGAAGTGCTTTATATTAGTAGTTGTTGTGCTTTTTCTACTTTTTTTCATCACTTTGGGTAACAATACATGAATTATGCCTTCACATGCGAAGCAGCAGCGTGGTTAACAATGAAATCCTGCAAAACAACCGCAATAATACACAGTTATCCGAGGCAAATCAATTA
This sequence comes from Tachina grossa, assembly GCA_949987645.1. Taxonomy (NCBI): domain Eukaryota; kingdom Metazoa; phylum Arthropoda; class Insecta; order Diptera; family Tachinidae; genus Tachina; species Tachina grossa. The sequence goes on along the minus strand of OX465276.1, from coordinate 172,884,997 downwards.
TGTGAGACGCAAGTCTCGAAGGCCAAACAACATACACAAGTCTGACCGCACTTAAGAAATAATTACAAGGACGCGAGAGCTGTTCCACAAAGTATTTTTGTGGGATTGTTGCTGTTTTTCAGTCCAGAGCTGCTTAACGACTGACTACCACATATGTATTATATTTCTTTACTTTCAAAAAAAAAAAAAAAAAAAAAAATGAAATATAAAAAATATTTTTTAACTACAGATGGCATTGTACCATCTCAGAATCAATCAAAACAGAGATATAAAATATATTTCTCAAAATCTTATACCGCATGAATGAAATATTTATTTCCGTTAAATGTTCCTTTCCTTTTTACTAGCTTGCTTCTCATTATTATAACATTACAAAATTAAGATATTCATAGTTCCATCAATATTAATTACAATATATGTAATCTCGAATTATGCTTACCGATAGGTAAAGTTAACATTGTAGTTCCAGAGTTAGTAGCGTTGGTAGCAGAATTGTTTGACACAGATGAATTTTGAGCTCCTGCTCCAGAATTGCTTGTTAAAACCACAGTTTGTGTGCCACCAGTGACAACAGTGCCAGCTGCCGATGAAGCATGATGTTGTTGCAATTGTTGGGGCTGCAGTGTTATTGTATGTTGGGGTTGGCTTTGCTGTGTGTTTGCAGAACTAACTGGAACAGATACTAAAAGACTTCTTTGTTGTTGATGAGCCAGCTGACCGGAATTTACAGTTTGCCCTGCAACAACAGCACTGCTGTTGTTACTCGAATTTGTATTACCTCCCGCTACTACTGATTGTTGAGATTGCTGTACAGCATGTAAACTACTACCAGTAAGTTGTAGTGATATAGGCTGATTAAATCCAGGTATTTGAACTTGAACATTTTGTAAGCCAGAAAAATTGGCCATAGCCCCTTGTAAAGTAGAAAAATTTATACCTTGTAAATTAAGTGTTGCAGTTTGAGTTTGCGTTTGGCTTTGTTGTTGTTGCTGCTGCTGTTGTTGTTGAGATTGTTGCTGCTGTTGCGGAGGTGGAAGATGCGGTGAGGGTGATGGCTGTGGATGCGGATGCGGACTAGACATAGGCGAATGTATCGATGATGTGGCGGGAGATTGTACTAAAGTTTTTGTAATATACTGCTGTTGTGGTGTAGCTGAATGATGTTGTTGGGGTGACATATTTGGAAGTGCTGTACCAGCGTTTACTCCACCACTGTTAAGTCTTTCTAGTAGGCTGTGGCTTTGATTTTGTGAAGACTGAGAGTGTTCTGAACCGGAAGGTGAAGGTGTTGCATTTGCCAGCAACGCATTTAATGAAGTCGAATTATTGTTATTAACTCCAGAGCATGATGTTGCTTGGGGTATAGCAAATCCACTAGCGTTTGAAGCATTTGAGTCCGATCCCGGAGACGGAGCTGCTACTCCAACAACTATAGCGTTAGGAGGACCTTGGGATGTGCTACTTAGCGAATCTCTTCGAAGAGCATTAGCTAAAACGCGTTGCTGTTGCATGTTACTGTTAAGTATTTTTATACTACCACCGCCACTTGTCCCCGTTCCACTTACCGTGCTCAATGTATAGCCCCCGAAACTTGTGCTATTTGTCATTATTGCTGGAGGGGATGCTAGTTGCGATGCTAAAGCTGACATTGACACACGAACTGTAGTTTGTTGTTGCTGATCTGGCAAATTTTGTTGCGTTTGGGTATGATGTTGTTGCTGAAGATGAAGCTGTTGTTGATGATGATGACTTTGCTGTTGTTGTGAGTGGTTTGTTGGTTGATTGAGATTCAACGCTATTAAATTACCAGCAGCATTTGTCCTAAATGTTGCTGTTGTACCGCTTGCCCCACCACCGTTATTGGTCACTATATTAATTTTTCTTCCTGGATTCAAGAGGTTCTGCAAAACTTCATTTTGTTTTCGCTGTGTTTGATTTGGCACTGCTTGAGATGAGGGAGCAAAATTATCAGTTGCAACAACAGTTGTTGTTTGTGATTGTTGTTGTTGCTGCTGGAGCTGTGAGTGCTGCACCAAAGTCACATTCTGTTGTTGGCTTTGTTGTTGTTGCGTTTGTCCCGTCGAAGTAGTAAACGTGCCACTTGCCACTGGAGTACTAGTCATCGCAGCCGGAGCGCTATTCAGTAAACTTAATATGGAAGCATTACTTGAACTTTTTAAGGTAGCAGTACCTGGAGAAGTGTTTGAAATTGTTGCTGTTGGAAAAGAATTGGAAAATAATTGCAATTGCAAAATAGATTTTTTAATGTTAACTTACAGTTTTGCTGCTGCTGTTGTTGTTGTTGCCACTGATTAGCGCTATTCATAATACTAGTAACAATAGCGCTAATAGCCGGATTGCTCTGTAAAGCGGTGGTATTAATATTAGATCCTCCAGAATTTGTTGTATTAATAGAACTATTGGCAGTGTTTTGTTTATGAACTAACTGCTGCTGCTGCTGATTCGCGTTAGTGACAATTGGTGCAGACTTCAAATGGGCTTGCTAAAGAAAACAATATAACAAAAAATACATGTATGTAAACAACGTATTACACATTATTCTATATTCTTACCAAAATCGGAACATTCGAACTAAGCTGATTTCTGAGAGCAGAATTATGTCCTGATTGTACGGCATTCATTTGAGTAGTTGTAATTACTTGCGTCTTTTGTTGTTGATGAGACGACGCAGGTTGTATAGTAATACCAGCATGTTGAAGGGCTTGAGACGTTTGTTGTTGATTTAATGCTTGTGAACCAGTACCTGTATGTTGTTGAACAAGTACCAAGGAACCGTTGCTAAGGCTGAGTTGATGAGTCGTAGTGGAAGGACCATTGTTATTAACACCTACCGATCCAGTTACTGGTGTTCCAGAACTGATTTGTTGAAGTTGCATGTGGTGAGGAGCATTTGAGATGCTAATAGTATCGGTCGCGTTACTGTTAGAAGTAGTGGCAGTGAGAGTAGCATGATGTAGCTGTACTGGTGTACCATTTGCATCAACAAACTGTGTTGCAGCCACTTGTTGTTGTTGCTGTATTTGTTGTTGCCTAAGCACGTGCTGAACGGCAGCCACATTATTTCCAGTAACATTTACAATGTTAATGTTTTTTGTAACGTGTTGCTGCTGTTGCACTGTTTGTGACTGTGTTTGTATTGTACTTGTATTTAAATGTTGCACAGTTGTTGGTAACAAATGTTGCTGTTGCCCATGTGGGCCAACTACAACCAAATGTTGTTGTGGGTGTTGTTCTGATTGCTGTTGTGTAATTGTTTGTTGTATCACCTGTTGTTGTTGTAGTTGCTGTTGCTGAGCTGCCAAAATCGCTGCTTGCCGTTGCTGTTGCAATTGTAACTGTTGTTGCTGTAGAAGGAGTGCTTGTCTCTGTTCAGGTGTTATACCTGTATGAGTAACTTTTGGCAAGTGACCCGGTACTAAGTGAGTAATTTTCACTGCTTTGCGTCCCTCCTCCGTAAATATTTCCGTAAACTGTTGTATATACCGATTTGCATGTACACGTGTTCCTAATGGAAAACGACAAGATTCCCCATTTCGTACTCCCTCTCTATAATCACGATCAACATACAATTCGCCCAGGTACTCTGAATTTGACGGCCTTTGAAAAATTGATAATTTAATATGATAAACGACACGACGACCCTCATTGTCGTCGCGCTCCGTTTCCAAAATGTATTCCTCTATCAATTGTGGATGGCAGTCAGTAGTCTCTCGGGGCCTTTCATTTGTCTTTGCAAACTTTTCTACACTTATTAATTGATCTGGTACTTTAAGAATAGCCGGATAGTCCAGTCTTGGTGGCCGTATAGGTCGAATAACATCTTTAGGTCGTTTTGGTACTTTCGAACCAAAAGACGTTAACATTGTGGCACTGAGTAACGGATTAATACCACCGTTGGTTGATGATATATTGAGAGCCGCACCTGCGGCAGTAGACATCATACCTGTTCTTGGCCTACTTCGTAACCGGGCTAGGTAGTCGAACAATTCGAGACCATAGTGATGAGTGAATTGATCCAATTTTCTCTTGCGATTAATTGAAATTTGAGTATATTTCTTCATTTGGTGTCTCATTTCGTGAGTATTGAAGAGCTGCCGTTCATATTGAGAATTAATAGCATGTCTACCTATATTCGGGTCAGGATCTAAGCAGAGTGGCTCAGCAGTCGCTAGCACGATTTGACTTTCTAATGCAAGTTTATCTTCAGGTGCGCATACAGTTGTAGTCTGATTAAGTGTTGTAGCAACATGCTGGATATCTGCAAACAGTGTTGCATTGGTGGGTCTCAATAACACGTGCCTCGTATCACAGATATTAGTTGAGGTGGCAAATGTTTGCCGAAAGTCTCGTATTTGTGCCACCACACAACCGGCATAAAACACGCTGGGTTTAGAGTATATACGTGGCATTCCTGTGCTGTCATCATGCGAAGCTTGTAGAGTTATTGTGTTAGCAGAGAGCATATCCATCAAAAAATCAGGTATTATTTCACGATCAATACACTGAAGCAGTTGGTCATTTTCATACGGCCATCGCAAAACTTCAACTAAAGAATATTCACCAACTAAATGAGAGAAATCATTGGATGTGCCATCACATATTGTTGACGAATGATCACATGATGTGTTTTGTTTTAAATCTGGTGGTATCGATGACGGATAAACTTTACTTGAATTAGTACTGTTATGGTTTATCGTGATATTGGAACTGCGACTAGAGACGTTTTTTGAAGACATTAAGCTTGTCAATCCGGATGATGACGACAATGTCGAAAGAGAAGACGACACCTCAGCTTCTGCATGTACAGCTTGGCGATCATCATAGTATAGAGCCAATGCATATCCTTTATTTCCAGGATATAAATTAACTACTATGGTATTGAGTTTTTCACATTCAACAACACGTTCTAATACAAATGAACGAGTACGCAGTTTGATCTAAAATTGATTAATTGTTAAAGCAAAATATATTCAACTAATATTTCAAATAAACGCTTTTATAATAAAAAGAATTTAGTATACATGCATATGTATGTACATACATACATGCATATGTATGTATGTGTATAAATTCACATTAGGTGCAGTGTGCACACTTAATTTTTTTTAAATTCGGTAGAATCGACAAAAAACATCGGTAGATTTGAATGAAATTCGGTAGAAAAGTTTTTTTATTCAGAGAAACATAAAAAAACAATTCAAAGAAACATAAAAAATAACAAAATATATGTACTCATATATAAAGGGTAAGTGCAAGGAGTATCAAACTAAACAGGTTCCAAAAGCGCATTTAAAGCTTCACATGTGATTGGAAATTAAACTGCCATAAACAATGATGCATTTCCAATAAAAATAAGTGTCATCCCCAGTTATTTGCCCTTACCCTTTATATATATATGATATGCATATATAAAATAATATACATAAATAAGAGGAATTCAGTTTTTGTACATAGGTTTTATAAAGCTACTAAAATAACTTTTATTTGACAAACATTTGTAACTACAAAGATTATACATATGTAAGATCCATTTATGAATTTAAACTTTTGTGCAAAAATTATTAAACCATTGGTAGGAATAAATATTTCATCCCCAAGGACCAATTCTTTGGCAAATATTAGGTTACTTATTGTTTCAGTTTTTAACCGATTTCTTTGTTCTGGCTTAATGATTTTCATGACAGAAAATGACCGCTCTGAGGCCTATTGGCAAAATAGGCAATTTACACATTGTATATCGACTTAAATTACTAAATAACAATATTCGGTAGATTTCAGGCCTTGTTCGGTAGAATTGGTAGATTGTTAAATTCACAAACATATTCGGTAGAATCTACAGAATATCGGTAGAAGTGTGCACACTGATTAGGTGTGTTTTTTTTTACTCTTGTAGTAAAATGCAGTAAATGAGTAATTACTGCGAAAATTTTAAAAAATACTCTCTAAAAGAGCTGTTGCCGAATAATGTACGCGAACGGAAAAATATTATTATTATTATTATTCTTTATTAAATTTATAATAAATTACAAATCTAATATGAAATTCAAGGAGCACTAGCTGCTAAGACTATCGGCTCTTAAGCAAAGAAAGAAAGATACAAAATAGAAGTATATGTACTGAATTAAAATTAAACGCAAAATGTAACATAGTATATGTCAGAAATGTAAAGGTAAATTTATTTATTTATTTATTTTTAATTAATAGTAAATAAATTTACAAATTAATATTCGATTATAGGAACTAGCTGCAGTGGTCTTCGTCCTTACTAAGTTATAATTATAGACTAAAAATATTGTTTATATTTCAAATTGTAGTGATTATAAATTTTTAATGACTGTAATTGGCAGATGTTTTCTAACGTTTTCAAAGTCTAAAATTTTTATTGATTCTAACAGGCTCTTAGATAATATCATTGAGAATGATGATAATCGGACCAAACTGATAATTTTCTTAGATGAAGATGATTTTTGATTAAAACTTTTACATCTGGCTTTTCAGTTTGGTATTCCACAATAATAGGAGCATTGTTAGCAAATTTAGCTGATTCATTAGATATTAATTTTACTTTTGCTTCGTATATGCGATCTTCGAGAGAGGATAAACCAGATTCTGCCAAAAGATTAATTACAGGAGTGGTACGAAATGCATAAATACTGCATCTGACGGCTTGATGATATATGCTTTTTAAAGGATTTATATTTGATTTCGACGTGTTTTCAGTGCTAAAAAGAGCATAATCCATTTTACTTAGAACAATAGTCCTAATTAGATATGTTAAGGTGTTTATGTGAATATAGCTTTTTTTAGAAGATAAGTAGCCAATGCAATCGGCTCTTTATGTTAACGATTTTTTAAGATATAAATAATGTTGCTTGCATAAGTAATTTTTTGTAAGTACAACCCCCAAAATTTTCAGTTGATCTATATTTTCAACAATAGTATTATCAATACACAGATTATATGAATTTATGTCTCAATATTTCTTTCTGCAAATATATAGCTTTTTGGTTTTGTCGACAGAAATTTTAGCTCCGGATTTTAATGCCCACACGTTAATTTCCTCTAACACATTTTCTAATATCATGTTGCATTAAGCATTACTATTCTTTTTGCAAAAAATATACAAATCATCAGCGTAAATACAGTAATCTATATATTTGTGGAGGTTTATCATTAGACTGATCTCATTAAAAGCTGTAGAAAATAAGACGACCGAAAGAGGCGAGCCTTGTGGAATGCCGTTGTGCAACATGAATTTTGCGATCTGTGAGATAGGATTCAATATAATTAAACATTTTGCATCCGATTTTAAATTTATTTAAAATATCAAGAATAACGTGTAGACCAATCCTGTCGAAAACTTTTTCGAAGTCAATTGAGAGTATAGAAATATGGCTATGAGCTGAGGGTTTTTGTCACGATCCAGTCTATGAAGGAGAGCATCTGAACATCCTCTGCCACATTTAAATGCTATTTGTTTTTTTTTTTGCAATAATACAACGTTTTTCCATAAACCATGATAAGCGATTGGAAATAATTTTCTTTAATACTTTGCTTAAATAGGAAATAGAGTTTTTTGGTTTTGCTTTTTTGAATAGGAATTACAGTTGCTATTTTCCATTCGAATGGCATAATGCCTTCATTCAATATATTAGTATAAAGTTAGAGTAATCGCGTTTTTGAAAAAAAGTCCCAACTTATATATCATAACCTGGTGTAGATCCTTTGACGTTTTTTAAACAATACAAAAAAATCCTTTAAAGTAATTTCCTTCTCCAATTGTGAGGTATCCAAGTGTATTTTTTCACTGTAGGATATAGCAGGGGAATTTATTTTCAAACAGTTGAAGCGTTGCGAGAAAATGCAGTCAGACCATTCATTAGCGAAGGATTTAGATATAACATACGGATCAGTTACAATTTGATTGTTGTTTTCAATGCCTAATATTTGTTTTTTTTGGGGGGGGGGGGGGTTTCGTAGTTTATGGCTAGCTACCAGGAGCAAAGTGCCAGGTTCTTCAACAAATAGAAGTTTTCTCAAGGCCTTATTCGACCCACGCTTTCACATGGGAAGTAGAGAATCCTAGAGTCCACTCCTAGAGTTTAAATGGTCTCCACCAGTCAAAATTCTCTTCAAGTTATATATGGTTCTCCACCAGGTTCTGCAACAAATTGCCAATTATAACCAACACAAACACTATCCACCATCCGAGTATTATATTTGGTCTCCACCAGGTTCTTTAACAAAATGCTATCGTCAGATTAGTATTACGTGTTCCAAATCAGTTTATTTATCCAGTTCATAGAGTATTCAATGTGGTCTCCACCAGTTTATTGTTCCAAACTTTTAAAAAGTATCTAGTATTTATATGTTTCATCGAAATCCTTCACGTGTCATACAATCCATAAAAAAGTGAAGTTATGCTAGTTACAATATAAGCGGTTGAACAGGTCATCAAAATGTCACAAATCACGAACAGTTATATATATAAGTATGTACTTAACAAACAAAACGATTGCATATGCCAATGAAGAATTCCAGACAGAACCGCAATTAATTACGGTTAATCGTGGAAAAAAACATTTTAAACAATGCGACAGCCGCAAAATTCTCGAAAGCAAGACAACAACAAAATGCCTGGCCGCATTTAAAAAATAACTACGACGACGCGAAAAGGTGTTCTCCCACCCAGAGTTAAATTACGACTGTTGATATTTGTTCTTTAAATTTATTGGTTGTAAGTATATTAATTTTATTTCAAATATCACTTATTAATGTATTCGGATTGATGCTTCTAGTAAAATTTTCATAACTTATTCTTTTTCGCTTTTTCAATTCCTGACGAAATAGCGCATGATTTTTTCTATAAGTTATTAAATTTGTTTTTGTAGGGAATTTTTCAAAAATTTTCCACGCATTCTTTTTTTTTCTCACGTAATAAAGAAAGTTCTTTAATCCACCGCGGTACATTTGAATTTTGTTTTTAATTACGATTGTGGTATTGATACATTGGCAACTCTTCTTATTGACTTTGTAAATCTTGCGCCTTCTCCGTTTATATTATTAGATTGCGGTATTTGCTGTAATCCATTATCTACTATATTAGAGTATATTTTCCAATCAGCGAATTTCAGAAGAAGTTTTCTAGTAAAACTATCGGCCTGGCACACGATGTCGACAAGAAATTATATGGCGCTTAGTTTTATTGAAAACAAAAACAAAATAAGAAAATTTGTTTTAGTTTTCAATATAAGTAAGCGATAGATATTTTCTTGTCGACATCGTGAGCCAGCCTGGCCATATATATCTCAATGCTTTTCCTCAAACAAATTTTGATAACAATAGAAAAATGAGTCGGACGACCATCACTTAGAAAAATTAGACCACGAATTTGCATTATATACAATATTACTTCTATGGTTGTTGCATGTCGAACCCCTGGTGGCATTCCACGCATTAAAATCGCCAATGACCAAATTAGGATTTTGTACCGAGTCAGGAAAAGGACTGATCTGGTGGTATATATAATAAAATGACTGAAAATTTTATGTCAAGTTGAATCTCTACAACTGCAATAAGTATTAATATTTATTATTTTATGAGCTATATTATTTTTTATCATTATACCAACAGCTCGTTTGGATGTAGTATTAAAAGGAGAATTATAAAAATTGGCCGAAAAGCCTTTAGGTGGGAAGAGTTTGAAATTATGAGCGCAATGATGGTTGCATATGTATGTATGTGTGGCTGTGTTTTAGTGAATTTTTTATGATGTTTAGATAAATTTTCTTTGAATCTTAATAACATTATTTACATTCGGATTCGAGAATACGGACGATTGTGTCGTCCGTTTGGTATATCTAGTATATTATTGTTTTCGCATTATTATCAATAACAAACAGAATGCACAAAAATTACGTTTAGGGAAGTGTGTAACCATTTGTTATGTATTTTTAAATACAAAATTGTCAATTAACAAAATAATATGCAATATATAGTTATTTTGTTAAGTCCCAAATCACACTGTGCAAGTCTTATTGCTAAGCTGATTAGTTTCAGGGAAAGAGAGACGAGGGGAACAGCAAAGTTTGTTTTCCCCCCGTCTCTCTCCTATTAAACTAATCAGCTTAGCAATAAGACTTGCATAGTGTAAATAGGGACTAACAATAAGATTTCCTAATCCTTTCTCATAATCATGGAAATGTCGTTGAAAGTTGTCGGGTCTACTTGGTGACTTATGACATCAGTAAAACATGTGGCGTGTTTGTTTTATCCAAGTGAAAACAAAATAGAAATTATAGTTGAAATAAAAGTTTAAAAAATTGAAAATGGACCAAATAGGTTTGGATTGAAAATATCACGCAGTTGTTGCTACGAATATAAAATTTCTGAGAGTTTCTTTAAATTTATTGCCGCAAACACAACAGCTATGACAGAAAGAACAATGATGTTAATAGGTCCGTTTGTTTACTTTTCCAGTAAAATCCAGCAGTTGAGTAAATTTTGGGTAATTTGAAAATTTTACTCTCAAGAATGTCTCTTGCACAAAAAAGTACGCGAACAGAAAAATTGCAAAAATTTGGAGATTAATCAAGACAGCTGATAATATTGTTGTATGTTTTTGTTGTTTTTGAAACCCATCAAATACATATTTTTGGTAATTTAATTTAATTAATTTTGGTAATTTTTATAATTATAAACTTGAAGCGATATATACATACATACATATTTCTAAAATAGAAGTTGTGTGAAAGCTTATGGACTATTTCCCACCTGCGAAAGAAAACGTTCGACTTACAATTTATATTGAAAACAACAATAAAATACGAAAATTTGTTTTTGTTTTCAATATAAATTGTAAGTCTAACGTTTTCTTTCGCACTTTTTATTAAAAAAATATATACTTTGTATTTGCTTACTTTTGTTTATTTTATTGAATCATATGTTTTTCTCGTCTACTGGATTTTACTGGCAAAAATTTGTCCAGTAAAAATTTGCAGACTCTCAGTCAACAACTGTCAATTTACTCTCCCAATTGGCATTCTCTTTTGCAATTTTTGTGTGTAAACGAACGCATTTCAGTAAAATCCAGTACAAATTTGAACAAAATTGCACAAATTTTGGGGTAAACAAACGAACCTAATGATGAGGATCTGACTTTTTAATTAAAAAATTTCCTGTGTTTGTAGTTTTTTGTTTCTTGAGTAAAGGCTTCATTAGTTTTTAATTTCAGTTGCTGTTCTGTGCTGTGCCGTTCTGCTTCTAAATTTTAATACTTATTTTTTCTGCAGTAACTTATCAGCTGTTTCTTACCAGGAGGGTCGCAGTTTTCCACTAAAGCGATGAGTTTTGCATCGTCCATTGTTAAGCTTCAATATAGTTTTACGTTTTTCTTTTAAAAATTAACTTTTTTTAAATTCTAGAAGCACAATCACAATTTATTTCAAAATATTTTTATTTAATTTATGCTGTCGCTTAAACGGATATTAGACAGGCATACTTGTCTGCAGACATGTACGATGGCATACTTTGGGTTTTGCTATTACACTGTCGAACGCTGACGGCTACGGCTACTGAAGTATAGTACACAGAAATTTTTGAAGCAAAAGCATGGCAATGAAGCGGAAAAATTTTTTTTTTTAACTTATATCCATTTTTTTAAACTTTTTGTTGTGGTACAGATCTTAATTTTTATTTACCACAATTTTGGCAAGCTTTTATATTCCTCAATGAACTCTTCCCAGAAAATAACATTAGCAAAAGACATTTTTTCACAAATTTCCGATACGCACTTAGCAGCGTCAACAAGCGAAATGAATTTTTATATGAAAGTATGACGGACACGCTATTAGACGAGTATGTTGGTATGCGACAGACATCAGAAAATCAAAAATTTTTGAAAACCAACATACATATCTAACGTACTCGACAAACATGCTATTAGACAGTGAGATTTGGTATGCCATCGTACATGTCTGCATACAAGTACGCCTGTCTAATAGCCCTTTTCCCAATAAGCAATTTTGCTTGAAATCAAGTGTAAAACAAGTGTTATTCAAGCCACACAATCAATTGTCAAGGGTTGAATTATGCTTGATTCACACTTTAATTCAATAGCATTTTCCAATGAAAAGGGAACTTGAACTCAATGCGAACAATTCAGTTGTAGTACAGTTTAATTCAAGCCTTGAATTATACTGTAATTCAACCTTGTATTACAATTGAATTCAAGTGTAATTCAAGTTGCAAAAACAAGGCTTTTAAAATGGAAAGCAAAATGCAATTCCTTTGTTTTCTAAAAGTTATTTTCTGCACATCTGCCTTCGCTATTGTTTTCACGTTTTACTCACCTTTCTTTTTCAAATTCACTTTTATTTATTTGTTTTTGATATATTCACCACAATTTCAGTTTTAATAATAAATAAATTACGTATTTGACAAGGTTTGAGCATATATGTATGTTGCTTGATTTTTTATTTAAAAATATTTTCAAACTTGAAAATTACTTGAAAAAATGCTTGAATTCAACTTTGTTTCCAGTTAAATTTCAAGTGCTTGAATTTAAATTTTTTGAGTGCTTATTGGGTTACAATTACTTAACAATTTTTTGATTTTCACAGGTTGAACCAAGGCACATTTATTTCCAGGTAATATCAGGATTACAAGAACAATGAAAAAATACAACAATGAAAAAAACAACATGGCTTTTAGTTGATCCAAAATATCAAAAATAGAATTTGTTGTAAAATAATAATAATGAAAACTATTCACATAAATTTGAAAAAATTTCTTCACGGCAGCTACTACTAACAAAATTTGCAACGTTTAGGCACTTTTCACAATTTTTTAATAGTTTTTTCATATTTTTAAATTTGTTTCAAAAGATTTTTTTTAACAAAATATTTTTCACATTGAAAATTTTTTAAATTTTTTTTTTAATTTCTCATTCGTAAACAATTTTTGAAGCTTCGAATGAACTATAATTAAAAAAAAAAAATTGCTCAGCTGCGTTTCCGCTACTACCTGGTGAATGTGCCTTGGGTTGAACCGAAACAGAACAGAACGAAACAGAAAAGCTAAGGACTTATATTAGATTTTTATAAACAAAAAATAGTCAGCTGATTCGTAACAGAACAGAAAGTAAAAACTAATTCTGTAGCTCGTTTCTGTATTTCTCTTATCGTAAAATTTCTCACATGAAGTGTGAAACACAAAATTCCATCGTTTCTCGATTTGTGAGAAAAAAGTGTTTCTGTATTTGAATGCGAGAACAGACAACACTGATTCTGTTTTTACTGGAATATTTCCAGTAATCAAGTGTCAAATGAAAACAAAATGTCACAAAAATATTATTTCAATAAAAAAAAAAATAAATAATTAACAAGAAAAAGGAAATAAAATTATGAACAAATATATAAAATGTATGTAATATACTCAAAATAAGTTTTTTATATCAACTCTATCTACATAATATAGTTGCACTAAATAAAAATACTTAACAAGTGTAAACATATAGATTTTTTAATGATATTTTAGTCCAACAATTCGTTGCATATCTTTTCAAAAATTCATATGCTTTTGTACAAATTTGGTTGTTCTCGCAACAATTTAAAATGCGAGTTGTTTTAACAGTTCTTGCGAGAAACTTTTCACAAAATATTGTTACAGAAGCACTTTTTCTCACATCCTTCCAACAATTGCTGGAAATTTATTTAAATGACAGATAGTTCTCGCAAAGTATATATACAGAAACATTTATGTGAGAAAAGCCATTTTGTGTTTCAATTTACACTGTTTTTGTTACGATTCCCTCGTTTCATGCGGGAAATTTTACGATGCGAGAAATACAGAAACGAGCTACTGGCTTAACTGAAGAGAAATTATTTGATCTATTGTATTAATTTAATATTTTTACTTTTATTTGCTTTACAAATTTTCCTCGATTTACTCCAAAATATATAATATGAATTATCTTCTTATTTTTGTTTAATACTCATGATTTTTGCATTCGATATCGCTTAGACATTTTAGCTAGTTTTTAGTAATTTTTTATCCATTTTTTTGTCTGCATTTATCCATTATTGGTGAAAGAATTTTGGCATCACTGCCTTTTAAGGAAGTTTCAGACTATAATACAAGTATTAATACTTTTGACGAAAATGCTTCCCTGATCTAATTTCTGTTTAAAAAAATTTCAAAAAACAATAACAACTCAACATGTCAGAGTTGCATTTTCCACAAAAGTATTAATACTTGTATTATAGTCTGAAACCGCCTTTAGCTACACCCAAAGAGCTCTTATCACTGGTTTTAATTTCAAGAATTTCTTTTTGTTGAATATAACGGGGGCAGTTTTTATCTAATGATGCGTGTTGATCTTGACAATTCGCACATTAAATTCTGGAGCATTTATCTTGAGCATGGGGCGGAAGATTGCATTTGTAACAGGAAGCCTGATTTGAACATTTACTTTTTGTATGACCTAAAAGTTGGCAGTTACGACAGCCCATCGGATTGGGAAAATAAGTTCTAACCTTAACTTTGAACCAGGCAGCGTCAATAACTTTTGGTAGGTTATATAGATTGAACGTGGGAACCATATTACCATTGCATTGTTCTTCTCCCTTATCATATTTTGATTTATATTTTAATACTGAGACTACACCTTGAGATTTTAGTTCATTAACAATATCTTTTTCGGATACATCTATTAAGCATGGAGCATAAACAATTCTTTTCCGTAATTTAAGCTTTCACGAAACTTGACGTCGATTTCGCATAAATGTAATAATGCTTTGGATTTTACGAACTTATTAGCAATTACTTGGTTCCGAACGAAAATCAAAAGATTTCCACCTCGGAGTTGACTTATGGAATCAAGTAGTGTTGAAATTGCATTTAATCCTCTTTGAATAATAAATGAATTTAGTTTTTTTTTAATCCGTTATTTTTTATGATATTATTAGATATTTTGGTTCACATGATGGATTATTCTAAACTTTACTTCGCCAAATTTCTGTAGTAAAAATTTGCAAAATACTCATCCAAGAACTGTCACTTTACTCTCTCAATTTGTGTTCTCATTTACTGTATTTTGGGTAAACGAACGAAATTTCGTCAAATGCAGTAAAGTTCAGTAAAATTTTTTAAAAATTTTTGCGTACGCGAACACAATATTACCCAGCAAAAAATAAAATGAGTACTTCTTTAAAAAGTACTTCTAAATTACTTCCAAAATAGGTTATGCATTTCATTCTGGTTTAATGAAGTTATCTTTAATCACATATCTAAAGTAATGATAAATCACCTATTTTATTATTATTATCCTCTAAAATAAAAACCCAGTAAAAAATTTATGAAAAAAAGTAGAAGCACCACAACTACTGATACGAACCACTTCAAACTCCGAGCAAGCCCGTAAGCTAATAAATTGACTGATTGATTTAATTGTTTAAAAGTACAAATTCTTCAACTTCATAAATAAAAGAAAACTAGAACAGATTTCCCTTCTTTTTTCTTCTGAGACAATTATTTTAATGAGTAGAATACTTTTAGGAATTAAGTAGCTTCCAATTCGGTCAGTAAAAAAGTGAATAAGCACCACTTCTTAAATCATAGATTTAAGTGCTTTGGAAAAGTGGTTAAGAACCACATCCTAAATGTAAAATATATTGGATTTACCTCACCAATAAAAAATCACACCTTATTTTAGAGTTTCTATAGCAAATAAAAAGTAAATCTTATTCACTCACTGGTTGGCAAAAACAAACCACTTCGCTGCAATGACACGCTAATGTAAAATTCACTACTTTTTGCTCGGAGTTCGAAGTGCTTCGTATTAGTAGTTGTGGTGCTTTTTCTACTTTTTTTTCACCACTTTTTTTGCTGGGTTAGTAAATAAGTGAATAAGCACCACTTCCTAAATCATAGATTTAAGTGCTTTGGAAAAGTGGTTAATAACCACATCCTAAATGTAAAATATATTGGATTTACTTCACCAATAAAAAATCACACCTTATTTTAGAGTTTCTATAGCAAATAAAGAGTAAATCTTATTCACTCACTGGTTGGCAAAAACAAACCACTTTGCTGGGTTAGTAAATAAGTGAATAAGCACCACTTCCTAAATCATAGATTTAAGTGCTTTGGAAAAGTGGTTAATAACCACATCCTAAATGTAAAATATATTGGATTTACTTCACCAATAATAAATCACACCTTATTTTAGAGTTTCTATATCAAATAAAAAGTAAATCTTATTCACTCACTGGTTGGCAAAAACAAACCACTTCGCTCCAATGACACGCTAATGTAAAATTCACTACTTTTTGCTCGGAGTTCGAAGTGCTTCATATTAGTAGTTGTGGTGCTTTTTCTACTTTTTTTTCATCACTTTTTTTGCTGGGTATGAATGAGTATTCCAAACAATTTTTAAACCTTTTTGATGTGACTTGCCAACAAAAATTTACTTAATTTCTGTTCGAAGTTTTTTTTTTGTTTGTTTGGTTTTATTTAAGTTTGTATTTTCAGGAATCCACAAAGGCAAGAATATTGTTAATTATTAATAAGAGAAAATTTTAGGAGAAACTCGAACAAATTTTTTAAACACACTGCCTCTTTGTCACTTCTCATTTTTCTAGGTATGAGTTTTTTAGGGAAAATCCGTAATTGTTTTTATTATAGGTATATCTTTTGATTCACTTCTCAATGTCCTATGTAACATCGTATTAGCGAAAACACGATAATAAATCCTAATGACTTCTTAGAAAGATCCTAATTAGCAGCAAAAGTGAAAATTTTAATATACATATCGATCCTTTTTTCGGTTTTATGGTAAGCGACATATCGAAAATAGGCTTTTTATTGAAATTAAAGTTTTTTGTCCAACATTTTTGATAACTTTTAAGATACGGGCTTTATCGTAATAAAATATTTTTTATTAATTTTAATTTACTGAGTGAGCATTCTTTCTAATGAAAAAAAGTTCGAATATTGCGAAATAAGAACATCGTCAAGCCAAGTATTGCCAAACAAAAACATAAAAAATTATACAAATAAAATTAAATCGAATGATTAAAAGATTTAGTTGTATATAACGTTGAGGCGAAATTTAATGATCCAAAAATAGTTCAAGAAAAAATTGTTTTCCACATTTTTTGATAATTGCACAGAAATCGACAACGCTGGATTTTTGACATGAATTAACCAATTACTGTCCAAAAAATTATACTAATATTAAAATTGTGTAAGTCCGTATGTTTGTGAGTTTGAATGTTTGTTCCAATTTAACTCAGAAATGGCCCAATTTTACAGATTAAAATATAGGGTACATTTTAGGAAGCGAAACGAGTAAAAATTTTACTTATGGTACCTTTTTTGAAGATATCGAGCCTCATTTTCGATTTTATCGTAATCGACATGTGCTATAAAATATACTTTTTTATTTAAATTAAAATTTTATGGGCCTGCCCATAATTTGGAATTATCAAAATGCCAAAATTTTGGATAACTTTAAATATTATAAAAAAAAACCTCCAGAAAAATTTAATTTTTGTCGCTTGCGATTAAATCGAAAAGAAGGCTCGATATGTATGTATGTATATATTTTTATTGTAAAATTATAAAAATTCACTAAAAACTTAGTTATCGAAGTTTTGACAATTTGCCGTTATCAGTTTCAGCGTTTGCCTCTGAAAACCATTTACAAAGTTCAAAGTGTTTGCAGTTGCAAACATAATAGCTTTTAATATATGACACTGCTAATTTTCATTTGTTATATTGCAAATAGGAATACACGTAAACTGTACGTGCAATAAGATAAATTGCACCAAAATTCAATTTAATTTAGATGTGAAATCTCTGGAAATGTGTGCGTTCAATAAAAATTTAAGGCCCTTCATCTTTACATATAAGCGATATACAAATTTTGGAAGATATATTTTTATTACATGCATTATTACTTACCCCATTTTCAGCAAATAAATTTAAATCAGTTGCTAGTAATTGTAAATAATGATCTTTAATGCGCTCATGTATATTGAAGAACTTCTGGGAAGTGTTCTCGCGCTTCGTAGCAGTACTTGTTGACGATGGTAACGAAAAGTTGTTTGTGGTTATTTGCCCAACAGAAGAGCCCAAACCAGCAGAGGATTTCACAAATGTTGTTTCCTTTAATCTTTGCCTCTTACTTGGTGACGAAGTAGGTGATCTGACTGGCGTAGGTGATGTTAACAGATGAGAGTTGTGGGAAATGTGATTGTGTTGATGCTGATGGTAGTATTGATTATGATGGTGGTTTACTATTGAAGACGATGCAGAGGAAGGACGCTTTTCAGACTTTTTGTTATTATTATTGTGATTGCTGCTGTTGTTGTTATTATTATTATTATTATGAGAAGCACTATTGTGCACACCTGGTGGCGTTGATAATAATAAGTCCGGAACAACAGGCGATGGTGAGGTAATTGTATTAAAATTAGAGTATGATGAAGATTGTGTCGCTTGCGGTGATGGATGCGACAATGGTATCGAAGTAGATGTCTGTTGGGTCAAAATTATGTTTTCTAAGTGAGTAGAGGAATCTAGTATCTGATTTTGATTGGATATATTTGATAATGTTCTTGCAATAGTATTTGATGGGGCCAGTAACTCTGCAGGAGGCTGGTCTGTCGGATTCGATGGCTCTTCATCATCTTCAAATATGCAGAGCGGAGGTTGGCTTGGTATTTGAGAAATATTGCAATGCAACAAACTATTGTCTATTAGCGAAGACTTTGGTGGAAAAGTGACAGAGAATGACGGCGAAGGTACCAATGCTGGCGGTGTAGGTGGAGCTGGTGAAGGTTGTTGTTGTTGACAAACATTTTGGAGGGTGAGTACCGTTGAGCTATTGTTACTACAACCAACATTGCCAACAGTGTTAGATGCACTTACACTTTGCAATTGATGGTACTGATGAAACTTATGATGTTGAGTTGATGAATTAGGCAAATGATGATAAGATATCTGTTGTTGCTGCTGCCTCAATATACTTGCTGGTGTTAGACTATTCGAAGACAACGTTGATATCGCATTCGCTGCGTTTGTATTAGAAGAGCTAGACGAGCCCTTAAGCTTTTTCAACGTATCGTTTATTATGAACTGGAAGTTAAGAACAACTAGGTATAAAATTATTTTCTTTTTGATTAAATTTACTTACATCAGCTTCTTGACATGATGAATCCAAGCTTTGCATTGTGCCAATCGTGATTTCGGTTTACAAAAAATTTAAACATTGACATAGACTATTATAATACTGCCAAGTCAATTTTATGTTTAAAATAATAATTAAGGAACTTTTCTTTAAGCAAGCACAATTTTATATGCAAGTACCAATTCTACCATTATCAAATTTTTAAATAATTTCAATATTTCCGAAGATTTTTTCTCTCATTTATGTATATTTAAAATAAAGTTTTTAGTTTTTTTCTTCATATATTGTGCCATTGACATTAATCCTTAATGATTCCTCATTTTATTGTTTTTGTAATAAAAATCAAGTAAGGTTGACAAAGACTTCAATAAAAGAGACACAAAAGCCAGCCTCTTACTTCAAAAAACATCTTTTATATCGTACTACAGAGGTATATTATTTTATGTGCTACTTTAATGAATATTTTTCCATCGCAGGGCTAATTGTAGGATGAAGCAATCAATTATTTTAGTACTTTAAATTATTCTAGTTAACATCCATTCAACAATGTCCTCTTTATTGTTATAATGTTTTTTTTTTTAATTTGATATTATGAAACTGTTAAGCAAACTAAAAACTGAATTATTTCTTTATTAGCTTTTTAAATTTATTTTTTTTGTATTCATGTAAATCACTTTATATATTTTTGTCCTTTAACACTTATGTACATATTATCCGTCATTTATACGCATTTTTTGCACATCTATTTTTCTGAACTTTTAAGAAAGAAAACACATTTATTTTGGAAAGAAAAAATGTTTAATTAATTTTGTTAGTGTATAATATAGTTATTATAGTATTTGTATTACCAAAATTTTAATAATTTTAGTTTTCTTTTTTTTTTTCAAGGGAGAAAATTGTTTTGCAATTGTTTGCATTTGACACGATTTTTTGTGATTTTTCTTTCTTGCTTCTTCTTTAACTCTTTCAGATTATAACACTCAATCTCTCATCATTATTTAAATAACAAATATGACAATCCACAGCTGATGAAATGTTGCCATTTATGCTCTAAAAAATTGAAATGAAGTAGATATAAGAAAAAAAACTAACCGATACGAAATTTACTTGCAGTAACAACTTTTTACTTAATTCTTTGCCAATTTTGTGGAAAATCATATACATAGTGTGATTAGTGATTTTTCCCAATGGCAATACTATAATAAGCGTTCTATCTTTTATTTGACATTTTACATTGCATGTCAATTCTTTTCAGTTTCTCTTTTCACACGTTTTATAATTCATCTCACTTTTTGTTTTCACAACTTTTTTTCTGTTTGTTTTATTTTCAACTTACATTTTACATTAATATTTCACGTATTATTGTTTATTTGAATAATAATTATTCAAGAGACTTCGCTACTTTTATATCTTGCCTTTTTACACTATTTTTATCTGTCAGATTTGTTTTCTTTTTGACAGCAGTCCCAGCTTTTCAGAAAACTACTGTATAGCATTTCTTAAAATAGTTGGTTAAAAAATTCTAAGTATAACTTGCTCACAGTAATTATATTTCATTTTATTTAAAAGATTTATAACAATTTATAATAATTTTTTTCGTTAAAACCACGAAAATTCTTTGCACAAAGCGACCAGCAAAACCAAAACGATGACTGTTCAGTGTTGTCAAACAAACAAATTTACGGCGTTTGAAACACTACGACATCAGTTGGTTGCTGGGCTGTCAAATATGGCGATTTCTCGCCAAACGTGGCGATTTTTCAATTGTTTGGCGTCTAAATTTTTGGTTTGGCGACACAGCGATAAATTTATCAGCAAGAAGTAAAAACTATTTGATTTTGATGATTTTTCTTATATTAATTAGTCATTAATGTGTTTTGAATTTGGATGAGAAAAATATGCAAGAAATAATTTTTGGCGATTTTATTTCTAGTTTTGGGCGATTTTCTGATAAATTTTGACACGATTATTTTATAAAAATTTATATGGAAGAAATGTTATAAAAAACAAATTTATTCAGGGCTACTGTGAATAAAATTCTAAGTTAAATTTTTCCGTGGAATTATTTCCAACTAATAGCAAGTAATAGGGAAAACAAAAAATTCTAATTGGAAAAGGGAAAATTTTCACGTGGAATTTTATTCATGATAGCCCTGATTATCAAATATTTACTAAGAAAAAAGTACATAAAACATATTTTTGGCGATTTTTTAAATCAATTTGGCGAAATATGTCGGAAAAAATCTGACAGCACTGGTAGGTTGATCAAAATCATGTTGATTCTTTTACACAAAATCGGCATTTGTTCGTTTTTTAATGAAAAAAATCGGCAAAATGTAGAAAAATCGGCCTCTTTGGCAGCCCTGCTTGCAGCGGATTCAACAGTTATGCCTTGAACCAAGGCAAATTCATATAGGGTATACTCAGCTCAATTCGCTTTGAGAAATTTATACTTGAAATGTCAGAAAAATGTACTGAAAAATGTGTTTTGACATTCAACGTATATTCAAATTGCAAGCGGCGAAAATAGTCACCTGAGCCCTTGCAGCCACCTAGTATGAATTTCGCCTTGCCTTGAACATTGCACCAATGGTGGTAAAAGTAAATGCCAAGGTGTTTTCAAATTAATTTTTACAATTAATATAAATTGATGATATATTATAACCAGCCCTACAAGAAGTGAAGACTGAAACTAACACAAACGACACATTTTTACTGATACATTTGCAATTATTTTCCATTGAATTTAAGTGCCAGTCAATTGACTGGTAATGATGACCGGCATATTTATCAATTATAGTTGCGCCTTTCTAACATGTACATATGTATGTATGTTAAAGTGAAACATCTACCCAGTTATGCAAAAACGTTTGTTAAAGTTAAATAAAGCATGTGTTAAAACCGGTTTTGCCAAAATTCGTTTGTTAAACCAACTGGAACAAATCTAGTTTAGGGACACCTCCCCAAAAATTAAAAAAAAGTATCACATCCTATAGTAAATTGAAAAATAAGAAAAAAAATTAAATAAAAATATTGTCGGCGAGGCTTAGTTTCCGAGTTATGGGCCTCTGAAATTCTAGTAGAATATTTTGATTATAAGGTGTTTTTCAACGAATATGACCAATATTGGTATCACAAAAATTTTAAAAAAAATACCGTATCTTATATAAAATTGAAAAATAAGAAGAAAAAATTAAACAAAAAGACGCGGCGAGGCTTAATTATAATTTAAAGCTATAATTTAATATATAATTATGGTGTTTCCCTAGACGGCACAGCCTAGTAAAAATTTTCTGCCTTGCAAAGTTTCCTTGCTTAATAAGGTTTTTCTGCATTGCCGGCCTTTGGCCGGGCTTAAGGATTTTCTCCATCATGGTGTTTCCCGAGACGGCGCAGCCTAGTAAATAGTTTCTGCTTTGCAGTTTTCTTGCCTAATATCGTTTTCTTGCATTGCCAGCCTTCGGGCGGGCTTAAGGATTTTCTCCACCATGGTGTTTCCCGAGACGGCGCAGCCTAGTAAAGATTTTCTGTCTTGCAAAGTTTTCTTGCCTAATAACGTTTTCTTGCATTGCCGGCCTTCGGCCGGGCTTAAGGATTTTCTCCACCATGGTGTTTCCCGAGACGGCGCAGCCTAGTAAAGATTTTCTGTCTTGCAAAGTTTTCTTGCCTAATAACGTTTTCTTGAATTGCCGGCCTTTGGCCGGGCTTAAGGATTTTCTCCACCATGGTGTTTCCCGAGACGGCGCAGCCTAGTAAAGATTTTCTGCTTTGCAAAGTTTTCCTGCTTAATAGCGTTTTCATGCATGACCGACCAAGAGTCTATTTTTACCATTTCATGACATGTATTCTCAAAAGCTTTAAGATGATACCAATATTGGTCATATTCGTTGAAAAACACCGTATAATCAAAATATTGTACTAGAATTTCAGAGGCCCATAACTCGGAAACTAAGCCTCGCCGCCAATATTTTTATTTAATTTTTTTCTTATTTTTCAATTTACTATAGGATAGGATACTTTTTTTCATTTTTGGGAGGTGTCCCTAAACTAGATTTAAGCCAAACAACTTTAAGTTTAACAATAGTTTTTGCATAAGGCGGCTAATGTACACATGCCAAAACTTTTAAGACATCGCATTTTATTGTAAAATATACAATTCGTTCGGTCTGTGAAATTAAAAATTGAAGCGTGAAGAAGATTAAATTGGTACCACCTAGGTTATTTTGTATTTTGGATTTTTTGTTTTTGTGTTTAAAAATATATAAGAAAGATATTCTTACTGCTAGTTTATAGAAGCCATGTAAAAATTCTCATATTGTTCATTTCCTTTCAAGTAAGTCAAATTAGTATATATGTATATTGAAAGAAATTTAAAAGGGGAAAGAACTTTATATATCCTGATATATTTAAGATATCGAAAAACAGAACGAATTTGATAAAAGGACACGTTATTCATACAAATCTTATTTTTTTAATGTTTCGTGCGGCAGACTATAGTAATCACCCGATATGAATAACAAAAATTTCTCGTTTAAAAACAATGGACTGTTTTCTGCATTTCACGTGAAATTAAATAGTTCAGAATCTCCATAGCATTGTTGTTATAAGTACATACATATGTACATTAGATTGTCCGTTAGTTGCATGGAGAATTTTTTGTTGATTTCTGTTATTCTCACTCCCCAAATCGGTTCAGTTTTATGTAAAAAAAATACAAAAAAATTTCATAGCGATAAGTTGTGTTTTAGGGGGTGTGTCCGGCCCTCGAAGTTAGCCCTCAATCCCATATATTCAATGTCAAGGCACATTCACCAGGTACTAGGGCACATTCACCAGGTACTAGCGGAAACGCAGCTGAGCTATTTTTTTTCAAGTTAAAGTTCTTCCGAACCTTCAAAAATTGTTTACGAAAGAGAATTTAAAAAAAATTTAAAAAAGTTTTAATATGAAAAATATTTTATTAAAAAAATTCTGTGAAAAATATAATAAAATATGAAAAAACTTTAAAAAAATTGTGAAAAGTGCTAAACGTTGCAAATATTGTTAGCGGATAAATTTTTTTCAACTTATAGCCCATTCAGGCTGACACGAAATTAAGGAATTTCCACTTCAAATTACGAACGAAATGAAAGGTGTTTATGCAGGTACTGAATGACATTTGAATTGATTTCGCAAACATCTTATTCACTGCGGCAGACATTGAAGTACTTTTTTCAGTTGAATAAATTCTTTGTTACACTTATATACATTTTTCTTTAAAAAATTCTCATAAATTTTCAATCTTTTAAATTTAATATTGAATGTCAAAATTTTTATTTCTTTTAATTCTTGTTTCTCATAGTTGTAAATTTACTCATGTTTGAAAAAAGTACTTTTAGTACAAAAACAGAGTTGTATATTGTAATTTCTTGTTAATTTCATCGAAATTAAGTAAAATAACTTAATTTGGAAAATGTCAAAATATATGGGAAATTACTTAATTTTAACTTGATTTCGTCAGAAATCACGAAATTGCTTAATTTGGCATCAGCCTGAATGGGCTATTATGTGAATAATTTTTATTATTATTGTGTTATAGCCCATTCAGGCTGACACGAAATTAAGTAATTTCATCCTCAAATTACAAACGAAATTAAAAGTGTTCACGCATGTACTGAATGACATGCATGAGCACTTGACATGATTTCGCACACATCGTATTCATTGCGGCAGATATTGAAGTACTTTTTTCAGTTCAATAAATTCTTTTTTTACACTTATAAAAATTTTTCCACAATATAATAATTTTCAATCTTATTTTAATTTCATATTAAATTTAAAAATTTTAATTTCTTTTATTTCTTGTTTCTCATTGTTGTATTTATTCATGTTCGAAAAAAAGTAGTTTTAGTACAAAAACAGCGTTGTATACTGCAATTTCATCGGAATTAAGTAAAATAACTTAATTTGGAAAATGTCAAAATGTATGGGAATTCGCCTTGACTTGAACTTGATTTCGACCGAAATCATGAAATTACTTAATTTGGCGTCAGCCTGAGTGGGCTATTATTAGTACAAAAACAGTTTTGTATATTGTAATTTCTTGTTAATTTCATCGAAATTCAGCGAAATAACTTAAAATGTCAAACAGGGATGGATGGCAAATGTCAAAACAGGGATGGATGGCAAAGTTGGTACAATTGTACCTTTTTTGCTACTATTCAAACTCGGAAAGTACAATAGTACACCAATGACTAATTAAGTACATTTAAGGAATCTCCCCAGTTTCACTCCGCATTTCTTTTCAAGCGATGGCATGAAGCATGAAATTCATATTATTTTCAGTTCAAAACAGTCCTGTGAAAGCAAAACGCAGCGAGAAAATAAAAATTTCTAAATTCGGATGCTAGAGCAAATGCTTTTAACTTGTATATTTAACTTTCAACTTAAAACAAATAAAAATATGTAGTTTCAACTAAAAAAAATCTTCTAGTATAATTAAGATAAAAAAGTACAATTTTTTTAAGTTGTTGGTACAATTTTAAAATTTTCAATGCCTTCCCTGTGTCAAAATATATGGGAAATTACTTAATTTTAACTGGATTTTGATTGAAATCACGAAATTACTTAATTTTGCGTCAGCCTGAATGGGCTATAATTGAAAAATATTAACCTATTTTTCCTATTTCCATAAAAAAACATGATATAAATATATAAGGTACTTCCATTCTCTTTGTTTTGAAAAATAAGGATTTTTGAAGTTTGTTTTTTGAGAGAAATAGAGAAAAATGTTCCCATATAGTAAGAAATGTAAATCTTTCCCAAAATTTTTTTTACAAAAATGTGTAATTGTCTTAACAAAAATTTGGGAATAAATAAAGCTATATACATAACTACATATCTGCGAAGTTTGAAAAGTGATTATGTAATAACTTTTCCCATATTTTTAAGTTTTCTGCTTAATACAAATCTTTTAACTATATTGTTACGTTTTTTTCTCTATAAAAATGCTTTTCCGTAGATCCGAAGATTTGCAAATGAATACAAGAGCCGAGTGTAGTAATTAGGGTTAAGAATGATAAAGTTTTATTTACAAATACACTTAAACTGAATTAATCAAGAGCTTATATAAACTAATACAACTTAAACTACTGAATTACACACAAATATTCACAACTGGTTACCACTATACCTTCCTCGCTGTGGTTTACACACGTCTTTTAGCTGGCTGCGCAAGTATTCACGTGACACCTCTTCGTCTGCTACTCGTCACTTACGAGACTCACTCTGCCGACACTCACAGTTGATACACCAATACCTCTTTGTCTGCTGCTTGTCACACACGGCACTCTCTCTGCCGACACTCACAGTTGATACACCAATAAAGACTCACTGGCTTTACTTACACCCTTACACACGTCTATTCGCTGCGCTGTTTCCTTTACTCCAGTCGACACGATAGACTCCACAATAATCTCAATTCCACGACAGACTTTGCTGTCACTATAGACTGTCCTATAGTTTCTCTTTTACTCCAAATCACGTGTAAAGCACAGACTGCTCTTAACTATCAACTCACCACTGTATCGCAGACTATTATTAATTCACAACTTAATTATCAACTAACTTGTTCACTCGAAACTGACTAACTTGTTCGCAACTGACTTGTTCGCAACTGACTCACAACTGCAACTAGCTAACTCATTGGCTGCGTCACCTCTTTTTATATTTCACACAAATACCACTAGAAGTTTCAAGCAATGTCTAGACGACCATTATCATCTTATATGCTGTTTACAAAGTGCCTAATTAAGTTCATGTGGTAACTATGTACATACATGTGTATATGCATACGTCCAGGCTGCCCAGAGAACCGCTAGAGTGCCGAACATCAATCGGCTTTTTATACAAATGAATACACATATGTTTATACATTTCTCTCGGTTTTCTCTCTGTGGGCAGCACTGGCATACGTGTGTACATCATTAACTAAGCAATACACGGTGGTTGTTTATCTTTTGCTTTTCGTTTGAATTAGCATGTATGGATGTGTGTAAATATGTGAATCTTCTTAATAAGCAGACGCTTTTTGTTGTTGCTTTTGCTTGTTTACGTTTAATCAAGCTAGGCATGCTTATTTAGTTGTTTGCTACTATACTAGATTATTCTTTGCATTGACCCTGTAGGAATATTTTCGCGTAACACTTACATTAACCCTGTTGGAATATTTTTGTGTAATGCTGCTTAACCTTGCCGACGGCCATTTTCGTAACAATATTTTCATCTAAGTTTGGCGTTGAGAAATCAAATTTATTGATGTTTTTGATTAGTTGACAATGAATTTTCATTAAGTTTAACAAATATTAATTGATATTGCATTTTTTTAATCTACAGAATATGTTTCTTGTTGATTGTAACATCCTTAAAAAAAAAATTGATTTAATAACCGGTCAGATCTTTTGGCAAGTCTATTTCACAGATTTTATAGGCTCTTAGCCACTGTTGTCGAACACAAAGGGAAGGGAAGGGACGAAGGGAATTTTAAAAATGCACTCATATTTTTACTTATGCCCTAATTCAGTAAGAAGATTTAGGACGTTTGTTTGTTTGAAAATAATTTTCTTGTTTTTAAATTCTCTAAATTATTTTCTTCAAAAATGGTTGTTGTCTTTCATAATGAAAAATAAAAGTATTATTGCCATGTTTTTAAAACATAAAAATTAAATGAAATTATTATACAAAAGTTTGAAAAATAAATGAAAAAAATGTGTTGGATATGTTTGAAACAAAATCATAAAGCAAATACACGAACCTTCTAGCATAGACAATAAATAATATGTAATTGTTTTAAAGAATCACAACTGCGGCTCTTTTTCGTCCATAGACAAGACGATACAATCGTCGAACGGAATTTGGGCATTAATTGTTTAATTTATAAATTCTGTATTTTATAAAAACAATTTTGAAATAATTTTTGAATAAAATTTTTAAACAAACAGGAAACAGAGGGGAAATACTAAATTAATACCGTAGCACGATTTTAGTGGAAACTTCACAATCCTTATACTTGTCAGATGGTGAATGTCAAGAAAAATTGAGAGAATAGAAGTACCTTCTATATTTATATCATGTAAAAAACAGTATTTTGTTTGAATGTAAAATTAGTAGAATTTTTGAGCATTGATTTTTTTTTTTTTTTTTGACAAGCTGTATGTATGTATCCACTTATATACCCAACATACTAATTGAAAAACGATTGAAAATATGTATATTGAAGAGGATTATCGTAATAATTATAGAAACATTAAAACGGAACCTTCGTGATAATATTACAAGTGCATGAATACCATAAGCTTATTCTTGCAATACAAAAATAATGTTGTATTAATTTTTAGTTAATTTTAATTATTATTGTTCGAACTTCATTTGTTTCTATATTTATGATTTGATCAGGCTAAAGTTCGTATCGCTTTGTAAGCCAAATTACATGTGATAATTATTTGTTGAATTAATTTTTGTATAGAAAAGCTTGTTTTTGTCAATATTTTTAGTCAAACAACGTTATAACTCAAAAAATTATCAGTTAATCCTCATATCGTTCTTCATATTGCGTAAAAATTTCATACAAATATCTTGTTTTCTCAACTCTTGAGAGAAAAACTATATTTTATTTTTCCATTGTGTGTAAGTTGAAAACTTCAAACTCGTTTTCTTACAAACTTAGAGCAAATTTCGGCATTCGATATAGAACAAATTTGTATACTATTTTAATTGTGTTTGTATGGAAATGTCGATCGATATCGCATGCCGTAATTTGCCTCCTTGTTTTTTTGAGTTATGATGTTGTTTGAGTGAGTGAGAAATATGTATGTATGTATTTATTTACAAAGTTATCTGCCAGTTCATAAAAGCCATGTGGAAATTCTCGTCTGGCTATTTATATTGAAAACAAAAACAAAGCACTCAAAATTTGTTTTTGTTTTCATTATAAATAGACAGCCGAGAATTTTTACATGGCTTCTATAAACTGGCAGTATTTCTTGAATAAATTAAAAAAAAATTGCTCCACAAATATTTTTTTGAGCGTTCCATCGTAAATTTTAATATTTTTTTGAATACTTTATTGGACTTACCTTTTTGATTTACGAGTGCAAAACGAATTCAAAAGTAAAATCTCCAGAGATCACCAAAATAAATTAAATGTTTCGATTCATTGATGGTGGGCATCATAATGGACTTTCACTTTTTTAAAAGATCATTCATGGTTAGAGAGGGACTGTGCCATCTTCATTGATATGGAGAAAGATCCTGTAGTAGTAAAGGATTGTGCAAATCGTAGATTGCATTTAACTTTTTTACGAATTATCCATTATCGTTGAATTGCGTTCCAATGCTTTAAAAAATTTTACAATCTTTATTTCTTGTCCGTGGATTTAATTACAAAAATCTTAATTGTGTTTAGTAAATTATGGGAATATATTATAAAACTTATAAATTACGCAAGGATTATGAAAATATAAATGAAATAAATTTAATTTTTAACCAGTAGTTGATGAAAGTATATGAAAATGTAATTAACTGCTTAGAACTTTAATAATAACCTTACAGTCATCAAAGATAATCGTTGTCATTTATTTTTATATGTATGTAGTTATGAAACAATAGTTTGAATGGAAATCGGAGTACGAATGTTTGTGAACATCGATTGATTTTAAATATTATTTCCAAGCAAAATTTTACTATAACGATTAGCAATTTTGAAATACATGTTATACTAATTTTGAATAATAAATAAATACATATGTATATCGAATTAAAAAATTTTCAGCACATTTTTTCATTACATTTTTTAACATTAACTGACTGGCCCACGATTTCGAATCAATCAGGTATGTGATGAAAAACGATTTAGACACAAAACCGATTTTAAAACGATAAAAGGTGTGATGTGTTTGCTATAGTTATTTTGTCAATAATTTTAAATTTAGTTTTTAATAGTTTTTTCAATAATTTTTGATAAATTTCTTTTCACAGTCCTGTTATATTATTTATACTAGATATACCAAACGGACGACACACTCGTCCGTATTCTAGAATCAAAATGTAAATAATTTAAGATTCAAAGAAAATGTATCTAAACGTCATAAAAAAATTCATTAAAACACAGCCATACACAAACTTACATATATATGCAAGCATAATTAAATAATACATGAAATTAAAAAAACATAAACAAAATCCCTTCAACCAACCTAATTCAATTTATTCAACTCTCTTCCTTTAAGTATTATGGCCAGCGATGCCAACTTGGTGCTTTTGGCACTATTTTTAGTGCTTTTTGAAGACTCAAAAAGCCAAATTTTGAGCGTTAGTGCCAAACTGAGAAATAGCACTAAGTAGTGCTTTTAAGAAATTTGTTTATTTCCTAAAATTACTTTAATAAAAACTTGATGTTTTTTATTTTTTCAGTGTAAAGCATAGCTTTTTCGTGTGATATATTTGATTAAGGATACTGATATCATTGCCGAAATAGATAATAGCTTAGAAAATATTAAACATCAAGCTCGTTTTTCACGTTAGTGCTTTTTACACTTTTTGGATCTCAAAATTACGCTTTTTGTGCTTTTTCCAAGTTTTGATGTGCTTTTAGAGCCAAAAAAGTTGGCATCACTAATTATGGCTTTGATACAACAACAAATAAGAGAAAAACAATTGTAAGGTCAAGACAAATACTACAAACACACTTGTAAGCTAATAAATGCGTGTGTAATATGTGTGCATGTAGTAGTAGCAACTTTAAACGCTTATAGCTCCCAAAATACTAAACCGATTTCAATAAAATATAGATTCTGCACATCTATATAAAAAATTCTTTAAAACCATAAAAATCTTTTTAAAATCGGTGCGGTGGTACCAGCGTAAAAGGGATTACAAAAAACATGTTCGCCTATTAATTATATAGATAGATAGATATTATCTTTTAATGTGCTTTTCAAAAGTCAGTAGCTTAAGATTGGCTTAAAAATGATACATAAAATCGATCCGAATTCATCACACCTTTTCAAAACGATTAGTTTGAAATCGTTTTGAAAACGATCGTTTTCCATCACATACCTGAATATGAGTAATCGACCGAACGTTTTCTGTCGACATCATGGGACAGGCTGTACGAGTCTCTTTCACCAAACAAATTTAAACAATTTTTAATTTAATTAAAGATCTTTATTTATTATTTTCATCAACTCAAAAAAAAAAAACGAAAAACAATAAAGTATTGTAACACTCAGTACAAAAATTAACAAAAGTAAGGGAACGCGAAAAACAAAAATGTTTAACAGAAAAGGATTTTTTTTTTGTTTGTAATGCATGTATTTATTTATTGTATCTTCATATTAAAAAAAAAGAAAAGGAAATGTCAATGCATTTATGAATATACATACGTATACGTACATACCCTGTCGGACATTACGTTAACTTTAAACTAACTTTAAGTTAACTATTTCGCAACTAGTACCAACTGACACTTGGATTAGTATTAATGAAATCAACTGACTATTTTAACATTGCGATGTCCCAGGCATTAGTCAATTGACTCACTCTACATTACTTTCAGCTAACTTAGTTGATTTTTTTAAATCACCTGGTAGTCAGTAAATTAAAAAAATTTTTCTGGGGTTTGAACATTTATCATCACACGTTATGTACTCAACACGCTACCACTCAGCTAAGGTAACATCTAAAATAACAACAGAAAAATGTTAATATAAAGCTAAAATAAGTTTGAAACTAGCTGAGAATAAATTTGTTAGCTCTCATCAAATTAAATTACGTACTCAACTTAAGAATTAGTTTTGGGTTTGTTCTGAATGACATTGCAGTTAGCTTTTAGTCAGTCTAACAAAAGTTAACTATAAGTTAACCACACATTCTCCGACAGGGTATGTTATGTATACACACAATTGTGATTTTAAAATCACAAAGTGATTTCAAACCTTATGATTTACAGAACATGCCTGTATATACACAAATGTATATATGTATTTTAGTTCTGCGCAGATATAAATGTTTGCACCAGTTTTACGTGTGTTGGTTCTGGTATGTACAGGTACATATGTATGTTATTCAGCTTTTCTGTTACTAGTCATAACTTATCGATGCATGCAAATCAGTACCCCTCTTCTTTCTTCTTTCCTCTCTCTTTCATAAACTCACGACTTGATTCAAGAAAAACAATCGAGTCTAAAACATGACTAGTAACAGAAACTCTGAATAACATACAGTATATGTACTTACCAGGACCAACACACGCAAAACTGGTGCAAACTGGTATATCTGTGCAGACCTATAGTATGTATACGGTGGCGAATGATGAAAAAATATCCCGAGTATCATGCGTATATTTTTATGGATATAAATATAAGCATACTCAGGCTATAAGTATGAGAGAGAGTAAATGCGCTTGATACGCATGTACCTTTTTATTTTTAGTTGTAGCGTGTTTTATTTTTTCGCATAAACGAAGTAGAGATGCTCTTTTATGTTGGAATCGGCTATAGTCCTAGTTGCTTGAGAGAAAATATGTGGGCGAAAGAATTGTTTGCGCTACACAGTTACCCAGCAGGAAATTAAGCGAAGTTCTTCGATAACACTGTGCTCGAATTCCAAAATTTTTTTTGTAACAAGCCAGGCACCCAGTGGGTGAACCTAAATCGAGTACGCTGAATCCAATGGTGCTAACCATTTTTTAGGTTAGCTCTTGTTTAAAAACTAATTAAGATTGAAAACTTGGTTATAAGCACCTAAAAATTAAAATTGTTCCTAGTTTTCTACCATTTATTACCTTTTATGTCGATATATATCGCCTGAAAAGACATATATTGATGAACTTGCGCCCTGAGAAAACTTTTTGGAAAAAAATAAAAAAAAATCCAATTTTTTGCGTAAATTTTTTTAATTGGGGCAATTTTTTAATTTTTTTTGCAATTTTTTTTTCAAAAATTTCTTTAGGACTCATCTTCATCCATAATATGTTCTTTAATTGTTATAAAATCAATGAACAGTAGACAACTGGAAAAATTGTGATTTTGAGGTGCTTTTAAGTTTTTAATCTTAATTATTTTTTAAACAAGAGATAACGTGAAATATAAAATTAAATTTTAATGGGCGTACCTCTGCTCATTTTTTAAATGCAAGATTGTGTGTTTTTCAGGGCTTAAGGTGTGGATTCAGCGTACTCGAGTAAGGTTTACTTACCCACCCGTCAGTATGACATCGTACGCGAGCAATCTAAGAGCTTGGATCGTAATGTACGTGTAATCTGATACATCATGCGTTACTAATAACTTCGATTACGATGTAAGCAGGGATTCATTTGTTGATTAAAACAATTTATTATAAAACAAAATTAAAATACTGGTTTACTTTTAGGTTAAATTTATTATCATGCTCGCTTACAGCTCCGCTGTCGATGTAAGTGCTATGCTAGTGGCACGTACTGACATCGTGGCTTACTTCGTAAGCGAGAGCGCACCACTTACGCGCCATATAACATTTTTATGTTAAATCTAAATAGCAACATAAACGAACGAATCAAAACAGACTGCTACTAAGTATTACTGATATCATCGATTACGTAATGTGTCTTTTTACCACTGGGTATTTACCCAGTTCTCGAGTATGGGAACGCTTTTCGTGCAAATAGGAAGCAGAAGTTGAACATATTCTTTGGGATTTAAAAGATGGCGTGAAAATAATCTTTCTAATAGCATTTATAGTTAACAATACAGGAATGGATACGAATAAAATATGTATAACCAATTTCAATTGAGTTTATGAAAGAAATTTTACAAAATGGTGTATTTCGTAGTAAAACAATAGTTTTTTTTAATTTATTTATACTTTTCTTAAAAAGTTATTATTTATTTCACCAAGATCTTCTTTCAATTTACTCAAACAATGGCATTTTCTACTAAAAAAAAAGTAGTTCCATCAGGGGAAAAATAACCATTTCCCACAACGAAAAAAATTATTATTTCCTACAATAAACAGCATAACTACTTCTAAAGAATCAATTATTTTAGTCTAACGCCTTGTTAAAATCATTAAGTTGATAATCCAGTAAGGAACAGCTTTCCACCAATAATACTTAATTCCAAACTCGATTACTTTTTTAAATTTTTTGCTGGGTACATTTTCAAATGCAATTTGCTTACTATGATGTATGATTTTCAAATTCTCTTCAAATGTAACCACACAGTTTTTCGTCTCTTCTAAAAATTTAAAAATTTTGGGTTAATATCCTCTTGTTGATTAAGTGCGATATGTATGTTGATGAAAGTTAAAAACAATTAATATTTAAATAGAATTGGTGAAATAGGCTCTAAGAGCCAATAGAGTTGGTGAACTTGGCCCTAAGTATTAAAAATATACTGTTGGATAATTTATTAGTTTTTACATTACAAATAAAACTACTAATAATAAATTGAGATCTATTAAATGTATGTATACATACATATATGCATATGTATATACATATATATATATATATATATATATATATATATATATATATATATATATATATATATATATATATATATATATGTATGTATGTATGTATAATGCATATACATACATATGTACCCAGGCAGAAATCGCCAAACGTACAACCGTGTTTTTTAGGGTTCCGTACACCAAAGGTGAAAAGGAACCCTATTGTTTTCGCTACGCTGTCCGTCACACGGTATTTTATCAGGAACCGTAAGAGCTACGGACCTGAAATTTGGACACAGTATGTAGAACCTTGGCCGCTACAACAACAAATACATGAGAATTAAAAATTAAAGGGTGTTCCAAAACGAGCAACGAAAAATGTTAAAATCCCATGTAATATACATACAATGGTATGTACATATGTATATTGAAACTTGAATTTTGTAAAATTAGTGTATTTTAATACAGACTACAATTAACACTAAAATTTAAAATAAAAAGGTCAGTAAAGTGCGACTCTGACTCGCGCACGAAGGGTTCCGTACGAACACTAGATATGTAATTTATTACAAACTTCATCCTATATAATTATAGTTTTGGCATTTTTTTTTTGTTTTTGGGGTCTTTTCGGTTTTTTTGTTTTTGCAGTTTTTGCGTTTTTTCGGTTTTGGCGATTTTTTTTAAGTTTTGGCTCCTTTTTTAGTTTTGACACTTTATTTTCTTGTTTTGGCGATTTTTTTCGGTTTTTGGAGTTTTTTCATTTTGGCGAATTTTTTTATTTTTGGCGATTTTTTTCATTTTTGCGATTTTTTTTATTTACAATTTTTTTTATTTAAATTTTTTTTTTTAGTTTTGGCGACATTTTCGCGTTTTGGCGATTTTTTGCGTTTTTTTCATTTTGGCGTTTTTTTCATTTTGGCGATTTTTTCGAATTTGGCGATTTATTTTAGTGTTAGAAATTTTTTTTTTTAATTTTCGTGATTTTTTTCGTTTTGGCGATTTTTTTTTAATTTTTGGCGATTTTTTTTTTTGGTTTGGCGATGTTATAATTTGCGGTTTTTTTAGTTTTACCGTTTTTGAAAATTTCAAGTGTTTGCCTCTTACGGTTTCCAAGATATAGCAAATTGTCAAAATTGCATTAACTGATGGACCACCCTTTAATTTTAATTTTTTTAAATTTTAGTGTTAATTGTTGTAGTCTGTATAAAAATACACTAATTTTACAAATTTCAATATACATATGTTCATACAATTGTATGTATATTACATGGGATTTTAACATTTTTCGTTGCTCGTTTTGGAACACCCTTTAATTTTTAATTCTCATGTATTTGTTGTTGTAGCGGCCAAAGTTCTACATACTGTGTCCAAATTTCAGGTCCGTAGCTCTTACGGTTCCTGAGAAAATACAGTAGAAAATATCGTAGCGAAAACAATAGGGTTCATTTTCACCTTTGGTGTACGGAACCCTAAAAATTTAATTAAAGGGTGGTCCATCAGTTAATGCAATTTTGACTATGTAATTTTGACAATTTGCTATATCTTGGAAACCGTAAGAGGCAAACACTTGAAATTTGCAAAATCGGTAAAACTAAAAAAACCGAAAATTATAAAATCGCCAAACCAAAAAAAAAAAATTGCCAAAAATTAAAAAAAAACGCCAAAACAAGAAAATAAAGTGTCAAAACTAAAAAAAAGAGCCAAAACTTAAAAAAATCTCCAAAACCGAAAAATCGCCAAACAAAAAAACCGAAAAGACCCCAAAAATAAAAACGAAAAAAAAGCCAAAACTATATATTATATAGGATGAAGTTTGCATTAAATTACATATCTAGTGTTCGTACGGAACCGTTCGTGCGCGAGTCAGAGTCGCACTTTACTGATTTTTTTTTTAATTTTTCTTAGATATATTTGAATTTTTGGTATGTTGATTTATTATAATTTTTTCATTCAATGTGACAAAAGTGGGTCGACTTTGTATTACGATACGAAAGAAAATGCTTTCGAATTTGTATGTTATTAATATTACAATTGGAAAGCATTTGCTTTCGTTTAGGGTCTACCCCAGATTTTTATAACACAAAAGTAAAATAGGAGTGTATGGAATATCGGATACATATTTTATTTTGGCCGAAATGTAGGTATTCTCTGATTGTTTTTTTATATAATTCTTTAGAAACCACTTCTTAATTACTTCCAAAGTAAGTTATGCATTTTTTCTGGTTTAAGGAAGTTATTTTTAATCACCAGGAACAGTTGTTTCATGCAAATGCATGTTTTTTCCTTTAACTCTGATAATGGTAAGAACGAAATATCTTTACGAAACAAAGAATTTGTGTAAAAGTGGCATCGATTTGTTAGTGCATATTTTTGCATTGTTTTTGGTTATAAATGCATATTTTTGCATAATTTGGCCGTAAAAGCATATTTTTGTCTCATATTTTTTTGTGTCATATTTTGTCAATAATTCAAATTGCAATTTTGACAAATTATTAATACAAATCTGTTTTCAAATTTATGTGACAGAATTATTGTAGAATTTTAGAATGATTGTACCAAGGCGGATCCATACTAGGTGGCTGCAAGGGCTCAGGTGACTATTTTCGCCGCTTGCAATTTGAATATACGTTGAATGTCAAAACACATTTTTCAGTACATTTTTCTGACATTTCAAGTATAAATTTCTCAAAGCGAATTGAGCTGAGTATACCTTATATGAATTTGTCTTGGATTGTACAAGCACACACACCTGGCAAAATGGAAATTGTCATTTTGATCATTTCAAGAGGAAATTGTCTGCTATTAAAGACGAAAGTAGTGAAACAGTTCTGCTGCGACTGGATATTGTTTTTAAAAATAATAACGGATTCAAAAAACAAATCTAGCAAAATCAAACCATTTCAATAAAGAACATATTTAAAAAAATATATAATTTTTTTTCAAAATTTTGAGTCAGCAGACTTAACTTGAGCCAAAGCTGAGTTTTTATGCATTAGACCCATTATTTCCATGGGCGTTATTGCATGTAACCAAAAATAAACATACAATTAAAACTACAGAAAAAACAGCAGGGAACAGATACAATTTTTTTGTATGCCAAATATATTATTAATCAGAAATAAAAGAGAATGTAAAAAATTTTGAAATGCAGCTAAAATACATTTCTAGACATGACCTTGTTTATTTACCATGACTATTAATAAATATTATTAATAAATACGTGTCTGAATCAAACTGTTTTTCATTAGTAATTAGTGGTTACGCTTTTTTTACGCTTGTGTGGCACATGGCACACAGATGTAAACCCGGCCTTAGTGACGGCGACATCCAAGCCGAAATATGAATATTGTTGTACGTAAAAAATATGTTGCCTTCTCAGTCCAAAATACATATGAATATACGAATTTATTAAAAAAAATGTTACCTTATATTTTACGAGTTTTTGACTGAATTTTAATACGGTTATTTGAAGCTACGGGTGTTCATGTAACAGGAACTTAAATATATACTTCTTTATATACATATTCATAAATACATATCGATCCATAACCGCGAAAAAATCTTAAGCGACATATTTTTTTAACTTTGTTTTCTGATGAAAATTATGTCCCTTAAGTTTTTTTTTTGCGGTAATGGCACGATATCTACACACATATATATGTATATAATACATGTAAATACATCCAGGCTGTTCAAACTGGCACCAGAGTGCCGAACATCAATCGGCTTTTTATATAAATGAATACACATACGCTTATACATTTCTCTCGGTTTTCTTTATGTGGGCAGCTCTGATATACATACATATATATATATACATATATGTATACATATATATACTAAAGGGCTACGCAACATGTTCTAAAAGTCTTGTATTCTATTTCACACTACCACAAAACATACAGAAGTGTCACGAGACGGAAGATACGGGTATTTTTCTGTTTGTCTCGTTTTCCCTCAAATTTTGTCGTCGTTTTTGTTTTGCTACGTCTTTCTAGTGCAATCAATTTTTATTAGCTGTGTTAATTGGTAAGTAGTAATGCACTACAGTATCAAATACACTATGCTTTTCTCTTTTTTCCACGAATTTTAACAAAAACCTGATTCGAGCTTTTTTTACCTGTCACTTTCTTCACTTCTGTGTTTCAGTGTAAATATAAATAACAAAACAAAACTAACAAAACCCGACTCTCACTAAAATAAACCAAGTATCATTCGAAAAGTTTTTCTCTACAAATTTGTTAGTGCTTGTGTTTTCAAAACAAGTAGAATATCACAACAAAAAGCGAGAATGAAATAAAACAACAATAATCATAACAGAAACGTAGAGTCCAATAGAACACGAGCACAAACGTACAAACTATGTACATGTATGTATATGTACAGAGGTTAGGTTAGGAAGGGTGGTGCTATACCACACCTCCACTCGGAGACCCAATTGGGTCCAGTGTGTATATACTATGTACATGAATTGAAAATAAAAATTAGCGAATTATTATACATATATAAATTTACATAAGTATAGATATACCATATCATTTCATTGTAAATAAAACCTCTTTTCATATTCCTAACGAAACGAAAATGTTTTGATATTAGAACATTCAAACATATGTAGGTTTGTTCATTTACTAAAAATTTAATGAATTTGTAACAATTGTTACTGGGAAGCGTTCATTAACTCAAAACGTTTGCAAGAAGAGAGCGTGAAACGAGAGAACAAAATTGAGAGACTAAAATTTTTTCACAAATTTTTACTAGTCAAATTTTTACTTGCAAGAATTATCCAGACAGCTGTTTTGTGTTTTGTTTTCAAATTAATTATTTATTATTATTTTATTATTTGCATTTCTTTAGGTCTGTTCATTTACTTTCCCAGCAGAAACTAGCAACGGCAGAAATTTACAACATTACTCTCCTAAATATGAAAAAGTAAATGAACGCTTTACTTGTAAAAACTTGCAAGAAAATTTTATTCACATCAGAACCATGGATGGAAATCATGATAAAATTGTACTTTTTCAGATGTATTTTGTTTGATATTTAAAATTGTAATTTTTTTTTTAAATTTAGAGATGGTAAGGTGAGCTTTCATTACAAAACATCTTTCAGCAAATTGAAATACGATGAATCAAAACAAACAATTCACATATTCCATTTGCAAAAAAGTTGCGTATATAAAGCAGAAATCTACATCAACTGACACCACACACAGTGGACCAAACTCAAAGAACGCTGACGATGAAGGTGTAGTGGCCTTCGAAAACAGCTAGTTATTCCGTTCTACTAAGTGTTTGTCAGAATATTTACAATTAACTTTGGTGTTATTTGTTCATTAATAATTATCACATGTAATTTGGCTTAAAAAGCGATACGAACTTTAGCCTATTCAAATCATACATTTTTTTTTTAAATTGTCATTTAATATGAAATACTTTGCTTAATATTTTTAATAATTTTTCATAATTTTTTAATTTTATTCCATTAAAATATACAAAAATTCGAATTACGCAGTAGACCCCCTGATCATATATGTATGAGAAATAAACAAAATTATTTGCCATTAACATTGGATTTACGTTGAAAAACCCAATTTAATTGATGATTTGGATTATTTGACAACGAATTTTCATCAATTTTAACAAATATTAATTGATATTGCATTTATTTCACAGATCTTATAGGCTCTTAGCCACTGTTGGCGAACACCAGATAATGAAGGGAATTTAAAAAATGCTGCAATCCTATTTTTTTACTTATGCCCTAATTTAGTAAGAAGATTTAGGACGCTTTTTTGTTTGAAAAATTTTTCTTGTTTTTGAATTCTCTAAATTATTTTCTTCAAAAATGGTTGTTGTCTTTTATAATGAAAAATAAAAATATTATTACCATGTTTTTAAAACATAAAAATTAAATGAAATTTTATACAATAGTTTAAAAAATAATTGAAAAAATGTGTATTGGATACAATGTTTGGAACAAAATCATAAAGCAAATACACGAACCTTCTAGCATAGACAATAAATAATAATTGTTTTAAGGAATCTGCGGCTTTTTTCGTCCATAAGTCTGGTACTCTGTTCAAAGTTGTGAAAAATTTTAAGCACCATTGATTATTTTGCGTGAAAAATTTTACATGTACTAAATGTATCCCAACTCGCGGTTTTTTTTATAAATTTCTCGCTTTTATTGCTTGAAAGTATGCAACATTGTTAAAATTCCGTGCGAAAAAAGCACTGCTCATGTTGTTTCGCAGCTAAACTAAAATGATGCCAGACTAATTGTGCATGGAAAGACATGATTTTACGTGCTTTTCACTACTTTTGCGAATTTATTTCGCAAATATTTCATACCAAATACTTTTATATTTATATGTAGTTTGACAGCATTTCGCACGAAATTGTGAACAGAGTACCAGGCTATAAACAAGACGATACAATCGTCCAACAGAATTAGGGCATTCATTATTTAATTTCTTAATTCTGTATTTTATAAAAACAATTTTGAAATAATTTTTGAATAAAATTTTCTAGAGTTGTGCTCAAGGTGTATCTAACTAGGTGGCAGCGATACTTAAGCTGATAATTTTTTGCTCTATGTGCTGAAGAATGTCAAAAACTTCGATTTTGTTTTGGTTTTAGTACAATTATTTTTGTGCTTTTGACATTCTTCGGTTCTTCACACAGCTATGGTTGCCGTATTTTTGTTTAAGAAATCCTTACGCAGTCACCTGTATAATTACACCATGGTTGTGCTTATCAGCTCTTTTGAGTGACCGCTCTTTTCAGCTCAGCTTACTTTACTGAAGTATTTCATTCAGTTGGCTCAGTAGCTCAGTTCATTTGTAGTGAAACATTTTATCAAGCATAAAGAGCGAAAACAAATTTATACATTGAGTGTGTGTGTGTGTGGTCATACATTACAAAACAAGGCAGATGAAGGGTAAAAAATAAATAAAACTAAAATACGAGTACATAGTTTAATGAGTGTAATTTGTTATGTTATGTTATGTACATATGTATGTACAATCAAAATTAAAATTATTTAAGGTTTCAGATATTTTAATATTATCACAATACATATATAAAATTTTTCTTATGTACTTGTGCGACAAAAAAAAATTGTTAAAAACCACAAGACTTGTATCGAACTCTTTCATTAGGTCGTTTTAGACACAAACCTATTATCAAACACACCTAAAATACGTAGGTTTGTGTCTAAGACGAGCTGCTGAAAGACTTCGATACAAATCAATAAACCACTCAGTACTGAGCTGAAAGCGCTCAGTGAGGTGAATCGTTCAATTGAACTAGTTCATTCATGAGCTGCACAACTCTAAAATTTTCAAAAAAATCAGGAAACAGAGGGAAATATTAAATTAATACGGTAGCACGATTTTACCGGAAACTTCACTGTCCTTATACATACTTGTCAGATGGTGAATGTCAAGAAAAAATGAGAGAATGGAAGTACCTTCCATATTTATATCATGATTTATTATCATGCATAAATTCAAATTTATTGTCGAAAAATTTTTTTTATTTCTCATATCTGATCAGATATGGAAAGTAGCATTTTTGTATTTGTTGATAGAATAAAATTAAAAAGTTATGAAAAATGAATAAAAATATTAAATAATACATGAAACTGTGTAAAGTATTTCGTATGTCAATTAAAAAAATCAATTTAAAACATTATCAAACAAGATACAGCAGAAAAGGTACAATTGTAGGCAGAATTTAGGTAGAATTAAGGCGGAATTAGTATGTACTTTCTGTTCTGTTACGAATCAGCTGACTCTTTTTTGTTTATAGCAATCTAATACAAGTCATTAGCTTTTCTGTTCCGTTCTGTTCTGTTTCGGTTCAACCCGTGAAAATCAAAAAACTGTTAAGTAATTGTAAGTGACAGCATAAAGAAAGAAAAATAGTTTGAAATAAATTATAAAATAAATTGTGATATGAAGGCTTTATACAGGCTTTTTAAGACAAATTTTTATACAAAAATTTTCTTATTAAGCCTTAATAAGTTTTATAAATAAGACCATTAATTTTAAAAAGAAAAACATAAAAATATATTGAAACTTAACAATGGACGATGCAAAACTCATCACTTTAGTGGAAAACTTCTGGTCAGAAACAGCTGATAAGTTACTACAGCAAAAGTAAGTATGTACTCAAATTTACAAGCAGAACGGCACAGCACAGAACTGCAACAGAAAGTAAAGACTAATGAAGCCTTTAAAATTTAGAAACATAACGACACAGCACAAGTAGAACGTTCATTTACTTTTTCGTATCTGGGAGAGTAGTTTTCTAAATTTCTGCTTTACTCTCTCGTTGCTATTTTCTACTGGGAAAGTAAATGATCAGACCTCGTCTTTATTGTTCTGTATGAATTTTGATGATCTATTTCATTTTTGTTTTGAAAGACTTCGTTTTATTTCAAGATTGTTCTATTGCAGTTTGATTCTGTACTTCAGTATTCTTATCGTAAAGCAAAACACATCTCTTTTGGATATATTTGTTTTACAATAACGGAGCAATACACACACACATTTTAAACTTAATGAGGTTACATGTAATCCATTTTTTAATGCTGGTGCAACACTCTAAAATATACCTTAATATAAAAAGGCCATAAGTCATTATTTGTTTAAAATCGAGTTTTTTGTATATTTCGATAGGAGAACGTCTAATGTATCGAAAAATGCAAAAAATCTCGATTTCAAACAAATAATGAGTTAGGGCCTTTCTATATTAAGGTAACAACAAATACCAGCAGTGCGCTGAGCTTTGTTTAGAAAAGGTTGCTACCAGAGATAGTGTACAGGACACCTGTTGGAAAATATTAAAAAAAAAATACAAAAAAATTTAACTTGCAATTATGTATGTATAAAATAAAAATAAAAAAAAATGTTACTATAGTGGGTCCTTCGTTTATAGCACAAATCATGGATAGACGGAACTAATATAGATGAAGCCTATCGGGCCTGTTCTGCAAATCAGGACATGTCAAATCACGGTGATTTCAATAATTCAATAAAACCTAAATCATTGCTTTTGTAAATTTGACAATTTATACCGATGGAAGTTGCATTAAAATATTCTATTATACATGACAAAAACTTAAAATACAACTAAAACCCACTAACAACTCAGTTATTAATAGTTTACTTTTGAAATCACAGTGATTTAAATCACCGTGATTTTCAGAACAGGCCCGTATATATTTATATCAATACATATATAGCAAAAAAAAATTCATCAAAATGTCAGTGGAAATGAGTATAATGCTTCGAGGAGGCTTTTCAATAATAGGAGCTCAATTTTAATCTTACTTGTGTTGTATATGTATTGCATACATATGTATGTATGTACATGCATGGAACATTTTTTCGTAGTTAATTTTATTTACGTATTTCTTTGTTTTCTTGTAATTTTTTCCAAGTATCTCCTAGCGCCTTTGCAAAATGATCATCAACAGATGCTAAAACTTCAGCACTTGTATTGTTCGAATTTGTCGAAGATTTCCAGTTTGTAGTTTTAGAAGATGGAGGCGAAGATGTATTGGAAGAATTATTTGTGGTGTTCGAATACATATTGAGATTTGTAGTTGATGTTGGAGAAGCCGGTGGTGTTGAATTAATTGATTTATTTTGCAAACCAGGTTCGGTTTTGACGCGTATCAAA
The DNA here is from genome assembly GCA_949987645.1 of Tachina grossa. Taxonomy (NCBI): domain Eukaryota; kingdom Metazoa; phylum Arthropoda; class Insecta; order Diptera; family Tachinidae; genus Tachina; species Tachina grossa. The sequence goes on along the minus strand of OX465276.1, from coordinate 172,840,621 downwards.
ATTTGTAAATTGGATGAGGGATTTGAAGCTGACACATTAGGAACGGGAGGAGAGGGTGACGGAGAATTATCCAGTGATACTAAATGGGATAAATTAACCGCCATACCTAGTGCTTGCTGGTGTAAAGGTGAAGGAGAAGATGCGCTAGAGCTAGAAGTATTAAAAATTTGCTTTTGTGTTATGTTGCCCAACTTGACCTCTGCCGTAGATGCAGGAGATTGGGGTGATGTTAATGGAGTTACAGCTATTAGTGAAGAGGATTTCTGCAAGTTATGGCTGTGTTGATGATTTTTCAGTACATTTGGTCTAACCACCAAAGGTAAAGGAGGAGAGTTGGGCCCTGCTGCAATCTGCATTTGTGCTGATAGTGTAACTGGAGATGAAATATTATTTGCTTTTGATGTTACGACAGTTTGATTTTGGTGTGCTGGTTGAGCGTTTTGCTGATGATGGCCTGTAGGTAAATTTACAGGATAGGCAGGTGGAGGAATAAGTTCAGATTGTATTAAGGCAGGTTGTAATGGCAAAGTTGGTACACGGCATGTCATCGGTGATGTTGGCGATGAATTTCTGATATGAGCTGTTGGTGCTTGTGTATTATGCGGTTGAGGATAAGGTGTTTTCGCAGACTGGATGGCAGATCTCTTAGAAAATAAAGAAAAGTAGTCGTTACCCAAAGAACGACGAAAATGTTCATCAATAGATTCTAAAAAGAAGAAACGATTTATTAACGTTATCTAAGTTTTTTTTTTTTTTTTTTTTTTTTTGATATTACCACAACTGCGATTGTCGTTTTCCCTATTTGCTACCAATATAGAATCTCTAACATCCCTTTTTGGTGGAGCTTGTGTTATGACACTTGGTCGGGCTAAGGATGATGAAAATTGTGAGCCCGGTAAAGGTTCTCGATAGGGTGGCGGTGGTGAATTTCGTTGTTTCAAATTACCGACTGACATATCCAACGGTCCGTCATCGTTTTGTATTGAGTTTATTTGCTGCAAGACTTGTGATTGCGATATTTGACCAAAATGAACTTGATTTGCTAATTCACTACTTGGAGGTGAAGATGGCGGATGATTTACAGATTCACTTAATGGACGCATGCTGGCAGCTGCAGCCATCATAAATGATAAATGATGTGCACTAGAGGGCATATTGTTGTTCGTATTAGAAACGGTACCAGAAGAAATTGAAGAATGTTGGACATGAGCAGTTGGTGGAGGCGAAGAACTAGGAGGCGATGCTCGAGCACTTCCTGCTGAGGATGCCGGTGATGAATGATGATGTGAATGATGATATTCACCCGTTCGCAAACGTCTTTCCCGACGCCATGCAGTTGTTGGTAGTTCTTTGGAAGTTAAACGATTTTCTGTAACCAGATAAAAACATTCAAATAAATATTATTCCTCATACATATACAATATATGAATGTACATGTAAACAAATTAAATCATAATATCAATTAAGTTTTTACACTTTAATTAGTTAAAGCATCAGTTAATTTTTTATGGAATGTGTTAATTATCTGCCAGTTTATAGAAGCCATGTAAAAATTCTCGGATGTCTATTTATAATGAAAACAAAAACAAATTTTGAGTGCTTTGTTTTTGTTTTCAATATAAATAGGCAGACGACAATTTTCTCATGGCTTCTATGAACTGGCAGTATGTTGTTTGTTTGTTTAGTTTAGTTTGAATGGCAGAAGTAAGTACATAAATTACCAGGGTATCACAAATATAACACATGTGTTTTCTTCGGGAGCTGCAGACGACCTATATATATCTTCGCATAGGAAGTAAGAGATCCCAAGATCCACACCCAGAGTTTTAATAGTTTCCACCAGTATACGTCTTATTAAAATCTTTGCAGCCGATAAGGGAAAATACCACTAAATAACTGTTAAGCCTATAGTACACAGCATGTAAAAAGCCACATGCATATGTGGCGATGACGTCACGGACATTTTCAGCATGTTGGTTGCATTTTTTTAAATTACTAGTAGTGGCTACATGCTGTAAAATTTTGATATAAAATTTTTTTCCAAAATGTGACATTTTTAACCGAATTGAACACATTTTCTGAGGCAGCAAATCTGTAATCATGTGAATATTTGCATGTACATATGTTGCTAGTACATGGCATGTAGCAAATGTAGCTTTGTGATGACGTCAAAATTACGTCAGAATCACATGCGCATGTGGGTTTTTACATGCCGTGTACTATAGGCTTAAGCGATACAGTTAATTGCAGTACCCATTAACAAGTGTGAGTGAGACGCAAATATCTCGAAGGCCAAACAACACACACAAGCCTGATCGCACTTAAGAAATAACTGCGATGACGGGAGAGCTGTTCCCCAGCCCAGAACTGCTTTACAACCAATGTTAATTATTTTTATTTTTTATATATGTGTACATCTGTATACATTACATACATATATTTGTACCTACATATTGTACGTGGGCGTGGGATTCAATTACTATCGAACTGCTAAAGAACGCCTTATAGAAGGCCTCAACTCTTTCGCATTAAATATAAGATACTCATTCCCTTCTTTGAGAAGGGAGAAGATAAGGAGTAAAATTTTAACAACTAGTTGTTCCGTTCTGCTAGTGTTTGTCAGATTATTTGCAATTAACTTTGGTGTTATTTGTCCCCTAAAAATTTTCACATGTAATTTGGCTTACAGTGCAATACGAACTTTAGCCTTATCAAATCAAAAATATAGAAATAAATAAAGTTCGAACAATAAAATTTAAACTAATTTTTTTTTTTCTTTTTTTACCAAAGCATAAGCAAAATCTATTAATTTGAAGGCATTTCGGAATCGAACCCGTAACAAATTTTCTAATTTATGGAAAAATTGTTTAAAAAAAATAGGTAGATAAAAATAAAAGTGGCTAAAAATCATAGCTGTTCAATATGATTTTTTTTATTTGAATTTTTTCATAAAATTAAATTAAACTTAAATTTTATTTCTGTTTAAGAAATAGAATTTCATTGAAATTATTGACATTTCTCATGAAATTAATTAAAATTTATTGTTATTGATTTGAAATAAAATTTTTCAAATGTAATTTATTTTTTTGTCAGAAAATTTAAAAAAAAAAAATCATGCCTTCAGAAATTCAAATAAAAATATAACAAATTAATGCTTTATTTGAATTCAGCGATTGAAATTTTTTTAAATTATATTTCTATAGTCTGAATGAAATTTTATTTTATTTCATTTGAGTTTTTGAAATTCAAATAATTTTTTGTTAATAAGTCAAATTTATATTATTCAACGAAAACTTTATTAATTATTTCAAATTCATAAAAAATAGTTTCAAATACTTTTAAATTGTAAAAAGATATACAAATAAAAAAAAATTCTTTTATTATTGAAAATACTCCTTGTAAGATGATTTGAGGAGGTCCATAACAAAATGCAACATTTCCACTTGAGAAATTTTTTGAATAAACGAATAACTGTAATTAGACTGTTAGAATACATATTGGAATTATTTTATTTTGGTCTGAATATCTAGTTTAGGTATTGAGTCACAATAAAACTATAGAGCTTTGGTATGTTTTATGAAAATGTTTACATAGATTTTAAGCTGTAGAACTGTATTAAATAAAAAAATCAAAAAACTCAAAAAGTGGAATTGTTGCATTTTGTTATGGACCTCCACATTTCTAGCAATGAAGAGGAACCCACCTATTGCCTCAATTATCTATCACCTTGGATAATTGAGAAATACAGTTAGCGCCATATCTGTATTTTGTCTACTTTTAACGTTATTTTCATATAACAAAATATTTAGCTCAATAAAAATAATAAGATATTGGGTTTTTGCAAAACTTGCGCGAAACCATTATGTGCTAGCTCTAATGAAATTCAAATTTTATTGTACACTTAAGGAAATTTCATAGTGAAAAATATAATGAATACCAGAGGCTCAGTAGTAATAAAAGAGTAATAAAAACGCGTTCGCACAAAAAGTGCTCTTTTTCGTTGCTGATACATGAGTCTGTTTAAAAAAAAGTTGTTATATATTTTTAAGTCTAATAAATATTTCTTTTTATTTTTCAGAAATAGTTTTTATTCAAGAAATAATTAATTGTTTGTTTTTCAAATTAAATTCTGAGAAAAACTATTTGATTTTTTCGTAGTCAAATAATATGGAAATGAATTTTATTCAAATTTTGAATATTTAAATTCAATAAATTTTCTTTTGTTTTAAAAATACGAAAAAATTGTATTTCGAATATTGTAAATTGATTTAATACTCTAATAACAAAAATTAAAAATTTTAAAAACCCCCGACTTTTTTCAGAAAAGATGTTATATCTTCTAAACGGCTGGACCGATTTTTTTTCAAACATAGCTAAGAACCCTTTCGATCAAGTCATCTTTCAAACAGAAAAAAACTAAATGAAAATCCGTCCAGCCGTTTGGCCTGTACGTGGACACAGACAGACATACAGATACACAGATACACAGACACACAGCACACACTACAAACTTATAACACCCCTTTTTTAGTCGGGGGTTAACAAAATGATTTGAGCAATGTATAAATTTAAAAAATTTCAATCGTTCTAAAATAAATAAATTGTGAATTTTCACATAGCAAATAATTGTTTGAATTTTTATTATTTCTAATTTAAAATAAAAACTATAACTGAAATAAAAATATTTTTATTTTTCATTCCATTCACTTATTACAGCTATGCTAAAAATGGCTAATAGGTAAATTAACTTTTCTTCTGGCCAAATTGCCTAAATTGGCATCAATGTGTGACAGACAGGCAACGGTTTTTATTTTAAAATCTAAGTCAATAATTTTTTGTTTCTTGCAATAATAATTAAAAATAAAAAGCCTATAATTAAAAATAAAAAGCCTAAATTATTTAACCAAAATAATGGCCCTATGCTCCTGATAGGAACTACGGGAACTAATATATATATATATATATATATATATATATTTAACCAAAATACAGTTAATTTTAAAATCGTGATACCTTTTTAAGTTTTAAGTTTAAGCTTGGGATGAACATCAACACCCCATTTCGTCAACATCCCAAAATTTACTATTTTATTGACAATAAGTGCGTTCGAGAACTCAAAAATTTGTACAAATTTTTACTATTTTTTACTGGATTGCGTTCGAGTACACAAAATCCAGTAAATGAGAGGGCGAATTGAGAGAGAAAAATGACAGTTCATTTACTGAGTAAATGCAAGTTTTTACTGGACAAATTTTTGCCAGTAAAATCCAGTAAAATGAAACCATATGTTTTTAAATATAAACACACAGTAGCAAAGGGAAACAAAAGTTTTTGGTTTTTGATAAAATTTTAAAAATAACAAAAAACAAATGTATTAGATTATGAAAAATATTGCATTTATTTAAGTTTGATGCCAGAAAAATATAAGGGTATGTTTTATGTATTCCACGGGAAATTAAAACCTGTGGAATTTTCATAGAATTGTTGGAAATATGTATTTATAACAACAATTTCCAACGATGTAATTTCATGTGAAATGCAGAACATAACCGATTGTTTTTAAACGTGAATAAAGTTAATAGATTTTTATAGTTAAATTTTTGTTTATATGTACATATAGTCGGAGGGTTACTGGTTCCCAGCATGGAACATTCAAAAAATTTAGTTATTGATCGATTAAATATGATTAATGTGTACATTTCTTAAATTTGTTTTCAGTTTTTCGATATCTTGAATATATTAGGATATATAAAGTTCTTTTCCCATTGTATATTTCTCTTAATAAATAAAACAAAAATTGGCAAAACAAATGTTCACGGTTGTTAGAGATTTGCTCAGTGTGATAATTTTGAGTTGTGAGTGTTTATGATTTAGTCCGCGATATATTCATATCGCTCGTTTACTAAAAAAGAGCGTTATAACTCACAAAATAGAATTTTGGAGGTGGTTATGCAGAATTAATATTCATATAGTTCTTCATAATGTCTTAAACTTTCATACGACAAACTTGTTTACTCAACTCTTGAGATAAAATTAAAATTTTCTTTATCCATTAAGTTGTGTTTACATTGCAAACTTCAAATCGTTTTCTGGAAAAATATTTTAACTCTGTAGTTTTAGCCGTTTGAGCTGGGCGATAATGAATCAATCAGTCACTCAATAACGTTACTCTTTTTTCATTTCCAAATAAACCAATGTATATTGCGAGTATTTTAAGGAGCACATTTTCAAGTTTTTCGTGCATATTGAATGCGCATTAAACATCTTTTGGAGCATATTTCTGGTTTCTCTGATTATAAGTATTGTGAAACTCACTCACTTTACAAACAAATGGTTTACATATCGAGAGCCTATATTCAAAATACGTCAACTCAAATTTGGTCAAAATGAATCTTCGATGGCAAATAGCTCCCCTATGAAATATTCATCTGTAATATAAATTTCGAATAAAAAAAATTATTTTTTTTCGTTTTATATCAATTTTTTTATATCAAAGTATATTTTTTTGGTGAAAATAAATGCTAACTCCCATGGAAATTTACAAAATTTTTAAAAAATTGTAATTTTTTATACATCTACCTCATATCTTATTGCATTTGGCAGCTCGTTGTATGCAACGCTTCAAGCTACCAAATCTTGATTATGCATAAGCCTGTTAATTTTTACGCTATCCGTAGTTATCAACTCCCCATCAGAGATATTGAAGAGAGTAAAAGAACAATGTATAAAAGGTCCCGTTCCGTAAAAGAAATGAAAGAGCAAGCACACATATCAACTAGTTGAACGAAAGCTTAAGTTTTAACCGGAATTGAATTGAGCAAATGTTCTCAATTGACACCTTTTGACGGAGCCGTAGGTCGCACATGAATTATTTTTAATTGCAATAAAAGCATTGTATATAAGCAAAACAAAATGACCAACAAAATTTGTACGACATACGACTCCCACAATAGGTTGTGGATTGACCAATATTAGTTATATATTTATGAGTCATTTTTAGATTTTAATTTAACTATAGTGAATTTTTAATCAGAAATAATTTTTAGTCAGGCTTAAGTTCAGTAATTTCAATTCTTTTTATTGAATGAAATATTTTTATTAATTAATGTGAGTTTCTAAAGAAGAGAAGAAAAATTAAATTAGACTTTTAAGCTGGGGGAAATATCGATATTTTTCTGTGCAGCAACGCACTTCATCAGCACCCTAGTCTATCTACTAGGGTAGAGATTGTTATTAACATCAGCTATTTAACGTAAATTCTAATGAAACGGAATGTGAGAAATGATTGTTGTGTACAATTATTGATTTACCTTTGGTAAATACATATGTAAGTATCACTATTTATTTCCCCTGTTTTTCCATATTTTCATTTTTCTATTTAGGTTAGCACGAAGTTATATTACTCTACTCACGTATGTTTAACTATTCTTGCTTATCTTTTACGATCATCACATTAATTATTTTTACTTAACATAATGTCCACTACTATAATACTTACATGCATGTACCGACGGTACATCGAATAAGTAAAAGTAGAGTAATATAACTTCGTGCTAACCTAAATAGAAAAATGATAATATGGAAAAACAGGGGAAATAAATAGTGATACTTACATATGTATTTACCAAAGGTAAATCAATAATTGTACACAACAATCATTTCTCACATTCCGTTTCATTAGAATTTACGTTAAATAGCTGATGTTAATAACAATCTCTACCCTAGTAGATAGACTAGGGTGCTGATGAAGTGCGTTGCTGCACAGAAAAATATCGATATTTCCCCCAGCTTAAAGGTCTAATTAAATTTTTCTTCTCTTCTTTAGAAACTCACATTAATTAATAAAAATATTTCATTCAATAAAAAAATTGAAATTACTGAACTTTAAGCCTGACTAAAAATTATTTCTGATTAAGTTATATATTTATTTATTTAAAAATTCTAAAATAATTACATACATACCATTTGCATTATCCTGCACCATTGTAGCAGCACGTGACAAGACATCCAACGCAGATTCCATAATAGTAAATTATTCTTAAAATAAAAGATATATACATACATACATATACGCAAACGTATGTACATATACATATGCATACGTTTGCATATATATATGCATATGCACATAGTATGTATTTTAGAAAAAAAAAGAAAAAAGTTGTTGATGGTCCCTGCAAATAATGCGACTAGTCCATACATGCATGTAAAGACTAGTCCAAAGAGGAGTAGGAGTACCACAAAATTGCTCAAAATATATGAAAAAAAGGTGGTCGATTTAACATTGCGATGTCCCAGGGTTGAACCACATGGTCCAACTTTGCATTACATCGAACTAACCCCAAAACTACTCAATATGGAATATTTTTATTTTTTGAAAAATATTCGTATTCGTATTCGCCTGAATTTGACGAATACAAATGCTTCGTATTCGCATTACGAATACGAACATTCGTACATCACTAATACATATGTACATATTTCTAAAATAGAAGTTGTGTGAAAGCTTTAGCTTGTATTTGGTTTTTAGTTTTATTTTTTCTGGGTAAATGGCATAGGAAAATACATCAATATTTGATTTCTGATAGTCGGTCGGTACATTGAATAGTATGCAGATATATGTAAGTATTCACATATACATAAACCTTATATCTCTAAAAAATTAAAGTAAATAACGCAATTAAATTAAATTTAAAAACTGATATATTTAACGATTATTATTCTTATTTATTTCCATCTTGAACATAAAAATTTTCAGATGTTTTGTTAAACTTTTACTTCAACTTGTCTTCTTTTAAATGTTTTTATTAAAAAAAATATCCTTTGTATTTGCTTACTTTTGTTTATTTTATTGAATCATGTGTTTTTATCGTATGCTGGATTTTACTGGCAAAAATTTGTCCAGTAAAAATTTACAGACTCTCAGTCAACAACTGTCAATTTACTCTCTCAATCGGCACTCTCTTTTGCAATTTTATGTGTAAACGAACGCATTTCAGTAAAATCCAGTACAAATTTGCACAAATTTTTGGGTAAACAAACGGACCTACTAATGAAAAACTTTTTGATTCAGACATGTATTTATTGATTTAAACAGTTTGCAATCATGCTGGTTTCTATAAAATTGTCTATTAGTTATGTATGAAACTATTTAAAGCTTAAATTAGACGTGACATAGCCATAATGCCATAGCCATAACCAAACCAAAATTCAATTGGTTTTTATGGTGAGAGTTATGGCGTTATGGAGAGTCACGTATAATCGAATACAGTGTTGCCCATTAGTTTGGTTCGAATGGCTGTTCTCTATGACTATGGTTATGTCACGTCTGATTGAGCCTTAACTTAATAAATACATGTCGAATCTAAAAGTTTTTCATTAATAATTAGTGGTTACGCTTTTTTTACGCTTGTGTAGCACATGGCACACAGATGGAAACCCTGCCTAAGTCTTTTCAAATCAAAAAATTTGCATCATTAAAAATAACAAAAAACTAAATAATTTAATCTTTTTTTTCTTAAACCATATACAAGTGATTTTAATTACTGAATAAAAAGCACTTTTTAACTACTTTTGTGAAGTGACTTATTTTCACTCCTGAATTTCGGATTTTTATAGCACCAAAAACATGATTTTTATTGAGTTTAAAAAATGTCAAAAGCCAACCACTTAATTCCAATGACACGTCAATGTAAAATTCATTGGTTTTTTCCTAAATTTGTGGTGGTTTGATTCAGTAATGTGGTGTTTTTTCTACTTCTTTTTCCTCACTTTTTTTCATTTTCAAAAATACTTTTTTATTATTGATTTTGAAACGTTTTTTGTTTCTCCTGTAAAAAATATAAAAGTGTAGTTACGTCCGTTTGCATTTAAGGTGACGATATGTACCTAATGTATACAAACATAGGATTGTATGCATGTACATACATACATATGTATATATAATTACTTTGCCGCTAATTATTTGAAATGTAATTTTATGTTGACGTGAAGGTGTCTGGAGCGGTTCAGCATACTTTTTAGGGTTCCGTACACCAAAGGTGAAAAGGACCCTATTGTTTTCGCTACGCTGTCCGTCTGTCCGTCACACGGTATTTTCTCAGGAACCGTAAGAGCTACGGACCTGAAATTTGGACACAGTATGTAGAACCTTGGCCGCTACAACAACAAATACAGGAGAATTAAAAATTAAAGGGTGTTCCAAAACGAGCAACGAAAAATGTTAAAATCCCATGTAATATACATACAATATGTATATTGAAACTTGAAATTTGTAAAATTAGTGTATTTTTATACAGACTACAACAATTAACACTAAAATTTAAAAAAATTAAAATTAAAGGGTGGTTCATCAGTTAATTCAATTTTGACTATGTAATTTTGACAATTTGCTATATCTTGGAAACCGTAAGAGGCAAACACTTGAAATTTTCAAAAACGGTAAAACTAAAAAAACCGAAAATTATAAAATCGCCAAACCAAAAAAAAAAAAAAAAAATCGCCAAAAATTAAAAACAAATCGCCAAACGAAAAAAATCGCCAAAATTAAAAAAAAAATTTCTAACACTAAAATAAATCGCCAAATTCGAAAAAATCGCCAAAATGAAAAAAACGCCAAAAATCGAAAAAAATCGCCAAAACGCGAAAATGTCGCCAAAACTAAAAAAAAATTTATATAAAAAAAATCGCAAAAATGATAAAAATCGCCAGAATTAAAAACGCCAAAAACCGAAAAAAATCGCCAAAACAAGAAAAGAAAGTGTCAAAACTTGAAATTTTCAAAAACGGTAAACTAAAAAAACCGAAAATTATAAAATCGCCAAACCAAAAAAAAAAAAAAAAAAAAAATCGCCAAAAATTAAAAAAAAAATCGCCAAAATTAAAAAAAAAAATTCTAATACTAAAATAAATCGCCAAATTCGAAAAAATCGCCAAAATGAAAAAAACGCCAAAACGAAAAAAAACGCCAAAAATCGAAAAAAATCGCCAAAACGCGAAAAAGGCGCCAAAACCAAAATAGTTGTTTATATGAAAAAAAAATCGCCAAAATGAAAAAAATCGCCAAAAATAAAAAAAAATCACCAAAATGAAAAAACGCCAAAAACCGAAAAAAATCGCCAAAACAAGAAAATAAAGTGTTAAAACTAAAAAAAGAGCCAAAACTTAAAAAAATCGCCAAAACTGAAAAAATGCCAAAACAAAAAACCGAAAAGATCACAAAAACGAAAAAAAATGCCAAAACTATATATTATATAGTATTATATACATATCTAGTGTTCGTACGGAACCCTTCGTGCGCGAGTCAGAGTCGCACTTTACTGAATTTATTTAAAAATCCATTGAGCCGTTTTTTTTTTGAGTGCATATACGAGCAGGAATAAAGGTTGACAGTCTTTTGTACATACTCGTGTAACGAAAAACTGGCATGAAGTGAATATAAGTGACGAAATTTAACTATGTACATATGTATGTATGTAAGTAGGTGTTAATAAGTACCTCCATACAATTTGGCATTAAAAATCGGCACACAATGTAGTTTAAACCCACTATTAGGCCCTAAAGTGTTTTTAAATATAAAATTGTATGACAAAACTCGTTAAGACCATGCCAAATTTTTACCACTTATGCTAACATCATGCCAGTTTTTCGTTATACATAAGACTGCGAATATACATACATACGCACATCCACACATATGTACATATGTAGGTATGTTAAGTAATATATTTGCGTAAATTACCGAAAACAAACTTTTTAACTTAGCTAAAATTTAAACAGAAGAATAAAATAAATTTTTAAATTGCCAAATATTTATTTAATCGCAGCTGTAGTAATTTTTGAGAAACCTGAAATAAAAGAAAATACATACTTGTAAATAATAAAATATACAGTTTACTTATAAATATTTTTATTTATTTTTTTATTTTATTTTTCATAAGGGATTTCCCGAGATATATAAAAAAAATTTCCGGGATCGCGCACGTTTTCCAGGAAAGAAATCCCGGCAAATTTTGTGCGGGAATTTCCGAAATTTTTTTATTTTAATTTTATTATGGCAACTTTAGTTTGTATGTACACAATCCTTGATAAGTGTCGTGTCGTTATTCACTTTATGTATGCGATGGTGCAATAATAAGGTGATAGCACAATAGGTAAAACTATACAACAACTAAGGCCGAGTTTACATCTGGCACACAGGTGCTCTGAGACTTGGAGGCCTTTATTTGCCTAATTAATGCATAAAAGTAAACAGAAATGCGCAAGGAAATAAAAGAAAAATTCCAAAATAATTATAGATTTTCTTTGGTAAAAAGAACGATTCTATTAATGCTTGTTCTGTATTAAAGTCCTATTTTCAAAGAAATATTTTGTTATATTTTTTTGATAATATAATTTGTTTTTTTTTGCGTTATATCAATGCATTTGGCTTTGCATTTATATATGTATAATCTTGGTATTTATGTATTACTATTATATAAAAAACTGTAATGGTATTACTTTTTTGACTAAGGTGTTTATAAAACGTTGTTATTTAATGGATCTCATGAATTATTTTTTTTTTTATATTTTATGACCAATTTCATTAGTGAATATTTATATTTTTTACGTAGGCTATTTTTGGTCAGTTTTCTTAATTATTAAGATGCAAATAAAACAAATCTATTTCATCTTTTTCCTCAACGTTTCGTCAGCTTTATTCCGACGTCTTCAGGAGAAGTTTTTATTATTAAGTTCTATCAACAAATTAAAAAATGTTTGTTATTTATAGTTTTTGTGTTTTATATTAGTTTTTATGATGTGTATGAATATAAATATGCCGAGTTAAATATGTTCCGACGTAAAGACTTACGTTACAACATATTTAGGTGTGAATATAAATATGGTATGACGTAACGACATGGGAGTTAGTTAACCAGTTGTATGAAAAACACACATTTAAAAGGTTTTCGCTCATTTTTATGTTGAATTCTGCCGGAATGTAATTATATTTAATATACCTACCATTCTGAAAGTAGTTTTCAGAAAAGTTTTAAAAAAAGTCGCCTTCGGACATAGGCATGGCCTCTGAGGGATTTTGGCCAAAGTGGCCAAATGAAGGGTTGGCATGCAATGCCATCTAATGGGGAGTAACTACTAGGACACTAACTACAATACGTATTGATTAGAATTTCTGAATTGAGTTTGTGAAAAAAGTTACAGCTCATATAAAATCACCTTTGGTCAAAAAACTCTCTGAGGGATTTTGGCCAAAGTGGCCAAATGAAGGGTTGGCATGCATTGCCACCTAATGGGGAGTAACTACTAGGACACTAACTACAATACGTATTGATTAGAACTAGTGTTCGCCCAGTGGTTGAAATTCAACCATTATTGCAATAATACAAACCGCGATAAAATGTCATATATTTCTTCATTTCTAATAAAATGTATTACCGTACTTACTCCAGTCTTTAATAGTTGTATCTATTAATGTGAGCTTTCCAAATAAATAATAGAAACGGTTTTGATGTTAATTTTTTCTCCGGTTTACGTTTTTCAACTTTTTTTCTCCAAAATGGATTCTATTTCATTTAACTTTGTCGTTTTTATTCTGTCAGCTGTTCAGAGATGCCACTTGCTTATTACTCATACCAAATTGCATGCAAAATTTTCAAGATTTTACTCATCACCCTCTTAAAGCTGATTCAACTTAAAACCGGTTCTAATTTTGACTATAGTTGAAAGAAAGCTAACAACAGATGTTAAAATTTAAGTTGTCTCTAAAAAGTACCGACTTTAATGTTTGTCTATGGTTATTGCCCATTATTTTTAAGCATCTAAAGAAAAATAATACAGTACCGTAATGTATTTAACTTACTCGTTATTTAAATATCCAAATTTTATTAGTTTCAGCAATAATCGTTTAAGTACATACAAAAATGGAAATAAGAATAGAATGAACAAATAAAATAAGTATTTCCTTCTGAGCAGTGATGGAAAAGTTCATGCAATCGTACCTTTTTTGATACTATTTGACATGAAAAAGTACCGTAGTACTCCCGCAATACATTTGATACTCTCTCGGCCAACCCAGAAATACAGTCAGAAGACGCGCGCACACATATATTTTTGCCAAGAATTCAATTTCTTTTTCGACAAATGGCACGAAACTTTATTAGTAAAGATGTTTTAGAAAATTGTAACCCTTCACAATTAAATATATGTAAATAAAAACCATATTTCTTTCAATGATATTTTCTGTGGTACTGAAGTTGATCTATGTTTTAGATCAGTTTAAAGAATATTGTAAAAAGTTTATATTAAATTCTGTCAAGTTCTAAGGGCAAAAGTGGACTTTGACAATGAAATGTTAATTTAGCTTAGTAAGTTTCCCCTGAACATGATTTATCTGTTAAAACCAATAGCATTATATCGCTTTGAATAAAAATGTTTCCCAGCGAAAAGCAAAATTTTGAAAATATTAACAATCAATATAGAGCATTGGCTGATTTGGAAGAATTAAAACTATTAACAATAGAAAATATCGGGCTTGTTCTAAAAATCACGGTGATTTAAATCACGGTGGTGTTAAAAACAAACTACTAATAGCTGACTTGTTCGTGGGTATTTATTGTATTTTAAGTTATAGGCATGTATAAACCATAAATTGTGAAATTTACAAAAGCAATAATTTAGCCGTGATTTGATATATCATGATTTGCAGAACAGGCCTGTATATGCAGTTTTTGGCCTCCCGATGCTAAAACTAAAAACGCATTAGATGAATACATGTTTCCAGGTAAATCGACAGTAGCTTACCGAATTTTGTCTATACCTCACTCCTCTGTAAATGTCGAAAGGATTTTCTCTTACAAAATGTCATGAAAACAAAACAAAGGAACATACTTTATGTTCCAACAGTATCAAGTCTTATCCAGGCCTAAGATTTATTGAAATCTTAAAACACTTCTTGTTATAACTTTAGCACTTGCACCTATGAACGAGTACATACATACATATGTGTGTATGCATACTCGTATTAGGGTGATTCTAAAAAAAATCAATTCAATTTTCTACAAAAGCGTACCAAGAAGTTTATTATAGGACATTCCGTTCTTTACTTATGACAATCAGAATAAATAAAATCAATTTATACCATGTAAATCGTATCGGAAATCGAACGGACCATCTCACCATTAATATTATGAGTTGATATATTAACAGGCCTATTTTTTACCTAACAAAAGTTTGAAACCTGGTTCTGAGAAAAACAAACGATTTTTTTAGAATCATCCTATCCATATGCTTTGTGTTTCATTTTTATTTCTTTGTAAATTAATTTTATATAATTTTTTTTTTAAGTACTCAAAAAAATTGTTTTTAATACCGAAATGCAAATCTCATTTCCCATCACTGCTTCTGAGTGTTTACGGAGTTGCCAAGCCAAATTTAATTTTGAGTTTTTTGTTGTAATTTTTTAGCAAATCAAGAGAGAAAGAGAGATCATGGCTTTATGATTGGCTAATATTCTTAACTGTTTTTAACTATCTTAGACACAAAAATGTAGAAGAAAAAATACATTCTGCACTGCTCCTATTGACAATCTATCAACCAAAAAAAAATCAAGCGAATACGTTGAGTTTAAGTCAGTTAAAATGGTTTTTAACTTTTTTCACTTGCCTATTTATATATAGATTCCTGAATGGGGAGTAACTACTAGGACACTAACTACTAGGACACTAACTACAATACGTATTGATTAGAATTCCTGAATTTAGTTTGTGAAAAAAGTTACAGCTCATATAAAATCACCTTTGGTCAAAAAACTGTCTGAGGGATTTTGGCCAAAGTGGCCAAATGAAGGGTTGGCATGCAATGCCACCTAATGAGGAGTAACTACTAGGACACTAACTACAATACGTAGTGATTAGAATTCCTGAATTGAGTTTGTGAAAAAAGTTACAGCTCATATAAAATCACCTTTGGTCAAAAAAGTGCTCTAATGCAAGAAAATATGATTTATGCAACCATGGCTTTTTGTGTTTTTCGTGTGAATATGGAATGGCTATATTTAATAGTAAAACTATACAAGTTTTGAAAATTTAACTTCTCTTAAAACCAAAAATAACGTTATTATCTATATACACAATAATAACCATTTTACTTTTGTATTTTTGAAATGTCAAAGAAAGGAATTATATTCAGGTATGTGATGGAAAACGATCGTTTTCAAAATGATTTCAAACTAATCGTTTTGAAAGGGTGTGATGAATTCGGATCGATTTCATGTATAATTTTTAAGCCAATCTTAAGCTACTGACTTTTGAAAAACACATTAAAAGATAAAGTATAAATAATATAATAGGGCTGTGAAAAGATATTTATCAAAAATTATTCAAAAAACTATTAAAAACAAAATTTAAAATTATTTACAAAACGACTATAGCAAACACATCACACCTTTTATCGTTTTCAAATCGCTTTTGTGTCTAAATCGTTTTTCATCACATACCTGATTATATAAATCCATTCATAGCCACTTCTGAAGAGGTAAAAGATAAATTTGACACTTTTAAAAGTTGTTTGGATATCACAGAAGTAGAAAAATGGAAGCTGAAAGAAGTTAAGCACTATAAGCAAAGAGATTCATACAATTGTGGCGTTCTTTGCGTACAGTTTATAGAAGCACTATTAACTGATACTTGCTTGGAAAATATCATTAATCCTGATAAATACCGAATAATTATAAAAACAGATTTAATAAAATATGAAAAATTAATTATAAACTGTGTTCACTGTGAGCAAATGCACTTGACACCAGTTTTTAAATGCAAAACCTGTACTAGAGGTGTTGATGAAGGGTGCTACAAATATGTTACAAGTCTATTGAAAGGTGACCAGTACAAATGCTTTCTCTGCTAAAAAAATTTTTATCAATTTGCGGCAATTGGTTTTTTATGATTTAAAAATGTTCCTTTAACTTGTTGAATTTTGTTTAGGGGCTGTCCATATATTACGTAACGCTCTGGGGGGAGGGGGGTTCGAGTTTTGTTACGATCTGTTATGGTGGGGGGAGGGGGTCTTTGAAAATGTTACGTAACAGAAAAAATTACTAGTTTTGTACAAAAATACGTATGTTTTTCTCATTTATTTTATTTAATTGATCATACGTGTTGCCTGCATATATTATGTACGAGTATGTATACTACATACATCTGCCTAATGTCAACTTTTGATATTCGAGAATTCGAATTCGAATATTTAAAACGTACCTTAAAGTTTATGAAAACTATCCAAAAATTTAATAGTTGCTAAATAACATTTGAAAATTATACAGTTTTTATAATATATTAAATAAATTGTAGTGAAACTGAATTGAACTGGTTCTGAATTCCTCATCTTTCTTTATCCATTTACATTCTTAAATATTCTTAATATATGTATGTACATAAAAACTTCTGTTTATATTAAACTGCAACATATATTAACATTAAATCCACCAAATACATAGAAGGAAATGGTATTTGCAGAAGTTTAGGAAAAGATTTCTTGCAATTCTCATGGACAAAAAAAGCGTCCTTTCAAAAAAATATATTCTTCAATATATGTGCATGACAATATCAAATTATTTAGTTTTAACATTTTTGTTGGTCATCTTGTCAACAATGTTTAAGTTTTGAGAGATGTGTGAATGGAAACTTGCATACATAGACGTATTTTCATAAGAATATTATTTTAGTTTTTTATGCAACAGAACTTAAAAAATATGAAAACAACAGTGAAATGCGTCTAGGAACTAGATTGTGTGCCCCTCTAATTTCAAGGTATTTTTAAGGTATCTATATAATTAATAGGCGAACATGTTTTTTGTAATCCCTTTTCCGCCGGTACCACTGCACCGATTTTAAAAAGATTTATATGGTTTTAAAGGATTTTTCATACAGATGTGCAGAAGCTATATTTTATTGAAATCGGTTCAGTATTTTGGGAGCTATAAGCGTTTAAGGTTGCTACTACTACATGCACACATATTATACACGCATTTATTAGCTTACAAGTAAAAAAAGAAAGAAAACATGAGTGTGTGTATGTGTGTGGGTATGTAGTATTTCTCTTCATCTAACATTTTTTCTCGCTTATTTGTTATTGTATGAAAGCCATAATACTTAAAGGAAGAGATTTGAATAAATTGAATTAACTTGGTTGAAGGGATTTTGTTTACGTTTTTTTAATTTCATGTATTATTTAATTATGCTTGCATATATATGTATGTAAGTTTGTGTGTGGCTGTGTTTTAATGAATTTTTTATGACGTTTAGATACATTTTCTTTGAATCTTAAATTATTTACATTTTGATTCTAGAATACGGACGAGTGTGTCGTCCGTTTGGTATATCTAGTATTTTTTAATGGGCAAATATCTATTGAAAATGTAATGTTGTAGAATGTAATTCAACATGGCAACCTTTATTGATCCTAGATATAATTTTTTTTTTGTTTCACTCAAATTTTAGATTGATTTGAAGATGGCCAAACGGAGTCATCTTTAAGCTCTCTGAAATACACGACGACTTCACTTATAGAAACTAGTGAAAGCGACCGCAAGGCTAATGCCAATTCTCCTCTTGATGTTTGAAATACTGCTCAGTCATCAATACGGAAAACTATAGCAGATTATTTGGCAAAAAACGCATAGCAAAAAAAAAATATAAAAAATCTTTTTTTTTAATTATTACAAACTAATATTTGTGTGCCATACACTTAAATTTCGTTTTGGATTTATGAATTTCTTTATATATTTTTTTAAACGAATACGAATATCTAGAAACGGCCGAATGTTTTGGAATTCCAATACACATCACTAATACATACATACAGTTTAGGAATAAGCTCTCTAGAAAACCATAATTTTTGGAGTTTGAGGACACTTGGGAAGAAATTTAAAAAATAGTTTCGCCAATATATGGATTACGTTCATATGTAAGCTTATTTAATTTTTGTCTACGCACTGTGCTAGTCTAACAAATGAATTTAAAACAATGGATTAAATTTTAATTTTTTTAATTAAAACTTTTAACTATTTAATTTATTTTTTATCTCATTGTTACGTTATTATTCCTGGGGGAGAGGGGGGGTTCACAGTTTTGTTACGATCTGTTACTAGCGGGGAGGGGGGTCAAAAATCGGGGAAAACAGCGTTACGTAATATATGGACAGCCCCTTAATCTTTATTTATGTTTTGTTAATTTTTTTATTACATGCATACCTATGTACATATCGCACATTCAGTTCAATAGTGACATAACTCAAAAAATTCGTTTTTTGAGTTAATAATGCAGAATAATAATGCATTTCGTATTTTATCTTGCATACAAATTTCATATAAATAGCTTTTACTATCACCTCCTGAGAGAATAATATTTGTTCATGACTTCATTGTAAATTGAAAACTTTAAACGTGTTTTCTGCAAAACTAGTTTTTTTGAGTTATGACACTTTTGAACTGGATGTGAGATATCTTATTATTTTTATTTAGTATAGTAAAATTATAAAATTCTATTAAAAAATCCTAATGAATTAAATTATTTTGCATTTTTAAGTTACTAATGCTAATTTAGAAATTTTCTGCTTGATTCGGTGTTTTTATTTAAATTTTGATAAGACCACTTCTGTGGCAATAAGGAAAATATGCTGAGTACACATCTGGCATTTCTTGTGTTGTCATTTTGTGGTGTCATTTTCAAAATGTGGGCAACGCCGGTCACATTATGTTTATTATTTGGAAAGCAATGCTACAAAACGAAAAATATCTGAAATGATAAAAGTCGCCTCTAGTACACACTATTGCGATGTCACAAAAAGCCATGGATGTATAAATCATATTTTCTTGCATTAGAGCACTTTTTTGACCAAAGGTGATTTTATATGAGCTGTAACTTTTTTCACAAACTCAATTCAGGAATTCTAATCAATACGTATTGTAGTTAGTGACCTAGTAGTTACTCCCCATTAGGTGGCAATGCATGCTAACCCTTCATTTGGCCACTTTGGCCAAAATCCCTCAGAGAGTTTTTTGACCAAAAGTGATTTTATATGAGCTGTAACTTTTTTTCACAAACGCAATTCAGGAATTCTAATCAATACGTATTGTAGTTAGTGTCCTAGTAGTTACTCCCCATTAGGTGGCAATGCATGCCAACCCTTCATTTGGCCACTTTGGCCAAAATCCCTTAGAGGTCATTCCTATGTCCGAAGGCGACTTTTCTTAAAACTTTTCTGGAAACTACTTTCAGAATGGTAGGTATATTAAATATAATTACATTCCGGCAGAATTCAAAATAAAAATGAGCGAAAACCTTTTAAATGTGTGTTTTTCATACAACTAGTTAACTAACTCCCATGTCGTTACGTCATACCATATTTATCTTCACACCTAAATATGATGTAACGTAAGTCTTTACGTCGAAACATATTTAACTCGGCATATTTATCTTCACACACATGTTTTTATGTTGTACTCACGATTCTTCAGTTACATTACTAAATAAATTATAAAAAACTGGACATCACGAACAATTAAGTGTATAATTTAAATAATAAATAAAAGAAAATATCACAGTCGAACTTAAAAACTAATATCACAGAACTTTACTTGTCAGGTTATTGCAATATAATATTGTAGTTTGGTGTTGTCTTTGTCTTCTTTGGTGTTTATAGATTTCTTTATGCGTTGTTGTATCCGTAGGCTTTCTAGTGTATACCTTTTGTTCGTTTTCTTTTCTCTGTCTAATATTTTCTAGAACTTAATAATAAAAACTTCTCCTGAAGACGTCGGAAAAAAGCTGACGAAACGTTGAGGAAAAAGAGGAAATAGATTTGTTTTATTTGCATCTTAATAATTAAGAAAACTGACCAAAAATAGCCTACGTAAAAAATATAAATATATTTTTTTTGTTGAAATAGATAAAATTAAAAAATATTTTGTATTGTCTTGCATTAGGGAGGAATTCCCGGGAGACCGAAAAGTGGCTCCATGAAAAATCGCCCAAAACCAAATCGCCCAAAAATAAAAATGAAAAATCGCCCAACATTTTTCCATACAAAATTTGGGTGATTTTTCATATGAAAAAACGCCCAAAAATTTTGGGCAATTTTTCATTTTTTTTTTGGGTGATTTTTCATTTTGAAATTTCGGGCGATTTTTCATATGAAAAATGTTTCCATGAAAAATCACCCAAAACCAAAGCGCCCAAAAATAAAAATGAAAAATCGCCCAAAAATTTTTTCATACAAATTTTAAGTCATTTTTCATATGAAAAATCGCCCAAAATTGTTCAAACATTTAAAAATTAAAGGGAAAAATACATCTAAATACCATGGTGGAGAAAATTCTTGAGGCCGGCAGTGCAGGAAAATGTTATTAAACAAAAAAACTTGGCAAAGCAGAAAATCTTTATTAATCAGCGCCGTGTGGGGAAATACCATGGTGGAGAAAATCCTTAAGCACGGCCGAAGGCCGGTAGTGCAAGAAAACGTTCTTACGCAGGAAAACTTTGCAAGGCAGAAAATATTTTAGGCAGCGCCGTGTCTGGATACACCATGGTGGAGAAAATCCTTAAGCCCGGCCGACGGCCGGCAGTGCAAAAAAACGTTCTTAAGCAGGAAAACTTTGCAAAGCTGAAAATACTTATTAGGCAGCGCCCTGTCGGGAAACACCATGGTGGAAAAAATCCTTAAGCCCGGCCGAACGCCGGCCGTGCAAGAAAACGTTCTATTAGGCAGCGCCCTGTAGGGAAACACCATAATGGAGAAAATCTTTGAGCTCGGCCAAAGGCCGGCACTGCAAGAATACGTTCTCAAGCAAGAAAACTTTGCAAGGCAGAAAATAATTATTAGGCAACGCCCTGTCGGGAAACACCATGGTGGAGAAAACCTTTGAGCCCGGCCGAAGGCCGGCAGTGCAAAAAAACTTTCTTAAGCAGGAAAACTTTGCAAGGCAGAACATTTTTATTAGGCAGCGCCGTGTCGAGGAACGCTATGGTGTAGAAAATTCGTGAACGAACGAACATTATTTACGCTTCTCTATAACTTTTCTTTTTTCATTTTAATATGAAAATGAAATTACTGCCGGCAGTACAAAAAAACTTTCTTAAGCAGGAAAACTTTGCAAGGCAGAAAATTTTTATTAGGCAGCGCCGTGTCGAGGAACGCTATGGTGTAGAAAATTCGGGAACGAACGAACATTATTTACGCTTCTCTATAACTTTTCTTTTTTCATTTTAATATAAAAATTAAATTCCCAGCTAAAAAAATTATATATGGTCCATATATTTTTAATATATGAATGTATATAAATATATATGAATATGTATAAATTCATGTATGGAAATGTATGGGATTATAGATGGCAAAACCATTATATATGAATTGATATATGGACTAATATATGAAATGTATTATAATATATGAACTCATATATGGAAATTTTAATTATGAAGCTCTTCATATGTGATTCATATATAGAAATAAGATGTTATATATGGTGACATATAAAAATGTATGCATATATCATATAAGATCGCATTTGCAATCAAAAAAGATTAAATTTTATTAATTCGATCTTTTTCCCTCTTTTTAATCACTGGTGAATTGGAAGTCTGTTAAAAAATACATAAGCGGATGCAAAGTTAATATGCGTAGAGCCTCAAGGTTTAAAAAATAAAAACTCGTGCAACCAAAAAATCGTACTTGTAGGATTTTATATATTGTGGGCCTATTTAATAAATCAAATAATCAAAAAGATAATTCAGTCATTAATTTTATAAAAAGTAACAGAATTCTAAGATATATTTAAGAAAAAAATTCATATAACTGCAAAAAAATAATATTAATATTATAAAAGAAAAATTAATCCGTTTTTATACTAACACTAGAGTATAAAAACGGATTAATTTTTCTTTTATAATTGCATAAGTTTTTAATCTGATTATATGTTGTGTGCGAATGTGTGTATTGTGTTTTTTTTTAATAATCGATTCACATTTTCTATTAAAATGTCGAATGAAATGTCTTTTAGTTCGTTTTGTATTATTTTGTTTGAACAAATGTTTCATTAAACACAACCTTTCTGTAAAAAATTTTACAAAAAAATAATTTTAATAATTTAATTTATTGGGCAGCAGTGCGCTTGTTGAATCAATATGAACTTTACATACTATATAGGGAATACACATTCATGTATGGAAATGTATGAATATATATTATCATATATGTCCATATACCCTCATTTTTCGGATCCGAACCATATATGGGATATCATATATGCTCCATACATATTTTTTAGCTGGGTTACTATAATTTTAATTTTTTCTGGTGTTTTTTAATTTTGGGCGATATTTCATTTTTTTTTGCGATTTTTCATTATTTTTTTTTTGGGCGATTTCTCATATTGAAAATTTTGGGCGATTTTTTTTTTTTTGGTGATTTTTCATTTAGAAATTTTGGGCGATTTTTCATTTTCATTTTTGGGCGATTTGGATTTTCGTTTTTTACATGGAAAACAATGTCACACAACGAAAAATATCGCAAATGAAAAACTTTGTCGTCCGCTTTACTGGAAATAACCAAAACCCAACTTTTTCAGTTTTTTCTCTAAAACGTAGTTCGGATTACTGAAATTTGTTACAGTTAAGCGTACTGCTTAAAATCAGTAAATGTCTAGCCACTTGCATTAACAATATAATAGAAAAATACAATAAAGTACGTAAGAGCGAAAAGGACAAATACATTTTGCCATTTAATTTTTTAACGGGCAAAACATACCATTGTTTATTTTTTCACTAAAGACGAGTAGTTAGGTTAGGTTTGGTTTTCAGTAATACGATATTTTCAGCAAAGCGAAGTGAATAAAACTAGCTGCGTTTAAAATCAGTGCGGGGATTCGTATCGCTTTCAGTAATCCGATTTTTGTCAGTAAAGCGTGTTGCGCTAAAGCGGATTCGACTATAAATGTTATTTATTCAAATTTGTTCATTGTCTTTTAGTGGACAGATTATAAAGAATAATAAAAAAATATTTTTAAAGTAGTGACTGTTTAATCAGTTTTGCGTTTAAAATAATACTCGAAAATGATACCCAGAAATACTTACCCCCATACCTTATTCCGAACTTTATGACAAATAACAAAATTATAACAAATGATAATTTTTATATTTTAAGCAATGTAAATATTGTCATATGTTATAATTTTTATTTTGTCACAGAGCTTAGAATACGGGTGTTAGGAGGTGATTTGTTTAAAAAATAAAAACAAACAGCAAACTTGTGCACATGGTGTAATTATACAGGTGTCTGAGTAAGGATTTTTTATACAAAAATACGGCAACCATAAACATACACAAAATGTATATGTGTATTTCCACTTCAATACTCTACCACATTTTCAAGAATTGCAAGTCGAAAAGAGCTTATATGAAAGAGATGGCTAAATGGTAACAATAAGTTTTACTACTCCGTTCTTATAATCGTTGCAATGTTGTTATAAGTTGTTGGGTCTAGTTGGTGGTTTATGATATCAATCAAACAAGGGTCATTTTTGTTTTACACGAATGAAAATAAAATATAAATTAAAGTTTAAATGAAAGTTTAAAAAATGGAAAATAAACAAAAAGTATAAACAAAAATTTCGCAAGGAATGGATTAGTAACCCAAAAATGTATAGACTGAATAGCAGCATATAGAAATGAGTAGAAGGTGTACTGCAAGTATTGCAAGTTTGCACTATATGCGCAGTTTCTTGATTACCTGAAGAAAGATAATTTTATTTATTACTTCAATTTATTGTTTTTATTTACTTTGAAAAAGTTCCCGATTTCCTTTAAAAAAATAATATACGAAATACATTTTTGTTTTTGCTTAAAGTTCATGATTTTTGCATTCGATGGCGCTTAGCCATTTTTTAGCTAGTTTTTAGCATTTTTTTTTTTTTTTTTTGTCTACAATTAGCCATTTTGGTTGGCATCACTGTAGCGCTGCCACCTGGTTATATACACCTTGCTCGTGCAGTAATATCCAAAAAATATAAAGTGTGAGTGGAATTTATTTATGTACATACATATATAAGAATTTAAAACAAAAAACTGTAAGTAATACATAAAAGACTCTTTTAGAAGACTCGCGGCTGGGGTACCATTTTCTCCCGATTGAACAATCCTTTCAGACTCGAGAACGAGCTCATAAATGCTTATTTTAATCGCGCGGGGGAGTCGAAAAAGACTCGAATATGATCATTAATTTCATAAAGTGCTGACTGAGTACGGTCGCCTATATGTATGCATACATCTACATACATATGTATGTAGGTACCCTACAAACATTTGGAAGATATCTTGCCCAGAAGATATAAATACAATATCTTATTTTTATCATTTTAAAGAAAATCATCAAAGCAATGCTTTTTCTATATTAAAATATTTTCATTTCAGTGAAACATCCTATCTAGGAATTCTGCATATTCGCATGCTGTTGTAGCTTGTTTGAGCCTCAAAGCAAAGTTTGCTATAGACTCGCCGTTTTCTTGTGCTATTCTTCTAAATCGTATGCTCTCTGCATATTTGTTTTTCTCAGCGTCAAAATGTTGTATCAATAATTTTTTCAGCTCACTGTATGAAGCACTTTCCGGTAATTCCGGACTCATCAGTATTTTTAGGGCGTTGTTTAATTCGGGACCCATATGGACCCTGGAATAATTTGCATATTGTTCTTCAGGGACTTTGCTTAGCTGCAAATACAAAAAAAATGACACAGGATATGCATGTGTAATTACTCTGAGAGCAAAATTGTCTCTCTCTCTCTATACTTGGCTGCGCCACAAAATAACATAACGAACGTCCGCACATACATCTGCTCATCATGTATTTGTTTCAACAGTGGTTTTTTTCATATATTTGTATTACAATATGTATTTTTGAGCAAAAACAGATACGAACAGTTGCTCAGCAGCAATACAATAAGCAATTGTTATTTGTTTTTAATTGTATTGTAATTTGGAAAAGCACGCACACACAAAAACTCTTATACTAGTTCTGTCGCTCACACTACAATTATATGGTACATACCATGGTATATTTGTTTTGGCTAATAAAACAAGTATACAAATGCAACCCTTTAGTAGGTATAAGGTGTGTGTATTAATACAATTGCAGGCATGACATTTATAATTTTAAAGATATTAACCAATGCGAAATTCTGAGCATATACATACATACATACACACTAGTGTCATGCACAAGACTATTTATAAAACCTTTCAAGACATGAGAGATTTTTTCAAATGCTTTACTATAGCGAAATATTCTAAAAGAATCGCTAAGCAACACTGTTGGCAAGACAAACAACCAAAAAAAATTTCTTGCCAACAGTATTGCTTAGCGATTCTTTTAGAATATTTCGCTGTAGTAAAGCATTTAAAAAAATCTCTCATGTCTTGAAATGTCTTATAAATAGTCTTGTGCAGGACACTAATACACACATATTTACTTAATACACTGCTGGCCAGAGAAGCACCAGAGTGCCGAACATCAATTGGCTTTTTGTACAAATGAATGCACATACGCTTATACATTATCTCGGCTTTCTCTCTGTGGGCAGCATTAACTTAATATTTGGATTGCAAAAATATGATTATTTGTGGAGGTCCATAACAAAACGCAACAATTCCACTTTTTGAGTTTTCTGATTTTTTGGCTTAATACAATTCTACAGCTTAAAATCTATGTAAACATTTTCATAAAACATACCAAAGGTCTATAGTTTTATTGTGACTCAATACCAAAACTAGATATTCAGACCAAAATGAAATAATTCCAATATCTACTCTTATCAGTCTAATTACAGTTATTCGTTTATTCAAAAAATTCCTCAAGTGGAATTGATGCATTTTATTATAGACCTCCTCATTTAATACACATACGAGTAAGTATGTACATATGTAGGTACGTGAATATGTACGAAGCTTTATGATACCTTGTTTTACATCTTTTTGTTTAATTCTGAATAAAAATTGCCCGAGAATATTTTTTTCTGTTCCTTGATGCCATATTAAAGAGAAAAGTAAATAAAATTATAATATTTATCATTCATAGTACCATTTTCCCAAGCTAAGGTAATATTTTTTATGAATTTTATGAAGTGGTTCTATTTCACCGAACACTACTGTTTGTACATATGTTGCAGTCGGTAAAGACAGCTGGTTTAAACCTTTTTTAGGGTTCCGTACACCAAAGGTGAAAAGGAACAGCTACGCTGTCCGTCTGTCCGTCACACGTTATTTTCTCAGGAACCGTAAGAGCTACGGACCTGAAATTTGGACACAGTATGTAGAACCTTGGCCGCTACAACAACAAACATTGAAAATTAAAAATTAAAGGGTGTTCCAAAACGAGCAATGAAATATGTTAAAATCCCATGTAATATACATACAGTATGTATATTGAAACTTGAAATTTGTAAAATTAGTGTATTTTTATACAGAGTACAACAATTAACACTAAAATTTAAAAAAATTAAATTAAAGGGTGGTCCCATCAGTTAATGCAATTTTGACTATGTAATTTTGACAATTTGCTATATCTTGGAAACCGTAAGAGGCAAACACTTGAAAATTTCAAAAACGGCAAAACTAAAAAAACCGAAAATTATAAAATCGCCAAACCAAAAAAAAAAAATCACCAAAAATTAAAAAAAAAATCTAACACTAAAATAAATCGCCAAATTCGAAAAAATCGCCAAAATGAAAAAAAGACGCCAAAATGAAAAAAACGCAAAAAATTGAAAAAAATCGCCTAAACGCGAAAATGTCGCCAAAACTAAAAAAAAATTTAAATAAACAAAAAATCGCAAAAATTAAAAAAAATCGCCAAAAATAAAAAAAAAGCCAAAATGAAAAAACGACAAAAAACCGAAAAAATCGCCAAAACAAGAAAATAAAGTGTCTAAGCTAAAAATGAGCCAAAACTTAAAAAAATCGCCAAAACCGAAAAAAACGACAAAACAAAAAAACCGAAAAGACCCCAAAAACGAAAAAAATGCTAAAACTATATATTATATAGGATGAAGTTTGTATTAAATTACATATCTAGTGTTCGTACGGAACCCTATGTGCGCGAGTCATAGTCGCACTTTACTGAATTTATTTAATTATTTAAACGAAAAGTCATCGGGGCGTTGAAGAAATAACGAGCACGATGAAGAGAGGTTTAGAATCTAAACTTTAGATTCATGTATGTATTATCGCACATTCATGCATACATTTTTATGCACATATGTACATATGTACATACAGTATTGTGCAGAACAAAAGCAACAAAATGCCTATTTGACTTGAATTTGTAATATTTTGGATATTTCATTATTTCAAGCAGCCCTTTTTACATATTTTTGTAGGCAATCATACTAGAAAACGAATTCGCATTTAAATTTTTCAATATTGATATTTCCTGAAAAATAAACTAACTTATATTATCAAACCCGTGTATCGTGACTGTGCAGAACAAAAGCAACAAAGTAGAGAATGCCAAAATTATCAATAAACTCTCTGATATAGCGCTATAATTCCAAAGTCTAACAGGCTTAATAGTACTTATTATTCCTTATATTAGATTTTAAAATTCCTTTCTAAATGTTGTTGGTGCTGCTTGATCTAGCAAGAATGGGAAAGAGTAGATATTTCTGTACATCCGAATCTTTAAAAAGTTAAGGGCCTAAAAACATATAAAAATTAGCCGTTAATCACTTAGAAGTGTAATAAAAATATATCCCTAGTTTTCCGATAGGTAGGTCGGCAGGATAATTACGTATTAAGCAGTTTTGTGTACGACCGCGAAAAACTTCCGTAGCTTATGATAGAAAATTGTATTTCACATAATCCAAAAAGCTCCATTACTGTTTCTAATGAGGTTATAATATCTGCAAATTTAAGTGAGCAGACTAAGAAAATACCATAGTTGACCAAGAGATACTTCCAAAAAGAAAGATAGGTAAATTTTACATTTACTTGATACAATTTTATTGCTTTTATATGCTTAAAAGAGAGTTCAGTAGAACACATCCTAGTTAGATCATAATAAAATGGGAAACCGATTTATTTATTGAAGAATTCAAATTCTATGTAACAAATTGGTATATCATATCTTAAGTTCGGCTCTTGCCTAGCAAACAGTTTTCGCTAGGAAATATCAAAATGGGTTTTAAACATAACAGCGGTTAGGTGATGGTGATGTTTTGTTTTCCGACGTTTAAAGTTAGATCATTCCATAAATTTTGTTTAAAAAAAGTACTTGAAGTAAAGTTCATTAGGCATTTTGAGTGGAATATGACACTTCTACGGATGTTTCAATGCGGTAGTACTCCGTAACATAATTGGAGGTTGGGCAAAAAAATAGCAAGAAAATGAATTTAACTCCAAACCTTGCTTGACCAACACGCAGTTTTCTTCAACGCCATTGAAAACCTCTTTCCAAGATGGTGCAGGAGTGTTTTCGGCAAATGGTTCCAAAATTGCAACAAACACCTCGAGATTCCATTAACTCAGCCGAAATGTATTACATAGTGCATAATAAATAATAATTGTGAATTAATTCAGCGTTGAAATACACGTGTTATGAAAAAACTAAAGATTATACGAAAAGTATTCATTTGTTGCTTTTGTTATGCACATCTCCATATCAAAGCCTAGACTATTTTAAATAACTTTTGAAAACCCAGTATTTTTAACCAAGATTTTATTTAATGCGCTACATAGGCCACATAAATACAAATAAATTATGGTCACAGTTTTTGTCACATATGATATATATGTATTCGGAAATAATCGTCTGCATTTATTTTTTCAGAATTTGTTGCTTTTGTTTTGCACAATACTGTACGTATGTACATATGTTCGTACATACACCAATACATATATCGCTCATTTACTTCAATAGTGGCACAACTCAAAAAAACAAGTTTTGCAGAAAACGCGTTTTAAGTTTTCAATTTGCATACAACTCAATGGAGAAATGAAAAAGAATTCTTCTCTCAGGAGGTGATGGTACAAGCTATTTATATGAAATTTTTACACAAGATAAAATACGAAATGCCGCATCTTTCTGCATTATTAATGAGTTTTTTGAGTTATGCCACTATTGAAGTAAATGAGCGATATGTACAAACAACATACATGTTCAAACGTTGTCAAATAAGTAATATGTATATATTTTAATAAAATTGAAATTGTAAAAAATATTAAAGATAAATAAAAAAGTGAATTTTAAACAACAAAAGGTGATTAACATCGTGAAAAGAATAGTGAAGGTAGATATGCAGAAAATTATTATGTATTAAAAAGCAAATGAATTGCATTTTTCTTCCTATTTTAAAAGCATTGTTTTTGAAACTTGAAGTATACTTGAATTCAATTGTAATACAAAGTTCAATTACAGTATAATTCAAGGATTGAATTAAACTGTACTACAACTGAATTGTTCGAATTGAATTCAAGTTCCTTTTTCACTGGAGAATGCTGTTGAATTAAAGTGTAAATCAAGCATACATAATTCAACCCTTGAAAATTGATTGTGTGGCTTGAATAACACTTGTTTTACACTTGATTTCAAGCAAAATTGCGTATTGCGTAAAATTACCCTTTTGTTTTTCTGAATTTTGATAAATAATTGCAAATTTTAACTAGCGTTGTCAATGGGTAACAAAAGAATAAAACCACAAATTTTATAGAATTTTTCTTTACAAAAGAACTGGTAATAAACTAGTCCTAAACTAGCACCAATGGTACTAGTAGTTTTCTAAACACACTCAATGTTAATTTGAGCATTAAGATAGTATAGGAAGGTTTACAGTTGGGAACTAGTGGTGTTGATTTCTGTACTACTAAAATACTAGTTGGACACTAGTTCGTTCTCCTGCAGGGTATATTCATACTCTGAAGGAAATGTCGATGGTGAAAATGTACTGAGTCGCTTTTGACTTTGTGACCAGTACTACTCTACAATTATTCCCCATACAATACTTTGTGCTATAGACATTTAGCATGTGCTTGTCAAAATCTACTAGTAACACTAAAACAATTGACTAGGTAGAGAATTCATAGTTCTTATGGGAACATGGAGACATACCAACCAGACATTTACTGGTAAATTTCTATTATAGGTCTGCACAGATATACCTGTTTGCACCAGTTTTGCTGTGTTGGTTCTGGTATGTACATATACTGTATGTTATTCAGCGTTTCTGTTACTCGTTTCTTAGACTCGATTGTTTTTCTTGAATAAAGTATGAGTTTATTGGAGAGAGAAAAGAAGAGAGAAGAGGGGTACAGATTTGCTTGTACCGATAAGTTATGACTAGTAACTCAATTTTTTGTTCGTGTTTTTAATGTTTTCTGGGCGACAACGTATAATTGCATCCTCCTTGAAAATCTTAGTACGTTACAGTTCAAAATCATATACTGTACATATACTGTATGTTATTCAGCGTTTCTGTTACTCGTTTCTTAGACTCGATTGTTTTTCTTGAATAAAGTATGAGTTTATTGGAGAGAGAAAAGAAGAGAGAAGAGGGGTACAGATTTGCTTGTACCGATAAGTTATGACTAGTAACTCAATTTTTTGTTCGTGTTTTTAATGTTTTCTGGGCGACAACGTATAATTGCATCCTCCTTGAAAGTCTTAGTACGTTACAGTTCAAAATCAAGAACTTATGGCAACTTTAAAAACTATTTCTGCATGCAAATGTTTTATTTTTTCTTCAGTTTTTTGCTTCTCCTGTAAAATATCGAAAATTCGAGTTAGGCCTTTTTTATATTAAGCCATCGATATGTATGTATTTGTACATACCAGAACCAACATTCGTAAAACTGATGCAAACAGGTATATCTGTGCAGACCTATAATTTATGTATATTGACAAGTTGTTGCAAAATCCATCAGAAATACACCACATATGTTTTCTCTCTTTCTTTTATACTGACGAATAGACGAGAAATTGTAGACAATGTAACTACTACTAGAATTTTAGTGTTGACATAGACACACTTGGCCCCAGTCTGACTGCAGGGTATGTATGTACATGCATACACAAATATACACACATGGATGCAAAATCAAGATATGTATGTAGATACTTAAGATATTTTTTAATAAAGAACATATAAACAAATTACTTCAGATAGTAGCTATGTATAGACATATGTATGTATGTATGTACATATATACATACCTATCTATATGTATCTATGGATATGTATACATGTAACATACATATGTACATAGATATGTACACATACATACATATGTACCTATATAAGTTTCCAACACATCTGAAATTTATGTACATATATGAGTATACCCCCACCCCATCTAGCATTTGGAAGATAGTTTTCTGAAAAATCACCTTGCTGAGTCTTTTTAGATCACTATTCGTGATCAAAAACTGATTAATCACTTACAGGATCCAAAAAGGACTCGAAAAAGATTCGCGCTAATGGGTAAAAATAGTTCGATTTAAAGTACAATAACAAATTGTATAGCAATCACAAATTAATCATCCAGATGTGTAAAATGTGTCTATTATTTCCATTTGTTATTATTATATTTCGCTTACCTGGTAGACTGAAAAATGCTTAATCAAAAACAAATCATGCAGGTGTTTTAAAAGTGATTATAACTATGTATTTTATAATCATATTTTACGCAGATAGATGATTAAACACTCCTTGATATATTGTTTTTAAGTATAACGGGGCAATCTTTACGTATAATGTCAAAAACTTTTTTCATTTATAAAAGTTAAATCGAATATGAAATTAAATGATGAAACAGAATAAGTCTGCAGCTTCAGGAAAAATCGATTTCAAATTAACAGAGCCCATAATAAAATCAACGGCAGTAACTTCAACTGCTCTCTGATTTATGTTATATTTTCTTTCTGCTTATTTTTCTTTACAAAATGTATGAAATTTATTGAAAGTGTGGTAGCATAAGAAAAAACGCTGTCAAAATAAAATAGGTTCTGTGTCTGGACTGCTTTCTGTAACTTCCTTTTGGTGTCAATTTGTATGGAAAATATGAGTTAAGAGTTATAGAGTAGTACTGACTGACACTTGAATGACTTTTAATGCAATCAACTGACTATTTTAACATTGCGATGTCCTCAGCACTAACTCGTATTTTCACAAAATTGAATTTTGCAGTGATCCCAATACATTTCAGACAAATACGCCCCGTCACAAAAATTTATTATTTATCAGTTGTCCAACGACTGCGACTTTTTTCCGTCTATTGACAAGGCAACACAATTGTCGAACAGAATTAGGGCATACGAATTTTCCCCACCATGGCAGATAAAGTTCTCATGTCTAATAACATTTTTCTGTACTGCCAGCATTCGGCCAGGCTTAAGAGTTTTCACCATCATGGTATTTGCCGACACGGCTCAGCCTAGTAAAGTTTTCCTGCTGAATAACGTTTTCGGAACAAATCAAGTTTATGTTGAAAAAAAAACTATCCTATCCTACAGAAAATAAGAAAGAAAAATTAAATAAAAAAATTGGCGGCGAGGCTTAGTTTTCGAGTTATGGGCCTCTGAAATTGTAGTACAAAACTGTGATTGTATGATGTATTTTCTAACGACTGCGACTTGTTTTCCGCCCATTGACAAGACAACACAATTATCGAACAGAATAAGGCAATAATAATTATCTCCACGGTAAAGATTTTTTGTATTGCCAAGTTTTCCTGCCTAATAACATTTTTCTTTGGCCGGGCTTAGAAGTTTTCTCCCTCCATCACGGTATTTCCCGACACGGCGCAGCATACTAAAGATATTCTGCCTTGTAAAGTTTTCCTGCTTAATAACGTTTTTCTGCACTGCCGGCATTTGGCCGTGCTTAATGATTTTCTCCATCATGGTTTTTCCCGACACGGCGCAGCCTAATAAAGTTTTTTGCATTACCAAGTTTTCCTGCCTAATATCGTTTTTCTGCACTGCTGGCCTTCGGCCGGGCTTAAGGATTTTCTCCACGATGGTACTTCCCGACACGGCGCAGCCTAATAAAGATTTTCTACCTTCTAAAGTTTTCCTGCTTAAAAACGTTATTGGTTATATTCGTTGGAAAATGCCGTATAATCACAATATTGTACTATAATTTCAGAGGCCCACAACTCCGAAGCTAATTTTAATTTTTTTTTTCAACTTTCTATAGGATATGATGCATTTTATTTAATTTTTGAGAGGTGCGCTTAAACTTGATTTAAGCCACATTAGATGTTCTTTTATCGAAATATACAAAAAAAAACTCGATTTCAAAAATATAATGTGTTAGGGCCTTTCTATATTGAGGTAACGCTTTGCACTTTAGACATAAAATTTTGTGTTTGGGTATGCATATACTATGTACACAATTTGGCTGAAGTTGTTGCTTTCATTACGCACAAACATACATATGTATACTGCAATAAAGTGCAAATATGATGCATATATACTAACATCTATTATTTGGAGTTTAATTTATTTTCATATTTACATATACATACGTAGGTATATTTATGTGCATACCTATATACATATGTATGTAAATATATTTGAACTTAAATACATATGAATGTACATAGATAGCATATAGAGGAAAGCCGAGTGTGGTTAAAAAATTATCTGCACAAATTATACTTTAAAATATTTACTAAATGCAATACTAAATTTATTTACCTTATTAAGTGAATACTCTTAACACATACCCACATACATATGTATGTACTATTTATGGTACACACCAGATAAATATATGTAATTATAAAACATTCATATAAAAATATTTTGTTAACGCAAACGTAATTTTCGCTACATGTAAAATGTTTCAACATTTGCGATTATCGCGGGGACAAAGTATGAACAATTTCAATTCATCAACAAAATTGTAGAACATTATTTTCACAATATGCACTTCTTACACTTATGGAAGAATATTTTATACACAAATATTATTATTCATATTTTAAACAATTATTTTAAATGAGTCGTATAAACTAACACCACTCCAATTTTCTTTTATGAATTAAAAAAGTGGAATGCCAAGAATCTGAATGGAATTTTACTTTGTTGCTGATTTAGCTCATTCCCATTATATTCAATTATTACCATCCATTTATTAAATTTTCACATAGTGATGCCATATTAACTTGCAGAAAGAAATGATAACACAATGCAGAGTGTAGACGTTACTCCGAAATGTGCAAGTATAAAATCAGAAGTTTGTCATTCTGTCTTAAGTGGGGTGGTACACACTATCGAACATGAGTGACAGTTTTGCTCAAATTTTACGTTGATCGATAGTGTGAACACGAATTTCGTCAGTCAACCACAGAATTTTTTGTGGGTGAGTGACAGTCAGCGGCCATGTTGGCTTTTGAATAATAGTGTGTACCAAAAAGCATCAGTCAAGAAATATTTTTGTAGTATAAAAACACAAGATGGATGCAGAAAATTTTTAAGAAATTTACATATTTTTATGAAATGCAAGGCTGTGTGTGATGTTAAAGACAAAATGTTAACACAAAATCGTACGAGGGGTTGTTAGAGATAAGAAAACATTAAAATAATTCATAATAAAATAATTTTGTTAGCAATAATGCGCATCCTATTTGTGTTTTTACTGTGTTTTTGTGCCCAATTTTTTCTTGAATGAAGATTTGAGTGTCGAACATGATCGATAGTCTGAACAGCCAGCAACATCAACCAAAATTGATGAATTTTTGACTGTCACTCATTTTCCTTAATGTGTACCCCACTTTATTAAGGCCGTATTCAATAACCTACACCAACGATTGGCTCCGCGGGTGTCCGCATAAAGAGCCGAAAAATAGCGTTCTTTTTAAATAATATAAGTTTCTATTTTCATTCTACATACTTTTTATATTTTATTTTATCGTATGTAAGTATGTATGTATCTACTATCCCGTTTATACATACTTCTTACTCGGGGATCACACGTACAATTTTTGCCTTCAATTCCAATAAATTTGCAATACACTCACACTTTTTTACTAACGCTGCATCCACACGTTCAATACATCGCTTTTAATTTCATTACACATACTGTGTGTCAAAATTCTTTGAAATTGATAGCTGTGAGTTTGCAAAATAAACTTTGCGTGGGGAAGAGGGGTATTAGTTAAAAACTTTTGTTTGAAATAGTTTGAGTCATTAATTTCTTGAAGGGTACTTTTTCCATTTCTACTAACTTGGGGCCACACGTTCAATTTTTGCCTTTCAATTCCATTCAATTTTCAATACACTCACACTTTTTTCACAAACACAATCCAACTTTTTAAATTGAAAACTAGATTGATTTCAAATTCACCTATCCTTTTAAATGGCAATTTAGTTTTCAATTTGAACAGCTGGTCACAGCACACATTGATTGAAGCTACAAATTTGAGTTGTTTCTTCGTCGGTGGCATTTAATACATGAAATTGATTATCAATTTGAGTCACAGCTATCAATTTCAAGCAATTTTGACACACAATGTGTAATGAAAATGAAAGTCATTTATTGAACGTGTGGCTGCAGCGTAATAATCGAGCCGCCGTTGAATAAATTTTTACTTGAGGCGAATCAAGGCGAATTCAGTATCAGGTGACCTTATCAGTACAACAATTTTACAACACAAAAAACAAGGCGAATCCATACTAGGTGGCCGCAAGGGCTCAGGTGACTATTTTCGCCGCTTGTAATTTGAATATACGTTGGATGTCAAAACACATTTTTCAGTACATTTTTCTGACATTTCAAGCATAAATTTCTCAAAGCGAATTGAGCTGAGTATACCTTATATGAATTTGCCTTGACAAAAAATAACATGTAGTTTGTTATGCTACAAAACCAATCTGTCAAAAGATTTCTGAGCAAATTTTGACATTTTGGTTCAAATTGCTCAATTTTGCATCAACAGCTGATATTCAGCCGGGCTGATAAGGTCACCTGATACTGAATTCGCCTTGAGGCGAATGTTGTTCAACATCGACTTCGTGGTGATTGCAATCAGTGTGAACACTTATTTTTTTTAAATTCGGTAGAATCGACAAAAAAATCGGTATATTTGATTGAAATTCGGTAGAAATTTTTTTTTATTCAGAGAAACATAAAAAATAACAATTCAAAGAAACATAAAAAATAACAAAATATATGTACTTATATATAAAGGGTAAGTTCAAGGAGTATCAAACTAAACAGGTTCCAAGAGCGTATTTAAAACTTCACATGTGATTAGAAATTAAACTGCCATAAACAATGAAGCATTTCCAATAAAAAAGTGTCATCCCCAGTTATTTGCCCTTACCCTTTATATAGATATGCTAGGCATTTATAAAATAATATACATAAATAACAGGAATTCAGTTTTTGTACATAGATTTTATAAAGCTACTCAAATAACTTTTAATTGACAAACATTTGTAACTACATAGATTATATGTGAGATCCATTTACGAATTTAAGCTTTTGTGCAAAAATTATTAAATCATTGGTAGGAATAAATATTTCATCCCCAAAGCACAATTCTTTGGCAAATATCAGGTTACTTATAGTTTCAGTTTTTAACCGATTTCTTTGTTCTGTTTTAATGATTTTCATGACATTAAATGACCGCTCTGCGGTCGCACTGCTATGTGGCAAAATAGGCAATTTACACATATATCGACTTAAATTACTAAATAACAATATTCGGTAGATTTCCGGCCTTGTGCGGTAGAATTGGTAGATAGTTAAATTCACAAACATATTCGGTAGAATCTACCGAATATCGGTAGAAGTGTGCACACTGATTGCAATTAAACGATTGCTTGATATTAGAATTTTTAATACATAATATCCAGTGATGGGAAATGAGTACTTTTTTAATCCAGAGTGTACCAAAAATTATTATTTTTTATTTAAATTTTTTTAACAAAAAATTATACAACATTAATTTACAAGGAAATAAAAAAGGAACACAAAGCATATACATACATATGCACATAGGGAACTAATGTTAAAGTTATAACAAGAAGAGCTTTTAGACTTCAATATATCTTTGGCCTGAATAAGACTTGATACTGTTGGAATATAAAGCTAGTTCCTTTATTTTGTTTTCATGAGATTTTGGTAGGGAAAATGATTTCGACATTTACAGAGGAGTGAGGTATGGAAAAAATTCCGTAAACTACTGTAGATATATCAGGAAAATGTATTCATTTAATGCGTTTTTTATTTTTAACCACCGTAGACCCGAAACTGCATATATTTTCTGTTTTTAAAGGATTCAGTTCTTCCACATCAGCCAATGCTACATATAGTTATGTTGGTTGTTAATATTTTCAAAATTTTTCTTTTCGCTGGAAGCATTTTAATTGGTTTTTTTTGGTTTTACAAGATAAAATATTTTCAGTGGAAAACTTACTAAATCAAACTAAAATTTCATTGTCAAAGTCCACTTTTGACCTCAGAACTGGACAGAATTCAATATAAAACTTCTTACAATTTTCTTTAAACTGATTTAAAACAGTTGTTTCAACATGATTTGTGTTTAAATATAGATCCACTTCTGTGCCGCAGAAAATATCATTGAGTGAAATATGGGTCTCCTTTATATTTAATTGTGAAAGATTCCACTTTTAACTATAATAATATAATTAATACTAATATTGATAGTTTCGTGGCATTTGTCGAAAACAAAAATTAATTCTTGGCAAAGATACGCGCGTCTTCTGACTGCATAACTAAATTCACCATGTGTTTACCAAATGTGTTGGGGGAGTACTACTCTACTTTTTCATGTCAAATAGTATCAAAATAAGTACGATCGTACCGTTTTCCCATCACTGATAGTATCTATAAATACACACATCCAGCGTTGCCGTTGTGACACTAAAGTATCCCTTTTGACCCCTTTTCGTGCTAATGACAC
This sequence comes from Tachina grossa, assembly GCA_949987645.1. Taxonomy (NCBI): domain Eukaryota; kingdom Metazoa; phylum Arthropoda; class Insecta; order Diptera; family Tachinidae; genus Tachina; species Tachina grossa. Next base: position 172,801,650 of record OX465276.1, on the reverse strand, counting down.
TTTTTATGACCCTTTTTTTAATTTATCCCTTTCTATCATTTTAACAAAATGTATGCCGTAGGGCAATCATATGCTCCAATATTGGACGAAGCACAGTCTAGCATATCAGTAATTTTAAAAAGTGCTGTTCGTCCATCATTTTACTGTTTTAGTCGATACAAAAGCCAATAAATGGTGAAAATATTGCAAAATATATGAAACTCAAATCCCTGATTCCAAATGCATATTATTTCTGGGAGTATCAAAATTAAAAAATATGTATTTTAACTTACTTTCATCTTTTTATAAATAAAATTTAAATGTGATTTTTCATTACTTGCAAATCGGCTGCACCGTCTACAGGCGGTTTTCACTATTCTTTACCTGGTGTTCGTTCCTAATGTTTTTTCATCTGTAAGTTAAAACTTACGGTTCTTTTGGCTATATCCACTTTCAAAAAAATACTAGCTTCATCCAATAATTTTTACGATCTGGCCAGTTAGAGGTCTAACATCGATTTATAATTAAAGTATGTATGTATGTTAATTAATTTTATTTTAGTCTAATGTATTTAATTAATTGTTAAAATTCGTGTTTCTTTTTTTTTAATTGAAATAAATGTTATTTTTTTCTTCCAAAAAAACTTGGCCCTATTTTACTATAAAATACCCTTTTATTGACCCTTTTTTTTTCTTAAATACCCTTTTTATGAAAATTTTTCAAAATGTTCAATGGCAGCCCTGCACACATCCATACATTGCACTTCACACATGCATAATTTTGAATCTCCGTTTTTATTGTTCGTTCATATACATACTTACATACATACTTATTTAAGATTTAGAAAAACTATCTGCAAAATAAATAACATGTAAAAAAATTATTTTTTTTAGCTATAAGTAAAAAATTGGTGAGAAAACATTAATTTTTTGATAGCGTTTAAATCTAAAGTATTGCACTGACAGTTCAGTCCTAGGGTAAGTGTCTAAATAAATACGGCATGGTGAAAGCGTATGGAAAAATCCATGTACTATACGACCATAAATATTGGAAAATTTAATTAAAAAAGCAAAAAGGAGATTCACTGTCGCCAACTTTTTGCTTCGTTTTTGGGTGTGGGTTTTTTTAATACACAATAAAAGTAGTTGTGAACGCATTCGCTAAAAATGAGTATCAGCTTCGACAAATATCGAAAGCAGATTGAGGCCGCCTGGAGAGATGTCTTGGATGACAAATCTTCAACCGATTGGTAAATATTTATAAATGTACATATGTACAATATATACTACATTGCAAATCTTAAACTAATGAGTGAAAATCTGTAGGGCCTTATATGGTTACGAAGGCCAGACGAATACTTTAAAACTTGTGGCTAGCGGCGAGGGTGGCTTGGAAGAGCTATGCGAAGATTTGAATAGCGGAAAAATTTTGTACGCTTTTTTACGAATCGAAGATCCTAAAACAGGATTAACAAAATTTGTACTAATTAACTGGCAGGTAAAGAAAAACAATATAATATTTTTTTCTGCACAAAAAATGTTTCTATATACAGTAGACCGCAAAGCGGAGGGCACACCACCATATAATCAAAGTTTCTTAGATTTTTCTCTTTACTTCAAAGACTAAGCAGCAAAAAACGATTAAACACACAAGAGCAAAGAATAATTAATAAACTAACTCGAAAAATGATGACCTTAATTTCGTAAATGTTGAAAAAGAAAACTTGTATTTATTGAACATACTGTTAACTAATGTGTTTATTTACATAAATTAAAAAACAATCTGTAGGAATTCATGTTAAAATACTGTTTACTTAGCCATTACTACTTTCCACAGCCCATATTGCGAAAATTTGTCTTTTTCAAGACACTGTACAGTAAATAAGAAATCCTCAAAGTCCACATTTCATTCAAAACGAGCACTTGAGCTTGTTAAACAGACAAAAAACTAGATAGCGCGTAATCGGAAGCAAATCTTGAGTAAAACCGATTTTCTTGGATATATGGAATTAAAATTAGGGCGCAAACGACAAAGATATTGAATGAGTGACTAAATGAGTGCTTTACACAATCCAAATACCACCACCCAAGTATTTAAAAAGTAATATTTTGCATAAATTTTGAAATTTGTTAAAGTAAGTTCCCATAATATTGTTACGAAAATGGCCGTCGACAAGGTTAAGCAGCGTTACACAAAAATATTCCAATAGGGTTAATGTAAGTGTTACGCGAAAATATTCCTACAGGAACGCAAACAAGCAAAAACAACAACAAAAAGCGTCTGCTTATTAAGAAGATTCACATATGTACATACATACATACATGCCAACTCAAACGAAAGGCAAAAGGTAAACAACCACCACGCATTGCTTTGTTAATGATGTACACACGTATGCATATACACATGTATGTACATAGTTACCACATGAACTTAATTGGGCAATTTGTAAACAACATTTAAGATGATAATGATCGCCTAGACATTGCCTGAAAATTCTAGTGGTGTTTGTGCGAGTCAGTTGTGTTGTGAATGAGTTGCAGTTGTAAGTCAGTTGCGAACAAGTTGTGAACAAGTCAGCCAGTTGCGAGTAAACAAGTCAGTTGATAAAGTTGTGAGTTAATAATAGTCTGCGATACAGGAGTGAGTTGATAGTTAAGAGCAGTCTGTGCTTTATAACACGTGAGTTGGGAAAAGGAGAAACTGTAGGACAGTCTATAGTGACAGCAAAGTCTGTCGTGGAATTGGGATTATTGTGGAATCTATCGTGTCGACTGGAGCAAAGAACAGCGCAGCGAATAGACGTGTGTAAGTAAAGCCAGTGAGTCTATATTGGTGTATCAACTGTGAGTGTCGGCAGAGTGAGTGCCGTGTGTGACGAGCAGCAGACACAACGGCAGAGTGAGTCTCGTAAGTGACGAGCAGCAGACAAAGAGGTGTCACGTGAATACTTGCGCAGTCAGCTAAGAGACGTGCGTAAACTACAGTCAGGAAGGCGAAGTGGTAACCAGTTGTGAATATTTGTGTGTAATTCAGTAGTTTAAGTTGTATTAGTTTATATAAGCTCTTGATTAATTTAGTTTAAGTGAATTTGTAAATAGAACATTCTTAACCCTAATTACTACACTCGGGTCTTGTATTCATTTGCAAATCTTCGGGTCCACGGAAAAGCGTTTTTACAGAAAGAAAAACGTAACAATATATAAGGTATGTCCTTACTTTTGCGGCTCGAACTTACGATGTTTCTCTAATAATTTTTTTATTTTTCTACATTTACGAAATTAAGGTTATAATTTTTCGAGTCAGTTTATTAATTATGCTTTGCTCTTGTGTATTTAGTCGTTTTTTGTTGCTTAGTTTTTGAAATGAAAAGAAAAATCTAAGAAACTTTAATTATATGGTGGTGAGTCCTCAGTTTTGCGGTCTACTGTACATACACTGCGAATTACATAAATAAGGAATTCAATTTTACTATTTTTATAAGGTTATTATGAAGTTGTATTGAAGTTTGATTATTGTATGGTAGGTTGGGTTTTTAGGGGGAATGAAACCAAGAAATTTTTATATTTTGCCTTTAAAAAGTATTGATTTTATTTAGTTATACCCCTTTTTGATACGGAAAGTTTACTTTGCAAAGTCTTAATTAAGCTGTGTGAAAGGCAGATGGAGGAATACTATCTCCTTCTGTCTTTCTCCCAGCTGAATTAAGACTTTGCAAAGAAAACTTTCCGTGTCTAAAAGGAGTATTACTTCAATATTTTTACAGATCGGTTAAATAATATCTTTAAGCTGTGTGAGAGACAGATGGAGGACTACTATCTCTTTCCGTCTTTCTCCCAGCTGAATTAAGACTTTGCAAAGTAAACTTTCCGTGTCTAAAAGGGGTATTACTTCAATATTTTTACAGATAGGTTAAATAATATCTTTGTTTCTTTACTTTTTGGGTACAGTTCGGTAAAATGAGAGGAAACTATAATTTCGCTCAATAATATACAAAAATGCACAGAAGGAACGCGAAAAACCAACATTTTAACACGAAAATAAACGTCAATGTACTATGTATGCATATACTTACATACGTATACACATAACTAAACACATACTTATGTGTGTACACAGGCACGTATTTACTTCCATGATTCAGCATACTTATATAGTTTTTTTTTATCTTATTTTCATATAAAAACTTATAAAACTTTGTTTTCCACTACTTTTTAAAAATTTGTTCATACATTTTTCCATTTTTTTAGTGTTTAGGTAAATGTAATTTTTCTTTGTAATTGTTTATTTTTCAAACAGCTGATTGATTTTGTGTTTGCCCAAACTAGCACGAGGGAAAAGTACGGGCTGTTCCGTGCAAGAAGAAGAAGAACATTACGCTCACAAAACCTCTCTCATTTATCCAATTTTCGAATACGGGAACGCTTTTCATGCAAATCGGGATCCCGCGGGATCCCAATGTAGAGTAAAGAAACACACCTAATCTGTTTATTAACATATGTAGTACAACATAAACAATAGTTTTAACAAATGTTATTTGGATTTTAATGGACTGCGTTCGCGTACACAAAATCAGTTAAATGAGAGGGCCAAGATGAATTCAGTATATTGTGACCTTATCACTACAACAATATAACTACACAAAAAATAACATGTACCCAGCAAAAAATTTCAAAAAAGGTAATCGAGTTTGGAATTAAGCATTTTTGGTGGAAGCTATTCCTTACTGGATTACCAACTTAATGATTTTAACAAGGCGTGAGACTAAAATAATCGATTCTTGAGAAGTACTTACTTTTTTATTTGGAAAGTTATTCACGTAATCGATTTAATCTAAAAGAATCGTTTTCCTCATTTAGCAACTTATACATAATTTTTTTTAAATTTTAGGTAATGTGATTTGTAAGCGAGTAACGAAATTTGGTAATCAGAAAAGTAAGTCATTATATGGCAAGTAGTTCTGATGGTAATGTGTATTTTTTTGCTGGGTAGTTTTTTATGCTACAAAACCAATCTGTCAGGAGAATTCTAAGAAAGTTTGACATTTTGGTTCAAATTACTCAATTTCGCATCAACAGTTGATGCTGAATTCGCCTTATAGGGGGCGAATTGAGAGAGAAAAATGATGGTTCATTTACTGAGTAAATAGGTGTGTTTTTTTACTTTTGCAGTAAAATGCAGTAAATGAGTAGTTAGTTCACACACATCAGGTTTAAGCTTAAATTAGACGTGCCATAGCCATAACCAAACCAAAATTCAATTGGTTTCTATGGCAATGGTTATGATGTTATGGCGAGTCACCTATAATCAAATACAGTGTTGCCCATAAGTTTGGTGTGAACAGCTGTTTTCTATGATTATGGTTATGGCACGTCTGATGAAACCTTTAAGCCCTTATGACCAGCGATGCCAACTTGGTGCTTTTGGCACTATTTTTAGTGCTTTTTGAAGACTCAAAACGCCAAGTTTTGAGTGTTAGTGCCAAACTTAGAAAAAGCACTAAGTAGTGTTTTTAAGAAATTTATGTATTTCCTAAAATTACTTTAATAGAAACTTTGTGTATTTATTTTTTCAGTGTATTGTGTATTTATTTTTTCTCGTCTGATATATTTCATTAAAGATGATTCTATTGCAGATACACAGATATACAGACACACACTACAAACTTATAACACCCCTTTTTTTTAGTCGGTGGTTAAAAATAGTATAGCTCATAAAATAATAAACAAACATTTCAAAAAATCACATTTCAAAAAATCACAAATGTTGGTATGGGGAACCACCCAGGGGTGGTTCCAGGGGTGTGCCACTGGCATAGATGGGTCGGCCCTCCAAAATTAGTGGGGGTCGGTCATACATTTTGCCTGGATTGAGGAACTCTAAATGGGTCAAAGTGAGGTTTTTCAAAATTTGACCCTTCAAGAAAATTTGATCCTTTGGATCAAAAGTTGGGACATCAAAATACATTTTGGAGGTATGGTTCCTTCGGCAAAGTTTCTTATTTTGATCCCTAGAATACGATTTTCCTTGTAATTTATGCGATTTTTAAATCGACCCGCCCTAATGTACATATATGTATGTATATAAAAAATAAGTAATAAACAAAAAGTTGTTTCACTTTTACGATTGCGGTAGCAAACTAATAAACGCTCATAAATGTGCGTGCACGCTGAATTGGTCTTCTTTAGTGTTGGTTACCTGTAACGGATTTTTTTTCATAAAATTCCTTAATGTTTTTTAGGATTCTTGGAAATAATAAACTATTTGCAACATTCACAAACTGCACCTGCACAAAGGGTTATCCCAAATTATACGAGTAGTATCAGTATTTATAAAAGCTTCTTAAGCCGTATTATTTCATTCAAAAAGTGTTTGCGATAACGGAAACATCATTTTATTTCTACATAAAGATTAGTCACTCAGCTTACAAGTTAAAAATAATTTTCAAGTATTAATAAAAATGACCAAGAAAGCCGGAGCATTTTTATGTAAAAACAATCCAGATTTATTTTGCTATTTGTGGGGCCAATATATCACAGAGAAAAAATTTCTCGAAAGTCGCGCCACCGCCGACCTTAAATCGGCTCGAAAATTGAGCCGGCTCAAGGAAAGCCGCCGATATCACCAGCTGAGCTTTTGAATTTCTCTGTGTGTGACCATGTTTTTTAACAGATGTGCATGTAAGAGCATTAATTTTTTTTATAAAAAATTTGCATTAACTTAGGGTTTCCACGTGCAAGCATCCTTACAAACAACAATAATGATATTGAGTACGAAAGTTTTAATCAATAATTTATATGTATGTATAAATAATAATACACGTTTAAGTAAATGTTAATTATATTTTGTCACAAGCTTTAAATACCAATTTTTTTATACGCCAGTACATTTATATATGTTATGGTTAACCAATCTACGTTTAATAAACGTACTGTTACTAAGGAGCTGTTCACATATTATGTAACGTTCCGTGAGGTGGGGGTAAGGTTTTGTTGCGGTTTAGAAAATTTATACTTAAAATTTTTTAAAAACGTTATATCGAACGGCTGCTCTCTATGGCTATGGTTATGTCACGTCTGATTGAGCCTTTAAGCACATTTCACACGAACGTTAGTTTGAAATATAATGTCATGTTCAGTAAGCCGACATATGGGCCGCCGCCGTTCAATATTAACCGCGCCGCCGCCGCCGATCAAAAGGCCTCGGATTGTAACTCTGCATTGGACACCGAGTACAATATGCAATTCATGTCGATTTAATTTATCTATGATGTCTTCTAACGTAAAGTAAGTATATGTTAATACATTTACGGCCTTATGTATAATCTAAAATTGGCATGAAGTTAGCATAGGTGGCAAAATTGAACATGGTTTAACGTGTTGTGCCATACAATTTTACATTAAAAATCATCAATTTTTTCATTTTACAGACGACACTTGGAAACTTTGATTGGTTTGCACTTGCAGTTCTACATTCACAAGAAATTGAATATGCTCAAGATCGGGGTCCAAGCTTTAGTCAAGTGCTTTTGGCAACTCAATGTCAGAAATTGAGCAGAATGCATGGGATTCGTTTGTATGGGTTATTAAAAAATTTCTTAGGAAATAATAAAGGTGATGATTACGTTGCGCACGTTGAAGAGATGTTAATTCAGTTCTAGAATCTTCGATGTAACATGAGCATCAAAGTACACTATCTGCACAGTCACTTAGATCGTTTTCCTGAAAATCTAGGAGACTTGAATGAGGTACAGGGCGAACGATTCCAACAAGATATCCGAAGAATGGATGAACGATACCAGTATCATTGGGATGCCCACATGATGGCTGATTATTACTGAAGTATTCAGAGTAACACTTCGTTATTCAACAGTAGTAAAACATCGAATAAAAGAAAATTCAAGATTTTGTAGTTTATAATAAAAAAATTATTTAAATAAAATAATTATTTATTTTCTTATTTTATTTATTAATAGCTGAGCCCGGCAAACATTGTATTACCCTCAATTATGTTATATTTTTTTTAACTACAAATTACTCCATACGGTGGTCACTTGTTGGGTCGTAAATGCATTACTGCTCTGCATCATACGAGCAAACTTTTATTTAAAATGCTATACAAGTTCGCTGATAAGCTGTTTTAGTAGTAATCATTTTTGTATACCATATTTGACACTTATTTGTGCGTTATCTACTTCAGTGAACCAGTTTAGAACATTTAAACTTAAATTTTCAGGGCAGTGATGCATTTACGAACAGACCCTTCACTTAATTGTTAATAAATTCGAAATAAATCAAATGATTTTTATGATCGATATCTCATTTTGTTTCTATTACATGTGACTTTGTGATTTTGCCATTTTCGATTTTTCATAATTTTTTTTTATACATAAAATAAAACTAAATATATTTTTGGCTACAATTTTTTATTATAACTCCGAAATTGCTGAGCCGATTGAAACGCAATATATAAACGGATTAAATGTTATGTAAAGAATAATTTTTGTAAATTTAGTTTAAAAATATCGGACTATAGTAGTTGTTTTTGAGTTATGACAACATAAGTGCAGACATTTCTCAAAATATTGACAATTTTACTTAAAAATTATTTTAAAAAAAGTATCCGCAAAATTTAAAAATTTTGTACGTAGGTAGCTATGATGCATCAAATCTATGTATGTGTGGTTATTACAGCATTTTTTGCTGTTGATCTGTGTAATATTGAGCTTACATACATACATATGTGCCCTTAATTATGAAAGTGGTCTTAAGCCTATAGTACACGGCATGTAAAAATCCACATGCGCATGTGGTTCTGACGTAATTTTGACGTCATCACAAAGCTACATTTGTTACATGCCGTGTACTAGTAACATTAGTACATGCTAATATCAAATGCTTACAAATTTGCTGCCTCAGAAAATGTATTCAACTCGGCAAAATACATATGTCACATTTGTATTTTCTAACAAAATTTTGTATCAAAATTTTACGGCATGTAGCCACTACTAGTAATTTAAAAAAAATGCAACCAACATGCTGAAAATTTCCGTGACGTCATCGCCACATATGCATGTGGCTTTTTACATGCCGTGCACTATAGACTTTAGTCATATATTTCTTTGGTCGAGATATTAAGTAGATTACATTTGCAAAAATTGAAAAATATTTTTAAATTATAGAAAATTTTAATTTAGAGTTGTTGTAGTCTCGATTTATATAAATTTATTTAATATTTAGTAAGTATTTATTGAAGTTTTTGAAAGATTTATTCGATATTTCGAAGTAAAAATTCACATGACGACTTTTAATTGTAAACACTTTTTAATTGTTGCTGTACTTTTATAACTTCCACATACATATACATATGTATGTATGTGTGTATGTGTATGTACATGAATAGCATAACATTTTATAATATGTACTATTTATTTGTATATAGGGTGAAGGTGCACCAGTCTTAAGAAAAGGCACTTGTGCGAACCATATACATGATGTAGCAAAATTGTTTTCAGGAGCGCATTTAACAATAAATGCTAGAAATGAAGATGACATTGATTTAGAACGTTTCTTAAGGAAACTGAGTACTGTGTCGTCAGCGTACAGTTTTAAAGAACCGCGTAAAGTGAATCAAGAGCAAAAAACACCTATAGGTACTAATTATACTCGTGTTATACCCACTAATGAACTTAATGCGTCTGTCATGCAAAATTTTTGGAAAAAAGAAGAGGAAGAGGAAAAATATCGTGTGGCAGCTGAAAGAGAGATTAAACGTTCAGAACAAGACAAGCTGGAGAAGGAGCAAAGAGCTCGTGAGGAGAAAGAGCACCTCGAAAGAGAGAAAGAAACGCTTATGACTAATAAATTGCAACCAGCTCATGTACCAATCAAAACGTATTGCAAATATTGAAATATAATTTTTAATTACATATAATATCTTTATGTCATATTTTTAAAGTTCGCCACAACCACTGAGTCCAGAAAAAACTGTTGCTGGTAATTTTAGCTCGGCTTTACACGAAGTCGAACGTATGCGTCAACAACGTAGCCAAGAAGCTAGAGAACTTATTGGATCTCGCGTAGGTGCTGCTAAAGCAATTTTTAGTAAGCATACCAGTGAAGTATTAATACAAACCAAGTAAGTTGAGAAATACTTATACATATGTATGTACATGGCTTAATTCACAAAAAATATTTTAGGTTTATTACAGGTTTATTTGACAAATTTTCCTTCCATAGAAATATGTCAAATAAGCACTTAATATACCTGAAATAGTTTTTATGAATAAAGCAGACATAATTTAAATTATACATATTTATTATTTTAATTGAACTATGAAAAATGAATTTTTAATCAAGGAATAATTTTTTAGAGATTCCTTTATCTTCATAATAATACTTGTGTTATCTACTTTACTTTTGAAAGAAAAGATTTATCTCAAAAAAATTGTCTAGCCATGCATAAATAACGTCAAAAAAATTTACGTACATCACCAGTATTACACGAAATATTTGAGTTATTAATTTTGTAACAGTAATGGTTTTCGTAAATTTATTTTTAGCTAAGACTTGTAACAATGTATTTTAAAGAACTTCATTACATATTGATTTCTTAAAAAGGTTATTCAATGGTTGGAGCACGGGACATACCAAATGAGGTGAAAAATGCACCTTATACTAACATTCCAAACTAATATCATTATATGAAATGAAAATATTTTCGAAGAGTATCAATCCGGTACATAAACCACAGTTTATTTATCTATTAGCTTCATAAGATTTCAGATTTTCGTTATAATTATTATAGCGATACGATTATCGTAATAAAAGTTTCTGAATCCAGGCGCTGAGCCCGATTAAGAAATTATTCCTTGATTAAATAATTTAAATGTTAACATATATACTGATAATACATAAATATATTTTTTTACTCGAGACTTAATACCGCACCTCCCGAAAAACCTGTCCGTAACTCTATCACACAACGTATAAATGTTTTTAATCAAAATCAATTGCATAATAATGCCAATATACAATCACAAGAGAAACATTTACCAGGCAGGACTAACTTTTTCAAAGAAAAATCCGATGAACCCATTAATTCGGAAAAAGTTGCTAAAGCAGGAGACGAAAAACTTTTTAATGAACTCACTTTGGAGCCTGTTAAGCCCGAAACGAAAGCTGTAGCCAATAATGAAGAGGATTTACATAGTGTTGACGATTATCCCTTAGAATTAAACAGCGAACAGTATTCGACTATTAAGAGGTCACCACATAGTAAATCGAATTCCCTACAATCTCCCGACGAGACCTCATCATCAAACAACACTGACACTGCCTTGTATCAAGACGATGAAGAAGATGTTATGCGTACTAAAGTATCAGTAACGGTACAGCAATCTCAGTCACAATCAATTACAAGCAAGAATGGCCACTCAGGAGAAAGAAATGATAGTAAGTTGATAAACAATTTAATATACTCGTATCATCTCCGAAAATGTAATGTACCCTAATCGATATCTTTAAAATATCTTCATAGAAGTGTTTAGAAAATAGCCATTGATATGTCCAAAGTATAAAATCAAATATAAAATAATTTCTTAATACATTGGGTAATATGAATAAAAAAAGTATTTGCTTTTTACTTAAAAATTTGTTTAAAAAAACAAAAAACATATACATACATATGTACACATTTGGGGTTTTAAAACAAACAAAAAATTAAGTAAAGCAAATACTTTTTTTCTTCATAATACCCATTATTTTGACAGATCGCATTTACCTTCCACTTGCAGATTTTTAAACAGAGCATATGCTGCATTATATTAGTCCCTACGCTACCTTAAAGATAGCTTAAATTGTACCCGAAAGGATCATCTGTGTCGGATTGTTTGTTTCTGGCTTTACTAGAAGTCATAATCACTCGCGTTCAAAAATTAGCTTCAGCCTGATTACATTTATTCATTTCATGTTTGTTGTTTATGTTATTTTGAAATATTTGACAATTTTCTAGTAGAACAAGCTTCTGCTGAGTCTTCTTTAACTAGAAAAATTCCGTTACGACTGTTTATATATTTGCTTAATTCACAAAACCTCTTGTATCTCTGTATCGATTGCAGTAATGCCATTAGGATACGAAAGATAAATTTTTCGTATCTTTTGATGACTTCAGGTACCATGTATAATCTTCAGATTTTTCGTATCTTTTGAATCTGTACGCAGCATTTACAGAAATAAAATATTAAACTTTCCGTTTCTGACAAAGTTTGTTAAAGTTATCAATTTCGTTAACAGTGACAACTAAATACAAAAATAGCATGTATTTTGTTAAGTTTTCTAAGTTAAGGCTCAGTTAGCCGACTGTAATGTAAAGTAACTGCAACAGTAAGAAACAGCTGATCGATTCTGTTATGTTAAAAGTAATGAAAATGGTTATAGAGATGTAATGTAACGTAACCTACTTTTCATATAAAAATATCAATCAGCTGTTTTCTACGTTACAGTTACATTACATTACAGTCGGCTAACTGAGCCTATAGGCCGGGTTTACATCTGTATGCCATGTGTCACACAAGCGTAAAAAAGCGTAACCACTAATTATCGATTAAATAATTATGTTTTATAAACACATTACGTCGGGCGGCAAACCCGACGATTATTCAAAAAATTAATACTATTTCAGTTCTTTATATAATAGTAATGCATAAATACCAATATTATATTAAAATGCAAGGCCAAATGCATTGATATAACGCAAAAAAAATACTTCTTTAGAAATAGGACTTTAGTACAGACTAAGCATTAATAGAATCGCACCTTTTTACCGAAGAGAATCTGTAATTATTTTGTAAGGTTTCTTTTATTTCCTTGAGCATTTCGTTTTTACTTTTATGAATTGTTGTAGAATTAAATTTTGAACGCCGCGTTCCGATTTTTGGCAAATAGTGGCCTCTAAAGCCCATGTCAGATAAAACTTTTGCTTGGCGTTGCGTTGAAGATTCGCTTTGACATCTAAGATGAAATGTACATGCAAAGCGAAGCGAAAAGTTAAGCAACTCTCAACTTTTTGCGTGCTTTAACAATCAGTTGACATACTTTTTTTAATTCGTTGGATCAAACTCGCATGAAAATATGAAATTTTTATTAAAATATGGGTAAATTTACATAAAAAACGAGTTCGTGGCATCCATAGTAATCGAATTGTGCTGTTTTATACATAAAACAGAATAGTGAAACAAACAGTGAGTGTTGTCAAAGTTTTCATTTTGTCATGCACACTTTACTTCACGCTTTTTCCCAAAGTTAGAAACGTCACACAAAGCGTTGAAGTTGTATCTGACACCGCCATAAGTCTCAGAGCACGTGTGCCATATATAAACTCGGCGTTAGTTGTTGTATAGTTTTAGCTATTGTGCTACATACAAACTAAAGTTACCATAATAAAATGAAAAAAAAAATCCCGGGAATTCCCGCACAAATTTCCAGGGATTTCTTTCTCGGAAAATGGTCGGGATCCCGGAAAATTTTTTCCTGGAAATCCCGTTTGTAAAACACTAGCAGGTATACAAAGTGCACTTAAAAAAGGATTTTAAACAATAATTACAGAAAAAATATATTTTGTGCAGTTAAGTCAATGTGCAGCTAACATTGATTTTCAGGGCAATTATGTAAAAAATTCCGCAGGAAATTTCTCCCTTTTCCAATTAGAATTTCTTGTTTTCCCTATCATTTGCTATTAGTTGGAATTGTTCCCTGGGAGAAATTTCCTGCGGAATTTTTTACATAATTGCCCTGTTTATGTATGAAAATATTTTAAAATTACCAAAATTTTAGGGCACTTATCTTAAATGTGCAGGTATAGAAAGTGCACTTAAAAACGAATTTGTATGGGATTTTAAAGCATAGTGACAGAAATTTATCATTTTAAGCAGTTAAGTCCAAAGTGCACTTAAACAAAAGGCAGCTTAATCAAAACTACCCTTTAATACATACATGTCGAGTGGTCTAATTTAGACCACCGGGCTGGGCTATCCTAGTGTTAATAAATGTTAAACGTTAAAATTGGATTTTCATTTTTTTTTTCAAAATGTATCTTTTTGAGAAAAAATGTATCTTTCTGTAAACTAAAATGTATCTTTCTCGAAATTTCACTGGCAACACTGATCGATTGTATTATCATATTAAATACAAGAGTGTAACATTTGTTGTTTGAAATTTTCATATAAAAATGAAATACACTAAGGGTTTTCATGAGAACTCTTAAAATTGCCATTTGTGCAATTGGGCAAACTTGCGAGACTTGTTTCATGAAGCTCCTTTTTCGCAAACAGTTAAGCAAATTTGAATGAAATGTCAAAAAAATTAATATAATAAAAATAAAAAAATAAAATTTCAAGCAGTTTTTATATTAAATATGTACATATTTATATATTTCTATAAAAATAAAAAGTGTGTATCTAAAAATGCCTCAAGGAAGCAACAAAAACCAATAAGTTGTTGTTTAATAAATGCTCAATTGCACAGCTTAAGTTTACGAGTGAAAATTGTTGGGCAAAGTTAACAGGTTTGTGTAAATAAATTTCCATACAATTTTTGACATTTTATTTACGAGAGTGTAAAAATGCACAATTGCACAGTTTGCGAGACTTTTGAACATTCACATGAAAACCCTTACTATTACCAGTGATGGAAAATTCAGTACTATTGTACTATTTTCAGTACTTTTTCGCAACAAAAATACCGCAGTACCCCCACGGCATATTTAGTACTCTTTTTGCGTTTTGGTTTGTTCCCAGTTTAGAAATCTGCGTTATTGTTTTTATAATCATTGACAATATTGGCTACAAAACAAGAACATAAGAAAAGCACAAAGTTGGTTATTAATGTTTAGAAAGCACACACAAGTACGGAATCAGCGAAAAATTGGAAATAAAGGTGAAATCAGACGTGCCATAACCATAACAACACTGTATTTGATTACAGATTACTCTCCATAACACCATAGCCATTACCATAGAAACCAATTGAATTTTGGTTTGGTTTGGTTTGGTTATGGCTATGGCTATGAAACGTCTAATTGCACCTTAATGCTTTGTTTGTTTGTGGCAGAACACAAAAAGTAAAAATTTTAACTTGTGGCAGAATTAGGCTTTACTTTATGTTCTGTTACGAATCAGCTGACTAGGACTAAGAGGGGAGAGCCAAGGGGCGATTTCTGTCTCTTCGAAACTATAAAAGGATTTTTATGAAATTAAAAATATAGAAACAATTGCTTCTAAAAGGGCATACACGCTTTATATCGTCATATAAATTCAAAAAAAGTCGTAAGTCACATCTATATAATTAATAGGCGAACAAGTTTTTTGTAATCCCTTTTACGCTGGTACCACTGCACCGATTTTAAAAAGATTTATATGGTTTTAAAGAATTTTCTGTACAGATGTGCAGAATCTATATTTTATTGAAATCGGTTAAGTATGTTGGGAGCTATAAGCGTTTAAAGTTGCTACTACTACATGCACACATATTACACACGCATTTATTAGCTTACAAGTAAAAAAGAAACAAAACATGAGTGTGTGTGTGTGTTTGTAGTATTTCTCTTGATCTAAGATTTTTTTCTTTTTTTTTGTGTTGTATGAAAGCCATAATACTTACAGGAAGAGAATTGAATAAAGTGAATTAGCTTGGTTGAAGGGATTTTGTTTATGTTTTTTTAATTTCATGTATTATTTAATTATGCTTGCATATGTATGTAAGTTTGTGTGTGGCTGTGTTTTAATGAATTTTTTATGACGTTTAGACACATACATTTTCTTTGAATCTTAAATTATTTACATTTTGATTCTAGAATACGGACGAGTGTGTCGTCAGTTTGGAATATCTAGTTTAAGTTATTTTACAGAAGAAGCTATACACATTATAAATTTTAGTGTATTTACTCCTCAGAAGTCTTTCTAATTTCATTAATAATTTCGAAATTTTTGAGTATAAAAATATTATGGATAGATAGATTTTATTTAATTACACTATAATCAATCAAAAAGTCGATTTTGAAATTTTTGTAAGTCACCCTATTTTTGAATTTATATGACGATAGGGCGATGTGACCGCATTTGGTAAAACAAAATATTCTTTTTCTATCAGGACAATGCAAGGTTAAAAATTCATCAATTGGGCTTCGAATTACTTCCATCCCTCAACCACCCCAGTCGCGGGAAGTAACACCATAGGCGCAGAAAGGCCATTCTCCGGGTTGCATTGCCCCCTTGAATTATTAAAACTTTCATGTAATTATTTATTTTAATACTACTCATGAAAATCATTAATATTTCCCCTGAAAAAAATTTCTAGCTACGCCAAGGTGTTACCTTCTTTAGGAAAGGGATTTTGATAGAGAAGACAGGTGGTGAAGGAAGGAAGAGAGAGAGAGAAGAGCTTCAAAGCTTTTATAACTCTGCTTTTTTTGCTTTTTTTAATAAGGCAGTGTTGCAGAGCCTCTGGTATCAATGAGGCGTACTAAATTATCGAAGCTGTGTTTCGATAATTAATTATTTTACTTCGCCGATGATTCTGCTACACAATACCGACGAAGGAGGGCGCTTTGATGTTACATTTGATATCAGTCAATCAAGGTGAAAATAAAAAATAAATTAAAGTTTAAATGAAAGTTTAAAAAATAGAAAACGAATAAAAAGTATAAATAAGAATTTCACAAGGAATGGATTAGTAACCCAAAAATTTCAAGATTGAATAGAAGCCGTATTGCAAGTTTGCACTATATGCGCAGTTTTTTAATTACCTCAAGAATTATGTTCAATGAATTATTTTATTTATTACCTCAATTTATTGTTTTTATTTACTTTAAAAAAAGTGCCCGATTTGCTTTAAAAAAGTAATATATGAAATACCTTCTTGTTTTTGCTATAGTTCATGATTTTTGCATTCGATTTCGCTTAGCCACTTATTAGCCATTTTTTGTCTACATTTAGCCATTTTAGTGAAGTAATTCTGGCATCACTGCTCGGGAATTTTCAACATGTTGGTTGCATTTTTTTAAATTAACAGTAGTGGCTACATGCCGTAAAACTTTTATTCCAAAATGCACATGTGACACATGTAGCCGAATTGAACACATTTTCTGAGGTAGCATATCTGTAAGCATGTGACCATCTACATGTACATGTGTTACTAGTACACGGCATGTAGCAAATGTAGCTTCGTAATGACGTCAGAGCCACATGCGCATGTGGTTTATTACATGCTGTGTACTGCAGGCTTAAGTATAGTTGCGGGACTGGCTGCAGAGTGATTTGGCAGACTATTGATGTTGACTCGTCGGCAAACACCTTCAGACTGAACAGATGCCCCAGCGGAGTCTTCCTTCTAAAAAAAAATATTCCTAATACATATTACACGCGAAATATTCGTAATACATATTACACGCGTAATATTCGTAAGAGTATACTATTGAATATTGGATATTATATATTTCTGAATCTAATCTTTTTATTTATGTATATCTAAAAAAAAAATATTTATTTCCTAGCCAAAACTGCAGAGCGATGTTTTGAAAAAGACTTTAGCGCCCTTAGGACATTATAATATCTATGAAATAGACTACCCAAAAGATATTCTTCAATATTTTAGAAAAAGATGTTACAATCAACAAGAAACGAATTATGTAGATTAAACAAAATGCAATATCAATCAATATTTGTTAAACTTAATGAAAATTGATTGTCAACTAATCAAAAATATCAATAAAGATTTCTATGAAGCAGAAAACACAAAAATATGAGATATGTTATTACATAACCACTTTTCAAAATTCAGATAGTTATGTATATCACTTTAATTATTCGCAAATTTTTGTTAAGAGAATTACACAGTTTTGTAAAAAAAATTTCTAGGGGAAGGCTTAATTTTTTTACTATATGGGAACATTTTTCATTGTTTCTTTAAAAAACAAACTTCAAAAATACTTATTTTTAAAAACAAAGAGAGAATTGGAAGTACTTTCTATATTTATATCATGCAAAACATGATATAAATATAGAAGGTACTTCCATTCTCTCATTTTTTCTTGACATTCACCATCTGACAAGTATAAGGATTGTGAAGTTTCCATTAAAATCGTGCTACCGTATTAATTTAATATTTCCCCTCTGTTTCCTGTTTGTTTGAACATTTTATTCAAAAATTATTTCAAAATTGTTTTTATAAAATACAGAATTTGTAAATTAAACAATTAATGCCCTAATTCTTTTGGACGATTGTATCGTCTTGTCTATGGAAGAAAAAAAGCCGCAGATTATTTAAAACAATTATTAGTTATTGTCTATGCTAGAAGGTTCGTGTATTTGCTTTATGATTTTGTTCCAAACATTATATCCAACACATATTTTTTTCATTTATTTTTCAAGCTTTGTATAATAATTTCATTTAATTTGTATGTTTTAAAAACATTGTAATAATATTTTTATTTTTCATTATGAAAGACAACAACCATTTTTGAAGAAAATAATTTAGAGAAGAAAATTATTTTCAAGCAAAAAAACGTCCTAAATCTTATTACTAAATTAGGACATATGTAAGTAAAAAAATAAACGTGTATTATTTTTTAAATTCCCTTTATTTCCTGGTGTTCGCCAACAGTTTCTAAGAGCCTATAAGATCTGTGAAATAGACTTGCCAAAAGATCTGACCGGTTATTAAACCAATTTTTTTTTTAGAAAAGGATGTTACAATCAACAATAAACATGTTATGTAGATTAAACAGAATGCAATATCAATCAATATTTGTTAAACTTAATGAAAATTCATTGGCAAATAATCCAAATCATCAATCAATTTGGTTTCTCAACGCCAAATTTGGATGAAAATATAGTTAAAAGATTTGTATTAAGCAGAAAACTTTAAAATATGAGATAAATTATTACCTAATCACTTTTTAAACTTAACTGATATGTAGTTATGTATTTAACCCTGCACACATAACCCTCGAACGTATCCTTCTAAACCTAACCATTCGTCGTTTCGACGAGCACGTTTTGGGGCGTATAATATCGGTTCTAAACATATATATTTTTGTACTTGCAATACATACATACCTTTAGCAAGTACTTTGTTAATAAATACAACTATATATTTCTATTCTGTTACAAGGATATTTATTATAATCCATTTTTCCAAAAAGCACTTTTTTTTTGAGATCACATTGTTATAAAATTTATATAAATAAACAAAACAAAAAAGGCTTTTTCTCTTTGGCAAAACTTAACTATAACACTATTGTCATTTAAAAAAATATATAAAATTAATTTTTTGAAGCGCATTGTGTGCAGAAATCAACTTTATGCTCACCAACACTCGTCGAAGCGACGAACAAGTTTATCATATCTCAATAATTACGTGCTTACGCGCCGAGTTTGGTTGTCTCCTGCAAAAGCTCAGCGAAGACTAAGTTGGCAAGAAATTTAGCGGCGATCGGTGCACGTGTTAAAAAGAAATAGCTATTTTTTCGTCCGGTGTTCGTCGTTTCGACGAAGGTTATGTGTCTAGGGTTAACTTTATTTATTCTCAAATTTTTGTTATGATAATTACACATTTTTGTAAAAAATTTCTAGGGGAAGACTTACATTTTTTTACTATATGGGAACATTTTTCTTTATTTCTCTCAAAAAGCAAACTTCAAAAATCCTTATTTTTCAAAACAAAGAGAGAATGGAAGTACCTTATATATTTATACCCAGTGTGCACACTTTTACCGATATTCGGTAGATTCTACCGAATATGTTTGTGAATTTAACAATCTACCAATTCTACCGAACAAGGCCTGAAATCTACCGAATATTGTTATTTAGTAATTTAAGTCGATATATGTGTAAATTGCCTATTTTGCCATATAGCAGTGCGGCCGCAGAGCGGTAATTTTCTGTCATGAAAGTCATTAAAACAGAACAAAGAAATCGGTTAAAAACTGAAACTATAAGTAACCTAATATTTGCCAAAGAATTGTGCCTTGGGGATGAAACATTTATTCCGACCAATGATTTAATAATTTTTGCACAAAAGTTTAAATCCATAAATGGATGTTACATATAATCTTTGTAGTTACAAATGTTTGTCAAATAAAAGTTATTTTAGTAGCTTTATAAAACCTATGTAAAAAAATTGAATTCCTGTTATTTATGTATATTATTTTATATATGCATAGATATCTATATAAAGGCTAAGGGCAAATAACTGGGCATGACACTTTTTTTTATTGGAAATGATTCATTGATTATGGCAGTTTAATTTCCAATCAAATGTGAAGTTTTAAATGCGCTTTTGGAACCTGTTTAGTTTGATACTCCTTGAACTTGCCCTTTATATATAAGTACATATATTTTGTTATTTTTTATGTTTCTTTGAATTGTTATTTTTTATGTTTCTCTGAATAAAAAAAATTTCTACCGAATTTCATTCAAATCTACCGATTTTTTTTGGTCGATTCTACCAAATTTAAAAAAAATTAAGTGTGCACACTGTATATCATTATACACTACACACATAGTTGCCAGATTTGGCGATTTTGGGTGCCGAATATAACATTTTGACGACTGGACGGTTTCGGCCTTAATTTTGATGATTTTTGAAAGGCTCCATTTTGGTACCGATTTTGAATCAGTTGTTATTATGAAGCAACAGAAATACAAAATTTATATAGTCAAATGCAAAAACTTGAAACAGATATGAGTAATTTTTAAAAATAGATTTGCTTAAGTGATATAATTTTTAATTCGTAGATTATAAATATGAGAATAATTGTTAAGTCATTGATTAAGTTTACTTAGGAATATGTGTCAGAGATGTCTTTGTAAAATATGAAATAATTAACCATCGTAAAATGTTTTATCTATGTAGAAATGTGTAATCGAAGATAAATTCAAAGACTTTAGTTTATATAACTTATACATTTATTTTTTTTTGGGATATGATATGGATAGTTAATCCTCACATCAACAAAGCTAAACTAAGAAGTGACCTTTAAAAATGTTCCCTTATTACAACTGTCTGATAAAATAAATAATATAATTTTTGTTGGGTGGCATATTGTGGATATTGATTGTTAAAAATACTTAGTGACAACTAGCTTTTGTTTATCTGCCAAATTACAAATAAAATAAAACAATTTTTCTCAATTCTTTTTTGCTTGTATTAGTATTTGTTTGTAGTATATTCACCCTTATTCCAGTTGTCGCCATCGACGTCACTTTAACACAACACCAAAAAGTTGGTGCTCGTATATCCGTTGTCGAAAACAACTGACTCATGTTGGCGTGTTTATGCTATTTTCTAGACCTTAGGGAACGGAAATAGATTGTCAGTTGCGCAAAATTGTTCTCGAGAGCGAGTAAACAAACCCCAATTTTTTGGTATTGTTTTAAAGTGACGTCGATGACGACAACTGGAATAAGGGGAATTGTTTTCGTTTTTTTTTTCTGTTATATTTTGTTCAAATAAAATTTGGCTGTAATATATTAAGTAGAAAGTGTGACAACGTATGAAAACGTGGCAACTTCTAGTAACTAAACATCACGATAAAAGTTAGAGGTATGGTGAACTTGCTTTTAACTTATCGCTCACTTTTGGTTAAAGTGAAGTTGTGATAATGAAAAAGTGTTTATCCATGCAATAAAATCCTATATTTAACTAACGACAATTTATAATAATGGCCTAATTTACATAAAGGAGCAATATGCACATTTTTACGCACACAAAGGATTTAAATGCTGCAAGTTTTTAATCGAATTCAGATATACGTTAGTATTTAAACGGATAAAATCTTGTGAATATACATACATATTCTAATTAATGTATTATTATTTCACTAAACATGTGAATACTGTTTTTAAAAGAACATTTGATTTAATTTGATAAGAATTTAGTTTGTTTTATTAAAAAACTACGAATTTATTTGTTCCGACACGTTATCGTTTGATAAAAGTGTTTGTTTTATATTTGACGAATTTTTGACGTTTTCGGATAATTAATTTGACGATTTTTCGATCGAAATTTGACGAATTCACCCCTATTTCATCTGGCAACTATAACTACACAGAGGGTGTTCACAATTAAAAAACAAAAAGTGTATTTGATACACAAATACATGATAAAGATTGTAGTAAATTAAGCAATTGTTTTCTTCGCTGCACAGCGTAAACATTTTTGTGCCTCCTGAAATCTTGGGATACATATTTTGAGTTGTGACTCTTTTTCAATCAACGTTGAGATATGCAGTAGCTGAAAGTATACCAAATGAAATTACTTATTATCATATTATGTAATGGGAGCATTCCATGAGAAAGTGGAAGTCAGAAAGATTTCACTAACGTTAATTTTTTAATTATGTTTGCGACTACATCGTGGGATTATGTTCTCATCTAAAATAATTTATTTAAATTATAACGAATATATTACATTTTACAAATCTAACAATTATTAAAGAAAGTTAAAATCATAAAAAAAAGATTTTAATTTTTTTTGTGTCAATTAGTGACGATATAAATATGTACATTAGGGGTATAACCAATTTTTTGGCATAGTACCATGAAGTCAACCATGCCCTATTAACCACGAAAATCATCTTTTGTAATTTTTCGCAAAAAAGTTCACGCACCAATTGGTTTTTCTAAACACTTAAAGCACGGACTTGAACTAACAAAAATATTATTTTTCATAATCTAAAATTATTTCGCGGCCTTGTCAATGCAATATCGAATATTCATAATTTTATACGGTGTTTTTTTTTATTTATTTTTTGTTTTAAATAAACATGTTATTAATTTTTCTTAACCAAAAAGAAAAAACTTCATCGCGGTTGGTGTGTGAACTTTTTTGACCTCAGCGAAAACATAAATATACGTTCCCTTATAGCTTTTTATGCTCTATCGGACTGTGCTAAGCCATTTTTGATATGTATTTTAAAAAATTGTTAAAAAGTTATATCCCTAATGTACATAATTATTTAGTAGTAAATTTCAAAAGAATATTGTATTTTGTTTTTGCAGTAAACGACTTGGTTAATGAAGATGATTTTATATGCCACGATTCTTTGGGAGATTTTGGCTTAAAAGCTCGTGCTTTATATGATTATCAAGCAGGTCAGCTTCAATTTATAAAGTACATTAGAAAATTCTATGTTACATAAACATAGAAACTCTTGATTGACATTTAAAATTAATTTATTTTTTATATGTATATAAAATTGTTTGTTACAGCTGATGAGTCTGAGATTACATTTGATCCTGGTGATGTTATTACTCATATTGACCAAATCGATGAAGGTTGGTGGCAGGGTTTGGGGCCTGACGGAACTTACGGACTTTTCCCAGCAAATTATGTTGAAATAATAGACTAATAATTTAAAGAATGTATTTAATTTAAAAGGTGACATGTCATAATGTTCGCGGGCATTATGTCACCCTAAAAAGTATCATAGTTTATATGGAAGTAATTTTATGGACATTAGAACGCTTTTAATATTTTTTTAAATAATTTCCAAACATTAAATGATCAAACAGAATAAGTCCGCAACTTCAGGAGAAATCGCTGTCAAATTAACAAAGCCCATAATAAAATCTAAGGCAGTAACAAATGCTCTCTAATTTTTGTTTTATTTTGTTTTGATTATTTTTCTTTGTAGTTTGTTTACAAAATGTATGAAATTTATTGAAAGTATGGCAGGGATGGAAAAGTTTGTACAATTGCACCATTTTTAGCACTATTTGAATGCCAAAAGTACCGAAGCACCCCAATGACCAATTGAGCACTATTGATTTTTTTTTTCTATTAAATACATATATTATATGCCAAAAATAGCATTAAAAATATTGAATCTATTATTAACCAGTTTCGAGCGCTAATTGATGTAGAAGTTATTAAGTTCTTAAGAGACGACAACATATTATGTATATACATATGTATCTTTTGCTCAAAGGTATTAGAAATGAAAAATTAAATAAATGAACCGATGTTTTCCGATATTTCAAGAATTGAGGAATGTTCTATACTCCAAATTCATCTGCAAATCTTGAAAGTGAATTTTCGTACCAAGGGGAAGAAAGGCAAGACTATTTCGATCGACTGTCTCCAGTTGAATCAAAACAAAGGATGGAAAAGTATATCCTGAACGTTACTTTCATGTTCAGAAAGAAAGGAACTAATAGTCTCTTTTGTACCTTTTGACATAGTGTTAATTAATATTATATTAAAAAAATATATATAATAATATAATATAAAAATATATAATAAAAAAGTATCAAAAAATTAAAAATAAAGAATTTGGACAATTGTACTCAAAAAAGTACAATTTTTCTTGAAAATTAGTACAATTTGTAAATCTGATTTCGCATCCCTGAAGTATGGTACGATTGTTGAGAGAATATTTGGTTATATGTGAGATCATAAGAAAAAAAAAAACGATGTCAAAATAAAATAGATTCTATCTCTCGACTGCTTTCTCCGTCTGCTTTTTTGTGTCAATTTGTATAGAAAATGTGTTTATGCCGCAATTCTGTTTGATCATTAACTCAAAAATTCAATTTTTTTAATTATGACGTTGTTTGACTAATACCTAATTTACATTTAGCATTTTTTTTTTCATGAAATTAGTTGCACGAAAATTTTTTGTTTGTATTGACAGGCCTCGAGGAGCAATTTCATGAAAAAACGCATAATGTTAACATAAAACTGAAATGAGTTTTAAAGTAGCTGAGAATAAATTTGTTGGCTCTCATCAAATTCGATTACATACTCAACTTGAGAATTAATTTTGGGTTTGTTCTGGATGACATCTCAGTTAAGGCAGAATTAGTTTGTACGTGCTGTTCTGTTCTGAATCAGCTGTTTTGTTTCTGTTGAGCTGAAAATCTGTATGTGTGGTTAGTTTTTACTTTTTCGTTCTGTTCTGTTGCGGACAAATCTGTAGATAATAGAATTCAACGTTAAGTGACAGCCAAAAGTGTGTATATATTAGTGTTTTGTGATATTTTGTGTACAAGTGTAATCAATTCTATAGGTTGCCAGCTGATTTTTTTTCACAGACAAAGTAATTGCAAAGTATTTTATACAGAAAGGAACGGCACAGAAAAACAACAGAAAGTAAAGACTAATGAAGCCTTTAGCTTTAAGTCAGTCTAAGAAAAGTTAACTATTTTTGTAGTCAACCAAACATTCTCCGACAGGGTATTGTTGCACGCACATACATATATATACTTTTATATTCCGCCTGATTTTGAGGCATTGACTATGGAAATGTTGGCGTTTTTGTAATAGATTAAAGGAAACTATGTATTACAAAAAAGAAACATTTCAATCGCCAACGCCTTACACAATCAGGCTGACTGCTTCTTATTATTTCTAATACGATTATGTACTTCCTCGTATACATGTATGTACTACATGTATACGATGTTTTATATACATACATACATACATATGTACATAAACATGCTGAACATTTGTTCATCCAATTGCGCTGATTTACACGGGCATAATTGTGCTGGCATAACATGCCAGTTTGTTGGTGAGAGAGGCAAAGAGAGCGGTTTTGCGGTTGGCATGACTTTTCAACCAGCTACAACAAGTGTGCACACTTAATTTTTTTTAAATTCGGTAGAATCGACAAAAAAATCGGTAGATTTGAATGAAATTCGGTAGAAATTTTTTTTTATTCAGAGAAACATAAAAAATAACAATTCAAAGAAACATAAAAAATAACAAAATATATGTACTTATATATAAAGGGTAAGTGCATGGAGTACCAAACTAAACAGGTTCCAAAATCGCCTTTAAAACTTCACATGTGATTGGAAATTAAACTGCCATAAACAATGCAGCATTTCCAATAAAAAAGTGTCATGCCCAGTTATTTGCCCTTAGCCTTTATATAGATATGCTATGCATATATAAAATAATATACATAAATAACAGGAATTCCGTTTTTGTACATAGGTTTTATAAAGCCACTAAAATAACTTTTATTTGGCAAGCAGTTGTAACTACAAAGATTATATGTAAGATCCATTTATGAATTTAAACTTTTGTGCACAAATTATTAAATCAATATTAGGAATAAATATTTCATCGCCAAGGCACAATTCCTTGGCAAATATCAGGTTACTTATAATTTCAGTTTTTGACCGATTTCTTTGTTCTGTTTTAATGATTTTCATGACAGAAAATGACCGCTCTGCGGCCGCACTGCTATGTGGCAAAATAGGCAATTTACACATATATCGACTTAAATTACTAAATAACAATATTCGGTAGATTTCAGGCCTTGTTCGGTAAAATTGGTAGATTGTTAAATTCACAAACATATTCGGTAGAACTACCGAATATCGGTAGAAGTGTGCACACTGGCTACAACCCCGCATTAGCAGCATAAACCCAATACATACACAACTTAAAAAACAGCAAATATTAAATGAATACTAAAAATACTAACACACACAAAGCTGTGTATACGTATACATTTTGTGCCAGATGAATTAGTCTCGTGTAATTTGGAAAAGAACAAAAATTGTGCGGCTTAAAAATTGTTCTCGTCTAAACTACCTCATGTGTGTACCTACGAGTAGTTTTTAAGAATGATACATAAGTAGAAGTGTGAATTGTAATGAATGAAAGGTGTATACATATACATATGTACATACCTACATCGTAGTAATTTTTTGTGGCTTTCAAAACCAAAAGAAAAAAACTGATTTTCTCGAATGATAACCGTAGTTATCACTGAAGGACGACAAAATACTCGTGTTGAGAAAATTTCTGCTTAAAATTTTTTAAGAAATAGCGCTCAAATATTATAAACTTTTTTATTTCGCTCAGCCAACAAAAAATATCCTAGAAACGGCGCTGATGGAGGTCAATGATATTGCCATGCTAGAAACCACTATTGTTTAATCGATTTAGTAGAGTGGCACATTAGAGTGTTATGGAAAAAAATATGTTTAATTAAATCGTTACTTGAATGCAGAAAAATATTTTTTTTAACAAATAATGGGTAATACTGAGAGTAATGTGACGAGTGGCGTTAAAAAACAGGCAGGAGTTTCTACTCAGGCTTTGTACAAATTTGTTAATCTGAAAGGGGGCGGAATTTTAGTTGACATGATGAAGCGTGCTTGCCAAACAAAACAGTTCGCCGAAATCGATCATGCAATAAAAACTAAAGTGGAGCCATTTTTATATAATAAAGGAGCTGGTCGTTACTTTCCAATCTCAAAAATGGTTTTGTTACGTAATAAAGAACGAGCGAGAACAAAGCAACTACCAGAAATAAGAGCTTTGGAAAATCCAGATGAAGACTTTAATATACACGACTATTGTTCAGAAGTTTCTGAAGCTGAATATATATCAAATCCTACTGCTTATCGTTTTGTGTGCTGGAATTTAAACGTTAGTATTTAATTAGTAATAACACCAGGTTTCAAATAATGAATCAGCAGTTTTCTAATTTCTATCCATATATTCTTTTGCTCAGGAAAGAGGTGCTGTTGGAGAAACCATTTTACATTTATGTTTGTTAAATGCGTCTTCCCTGCATGCTGATTTGGCGAAGAGACTATTAAAATTCTATCCCAAACTTATCATGGATATATATCTAAGTGATGAATACTACGGAGAAAGCGTACTACATATTGCTATTGTGAATGAAGACCCAGCAATGGTAAAATATCTTTTAGATGCAAATGCGTATGTCGAAGAGAGGTAAAGTTTTACTTACATACACATATATACATATGTGTATTCAAATATATTTGGGGGTTTCAAGTCATAGTCATAAGGGTCATAACGTTGTCATAATTTTTATTTGAAACAAAAGCAAAAGTGTAAAATCCGATAATTGCGTAAATTTTTGTGTTATTTGAAAATTTTACTCTCAATAATGGCTCTTGCACAAAAATCGATGCAAACTGAAAAATTGCAAAAATTGGCACATTAATCGAAACAGGTGTTGGTAGAATATGTGTTGTTTTGACTATTCATCATAAACATGGTTTTGGTTATTGATACATGAGTTTTTATATTTATAATTCGAAGCTAAATACTCGTATACTTTTAAAATAAAACAACTGTGACAGCTTTTACACTTGTTAATTTAGTTTCTGGTTAATTAAATGGAATACGAAAATACATCAATATGCATTTGATTTCTGATAGTCGGTACATAGTATGCAGTAATAAGTATTCAAATATAATATATTAAATTTGTATTTCTAAAAAATAAAAGTAAACAGCACATACATACATACATACACATGTATGACCTTTACACAGAAAATGTTGCCACTTTTTTGTTCCTCAGTATGGTAATACTACATATAATAAGAAGTTTAAACTACCACTCAAAAATATCAAACTAAATTAATTTGAGATTAAGCTAATTTTCGGATTAGCTAATTAGAGAAATAAACTAATCTTAATTTCGAACCCAAAAAGTCGTCCTTAGTCAACAACTGCCGCCTTACTCTCTCTCAATTTATACTCTCCTTTACAAGTTTACGTGTAAACGTACGCATTTCAGTAAAATCCAGTGCGAATTTGCACAAACTGTTGGGGTAAACGAATGCACCTAATACAATTAAAAATGTTATGGCAATATGACCTTTATGACTACCGTTTCAATCCCCCAATGTACTTGCATAATAATTGTATTTATTCACAGGTGCTGTGGGGCATTTATGTCTGCAGAAGACCAGAAACCTTCTCGCTATGATTCCCCAGATCATGAATACGTGGGTGTTAACCCAATAACCAACTACGATGGTTACGTATATTGGGGAGAGTATCCACTTAGTTTTGCCGCTTGTCTCTCGCAGGAAGAATGTTTTCGGTTGGTTTTAGCTCGAGGAGCTGATCCAGACTTACAGGACACTAATGGCAACAATGTACTGCACATGATGGTTATTTATGAAAAAATTGATATGTTTGATGTGGCTTACGAAGTGGGCACTAGTGTGCATCAACGAAACGTGTTAAATCTGACACCTTTAACGTTGGCCGCCAAATTGGGTAGAGTGGAAATGTTTTTTCATATAATGAGCATCGAACGCGAAATATATTGGCAACTTGGAAGCATAACTTGCGCAGCCTATCCTCTATCAAAAATTGATACGATCGATGTTAATACCGGGAATATAAACAAAGATTCAGCGTTGAACTTTGTGGTATTTGGTGTAAGCGAAACCTCTGCTTCAACATGAGAAGAGTTGAACGTTTTAACTAAAATTTAAGGGTTATCTTTTATTATAGGATAAGCTTGAACACTTGGAGTTATTGGATGGTGTAGTCATAGATCTTTTGAAAACGAAATGGGATACATTTGTAAAAGCCCGTTTCTATAAACAGTTTTACATGTTTTCGTTTTATTTTTTATTTTCCTTGGTTAGCTTTATACTACGACCAGGTCCATATGAGAAAGTAACAGAAAATAATGACCAAGACACCACAACTGAAATAAGTAATTTATCATTTTATGCCCAAGAGTTTTCATCGGCAACAAGAATAAACGGAAATATATTACAATATAGTAAGTGTTCTTATAATAAAATATACTTCTAATGTCTTGGATTCATTCATATGCACTTTACTTTAAGAAACATTTTGGCTTAACTTTAGCGAGTATATTGATGATGAGCGCGATATTTCTGATATATCTTCGTGGTGGAGTAATTATAAGGGTTGTCCATTAATGAATGTGGAACCAAATTTGGCCAAGGTATGTCAATTAATTTCCCTGTTGCACTACCTCTATTATAATATTGTAATTTTTTTAACACAAAGGTTCGAATTATAGCGGAAATAGTAATTTTTTTCGGAGCTATATTGTACTTATTATCCGCTTTACGTGAAGCTCGATTTTTGGGATATAGAATGTTTATTGAAAATCTTGTTAGTATTAAAATTAGGGATGAGCGTAAGTATGGAGAAAATGCCATGAGTGATTGTGAATGAATAGAATTTTCATTTGATTGTTTTATAACACTGCTTTAAAAACTCCTATTTTAAGAATGTTGAATACTGTATTACATTTCTTAAGGCTATCGCCCAATTACCAGATAACGCTACATTTCTGCTTTTCGATTTATACTTCTGTTTTAAATGCCGCCGATTTGGAAAATGCAGAATGATGGCTAATATGCGTTGATCGAATAAAAAAATTACTGAGTACATTAACTTAAAGTTGAGTTTCAATAAATTTTTTAGAAATGTTTTACGAATTTTTGACTCTAGATCACTGCTGGCCAACGAGAGAAATGTGTACGTGCATGTGTATTCATTTGTATAAGAAGCCGATTAAAGTTCGGTACTCTGGTACTAATTTCGCCAGCTATGCTGTAGATGGCGCTATAAAGAGAAGTATGTATATATATATCGAAAGCAAGAAGGTGTCGTTATCTAATAAATGGTTGAAATATTAAAAATAATAATGAAGGTACCCTAAAAAATGCATTAGATAATTTTAACATTCTTAAAACAAAAATTTGTAAAGCAATGTAATAAATAAAAATTTAATGAAAAATATGTACATACATACATATGTGCACTTAATTATGAAAGTGGTCTAAGTCATATCGCACATCCAGTTCAAAAGTGTCATAACTCAAAAAAACTAGTTTTGCAGAAAACACGTTTAAAGTTGTCAATTTACATACAACTCAATGAAGTCATGAACAAATATTATTCTCTCAGGAGATGATAGTAAAAGCTATTTATATGAAATTTGTATGCAAGATAAAATACGAAATGCATTATTATTCTGCATTATTAACTCAAAAAACGAATTTTTTGAGTTATGTCACTATTGAACTGAATGTGCGATATGCATTTTTGCTTCGAAATTTTAAATATATTTTAACAAAACTTCAATAAGTGTAAAATCAATATTAAATAAATTTATATTAATCGAAACTACAAAAACTCTAAATTAAAATGTTGTTTGTTATAAAAATATTTTTTGATTTGTTCAAATGTAATCTACTAATTATCTCGAACAAAGAAATGTATGACTTACACCGCTTTCATAATTAAGGGCACATATGTATGTATGTATGTATGTATATGAGTGTATATGAAAAAATATGTAATTTATTTTCTTGACTAACAAAAATGGTGTAACCCATTTTTTTGGTAAATATATTCTTTACATTACCAACTATCAAAAAAAAAAAAAAATTGAGTAGGTGGAGCACTCAAAAAGAAGATGGAGGTGAGAAATCAATTTTGCAAAGAACATAATACAGCAAAGTAATAGAGTAATTAAATAATCAGTAATTAAGTAATTAAATAGTTTGGAGTTACACCTTTTTTGCGCTGATAGCCTCAGTTCTCTCATGTATCCATTTGATCGTGGGCGTGCATGTTCATGGTTGAACAGCTATTCATGATCTCATATCTGATCAGGCGGTTTTTATTGGAGTGCTAAAACGGGACTCTTTTTATGGGATTGGTTTTATTTTTAGATGACAGCACCATCCAGAGTTATGTTTTTACTCTCTTGTTGTTTAATGATGACAATTCCTTGGTTAAGGTTATCTTGTTTGACGGAATTAGATGATCATGTTGCGGTATGTATAATGTTAACAACAGCGCCCTATTTTCTATTTTTTTGTCGGTATGTTTAAAAATCTATTAATTAATAATGAAAACAAGAACTCGTTATTTTTTTAGAGGATTTAAGACTGTTGGCCCTTTTGTCGTGATGATATATCGAATGGTGATGGGTGATTTGATTCGTTTTGTTTCTATTTATCTAGTGTTTGTAATGGGATTTTCCCAGGCGTATTATATAATATTTTTAACATTTGATAATCCAGCAACACCGGAAGATATTGATGATACGGGCACTAATCCAATGCCTTCGCCAATGGAGTCCATTGTGGCTATGTTCCTGATGTCTCTAACAAACTTTGGAGATTACTACGGTGCAATGTCCTCAACGCAACACGAATCTGAGGCAAAAATACTTTTTTTCCTATTTATGGTAATAGTCAGCGTGTTGTTGGTTAACATGTTAATTGCTATGATGGGAAACACATACCAGAAAATAGCAGAGATACGTAACGAATGGCAAAGACAGTGGGCTCGAATTGTGTTAGTAGTTGAACGAAGTGTTCCGCCTGCTGTAAGACTAGCAAATTTTATGCAGTATTCTCAACCCATGTCAGATGGCCGAAGAGCATTAGTATTACGTCTGAATATGACTGTAAGCATTTGGAATGTTGTTTTATTGTAATTAATATTCTGATTTAGCAAATGGGCAATTTTGATATTAACATTGTAGGATGAAGATAAAGAAGAAATGAAAGAAGTCCAGGAAATGAAAAGAGTTCATGAACGATTTTCAAAAAAACGTCAGAAGGAAAGAGAAGCCCGTAACAAAACCAGACAAGAATATTATGAAAAATTCTTAAGAGGAACGAGGGATAATATAACAAATACTTAATTCAAACATGAACTTAATCCTAAAGATGATTTGCTGTAACGATACAACAAATATGTACTTGCGCTACTATTTTCAAACAAATTAAACAGTTTCTAAAAAAGTAAGAAGTGGATCGGTCGTAGGCTTTAAGTTATTCATACATGTTGTATTAAATATATTTGGCGGATTCAAAACGTTTAAATCTACCAATTATGTATACATATGTATATCGTTAGCTTAAGTGAAAAAATATGTATAAAACTAACAATAAATCATAATGAATCGTGTCTTCATATTGTCAATATAGCAGTGTGATATTTTTCTGAGTTATTATTATGTATTACATACGTATGTTTGAAGTCTTTCATAGAAGCATGTCTAAGATTTCCATTTGCCTGGATATAAAATAAATGATGATGTTCCGGTAATACTACATACAAAAAAAATTTCAACTTAAAATCTACGTAAACAAGGTTAATTTAACCTTTTTCGACAATGATTTTGTTTTATATTAATCTAATATGATTTACAGTAATCTTCAAAGAAAATTTTTCATTTTGAAATAACTTCATTTCATGTTGATTTAACAAAAAACCGAAAAGATCACAAAAACGAAAAAAATGCCAAATATAGGATGAAGTTTGTATTAAATTACATATCTAGTGTTCGTACGGAACCCTTCTTGCGCGAGTCAGAGTCGCACTTTACTGAATTTATTTTATTTTTTTTTTTGTAAGTTATGTTTATGTATGTAAGCATTGAACATAATTATGTATTTATGAGTTGAAATGAAATAGATTGACAATGAATAACTTTGAGTTCTCGGATGAGTTGTATTACGGAGTTAAGATTCATATGGGCATGTATATATAACGAGGAATGTCCCCCTAGTGATTTGGATATAAAGGCTTATGTAAATGTCAAAATGGAGGAGATGTTGGGGATATAATAGTTGTCGACTTGTTAACACTCGCGTTAGTAGTGTTAAAATATTCTGGATACAAATTGGGAACGGGTATACCTTCACCAAAATGGTAATCCAATTCGATTTTACTTTCTTGTGCATTGGTGAAACGAAGAAACGGTCCATACTCCGAAGAAACATTTGGCCATAAGCGTGCATCAAAATTAGGTACGCCATGCATTGCAAAGCTCACCCACATTGTAACCATTGCCCTTGACATTGACTTATCATCTGAATTGAGATGGGTAACCTCATCAGGATAGGGAAAAAGAAAGATGTTATCATCACTAAGAGTGGCATCAATCTCGAACGGCAAAGGATTCCGCAAATGTCCAAAGCGATGGTATTTACCCCGGTAATCGAAACAGTATAAGTAAGCCGAATGATTTTTGTATGTATGGCGTATACTATCGATAATAGGTGCTCGATATAAAACCAAATTTATCAACTAGAAATTAGTGAAAATATGTTGTTTAAATAAACCAAAGCGTGAACATATATTTCAATACTTATGTTTACCTCTAGAAGTTTCTGTACTAATGTACTAATGGAAGGATTTCGAGCATCTTCAGCAGTAAAAATATATTTCAAAGCCCACTGCTTCCATAGCACGTAATGTTTCGGAGTAGTTGTATGTTTTAGAACCACATTTATATAATCCGATATATTTTGCGAGCGTAGTTCAATCAGTTGATCATAAAACCCTCAAAAACAACGTAATTTATTACATGTAAAGGGCGATTCACAGTCTCAGCAAAATAATCATTACTTACTGGTCATTATGAAGGCGCCAACATCTTTTGTAACACCAATTATCAATGGCTTATTATTATTCGTTAACATGGAAGCTGGATGTTGCGGCAAATATCCCATCTTGTCACCCACTATTAATTTAAAACCATTGACAAACTGTAAACCTCTAAGCTCATTACTTTCCTATAAATACCAACTTAATATGAGCGAAAAATCACAAATACTATTTATTCAATGAAGTACGTACGAAATAGGTTTTAAAGTAGTATAGAAGATCAGAAGTACTTATACGCTCAAAACAAGATGCTAGGCTATCAATAGTTCGAGTAGGTGGACAGCGGGCGTAATGAGCAAAGCTGCGCAAAGTATTCAAGGGTTGTTCGTCTAGGAAATAAGGATTTAAGGCTGTGCCGGACTGAAGAATAAGTTTTTGGAATAAACCTTCAGCCTAAAATTCACAATGGTTTATGGTTTATGGTTTTTAAATGATTTATCTACCTTTCCACTTAAGCTAAGAGCGTGTATTAATGTGGCACCACCCGATTGTCCCATTAATGTAACCTGATCTGGATTACCATTAAAACTTTTGATATGCTGCTGTATCCATTCTAAAGCCATTTGAATATCAGACAAGGCAACATTTCCAGGCATATCATCAGTTAATGTTGACAAATATCCGAAAGGGGCTAATCGGTAATTAATATTTACCAAAACAACATCATTTTCCAAAAAATAGTCAGGCTGGCCTTCAGTAGCACTTCCATCAAACAACATTTCACCATGTATAAATACCAAAACAGTATATGCACCCGTTTTCTAACATGTAATAAAAAAATTATTCCTTATCTTTTATCTACATATATGTACTTATAATTTTGAGAACTTTTACCGCTGGAGCAAAAATATTTAAGGTTAAACAGTCATCTACGTTTTCGGACCGGCTCTCTCTTTCTTTAATAATATTTAAATCAGGAAACTGGGGGCAGTTCGCTGGTTCCCGCGTAGCGTCAATTAAGTGTTCGAAAGTTTCTACAGTCGAAGCTTTCTAAAAAGTTTCAAAACTACTCTCTATTTTTATTATCAATAGTATTAGTGGGGTTACCTGGAATCTTCCAAGACCCGGTTTGATGGAACCGTATTTTAAGCCTAAGAAAGCGCTTATTACTCGGTTTTTTATAACTTTGAAATTGATTCGACCACGAACTAAACCTAATCGAGGAACATATATAATGTTTGGATCTTGTGAAGACGGCGGAAGTTGTTCGGGACGTATTTTGTGGACTTCAGTTTCTTGGTTGTAAAACGTAGCTTCTATCCTTTCAGATTTTGGTTGATTTGATTCATCATCACGTTCTCGTTCAGGATGACCAAACATATCATAGTTGATATAAGGCTGAAAATGAGGCAGTATCTTTCCATAATTTGCTTGTGTATCTAAATGATGCTTATTATTATAATCTCCTTGACCATCATAGTCGTTGTAAGCGTCAATAATGCCTTTAGTCCAACATTGCTGCAGTATTAAACCCCAAAGCAATAGGATTTTATAAATAAAATTTTCAACAAAACAACTATTCATGCTGCTGCTATCATTGAACAAGTGAAACTGATTTGAATTCATTAAATTTTAGGATTTTCGAAGCTTTTGCTTCTACGATCTCATTGATGCTGCAATCTTTTTCTTCTACATTTTTAAATACCCACAAATTCTGCTGCGGCAACCTTTTTAGGTCACACTTAATCTTAATAAAAAAAAATTTTGAACGAAACTTTTGTTGAGTTTATTTCTTAAGCTCAGAACTAAAACAAAAACAGTTCTTATCAATTTAGTTAATACGAGTATGATATCTGTTCGAAATTATTTTTGTTTCTTTGTTTGATTTAATTAGACTAAAGTTCATATTTTGAGGAAATCAAGTTACATGTCATAATTTTTAAGGAACAAATTTCAGCAAAGAAAATTTGTAATTGTCCTGACAAATACTAGAACAACATGCTGTGTGCAAATATCACTATACCTTCGTCATCAGCGTTATCGTGTTTTATCGTCAGTTAATAAAAAACTTCAGCCTTATGAATATATAGAATTTTATCGGTGCAAAAATAAAATACGTGAACTGTTTTGGTTCATCGTACTATAATTTGTTGAAAGAGATTTTGTAATAGAAGAGGAAGAGTGAAGTAGAAATCGTGTCCTAGAATGTATTTGTACTATTTTTTTTTTTTTTTTTTTTTTTTTTTTTTTTTTTTTTTTTTTTTTGTACAACTTGCCCCTCCACAATTGGCAATAGATTTCAAGAAGTTGGAAACTTAGTTCAACGTTTTGAAATCACAAAATTGGGCAATTGGGCACCTACTCCTTCATATTTTTTGATCGCAGTTAAAAAATATGTATATGATACAGATGCATCTATGTTTTGAATTTTATAACAATCGGTTGGATATTTTCGGAAGACGGATATTTAACCCTCAATGTGTCTTAAGTAATATTTTTTTTAACTGTCATTATGTTTTCATTGTTTTAAATTTACATGATACTCGTAATTGTAGTGTCTAAAAATATTTAAGCTTCACTGATTCTCTTTTTGATTAGAGAATTTTTTACCTCCAGAATTTTTATTTGCAACTGTATTTTTACAGCATTGCCATTTATTGTCCCATTCGTAAGGAGCAGGAATGATTTTATATTAAGAGTAAATTTCGTTATTGGATAAGAGAATCCTTGAAAAGAAATTGAAGATGTTTTTCCAGTCTCATTTTCTGATTAAAAATTTTCAAGGAATTGCTCAAGAAGTTCAGTTGTCACTTACTACTAACAAAGAACGGTACGGAAAATACGTAGACGGCATAAAAAGTATAGGAAAATTTACATATATGTATGTATGTAATACGGTCATATACATATGTACACGTATACAAAAACATAAATACATATGTATGTATGTACATTGATACATATTTAAATTTTTTTAATTAGTTAACAATAATAAAAATGGCTTGAATTGGTGATTATCTATTTTAAAAAATATGAAAAACGGAAACTTGCTTGAAATTTAGTTTTCAAAAAAAGTGCAGCGTACATATAAATAAGCGAGTAAAAAGTATTTTGACGAAAAATATCCGTATAAATAATTCGTCTGGCTGGCTTTTTGTAGTATACGATATTGAAGAATTTTCTTTCATTGTATGTATAAGATGAAAAGGTTTTTAATTATAATTTTCTTAATAATTGAGACAGAGAAATTTAAAGCAAATTGAATTCAACAAACTCTAAATATAAGCATAAAATTAAACAAAAGGTAAGTTTTGAAAAAATTTAACAAAATACTCTTAGCAATGCATTTTTTTAATCGCCGAAAAAATATTCAACCCCTATTCGCAAGAAATATATTTTTGTTAAAACACCCTTCAATGGAACTTCTTTCTGGTGCTCTTTTCATGACTCTATAAAAGCCGTTGTCTCTTTGTTTTCTGGGTATTTATGAGCTTTTCATTCAGTATATTTTGAGGAATGCTAAAAAGCTTTTTATTATAAGTAAGGGTATAATTAATAGCAGATTGGTGGGAGCAACGTTTTGTTATATATGTACAAACGAGTACATACATCGTTATAGCCGTAATTTAGTAAATAATACACTTTTATACACTATACTCTGTATGTATTTGTTATTTGTGCTTGTTATTTCCCTCTAGTCGACCTAGATCCATATGTCTCTATGTCAATACTCTTTCTCCAGTGACAACTGCACTGGTTAAAATGTCGACAACTTTCCTTTTATGCGCGAGTAGAGATACGTTAGAGACAACAGTTCTAGTGTATTTCTGGTGATATTGTGAATGAACGCGTCAATAGTTTGTTTTTCTTTTTTATTATGCTATGCAATAATATTAAATAAATATATGTATGTAGACGAGCGTCACTAAAATATACGAGTGAATCTTCGGTTCAAATATCTCCATATGGTCGTAAAAGAACTACCTTCTCAATAGTGCTAAAGTCTACTGATAGATTTTGAATGACAACTCTATGTTATGTGTCAATAGGCGATTACATTGGCTGGGGTACACCTAGTCAGTAGCACTATTGACAATGTCACTAGAAAATCGCTATTTTACTATTGACAACGAGCGAGGAAATATCGATATTGTAGACTAGAGCCCCTAAAATTTACTAGTGAATCTTTGGTGTCAATGTCTCCATGTGGTCCCAAAAGAACTACTTAGCCAGTAGTGCTGCAGTCTAGTAATGGATTTTCAATGACAAGCTAATATTAAATGTCAATAGATGATACCATTGGCTGGGGTACACTATATATGTATATATATATATATATATATGTATATATTAGGGATACCAAAAGGAAATCCCGAATTCCAAAAACCCGGGATTTTCGGTATATTTGGGAAATCCCGATTTATTTTTCGGGATTTCTTAGCAATTTTTATATAAAAATATTTATAAATTAAAATTTTCGTAAAATTTTGTATAATATTTAAAAGTTCCATACAATTTTATACGTGCAATTTAATGACTATTCGTGACAAATTTCATATAAATTAACAACAAGAGCAAAATAAATTAACTAGGTACTTTCTTACGGTTATTTTCACTAAGAGAAAAATGATGGTATAAATTTAAGAACAAAATTTTTGAATTTAGATTGCAGAAATCTTAATATTTCAACATTGAAATTCGGCAATCAGTAAGATTGACGGTCTCAAATTTAAGCATAAATTCTTAATTTATAGAATGAGTTCTTAAAATCAAGGACGTGGTCTTAAACTTTAACAAATATATATTCTTATATTAAATTCTTAAATTTTTAAGAATATGATCTTAATTTCAGATTTTTATTAAGAGCAAAATCTTGAATTCGATCTTAAAATGAGATTTTATTCAAGATTAGAGTCTTAAATGCGATCTTAAAAAATATTAAAATTTTATTCTTGAATTAAGAATTTTCGAATTTAACAGACTATTAAGACTGGGAGTCTACTGTGCAATTCGAAACGAAAGAAAATGCTTTCGAATTTACATGTTATTAATATTGCATTTCGAAAGCATTTGCTTTCGTTTCGAATTACACAGTAAAGAAGCACCGGAAAGCATTTCTAAATTGATAAAAATTTATAAGTTAATCACCTCAATGTTCAGAAGAATTATTTTTATTTTCGGTTTATTTTTTTCTAAATAAATACAATTTTTACGAAAATTTGGCGGTAAAATCTCAATACAGCACTAAAGGTTTGTAACAGGAACTTCTAAACCCTTTAAATTTTTTTTTACAATACTGTTATGGAATTGTGATAATACTGCCTCAGTTGCTTTACTTTTTGCACTAGTGTATATAGATATATATACGAGTATATATAACTATATATGTATATATATCGAGAACTTACATACATATATTCAAAATGTAAATTATTTCGTAACATTAATGATACTACGAAATGTAAAATATTAAGCACTAGAAAGGTTTTATTCCATTAATGAAATTTGCATCAATATAATGTAATGTTTCACTTTATTAATGAAATTTGTCGTTGAATTAATGAAAGGCGTTCAACGTAACGGTTTCATTCCCGTTGCGAAGTGTTTTACCTTAAGTGTACTTTTATATTTTATAGGAAATCTCACATAAAAGCGAAGCTAAAGAACACTGTAATGCTGAGATTTCCCTACTCGAATTCGAGTCGCATCGGAACTTATTAACTATTGGTTTGCTTTGAACTGTAGAAAAAATGGTGGAATCATCGAGCTTGGGCAGAACATTAAACAATGCCCCAGTTCAACCATTACTTACGCAGTCACCTTCAGGATTGCGTTGTGGCAACTTGGATACTCGTGTACGCGGATCTTGGTATCGTGTACTTGTGACTTTAGAAACGGACTATTTAGCTATAAGTCTTGACGAAACATGCGAAAATACTGGGTCTGGCGATCAATCAACTACACTGAATGGTACAATAGGGTATGCCTATATTGTTTTAACTAAATTTACACTGTGTCCTGAGTATATGATTAATTTAATTTTTTTTTTAATATTTAGTAGTAACCATAGCGGACACAACGGTTCTATTCCATCTTCAGCCTCCATGCAAGGTATGGGTCACAGTGGTGTCGGTGGCAATACTACTAATAACACTAATGATGCGGATGTATCAGATAATTGTGACCATTTGCTTAATAACAATACATTGGAAAGTGGTATGGACTTGTGTGACGTACCTGATCATGTTGCGAATCAAAAACGACATGTAAGTAAATTTTTATTAATTATAATTTTAGAAATGTTCTGTTGTTAACGATAACCAATGCCTAAGTCTTGGCTATTTCAACAATTCAAAAATTTTGCAACACCTTTTTCTAGCAATGTGTAAATATATTGTCTGTCAGTTAAAATTTTATATGTACATATGTTCTTAAGTTTTAATATTTTTACAGCAAAATTTAATGCTTAACTTGTTCAATGAGATATTAATTGTTTCTTAGAAATATTTTGAAATTGAAAATTGAAGGGTTAGCTTCTTTCTTTAATTTAAATATATATCAGTACCAGTGGCAATAAATAACTGAAGGACTGAAATTCAAAGAGGCAAGTGCCAAAACTGAAAAAATCGAGTTAGATGCAATATTCAACACCTAATCCTAATTGGTATCTACCTACCTACCACTCTACAAAATTTTCGACCTGTATAATAATCTCAAATTGACCTCTATTGACCAAAGGTTGTGTTTAGTACATACTCAGAAATTAACAGTCCTAGTTTAGACGGGCGAACATTTGGATGGAAAACATCTGGAATTCTGTTTTGTTGTTTCCTTTGCGGTCACACAGACGAAAATGTTGCCGGCGACATTACAATAATATTGTACATGTGTCTGTGTATATGTACCCTGCAGTCAGACTGGGGCCAAGAGTCTCTATGTCAACATTAAAATTCTAGTAGTTGTAATAAAAGAAAGAGAGAAAACAGATGTGGTGTATTTCTGATGGATTTTGCAACAACTTGTCAATATACATAAACTTGTATGTACGTAAGGTATAGAAATGTAACAGTAAATGTCTGGTTGGCATGTCTCCATGTTCCTATAAGAACTATGAATTCACTACCTAGTCAATTGTTTTAGTGTTACTAGTAGATTTTCAATGACAAGCACATGCTAAATGTCTATAGCACAAAGTATTGTATGGGGAATAATTGTAGATTAGTACTGGTGACAAAGTCAAAAGCGACTCAGTACATTTTCACCATCGACATTTCCTTCAGGGTAGTAAAGAATATTAAAACAAAGCGTATCGCCGATTAACGAACACAAAAATGATTCTCTCTTCCCCACCCATAAATTGATCCAAACTAAATGTTTCCCTTCCAAATGTTTTCGTGTCTAAACGCAGTCTAACCACAAAATGACAACACAAGAAATGCTAGATGTGTACTCGGCATTAGATACAATTGTAGTCCTTTGCTTTCAGCCACACAGTTATAACTTAAAAGAATGGTGCAATCTTGGTTAAATAAAAGTAAGAACACTAATTACATAATTAAGAGTATTTTGAGTATGTATTTTTGTCAGCTGTGGAGAGAAAATACATATTATTATTGATTCCGCACGGAAAGAAAGTTTAACGGAAATAAATATTGATCGATATGCAAATGGCAATCATGCATTCCAGCGGTATAAGCTTTCCGCGAAACATATTTAACATCCCTGCTTTCATGAATTCTAAGGTGGCATAAGCTGTTCTTAAAAAAAATTTGTATTTAAAAAAAAATTATATTTATTTATATTTTATAGTAAAAACACTTAT
This sequence comes from Tachina grossa, assembly GCA_949987645.1. NCBI lineage: Eukaryota > Metazoa > Arthropoda > Insecta > Diptera > Tachinidae > Tachina > Tachina grossa. The sequence continues at coordinate 172,759,662 of OX465276.1, read as the reverse complement.
AAAAAATGTATATAAAAAGTTAAATCTGGAAAAAAAATTCACTCTTTTTCAACTTTCATGTGCCGCTCTAAAGTTTAACTTTTCAGTAAACTTTTCTGAACGTAGCAATTTTTTAAACCATCTTTTTTTGTCACTAAGTGGAACTTTTACAACGGTGAGCTCTAATTTTGTAATTTTGTATATTGTGATTCACGGAATTTCTATTCTGTTTTGAGCTGTAAAAATCTATCACCATTTTCGCTGTCAAACAGCTGATTTGAATTTGTAAATTGTGTATTTTGTATTCACGGAAAATGATTGGTTTTGGATTATGGTGTATCTGAAGTAGCCATTTCAAAAATAAAGAAAAAACGTCACGAAATTTTCGAGGCTGTGACGAACACATATGAAAAACTAAACAAGAAAACACTATATATGTAACTGTGGCAAAAAGTGCTTAAGTCGAGATAAGCACATTTTGAGTTAGTGGCACCTCTGTAATCTCCATATTCAAAAGTACCTCTGATAAAAATTTCTATTATTATGTGCTATTTTTCAGGAAGTTATAACGCAATAAATTGGTGCTTATCTTTTTTCGAATTATAGTCTCATACGGATAATAGCTTAATTTAGCTTTTACTTACTTACTTACTTTACACATTTTTCTTATTGCCACAGATATAATGAGTTAGGGCTTTTCTATATTGAGGTAACGATATGTAGCTGCACTTGGAAATTTTGTTAAATTTTCTGAACATACATACATCAGTTTGTACATACCCTGAAGGAAATGTCACTAGTGAATCAGTACTGATTCACTATTGACTTTGTCGCCAGTACTAGTGACTAATTATACCCCACTCAATGCTTTTTGCTATAGACATTTAACATGTGCGTGTCATTGGAAAGCAACTATTGACATTGGAACTACTGATTAGATAGTTCTTTACGGACCATATGAAGACATTGGAAACAGATAGTCACTAGCACATTTTAGTTATTCTACTATACTCCTTTGATAATGAAATTGCGTATTTTGTTCACATTTTGGTATTTTATTCAACAAATATATAAAAAATGGAACTTAAAATTAAAAAACATACAATAACCGGGATTAATTCATTTATTTGTTCAGCATATCACCAGCAACTAGGAGTTTTGTTTGCCATTTTTATTAAATAAATACACATATCGCTCATTTGCTTCAATAGTGGCATAACTCAAAAAATGAGTTTTTTGAGTTAATAATGCAGAAAGATGCGGCATTTTGTATTTTATCTTGTGTAAAAATTTCATATAAATAGCTTGTACCATCACCTCCTGAGAGAAGAATTTTTTTTCATTTCTCCATTGAGTTGTATGCAAAATAAAAACTTAAAACGCGTTTTCTGCAAAACTGGTTTTTTTGAGTTGTGCAAATATTGAAGTAAATGAGCGATATGTTCCCTCTAGTCAACTTAGAACCATATGTCTCTATGTCAATACTGTTTCTTTCTTTGCACTAGTTAAAATGTCGATATTGTGATGATATTGGTGATATTGTGAATGAACGCGTCAATAGTTTGTTTTTCTTTTTTATTATGTTGTGCAATAATATTAAATAAATATATATGTAGACGAGGGTCACTAAAATCTACGAGTGAATCTTCGGTTCAAGTATCTCCATATGGTCGTAAAAGAACTACCTTCTCAATAGTGCTAAAGTCTACTGATAGATTTTGAATGACAACCCTATGTTATTTGTCAATAGGCATTTGCATTGGCTGGGGTACACCTAGTCAGTAGCACTATTGACAATGCCACTAGAAAATCACTATAAGTTTACTATTGACAACGAGAGAGGATATATCGATATTGTGGACTAGAGCCCCTAACATTTACTAGTGAATCTTTGGTGCCTATGTCTCCATGTGGTCTCAAAAGAACTACTTAGTCAGTAGTGCTATAGTCTAGTGGTGGATTTTCAATGACAAGCTAATGTTAAATGTCAATAGATGATACCATTGGCTGGGGTACACCTGGTCAGTAGTGCTACTGACAACGTCACTAGTAAATCACCACAATTTCACTATTCGCACTTTCTGCAGGGTTAATCAAAAATTTAATGTTTCGCTGAATTAATAAAGTCAAACACTTACGAATGACAAATCTTTAACTGATGGCACAAATTCTTCCACAGGGTAAAACAATTTCCATAATTGGCACTTTCGCTTAAAATTTTTTAATTTTAATATTTTCCATTTTTATACAATATGGATTGTTATTTCATATCTTTTTGCAAAATATTTTTGTGTATTTTATTTAATTATTGTTCAATACATTTAAGTTCACCTTTTAATTTGATTTTTTTAAACTAATTTTTATAAACACTTAAATTTTGCTTCACGTCACTTTTGTTTTCAACAAACCAATAAAACAAGAAGAAGCATAGTTGTGTGTTTATGAAAAAATGTTTTCTACGCATTAAGAACAATACTAATAGACGCTCTGTTGACAATGTCACCAAAATAGTCGACAAAAGTGGTGACTTGGGGACACTTAACCCCACGTTTCCTTCAGGGTATGTACATAAGCTTGTATGTATAGATGTATGGTTGTGTGTATGTATGTACATATACACATTATAGGTCTGCACAGATGTAAATGTTTGCAGCGTTTCTGTTACTAGTTATAACTTATAACATAATCAATTGATTTGTCTTATTTCCGGGAGTGTCAGTTGTCAAAATTCGTTTCGAATGACCATTTAGGATATTAAATGGTTCAAAGTTGGTCGCAGTCGGGATTTTTTATTTTTTTGAATAAATACTTGTCTCAATATTAATTAATTGTTATTTGAACGAATTGTTTGAATTTGTTGGTTTAAGGTCCGCATCATTAAATCTGAAAACAATGGTCTGGGTATATCAATAAAGGGTGGTCGTGAAAATCGGATGCCAATATTAATATCAAAAATATTTCGTGGCATGGCCGCAGATCAAGCCAAGGGACTCTATGTGGGCGATGCCATACTCTGTGTTAATGGTGAAGAGTTACGAGAAGCCACACACGACGAAGCAGTTAGAGCTTTAAAGCGAGCCGGTCGAGTAGTTGACTTAGAAGGTGAGTTCTATATCAAGAATTAGGGCTAATCCCACGATGTCAACGACGTTCGAATTGTCGCACAATTACATTCAAAACAAAAACTAATTTTAATATTTTGTTGTTGTTTCAAATGTAAGTGTGCGACAAGTCGAACGTTGCCGACATCGTGGGATTGGCCTTTACTTTCACTAACAGAGTTATGTTTTTTTTTTAACAAATTAGTAATATGAATACCCCCTAAACAAAATGTTTCGACTTTTTCAGTCGAAGTCAGACTTATAGTACCGAATTCTATAAGACATTTCGGTACTTTCTCTGAACAATTGTTTAATAAAAATTTTAAAAACATTAAAGGCTTTATTCAGAAAAACATAATTTTGGTTTACAAAACGTTTAACAAACAAATTTCCATACAAAATCTGTTTCGTAAATCTTTTGTAAACCAAAATTATTTTTTCTGAATACACTTAAAACTTTGATGTTTAAGTACATAAATAAACATCCGTGAAAATTTTTGTTTTAAACAAATATAATATGTCAGAAAAAATTGTAATAACTATTAAAAAATGTAAGTATGTGCAAATAATTTCGACAAGAGCAACAACAAAAATAAGTTGTACCGACATGTCGTTACGAATTCGTACCGACATATCGTATCGATTTCGTACCCACAGTTCGTTACGAAGGCGTGTGTTAACCATTTCATACAAAAATCGTAACGATTTCGGTTCTCTAAATATCGGCAAAATACTGCGCACGCAAATTTTTCGCTTAATACTTCTGAATTTTACACATAATTTGTAATTAAAATGTATAACTCGTAAGTCCCGCTCCAGACATGCAAATTTTGTTGCAGCAATTTTTTTTTTGTGAAAAAAGCGAGAGAGGAATACAAAATATATATAATTCTATTTCAAAACTCTCCTACATAATATAGAATTTTTGCAACAAAAATTGCAAGTCTGGACCGGTGCGAGTTGTTTTGGCTATGCCTACTCTAGATGCAGTAATACTGTGCTACCACTGTCGATTCGAAAAATTATGTTGCTAATTTAAAATAGTTTGTGCTATTGACATTGTTAAGCTGGGGTCACACGATTGTCACAATGTACCAATTTTCGTCGGCTCACTGCGATAGAGTCATAAGTAATAAGCCAAAATGACATTATTACTTAATTAATTCTTGAATAAGTCTACATGGCTTTATTACTAATGCAGTGTGGTGCAGTTATGTAATTATATTTCAACTAGTTGAGAAATAAGGCAAATTTACTTTCTTACTTGTGAATTTATTTCGGTGAGCCGACGAAAATTGGTACATTGTGCCAATCGTGTGACCCCAGCTTTAAGCAAATTAATTTAGGGTAAAAAAGAAGGAAAATATTGTAGTTTTCATTTATGTAAATTTTATATTTATTGATAATATATCTTTAATATTGTATGCACATATGTATGTGTGTATGTATTACTAAAAAGCGAAAATCATAAAATGCTTCCATAAAAAATCGTAAGCGGAATAATAAAAAACAGAGCAAACAATGCAGTACAATTCTGGACAAGGTGTTTGATCATACACGATTTAAAAATAAATGTCTGTACGTGAGTGGGATGTAATAAATACTATAACAAAAAATTGGAGTATTCATTTATAAAACATATGCATGCAGATAGTACATACTACATATGCACATAATTAAGTATGTAATTATATATTATACAGTATTTACTTTTGATTTTTGACTTTGCACTTACCCAGTGAACTTCTTTTCTCTAAGTAATATCTGATATCTGGTTCTGTTTTGCAGCGCTGTTTATGCAAGTTTTCTGAAAAAAAAAAATAGATATGAATTAGCGAAAAGGAAACAAACCTAGTGTAGTTAGCTCCATATTATAGCGATGCACAGATACATCTGTTTGCACTAGTTTTGGGTGTTTTTTGGTTCTGGTATGAACAAATATGTTATTTATCGTTTTCTGTTACTAGTTGTAAATGTTGATTTTTTATGCAATTATTGTATGGTTGAGCAATGAGCAAATGAAAACAACACATTTTTTGTTTGTTTTTCTAAGGCAAATAAGATACATAAAACTGCTTTTACCATAAGTGCCTTATGATGTGTTGAGAAAAAATGTAATTGGCTGATGAATGAATGAATGAAAGCAAAATTGCACATACATATGTAAGTAAATGATACATGTACATGAAACACATGCATTTGTAATTACTCTCAGAGCAAAATTGTCTCTTTCTCTCTCTATACTTTGGCTGCGCCACAAAATAACATAACGAACGTCCGCACATACATCTGCACATCATGTATTTGTTTCAATAGTCGCTTTTTCATATATTTGTATTACAATATGTATTTTTTGAGCAAAAACAGATCAAACAGTTGCTCAGCAGCAATACAATAAGCAATTGTTATTTGTTTTCAATTGTATTTTAATTTGGAAAAGCACGCACACACAATAACTCTTATACTAGTTCTGTCGCTCACACTACAATTATATGGTACATACCATGGTATATTTGTTTTGGCTATACAAACGAGTATACAAATGCAACCCTTTACTCCATATCTCAAAAAGAAAAAAGCTCGTTATCCGATAACGAATAAAAAAATAGTTAAATACAAAAAACGGCGGCGAAGCTTAGCTGCCGAGTTACGGGTCTGTGCGATTCAAGCACAAAGTTGTTATCATACAGTATATTTTTAGCTCTACGTCTAACAAAAAAAAAAAAAAAAAAAAAAAAAACCCTATCCGACAGAAAATTTAAAAAAAATTGGCGAGATTCCTAGTTAATGACCGGCACTACTTACTAAATATATTATAAATTTTTCTATCTCTTGAAAAATATTCTCAAAAGCTTTTAAATTACAAGTATACGTACCGAGTTCATTAAAAAATTTAAGTTATATTGGCAATTTTATAGTGGAACTTCAGAGACCCACAACTCAGAAACTAAGGTCCGCCGAAAATTTGTTATTTAATCATTTTATTGTTTTTCAATCTTCTATCTGATAGGGTAATCTTTTTCTCTTTTGAGATCTGGAGCTAAGCTAGATTTAAGCCGAAGAAAGAAAAGTCTGATATAAAATAATATAATAAGCCCATGATGGCATTGGACGCAAATCAATTCAAAAATGCAAACCAATTATCGCTAAAAATTATTCACTGGGTTATTTCACAACAGACTTTATAGTACAATAGTATAATAGTATATACATACATACATTTTTGAATGATTACCATTTATTAAAAATCAACATTGAACTTTTGTATTAAAATAGTTGCTTTTTGCTTTTGCGGATGTACCGCGCAGGGTTGTCAAACTTCTTTTTATTTATTTATTTTTAACCCCCGACTAAAAAAAGGGGTGTTATAAGTTTGTAGTGTGTGTCTGTGTGTCTGTGTATCTGTGTGTCTGTCCGTGTCCACGTACAGGCCAAACGGCTGGACCGATTTTCATTTAGTTTTTTCTGTTTGAAAGATGACTTGATCGAGAGGGTTCTTAGCTATGTTTGAAGAAAATCGGTCCAGCCGTTTAGAAGATATAACATCTTTTCTGAAAAAAGTCGGGGGTTTTTAAAATTTTTAATTTTTCTTATTCATATTTCTTTTCATTAAAACTTATTTTTATTTTTCATTTCTATAATTAAAAATGTAAAACTAAAGCTGGGGTCACACGATTGGCACAATGTACCAATTTTCGTCGGCTCACTGCGATAGAGTCATAAGTAATAAGCCAAAATAACATTATTACTTAATTAATTCATGAATAAGTCTAAATGGCTTTATTACTAATGCAGTGTGGTGCAGTTATGTAATTATATTTCAATTAGTTGAGAAATAAAGTAAATTTACTTTGTTACTTATGAATTTATTTCAGTGAGCCGACGAAAATTGGTACATTGTGCCAATCGTGTGACCCCAGTTTAAGTCGCTGTAGTATTTAAAAAATTTAAATATTTTATTGGTAAGTGCGTGTGTATTAACTTCCATTGTTGTAGTGCCTAATAAAAAATTTCTTTAATATGTACATTTAGAAAAAATGTGTACATATACATATTAATTTAGGAACATAACAAATTTGACTTCCATCATACGTTATTACTAGTGTTGTTAATTATTCGTCTTTTATATTTTTTCGAATAAAATTTCATGATTTTTTTCTTGTTCGAACAGACGAATAATTTTGTACTTTTGTTCGAATATTCGAACGAACAAAGAATAAAAAAATATATTCGAATAATCTTAAAAAAGTTTGCAAAAAACGACACGTAGTATGTGTATTAGTTTAATTTTTTTTATTAACAAACGAAAAATTATTCATTACATACGAAAACCATATGATTTCAATAACAGATTTAGAAATATCAATAACAAAACTTAAAAATTTTAAGAACCTTTGCCGCAGTTGACGCTGTAGTATAAGTTAAGAACTCTATGTTCCACTAATACTATTGAAGTAGCATAATCGCAAAAAAGAAGAGAGTAAATTAATATATAGAAAATTTAAGATAACTTCCAATCGAATAGACCGATTTTCATCAAGTATAAATTAGAAGATATACGACCATGTTACCTTTCAAACGAAAGCAAAGCAAATTAAAATCGGTCAAGCCGTTCGGGAGCGACGGCGTCAAAGACACACAGATCTAACATAATATATCTAAAAACCATGTGATACCTTCTAAGCGGCTGGACCAATTTTCTTTAAACATAGCTAAGAACACTTTCGATCAAGTCACCTTTCAAACAGAAAAAACTAAATCAAAATAAGTCCAGCCGTTTGGTCTGTACGTTGACTCGTAAAAACAAACAGATACACAGACACACACATTACAAAATTATAATTTTTTGTCCCTTTTTGTGACGTATTTTAAAAAGTTACAGCCTTATTTATAAAACATGAAAAGGCTTTATAAAGGCTTTTTATGAAAAATTTTTTATGAAAATTTGTTTTAAAAAATCTTTATAAAGACTTTTTAAGTTTTATAAATAAGGCTGTTATTATTTAATGCTTTTTTTACGTCGTTCAATAAATAGATTTTTAACGCTTTTGATTAGAGAAAATCTGATTTTTTCATTACCTTTTCCCAAAAAGAAAAAAGATGAGTTTAGCGAACATATGTATGTATACATACATATGTACACACAAACAAAGCTTACACAAGTATTTATAATTTGGAGTAATTTGATTACTTATATCATATTGTTAACAAATTAAAAAGTAATAAAATGTAAAATACTTTTTATATAAAGTAATTAAGGAAATTGTTCGAATATTCGAATATTCGACAAAAATGATTCGAATAATTTTTTATTCTAAATTAAATATTTTTGTTCGTTCGAACAAAAATGATAAAAAGCTGTTCGAATATTCGAACAATTTTTGTTCGAATGACAACACTAATTATTACATATGTATATAGAACCAGCTATTAACGTGGCGCTGCCCGCACAAAATTTAATTTTTGCTAACCACATACATATAAGAGTAAAGGTAAAAATATAATAAACTACATCATTTTAGTGTCTTTAATTAATTCGTGCGAGAGGTATTCGAGCACATAGGATTCAGTAACACTATCCAATTTTTTAAAGGCGCTTTAACAACTACACAAGACCGAGCTTACATCTGTGTGCTATGTGCCCAAAAAAAAGTAACCACTAATTACTAATGAAAAAATAATTGAATATGCAATTTCGTTTTTTCATATCAATGAGTTGCAAATGCTTCCCTGCACCTACTATGCTTGAAAAGGGAACATTTCTGGCATTCGTTCTACTGTCGAAGTCATGGTATGTACAGAACATGGTCACAACTCTAAAAGATGTGCCCTTTTCGAAATTATTGTTTAAGCACATAGTACGTAAAAACGTAGCGCAGAACCACTTTTTTTGTTTTACGCAATCAATTTCCTTCTCGGTGTGTTCATAATATATTGATATTATAGTACATTAGTGTAATACTAAGAAATTTAGTGTTGTAAGGGTAAATACAGATAACATTATTGATTTCAAGAAATGGGCTGGAGTTTATTTTAAGACGAGAGCTTTCTGGAGAAGATTTCTAATAAAAGTATATTTTTAACCCACGACCAAAAAAGGGGTGTTATAAGTTTGTAGTGTGTATCTGTGTATCTGTGTATTGTGTGTCTGTACGAGTCCATGTAAGGACGCAACGGCTGGCCGATTTTGATTTAGTTTTTCCTGTTTGAAAGGTTACTGGATCGAGAATTTTTAGCTATGTTTGAAAAAAATCGGTCAAGACGCTTAGAAGATATCGCATCTTTTCCAGATATGTTCGGGGGTTTTTAAAATATTTAATTTTTGTTATATTATTTTTAAAAGAAGTATTATCTTTTATTTTTTGTTACCTAAAATAAAAATTTCAGCGAAATAATATGGGTTTTTTTTTCTTTTAAGTTGTGTATACTTAACACCGTAAATTTCGTTAATATCAAAATATTTCTTAAACTTTCGATTGCTAATCGGCCCCAAAATATAATACGTATATATTTTTTGATATATTATACTTCATTAGAAAATAATTAGTTTTTTCATTTCCTTTACGAAATTGCACATTCTATTATTCATACACGTATTTATTGAGTTAAACAGTTTCATACATAGCTAATAGACAATTTTGTAGAATCCAACATGTTTGGAAACTGTTTAAATCAATAAATACATGTTTGAATCAAACAGTTTTTCTATATTTATGATGTGATCAGGCTAAAGTTCTCTATCGCTTTGTATAAGCCCAACTATTAATGAACAAATAACGCCAAAGTTAATTGTAAATATTCTGAAAAACACAAACAAATTTTAGGTTACTCTTTTTTGGGCACATGACACACAGATTTAAGCTATGCCCAAAAATCAGCATTTACTCAAATTGAACAAATCCTCCAAATTGCCGAAAGTTACGTAACTGTAAATCCTGTCTGGCCTTAAAATATAAACCTGTGTGTCCTTTTAGACGCATGTCTATCTATATTTTGATTTTCATTAAAATCAGTATGGCTTGGAAGATACAGAAATACCCCCTCCCCATTTTTTTTGTGTGAAACGTTTTTTGAATGTATAGCCTATGTGCTCTGTTAGGCACAGATTTGTCTTTGCTTTGAATAAGCCAGAGGAGAGGCAGAAATAGCCCTCTGTCCAAATCTTGGTTCTAGTTCTAAAAAACATTAAGCCTGTATACCTTTATAGATGTAGACGTATCCACGTTTTGAAGTTCATAAGATTCAGTTGAATTGTTTCTGGGAGAAGGACTGGCCCCTGCCCCATATTGGTCCTAGATGAAAGCCTGCTTTTATCTTATTCCTAGTTTTTAAAATATATGAAGTCGGTAAGTCTGCATCATACAAAGAATAGGTATTTTTTTTCTTAACTTAGGGTTTACACGTGCAAGTTCATGTTCAAAAAACTCAATACAATCAAACTCTTTTCCTTACACAACTACACTTTCGGCACTTGGAGTCTACTTCCAACTCAACTGCCAATGGAATTTTACAAGACAGTGACTTGTTTTCACTTGCAGCAAGTAAATGAAAAGTTAATCAACAATGTTGTCCTATTAGTAGTTTAGTACAAATCAACCAGATTGCAGTATGTTATTTTAGTTTTTACTTATTTCAAATACATTTAAAAGATAATTTGATATTTTTTTTCCTTAAATATTCAGACAGTGACTTGTTTTCACTTGCAGCAAGTAAATGAAAAGTTAATCAACAATGTTGTCCTATTAGTAGTTTAGTACAAATCAACCAGATTGCAGTATGTTATTTTAGTTTTTACTTATTTCAAATACATTTAAAAGATAATTTGATATTTTTTTCCCTTAAATATTCATAAATCAAGCAGTTAATGAATTCTTGACTTGAGATATAAATATTATTGAAACAATACGAAGAAAATTCAATATTATCTGGTTCTCTTGAAATTAAACTTTTTTAATGTTATGGACAATTCTGCATTAAAAAGTAAACATGCAACTTGCAAGACCGTCGGGTATTTTTGCGAAATTTTCGTTGATAATACGTACACAGAGCTTGCATGCAAGTACTTGCACGTCTAAGCGCAGGGCAATACGTACAAAGAACTTACATGCAATTGCTTGAACGTCCAAATCCAGGGTAAATTATTCTGAACAAGTTCGAAATGTAAAGACACCGTTATATTTGACAACCCTGGTAGTATGTACAAATGTATATACATATGCACAATTTCTAGGTACATACATACACATACGTACACATATGTACGTAAGTGCGCTCTTTAATATGCATTAATTTTTTACGGAAACCTCAGTATGAATGAATTTTTTTAAGGATCTCAATAAAATTTAAAAAAAATCGTTCAAGTTTCAATTGCATTAATTTGAACTACTAAAATTAAAGCCATTATGCATAAGTTTATATGTACACATAGCTCATAAAGTCTGCGTTCACGTTACATTTTTTTCTACGGATTAATAATAACATACTAAAATGTGCCTAACACAAATGTTTTTGTATGTATTTTCTACTTTTAAGATATAGCTAAAAAAAAACAATACGTAAATCTGGGCACCTAAAAGTCTGCGTTAACTTTGCTTATGTTAACATAATGTAAAAAATACAGGTATATTAGCTTCTACGGCAAGATCAGTACGCCCAAAAATATTATATGTACGAGAAGAATGCAAAATGGTTAATATGACAAAGAGTAATCCCCGTTTTTCTTCCACAAATATTATTGGACACGTCGGTCAGTCCTAGCACAACATTTTTACGAAAATCAGGATATCATGGTATGGTTGTCCGTAAAAAACCATACATTTTTAATGTGAACAGACAAACGCGTATCCAGTTTCCTCACGCCTATATAAATTGGCCTCCTTAGTTTTGGAGACACGTGCAATTTTTGGATTATAGTAATTTTTGTATTTTTGGCATAAAAGGCCGTTGTTACAGTTAAACACCGATATAGCGGGGTTATATGGCGGCTGCAGGTGTAGGTCAGATGGAGTTTATTGATTCTTCAATGGATAAATGAGCATATTTAAACATTTTAAAAAGAAATTTCAAGGTGAGTGCCGAAAACTTCATTTTTCATCCTCATACATTTTGGACAACGACCCGAGAAACCGGTTTTCGAATAGTTCGAATATTTGAAATTATGAAAAATCCGGTTAAGGTTTTTACAAATCAGGAAAAACTGGTCAACCGGTCAAATTGCTTTATTAAAAAAAAGAGTTAACAGTTCATGTAAATACAACAGTTGGCAATAACTCTGAAAGAATCTAAACATTTACCACATTGCCCTTTAAACCTTAACCATGCTTAAATATAGATAAGATTAAGTAATTATTACACATGACATGAACTCAAATTCAATAGCTTCATTTGCGGTAAATGTTTTAGATTCTTCCGAGGTTAATATCAATTGTCGCTTTTTTAAGAACATATTAGACCATATTTGGATGCCACTTGTTGACGGCTTGGTACTGTAAATCATAGAATTTTCAAACAAGTTGACGACCTCAAACATTTTTGAAGTATTTTTTATGCATTTTATGCCTGTATGGGCCTGTGCCAAACAGTAGCAAAGTACTAATGTAAGTAAATTTTTAACACTTCTGAGGTGAATAAAATTTCACTAGCCCTGGGAGCTAGTAGAAATTTTGACACAACAGATAAATTTTTGACAAGCTGCAATAAAAAGCATGGTATCATAAAATTTAAATCCACCGCCGCCGCTTCGAGCCGTCGCCCAATACAAAGATTTTACGTCTTTTAAATTTAATTAGACTGTGAAAAAATCATTGTTTATTTTAGTTTGCGAAAAATGTTGCATCATATATATAATATTATATAATTTATTGCTACAAGATTATTGTTTTATATAAAAATGTCCTTTTAAAAATTTGTTGGTAGCCGGCGGCTTGTAGTCAGGCGAAGCAAAACTGCCGCCGTAGCAATTGTTTCATCAGGGGGCAAATTACGGCACTCGTTATCGAACGAAATTACGAAATATTTCCATATAAACTCTATTGAAATATTTCGTAATTTCGTTCGAAAACGAGTGCCGTAATTTGGCCCCAGCTTCTTTCTATGCTCAAGCGAATTTGTCAAAATTTTACATTGTCAAAAAAGATATCATTTGGCACAGCAGAAAAATGAAATTTTTTCCCCACAGGCAAATATTTTTTTACCATAGTACTTTTCTACCGTTTGGCACACGCCCTATGTAGACTTTTTTCCTATGTATTTTGAATATTTTTATTTTTTGTATAAACATATTTATTAGCACCTTCAATATTGGTTTAATTAATTTTTTGAATTTCTTCCCAAGTTGACTCAAACCCCAAAAATTATGGGTGGATGGAGAGTTTATTCCTTAATGGTATGTACATATGAATGTATGGACAAGGTGGATATCTACCTCTATATAAAATATGAAGCAAAATGTCAACAAAACTAAAACACACTTTTTGCAACTGGATTTTGACATCCATTGTACACCATACGGCCAATTGAATTCCACTCTGCTATGACCTCTGTCCTTCCTTCAGTAATTGTTGCCATGCTCAAAAAAAAGCTGAGCCTTTACACTGAAAAAAATACTTAGGAAAATCAACAGAACACGTTGGTCTAAGTTTTAACATAGTAAAAACTAATTTTATTGAAAAATTTACAAATCGAAAAGTATTCGACTCAGCCGGTTTTTAGATTGTAAAAAACCAGACCACTCGACATTCGAAACATCAACATTTTGAAAAAACCGACAACCGTAGTGTGAAAAAACCGGGTTTTAAAACCGGTTGAAAAAACGAGTCAATCACCCTAGTGGATATGCAACAAAATATTAAATTAAGATTTTCTTTAGAAAAAACTGCATCCCTTATTCCTTGAATTGCAACTGAACGTAGACTTTTTGGTTGCAATATTTGCATATGTACCAGAGAAGCGCAATGAGTAGTGAAAAAGTGAGTAGAGTTGAATCATGATTTATAATTTCTTGTACTTATGCGCACTCATACTTATTGCAATGTTGTCTATGAATCATATTCACTCGAAAGTTTAAAGTGCGCATCGAACTCATACTTAGAAAGATTTATGGCGTTGTTGAGTTTGAATCTCCTGAACTCAATGTTTATAGACGATACAAAATAAGTATTGTATGGCAAAGCCAACTTCGTATACGTATACGTTACAAATGTGTTTTTTATTCACTTTACAAGGTTGTAGTTGACCTATATGGATGAGTTGGATGAGCTGATTCAATGTAGGTAGTATAAGTATTTTTCTGAAGTTATAAATCATACTGAGGTGATTTATGAGTGTGAGTGTGATATCGACGTCGCATTCATATTTATTGCAACCTATACTTATAAATCAATATTATTATGAGTGTGCCTAAATCAGAGTAGTTGATTTTAAATGATCTACTACTCACTTATATTTAAAATTTTATGGGTCAGTATGAATAGCGAAAACATGATTCATTGCCAGTGACTGATATGTATTTACAACATTAAATTCCGCTATATGAAAACTGGTAAAAGAAACGTATATTTTCTTACTGATTTTTGTAAATATAAGGTTTAAGAAAGATTTATGTGAAAATAAATTTAGTCTCAATTAAACGTTTACGTTTCAAATCACTTGAAATATTATTTAGATGAACGCAGACTTTCTGGGCTATGTGTACACATATGTATATATGTATATATTGTTAATGTTTTGTTAATATGATATACATACATACATATGTACATGCGTATAAGTATGCATGTCTGTTTTTATATGTATTTGTATATAATACATGTGTATGTACATATGTACATATATGCATGTCTATTTATTATTAGTTGCATGTACATAAGTTTATGTACATATATATCGTACATATGTATGTATGTTCATATACATATGTATGTGTCTACATACATACATATGTATGTATGTATTCCCATCAATTCGAATAAATAAGAAATTAAAGTTTAACTATAAAAGCTTTTGTTTAAAGTTTATTCAATAACAGTTTTGTTTTGAATGTATTAAGCTAAATATGGCCATTCTAGGACGATTACAATTTGTTGTAATTGCGTTAGCTATTAACAGCGCATTAGCTATACCTATTAAGAGATCGAGGGCGAAATCAGTCAGACAAATTGAATTTACTACACCATCATTGGTATTGGAGCAAATGACAGGTTATCCTGAAGCAGGTTTCCGTCCAAAAATTCCATTTAATCTTCCAAAGGAAAGCACTGAGCACAAAATCATACCACCAACTTCGGAAGCATCGGCTTTCGATAATGAGGATGATATTTTAACAGAAACTGTTAAATTGGATGAAGTTGACTACATACCAGCGGGTTCTTATGGCGCTCCATTATCTCCAGCCGATGATGCCGTAGAAATTGAAGCAGAAGTGGTACCAGCTCCATCTGAAGACTTTCAACCACCTGCTGAGGAGCCATTTCATGACTTTCTATCCAACTTTGATTTCAATGACAACAATGCTGCTGGTGCTATTGCTGATCTTCCTTCCATTAAACAAGCCTCGGAAACCGAAAACTTAGATGTTAGCAATTCTCAGTTGCCTACTAACACATATGCAGCACCTAAAATTGAAATTGATATCGAAACTATGAAGAATGAATATGATACAAAAAAATCCGAGATAGATGAAGACCTCGATAATAAAACTGATGGCTACCAACAACAAGAAGAAATTGATACTGAATTCGCAGACGAAGAGGGTTCAGTAGAAAGTGAACTTGACTTAGCTTCTGAATCGGAAATTCATGAACCAGCTGATTCTTATAGCGCGCCAACTGCTGAATTTGACAACGACGATAAATATGAGTCGGAGTTGATTGAAGTTGAAAAACAACAGCTTGTACTTCTTAGTCGCCTGACACACATGAAAGCTGGGCGGTTAATTATTTTCCCTATAAACAAAAATATTTACTTAGGCCGTTTAGTGTCGAGCCAACAAAGAAATGGTCAGCGCAAAAATGGTGGTTTGCTAAAGCTATAGATTTATATTGTTAATTTTTATTATTGTTGTTGAAATTGAATAAAGATTTGATAGTCGTATTATTTTTAAGAACATTATGATCTTTTGTTTCCTTTATAAGCATAATGCATACATAAATATCTTACTTAATGTAAATATCAAAACGTAGCAAGCGCGGATCCACCTCCTCCACAACAAGAAAAAAATTAAGTTTTTTTTTACATTTTGGCACACACATATATATGTATATACGTGTTTATACTAGTGTCCTGCACAAGATCATTTATAAGACCTTTCAAGACATGAGAGATTTTTCAAATGCTTTACTACAGCGAAATATTTTAAACCAAACGCTAAACAACACTGTTGACAAGACAAACAACTGAAACAAATGTCTTGTCAACAGTGTTGTAGAATGGTCTTGTGCAGGACACTAGTATATACATATCGATGGCTTAATATAAAAAAGGCCCAACTCGAATTTTCTATGTTTTACAGGAGACGCAAAAAACTGAAGAAAAAATAAAGCATTTACATGCAGAAATAGTTTTTTAAGTTGCCATAAGTCCTTGATTTTAAACTGTAACGTACTAAGATCTTCAAGGAGGACGCAATTATATGTTGTCGCCCAGAAAACATTAAAATCGCGATTTCGAAAAAAATTGAGTTAGGCCCTTTTTATATGAAGCCATCGATATGTATGTGTGTGAAGGGGGATATATGTATGTATTTAGTAATTTAAATTGATATGTAAATTTGCTTGTTTTTAAACTAATCATTTACTTGTATATATGTATACTAAAAAGTATCAGAACGGACATAGTTTTAATGTATTTAGTTACATATCAAGTCTTGGCTTAAATGAGTCTTATGGCAAAAAATCTGCAAACACTAAA
Source organism: Tachina grossa (assembly GCA_949987645.1). Taxonomy (NCBI): domain Eukaryota; kingdom Metazoa; phylum Arthropoda; class Insecta; order Diptera; family Tachinidae; genus Tachina; species Tachina grossa. The sequence goes on along the minus strand of OX465276.1, from coordinate 172,742,677 downwards.
AATCACATGTGGCAACACTGTCTTAAATTTGTAATGACACAATATTGAATTTTTCAATTCGACCTAAGCTACACCCATCAAGCTCTATCTAACCCATTATTTTATGCACCGCTACCCTTTCCAACTACATAATAATACATCATCATAAAAATCAAACAGACTAGAAAATAGTACGCTGACCACAATTTCGAATAAGATCTGGTTTGGTAAAATATCTGTTATTACAATCTTCTGTGCATTATATTTTGTAATCTTCAGGACGCCAGGGTATTGCCATTCAAATAATTTTTTTATTTTTACTTTATAATTGTATTCAGATTTGCGTTTCTCTCTTTTATTGCAGTAAAGTTTTTGCGCGAAGTAACGCCATACTTTAGAAAAGCTAGTATCATTTCAGAAGTCGGATGGGAGTTACAACGAGCATTTTTATGTCCATTGGGACCTGGCGTTTCAGCTTCACCACCTGCTCCAAAATCCACACCAAGAGCAGATACCCGCTACATTCCACTACAATTAACGCATTTAGCTCGGAACTTAAAACACATCGATCCAGGCAAGTAAAAATATTAAATTATAATTTTCAATTATTAAAAGTATGAGTATATGAATAAATAAAGGGTGTTTTTTATTGAGGTATAGAACTTTAAGTTGGCATCACTTTTTTAACTGGCGGCCATTTTGTCAGCTGTCAAGTGATTAATATTTAGTTTGGTTTGCCATTTCATCATAAACAGGTTGACAAAAGAACAACGCTTGCAAATCGTGCAAATTTATTTCGAAAATAATGGTTCAGTTCGCGAAGTTTACCGCAAGCTCCGTCCACTTTATGGTCGACATAATCGTCCATCAGAGCATTTAATTCGGTTAACCATGGATCGTTTTCGCACTACGTTTACTCTATGTGATAATACGCATCCGCAGAGACGTCGAACAGTGCGCACCGAAGAAACAATTGCCGCTGTAGAGCAAAGTGTTGAAGAGGACCCGAATGAATCGATTCGCCACCGTGCACAGCAATTGGAGCCGACTAACCGACTATTTTGTTCCCGAATTGGATGGCATGAATGTGGATGAGTTGTGGTTCCAACAAGACGGCGCTACATGCCACACAGCGCACGTCACAATCGATTTATTGAAGGAAACATACGATGAGCGCATAATTTCGCGGAATGGACCTGTCAATTGGCCACCAAGATCGTGTGATTTGACACCATTGGATTATTTTCTTTGGGGATATGTGAAGTCGCTCGTCTACGCCAACAAACCAGAAACGTTAGGGGACTTGGAAGCCAAGATTCGTGGCGTTATTGCCAACATACGGCCCCATATGCTCGAAAAAGTGGTTGAAAATTGGACCTGTAGAATTGGCTTTATTCGAGCCAGCCGCGGTGGCCACATGCCCGAAATCATATTTAAACATTAATGGCATAAATATATTCTTCCAATTAAGCCAAATTAATGGACATTAAAACGATTTTCTTGTGTTTTATTTCAATTCAAAGTTCTATACCTCAAAAAAAAACACCCGATATGAATAAATAAAGGCACGAACAGTCCACAGCACACTTAAATAGTGTTTTCACACTGGTTGTAACGTTAAAACCATAAACAGCTGATTTTGCATTCACACTTCAAGTTTGTTAAATTCAGGTTTTAACTCAGAAATGAGTGTATTTGTTGTTGTATTTTTTATAGGCAGATGAATGTCAGTCATATCGTCTATTTTCACTTTCCAAAGGTCAGCAGATACTAATCCTAATGTAATGCTCCCTCTTTCGTTGTGTAGCAGAATCATCGGCGAAGTAAAATAACTAATAAAATAGCTACTAAGCACAGCTTAAAAAAAAAAATTTAATACGCCGCATTTAATTAACACCAGATGCGCTGCAACACTGCATTATTAAAAACGTGCAAAAAAGCAGAGATTTAAAAGAATGAAGCTTTTCTGAATGAAAATATTTTCGTTGTTTTCTTTCCAAAAAATTATTTTTTCTTTATTTCCATAACTTTTTTTGTGTATTGTTGGGGCTGCATTAATTTTTAAGTTGAAAATATTTCAATCGGTATCTATTCTTATTCATTGGCATAAACAATATCAGTTGTTCATTCATGTTCAATTCATGTTTTTCTTATTATTAAAAATAAATTTGTTTAATTTTCAATTAATATTATTCCCTTTTTTACATTCACGAGAGATTCACGATAGCATTTCTACCTTCGAGGGGAATGAAAATTTCACGCCATGGGTTCATGCGTAGAGGCTTTGCCTTCACCATGAACAAATTAGTTAACAAAAACATAGGTCAATAGCGGTATTCGGTGTTTGATGCAAATGGTCTTGGTGCATTCTTATTGTATCCCAATAAAAATGAGTTTTATTTTTTAACCCACTATTGAATCCTAGAGTGATTTCTAAAGTAAAATTGTATGGCAAAAATCGTTATGATCACGTTAAATTTTGCCACTTACATAATCGTCGGGTGGTTATTGGCTTGCCGCAATAATAATGTATTCTTAATATTCTGTGCGGCAAACCAGTAACCACCCGACGATATGTTGAACTGGAATATAAAATTAACCAAGAAATCTAAATTTTCACATCGTTCCTGACTAGTGTTGTCATTCGAACAAAAATTATTCGAATATTCGATCAACTTTTTATTATATTTGTTCGAACGAACAAAAATTTTCAATTTAGAATAAAAAATTATGCGAATAATTTTTAAGGAATATTCGATTATTCGAAGAATTTCCTTAACTACTTGTATTAACAGATTTTTTGGGTTATCTGCGGTTTTTAAATTATTTTTCCAAAAAAATAATAACATATTAAGGACCATTTTCACAACTTACCTTTAGCTTAAGGTAGGATTTTGCCTACCCGATAAATATTTTTGAATTATTAAAACATTATTTTTTTATTGGTATTATTATCAATAATAATAATATTTAATGGATAAAAAAATAATAAATGAAGGTATTATAATGCAAAGCCATTTACCGGGCAGACAAAATCTTACCTTTAGCTAAAGGTAAGTCGTGAAAATGGCCCTAAAAATTTTTGTAAATGTGTATAAATACATAACTATACTCTTTAACTAATTTCGTTTCAGTTTTTAACTCCCGACAAAAAAGGGGTGTTATAAGTTTGTATGTAGTTTGTGTCTGTGTATCTATTTGTATGTACGAGTCGACGTACAGACCAAACGTTTGGACCGATCTTGATTTAGTTTTCCTGTTTGAGGGTGGCATTGGCTGAAGAAGTTAGCACGTTGACTACAAAACCGAAGGTTTTAGGATCGAGCCCGCTATCTCACAGTCATTAAATAACAACACCACGCACTTTTCTGATATTCATTACTGTCCCTTTCTTTCAGTTGTTGTAGAAAAGTTCAAGTGATGAAGGCATAGTCACTGGTCACTGATCTATACCGACTTCAAGAGATACTAATCCGAATGTAAAAAATCAAGCATTCCTCTATCTATTCCTTCACTACTTATCTTTTCTGTTACTATCCCTTTCCTTATAATAGTAGTAGGCATTCATTGCCTGATTGTTACTTGTCTTTAAAAATAAAATAAAAAATGACTTGTTCGAGAGTGTTCTTAGCTATGTTTAAAGAAAATCTGTCCAGCCGTTTAGAATATATCATATTTTTTAGATATATTCTGTTGATCTGCGTGTCTTTGACGCCGTAGCTCCATAACGTCGTGACCGATTTTAATTTTGCTTTATTTTCGTTTGAATGGTGACATGATCGTATATCTTCTAATTTATACTTGAAGAAAATCGGTATAGTCGATTGGAAGTTATCATAATTTTTTTATTTAATCTTTTATTTTTTGCGAGTCTGTTACTTCAATAGTATAAGTGGAACATAGAGTTCTTATCTATGCCACAGCGTCAACTGCGGCAAAGGTTCTTGAAATTTTAAAGTTTTAATTAATTTTTAATTAATATTCCTAAATTTTTTATTGAAATTACACATACGTGTCGTTTTTTGTAAACTTTTTTAAGATTATTCGAATATATTTTTTTATTCTTTGTTCGTTCGAGTATTCGAACAAAAGTTCAAAATTATTCGTCTGTTCGAACAAGAAAGAAATTATGAAATTTCATTCGAACAAACATAAAAGACGAATAATTAACAACACTATTCCTGACTGAGGGTTAAATAATTTCCTTTCATTTTAGAAAATCGTTGCTTAGAGCTACATTCACCGGATGGTGTACATTCGTGCATATTGCGCGCTTCAGACTCGGCGGAAGCACTATTATGGTTTAATGCTTTGCACAGTGCCATGAGTAGCTCCACTCAACGTGCTTTAGTGGAGGCCAATCGGGCTTTAATAAATGTCATAGGTGAATTGAAACATATAGGATGGTTAAGTAGACGCTTAAGTAGTGGTAGCGCAGGAGGTTGTATTGGAGGCGGCGGCAACGGTAGTGGCAGCAATGCTAGCGCAGTTGAGGCCAGTAATATTATATCAGGTACTAGTACAAGTGTTGACAGTGCTGGTGAAGTGGTAAGTTGATATTTGATACTAAATAAAAGTAAATATGCAAACGTAACAATACTTTTCCATATATTTATTTGCAATATTTAAATTTGTAAAGCAAGAACAGCTAAATATGTATATATGTACAAAGTATTATAAGATTGCGCTAACCTGGATCTGAAGAAGCCTTTGTAAAGCCTTAATAATTTTTATAAATAAGGCTTTTAAAATATAATTTTTAATAGCAAATGCTTACAACTAGCCTCTAACTAAGTAAATGCACATGTGTGTGCAAAGAAAATGCAGCATTTGCCATCCAGTCTAATTTAACTTTTCTTGTCTTCATTAAAATAAAACATATAAATTAATAAAAAACATTTTTACACCAACCCTTAATTAAGAAAATATACTTTAAATTAATTTGTTTTTAGCCTAGCGGTCGCTCTAGCTCGGAAAGTTCTGATGAAATTGATAAATGGCAGGCTATATTTGTAGCTGTTACTGAACGTGAATTACGGTACGTGTGTTTGTATGCCGGAGTTTACAGCGACCTCCGATTTTATTTAGTACCCTGTACTTTAATTTATACATAGTATGTAGCGGCAGATCGATTGAAAAATAAGTAACCCATTTATAAAGGTATACCGAAACAATGTTTTTTACTTATGTACGAGTACATATGTACATATTTAAATATTGTAAACAATTGGGGAATTTATTTGTTAAAAATAATATCGTCGAAATGTAAACCCTGGCGTTTGCGGCACTTATTGAATTGAGTAGTAAAATTTCTTAAGATGACTCGACAGCTGGACTCCGTGAAGACTGTCTTTTCGTTGTGGATACGAGTATTTTATTTTAAAGGCGCCGGTTTATTGGCGTAAGAGAGACCAACTTATGCCATCTCTTCTAGGATAGTTTTTTCAGGGCGGTCAAGCTCCAGACTGACATCCTGGAGCTTTAACTCTTGCCAAAATTTAATTTTGTAGGGATGGAGCCTTAGGTCGTTATGCAAAATGCAGTGTAATGACTGTATGCATACATTTAAAACACTTGCACGCTACTTTCATAATTGTAAGGTTAGAATCGGCACGAACAGACTCCGACGTTTTATATACTTCTTAATGATTTTGCTTGTCTCGACTTTGCTTATTCCAATGTAGTGCCGCCTATCTCTTAAAAATTTTTGATATATTTTCGAATGAGAGGTATACTTGGCGCATCAGCTGAGTGGAGCAAAACTCAAGTATTGGAGAATTTTTCTCTCTCTACAGTTGCCAATACTTTTATTGGCACGCACGCCTCTCAAAATCGTTACCTTCATATAGTAAGCTATTATTTATTATTGTATTAAGTTCAAATGTGTTTCCTATTATTTTCGCTTTTGTAGTTTTCCAAAATATTTATTTTATTGCACTGTGAAGTGCAAAAACACACGGATTTGAGATACAGGATTAATCCTCATATCGTTCTTCATATTGTCTAAAAATTTCGTAAATACATACATCTTGTTTACTCAACTCTTGAGGAAAAAATCAAATTTTCTTTTTTTATCAAGTTGTGTGTAAATTTAAGACTTTAAACTCGTTTTCTTACAAACCACTTTATTTCAGTTATGATTATATTATACAGCTCGTAAGGGACCAGTCTTAATAAAGATAATCGAATGTAAATCTTACGTAATTATGTACATACTACATACATATGTACATCCTACACCGATGATTTACTTCAATATTTTGGGTTTTTTTTATAGATATTTGAGGTATTCAAATGGTACTCATAAATTAACATAATTTTAAGTAATAACACCAAAACATATGACTGCTGTGAGCAACCCTTCATAATTTAGAACCAGCAATGTCAGATTTATTTTCAGCCTCCTCGCCAAATGACTTGTATAATATCGCCAATATAATAAAACATTAAATTATAGCTACAAAAATATTTTTTTATTTTGTATTTACATTACAAATATTGTCAAATTTTAAATTCAGTAGTTAACGTCTATCGTAAAATATAAAAATTATATTATTTAAGAAAAATTAAGAAAAGAGTTTACATTAACATATAAATACTGGCGTACAAAAAATACTTAAAAATAACTTATTGCAAAAGATCAATCTAAATAGGATAAATTGAACTTGAGCACCAAGATGCAAATTATTATTTAAATCTTTTGATAAAACCGAATTAACAATTACACATATCATATCCTTGAAGTGGTAAATACCAGCAACATCGTCGTATTGATACACTCTAGGCTAGAATTCGTGCAGACTTTTTGGAGCTTCATTATCGAAATGGTTGTAACTTATAAAAGAAAGTTTTCTCCACTGTGTTTTATAAACAACAAATGAGTTTTTGTGGTCAATATTGTTTTTAAAACTTCTAGAATTTTTTGCACGAAATATTTTATGTTGTAGAAAAAAATTTCTTAACAAAATTTAATGTTCTTAACATTATTCTATTTTATTGAAATCGAAAAATATAGCCAAATAAATATATCGCCAAGGAGTTCAAATATCGGCAAGTAAATCGTCAATCGCCACTTCAAAATTTTCATCGCCAAAACCAATTTTTGTCGCCACGTTTGGCGAAATATCGCCATATCTACCACCACTGTTTACAACTATAAATATTGTACTTAATTGTATTTTCGCTTTAGCACCTTTGTACATTCCTTACTCGCTCTCTCAATTCCTTTGGTAACAAAACAGTCATAAAGCTCACAAAGTCTTATTATTTTATGAACTTTTTATTTGAGTCACAACAATTTTTTTAAACTACATATGTATGTTAAAATGTTAAGACATTATGAACTTAAGACACTAGTTTGAATACCCCCAATGATTTTTTGAGTTTTTTTTTGATTTTTGTTTTATACATATTAAACAAATGAGAAGCTCAACTAATATTATAGCTGAAACAAAACCTCAATCAACATTTTCTTTTCTGAAATAAAGTAGTAATGGTAAAGCAAGAAAATAAAATAAATAAAATAAAAAGTGAAATGCACAAATTATATATCTATTTAACACCTCAGTAATGAATTTCAATGATTTTTTTTTTGAAACAATTATTTATAATTGCATATTCATTTTGGGAAAAAGCGATAAAAATCTTAAAAAAAGAAATTTGATTTTGTTTGAATCAAACAATATGAATATTAGCTTAGAAAGGAAAATGTTCCTACTTATATGATATCTGTGAGAAAGGTATTGGGCCTAATTACGAGTGTCGTATTTCGACTACGGCTACGACGATTTTGTACTACATTAAAGAAAAATTTTGAGATGTTCTTTAGTCTAATACAAAATCGTCGTAGTCGAAGTCGTAATACGACACTCGTAAAAAAGGCCATTATTTACCCATACATAGACTTATGTAAATAAATAATACATATGTATATCGTTACCTTAATATAGGAATCGAGATTTTCGCATTTTTCGATACATTATATGTTCCTCTATCGAAAATTTCAAAAACTCGATTTCAGAAAAATAATGAATTAGGGCCTTTCTATATTAAGGTAGCGATATGTATATACATATGTACCCAGCAAAAAAAATTACACATTGTCATCAGAACTACTTGCCATATAATGACTTACTTTTCTGATTACCAAATTTCATTAGTCGCTTACAAATCACATTACATAAAATTTAAAAAAATTATGTAAAAGTTGATAAATGAGGAGAATGATTCTTTTAGATTTAATAGATTACGTGCACATGTTGACAAATAAAAAATGTACTCGTAAGTACTTCTCAAGAATCGATTATTTTAGTTTCACACCTTGTTAAAATCATTAAGTGGGAACCCTGTAGGGAAGTGCTTCCAACAAAAATGCTTAATTCAAAATCCGATTTCCCTTTTTGCTGGGTATACATGTAGACAAGTATATATGTATATATAAATATGAATATTAAATATATTTGACGTAAGAATTAATCATGTTGCAGAATTTACGAAAGTGCTCCTTGGTCGGTGGAAGCCTGGGGACGGCCTTTAGAAAGTTATGCCTTAGCTACGACCCGATTGGCCGGCGCTGGCAACAACTCCTCGTTAAATGTAAGTAATACTCGTACATACATACATACGAGTATATATGCATATATGTATGTAACTAGTAGTTGGTAAAACCAATGCTTAAAGAAATACATAGTATACAAAATGTAATGCAACCTACTAACTATTGCAAAAGCAGCTACACAGCGGCATCGATATTACTAGTACATACATCAGGAAGTCACACAAATTTCGTTTTAACACAAGATTTTAGACATACTATGAACATTTTAAATATGTACACATGTATGAATTTATCAAAATATTGATTCTCATTTGGATTAAACAGGCACAACAGTCGACCGTGTTTTGTGTACGTTGCGGCACTACGAGGGGAGTTTTGGTTTATTGGCTACGTTCTGAAACGCATCGTGACATGGCAACCTGGGCCAGAGCACTAGTTCAAGGTTCACACAATGCAGTCAACTTTCAGAGAGAGTTTTCTTTTCGCTGCTTATATCAAGGCAGACAATGCCAATTGGTTGTGCATTTAAATCGTGGTTTTTGTCTCTATGAGTGCGGTTACGCTGTACCAACTCAATCCAAATCGCAGTTATGGCAATTTCCTTTTGATAAGTTACGAGGTTCAGCCGATGATAACAACCGTATATTGTATTTAGACTTCGGTGACGATGGTGAAATTGTGAGTATCTTTGTTTCAATTTAAGCCACATTCACTCTTATACTGAATTTATACCATGAAGTTTGCAGCATTAAACTTTTTCTGTTTGCTATTACAACGAATATTAATTTATTTCGCTTCTACACGCCTCTTATCGGCAAGCTAAAAAAATTCTCAGGTAGCTAATTTCTTTAAACCTTTCATGGTATGAATTCAGGATAAGAAATCGATTAATTAATCGATTTTCATTATTTTGTTTTATTTCTCTTATAACAATATAATAGGAGTTGGATATGGAATGTTGCCCCAAACCGATAGTATTTGTTTTACACAACTGTCTTTCGGCCAAAGTTCATAATATTGTATAAAATCAAAACAAATGCATTAGTTAAGGCAATAAGAGAAGAAGAGAACTGTATTAATTAAAATATAAAAAAAACTATAAACAGAAGAACTTTTGTAATTTCATACTTAAAACATAATTTTACATAATACAAGTATCATATAGTAAACCATGTAATTAATAATTAAAAATTCAACATTTAGTAGGAAATGTGTAAAATATCTAAAATTAAACTTAAACATTTCAAATTAATGGAGCTTCCTTAAATTTATCATAAAAATATCTTTTCGACATATCCTCGTTATACAAAAACAAACTAATTCCAATTTTTATTTTACCTAAAGTTTCATTCGTTGGTATAAATGTTCAGATTTTATTAAATTATACTACACTTCGTATACAAAATACATAAAAATAAAAGTTTTATTTTAATTTCCTTTATTTTGAATTTGTGTTCAAATACGAGTAAATACAATTAATATTAGATTTAAACCTTATGAAACAATTACTCTAATTTCATAAATATTTGTACGAATTCCAAGAAGAAAAAAAAAAACAACAACAGAGTAATTTTTTATCAGTAAATATAATTTTTCTTGATAAAAGCATTCGATTTGCATCGACTAGTCTTATTTGTAAAAATAACTTGTTTATCAATTTATATTTTTTAAACAAATAAAAGAATTTAATTCAATTCATTTCATTGCATTGCATAAATATTACATACTCTAATTACTTTCATAGAAAAATGTCTAACATTTCCATTTCGATATACAAAAAGTCAACAATTGCTTATTTAAAGCAATGAACTCGTATAAAATAAATGATGCCTCCTGTCTATTTCTGGTGAGACTAATGTGTATTATACAAGTACATATTATCCATATACATATAATAATATATTTTCTAAATAAATACGTAGCATGTAATAATATTTATTACAAAAAATAATATTTCAAAATAAAATAAAAACAGAAAACAGTAACTAACCCGTTTCTCTTTCCGACCATTGGAACAATAAACATTAGATACATGTAGTAAAAATATAGTAAAGTTGAAGATCATGTATGTATGTATGTATATAGATTAGCGTAGCCGTTAGTTGTATGGAGATTTTTTTGATTTCTTATATTCTCTCCCCCCAAATCGGTTTAGTTTTATCTAAAAAAAAATACAAAAAAATCTTCATTCGGATAAGTTGCGTTTTAGGGGGTGCGTCCGCCCCTAAAAGTTGGCCGTCAAGCCCATGTATTCAATGCAATTCTTTTTCTTTTTTGTTTAGTTTTCTTTTGTGTTTGTTATGAAAAAATACATGAATTACATTGAATAAATGGGCTTGAATACCAACTTTAAGGGGCGTGCGCCTTATCGCTATGAATTTTTTTTTGTATTTCTTTTTTACATAAAACTGAATCGATTTGGGGGGGAGAGAATATAAGAAATAAAAAAAAACAGCCACGCTAATGTAGATACATCCTTAAAGAAGAAGATTATGTACGTATGTAGTTTATGTTGTCAGGCATAATTTCAAAATTTAACTGTCAAAAAAATAATTTCTGAAAAACGACGAAAATTTAAAAGTGTTCTCCTACAACAACAGTAAAATATGATTTAAGCACTTTTTCCTCATTACCCCCGATTTAACTATTAAAGATGAAGTGATTGATATTAATATTCATTCATCATACGCCGCATTTGGTGCATGTAATTGGAAAAAATTTCTTATTTATTGCAATATAGTCATAACTCAAAAAACTTACTTCTTCAGAAAGTTCGTTTTTAGGGGTTTTATATTTTTACCTTCTCACAAGATAAAATACTGAATTATTCAGAAAAAAAAAATTCAAAGCAATTTGTCCGGAGAAATGGGTGAATCTAGCTTAAAGACCTTTTTGATCTATAATCCGAGAAGGGTAACAAAAACTTTTTCGTGAGCCGGTCTATATATGTAAATAAAAGGTAAAAATGCATTATGATGCTCTTTTTGTTTCATAAAAAGTACTTCTTAATTATGTTTTAGACACATCCGTTTTTCTTGCAGCAAGGAGAGTAAGAAAAGAAGAGGGCTACAGTCTTTCCTGTACCGAAAAGTTGCTTCAATTATTCAATTTTTGTTATTTTATTCGCTGCATTAAAACAATAGAATAATTGAACAAAGAGACTACCTGTGTGTAAGCAAACTGACAGTTTTAAAACAGAATTGAAAAGACTTGCTTCAGGAAAAACTGATGAGTGTAAAATATGACTTAGCCCAGTGATGCCAACCCAAAATCGTTCTTAGATGTAGGTTAGGTGTGAAAAACAGGTAGATTTCAATAAATCTTATTTTGAAAAGATGTAAATCTACCATTTTATTTTTAGTTTATTTTTTGTACCGTTAATTAACCTTTCATTGCGATAAAAAATATTTTATAAGGATGGTTATGACGAATCTTAATTTCGGATCGTTAATACTGAAAATTTGAACAACTAAAAAAAAAAAATGTAAGAATTCAATTAGCCAAATAATTTGAAATATTTGTATGTGCAGAAGAAACAAATGCATACACACATATGTGGCATAAATTTTTATTATTGTCATATTTAAAGGAATAAATACTTTCATTACATAATTTGTAATGTAGGTTGCCCAGCGCTAGCGCTGATATATCGTTCAGTGTACAGCACTCCTTGCAGAGTATCAGTATCAGTTTGTTTCTAAAAACAATTTTCAACCAATTAACTTCAAGCTATGTATGTATGTATGTAGACAAACGAGCAATTTTCTCACAAACTGGCCCATTAAAGATTTGGGCATGTAGCAGGTTTTAAATAGTGTAATGAACGCAGCGTTGAACTTGGATTAATTAGTATTACGTATTACTGAAAAGCTAAAAAAGTGGTAGATTTTTCTCGTAAAGTTGTAGAGTTGAGTGAGATACCCAAAAGAGGTAGATCTACAACAAAAGTGGTAGAGTTGGCATCACTGACTTAGCCGCCATCGGCTAAACCATTAAATCTCTTGAAGCATTTTTGTGACATCGCAATGGTGTGTACTAGTGGCAAATTCGTCATTTCCAATATTTTTCTTTGTGTGGCATTGCTTTCCATACAAAAAGCATAATTTGAACGGGGTTGGAAACATTTCGAAAATGACACTACAAAATGGCAACACAAGAAATGCGAGATGAATACTCAGCATTACATACATCTTGCCAACGTTTGAACCACCTTTTATTAATTATACTTTTCTGCCTGGGCAGTATGTTACTCCTATGTGAATATGTACATACATATGTACATACATATACATACATACATAGTTATGTAGAAAATATGTAAATTAGAATTTATTTGTAATCGCCGAAAAAAAGTTATTAACATTATCTTCACTTCGTAACGTTTTCTTTTTATTTTATACGATGCGACCAGCATACCAAATAGAAATGAATCACATCAATCAAGTGTTAATGTACTTTGTATGTTGATATTACTTGGTCTTTACAAGAATGTATGTACACCCTGAAGGAAACGTGGGGTTAAGTGTCCCCAAGTCACTATTCTTGTCTACTATTTTGGTGACATTGTCATCGGAGCGTTTATAATAGTATTGTTCTTAATGCGTAGAAAACATTTTTTCAGATATACACAACTATGATTCTTCTTGTTTTATTGGTTTGTTGAAAGTAAAAGTGACGTGAAGCAAAATTTAAGTGTTTATATAAATTAGTTTAAGAAATCAAATTAAAACGTAAACATTTGAAAATTAAAAAATTGTAAGTGAAAGTGCCAATTATGGAAATTTTTTACCGTGTAGAAGATTTTGTGCCAGCAGTTAAAGATTTGTCACACTTGCAGATTCATTCTTAAGTGTTTGACTTTACTAATTCAGCGAAACATAAAATTTTTGATTAACATAAGTATATGTATTTCATTTCATTTCATTTATTTATTTCATAAATTAATCGAGCCCAATGGGCCATATATGATTAATATTTTAAAATACAAGTAATGCTCGATAACAAAGATTATAGTAATTACTTAAAGTAATATTTACAATAAAATATATATAAAATATGTACAGTAGAAAGATATACAACATATTTGTATCAAAAGTAAATATTATATAGTCCCTTGAAGGCTTCACTTACTATCTAATAGAAAAGAGAAACAAAATCCCTACTTGATGGTGATATGCTGAACGAATAAATGAATTAATTCCGGTTAGTCCCAAATCACACTGTGCAAGTCTTATTGCTAAGCTGATTAGTTTCAGGGGGAGAGAGACGAGGGGAACAGCAACGTTTCTTTTCCCCCCGTCTCTCTCTCTCCTAATAAACTAATCAGCTTAGCAATAAGACTTGCATAGTGTAAATAGGGACTTATTGTATGTTTTTTAATCATAAGTTCAATTTTTTATATACTAAATTTGAACAAAATACACAATTTCATTATCAAAAAACACGCACATGTTAAATGTCTATAGCAAAAAGCATTGTGTGGGGTATAATTAGTCAGTAGTAATGGCGACAAAGTCAATAGTGAATCAGTACCCTATCGGAAATTACGTTAACTTTAAACTAATTTTAAGCTAACTATTTCGCAACTAGTACTGACTGACACTTGGATTACTTTTCAATGTAATGAACTGACTATTTTAACATTGCGATGTCGTCCTAGGCGGTAGTCAATAGTCTCACTCTGCATTACTTTTCAACTAACTTAAAATTGATTTTTTTAAACCACCTGGTAGTCAGTAAATTAAAAATTTTTTTCTGGGGTTCGAACATGTATCATCCAGCACACGTTGTGTACTCGACGCGCTACCACTCAGCTAAGGTACCATCTAAAATAACAACAGCAAAATGTTAATATAAAACTGAAATGAGTTTCAAAGTAGCTGAGAATAAATTTGTTGGCTCTCATCAAATTCGATTACGTACTCATCTTAAGAATTAATTTTAGGTTTGTTCTGGATGACATTGCAGTTAGCTTTTAGTCGGTCTAAGAAAAGTTAAGTATAAGTTAACTATTTTTGTAGTCAACCACACATTCTCCGACAGGGTACTGATTCACTAATGACATTTCCTACAGGGCATATATTCATATGAATGTGTGTATGTACTAATGTGCGAAACTCTAAACATATGGGTGTACGAACAGTATCTGCATGTATAATACAAGTCATGTAAACATGCGTTTCAAAGCAGCACAATTCGCTGTATCAGAGTTTAATGGAGTAAATTCTTTTCTAGTTTTGATCAAGTTTAGGCGAAGTAATTTTTATTATTTGTAGCAGCGAGCAGCAAGTTTTGAATTACGCAAAGTTCTACAGACAATTTTTTTTTATATTGCAGAATACGAGTATGTACATATATACATAAATACATACACATGTACATACATAAATATGTATGTATTGATCATATTAATTCGGAGACCTGAAACAAAGTTTTAACTTTTATTGAATACGTGTAATGAACTCATGATAATTCATTATGTGACGTTTGGTTAATTTTTATCATTTTATTTTGATGACTTTTTTTTTTAATTATTTAATAAAAAAGCAAGTCCAGAATATATTCATTGTAAATACATATGCGTATAAACATATTTCCTCCTTCCGCAATAGTCATATTGAAAAAATATTTGTATCAAATAGTTTTAGTCGTATTCAGGGTCAGTTTGTAGCGAACTACATATTGGCAACCAGCCATCGATCGCATGCATGGAACATTCTGAACACTAATACATATTCATTTCAATTTAAGTAGGTATATATAATAATGATAATGTTTAATGTTCGCCATAGTTTACAAAATCATTTTACATCATTGACTGTTTGTATTTTAAAAGAGTAACAAAATTCGTAAAAATATAAAACATGTTAAAATTTATACTTTCTATCCTGGCCACGAATATACTCATTTCCCAGGCGTCGGTTATTAGAATAATGGGCACAGAGCCAGATGTGGTGAAAAGTAAGAATGCTGTAACTGATATCCTGACGGAAGATCCAGAATCAGAACAAACTACAATAAAGGACCAAGATCTTACAATCACGACGACTGAAAGCCTTGAAGGCCTGCGAAGAGATGAGGAGGCAACTGTATTGATTTTGGATCAAACGTTATTAGATTCGGAAGCAGCCGAATTGCTCAAAACGGGGGCACAAGCCGAAGATACAAATAAATCTGCTAAGCTTTTGCTATTAAGCACTCCTAAAATTGCCGAAAAACCAAAGCAATCTGAAGAAAATTTTGAGGCATCTGAAGAGGAAAGTGAGATGGTTGAAAGTATTACCAAAATTTCCATTGAAACTACCACAATGAGCACAACAAAAGAAGAGACAACAACAAATTTTAATCCTGATGATAAAGATAATGAAAAAAACTATTTAGACTTGAAAGATCAAAGTGATTTACAAAGAACGAAAAAAATTACCAAGTTATATCCAATCAATGATACTCTATACGTCGATAAAAGCAAAATGTTTGGCTGTGAAACTAAAGAAACATCTGATGCAACAAGTAGTGAAGATCAACCTAAAGAAGCATTAAATGCAAATCTTAATTCTGCTGTCCTGGAAGAATATGAGTCCGGTTATACTTTGGCAGAGTCGGAACTCTCACAAGGATCGTTCACAGATGTTGAAAGTGAATTTCACTTGCAGCCTATTGTTCAATCTGTAGAAATTGTACCTTCTATTCTGGATGATACATTGTTTATAAATTATATACAGAACTGGTAGTTGTAAAGTTAAATAGGTTTAATCAAACTTTATTTATTATAATCTTATTTTTCTCTTCTATTCTTTTTTCGAGACTATATTTAAACAGTATTGTTAATAATAATTAAGTAGCTTGTGAGTAATTAATATTTACTCAAATATAAAATACATACTCCCAACTCATTTAAAAAATATTTAGAAAAAGTTTTCATATTTACCGTTCAGATTTTTTCCACGCGAGCGAGAGTTTCAATTATTGATGTGGGTTGAAGAAATAGGGTTTTATTGCATATTTCTGTTTTCTTTAGAAAAACATGCGAGTGAATAGCCGATATTATTGGAGTTATAATAAGTATTATACATTTTGGTGGGGCTCAAGTTTCTTTAAATATGTATTTCAACTTTTAGTCTTGCTGATAGCATACTCGTATCTTGATGTTTCTTAATGTTTGAATTTTTAACATACGACAATTGTTATTATTTACATAATTCCATTTTGACGCCTATGCAGCATAACTTCCTAGCATCCACTTTTGCCTAGTGTTAAGCAGTTTATAAACTAAAATTCTGTTGTTGGTGTTTACAAATCTGCTTTCATAGTTCATGATATTTGTTCATGATATCATACCTGGAAGCATTTATTGTGAAGCAGTTATTTCTGTGCACTGAATTTATAATAAAATCATCACATTTACCTTTTTGACTTACAATAGCGTTTCCTGGTGTGCTCCACTGTAAGTGAATGTGCTTAAATTTCTTTCTGAGTGGACTAAAGCTAAAAATATGAAGAATTCTTTTGCCATGATTTATTGCATATATTTATTCATACAATAGCATAAGTCACTATTTTTTACGCATATGGCGGGCGAATGTTATATGAGTGAATTTTCATTTAATAAAAGCCTTTAGACAATTTCTCTACAGAACAATTTGGAATAGTAGAACTTTATTTTGTTTGAAAAAAATATTATTAAAACAATGATTCTTAAGTATGATCTTAATCAAAAACACATATTTATTCAGGCTTCATAAAAGCGGCTTAAAAACGATCGATTTTGAGAATCATTTTGAAGCCAATCCCAAACTAATGACTGTTAAAAAGCACACTATAAGATAAAATGTAAACAATATAGTAGAGCTGTGAAACGAAATTTATCATACTACTCGCATTAAAAACAAATTTAAAAATGACTGTCAAAACAACTAGCAAAAACATCAAACAACAATTTTTCAAAATTATAATAACACTATGCAATAAAATCGAATTTAATATACATAACTGCATTGATATACTTTTTTAATAATCACGGCACAGTAAGTAGAAAGCTCATTTTTATTACGATTCCGTACACCAAAGGTAAAAAGAAACCCTATTATCTTCACTACGATGTCCATCTGTCTGTCCCAGGCTGTTTTCTCTAGAACCTTCAGAGCTACGGAAATTTTCATAGCATATGTAAAACTTTGGCCGCTACAAAACATATATTGCAGTTAAAAAGGATTTTCTAAAGCCAGCAACGAAACATATGGAAACCCTAATGTAATATACAGAAAATTATGTATAGACATTTAAAATTTTCAAAGTTTGTGTATTTTTATGCAGATTACACCAATTAACACTGAAATTTAAAAAATAAAAATTAAAGGGTATTTTATCAGTTAATGTTATTTTTAATATGTAAACTCTTGAAATTTTCAAAAACGCTAAAACTAAAAAAACCCAAAATAAAAAAATCGCCAAAATGACAATATCGCCAAAAACCGAAAAAATCGCTAAAACTAAAATAAAACTAAAAAACGCAAAGAAAACCAGACGTCCCAAAAATGAAAAAAGGGTCAAATCTAAGAAAAAGCGTCAAAACTAAAAAAAACCCAAAAAAATTAAAAAAAAATTTACCGGGTAATTCGATTACATAGTCTAGGCTAAAGCTCGTACAGTATTATATATGTATGTAGTGTCCCTACGGAACCCTTCGTGTGAGCGTCAAAGTTGCACTTTACTGAATTTATTACTTTTTAGGCATATTCTCGAAACTGGATTTAACTCCGGAAATCTTTTTATGTATGTATGTTTATGTCTATGCATATACATATGTATTTGTTTACATGCATCCATACTAGTGATGCACATATATTCGTATTCGTATTCGAATTCCCGAATATTCGTCCATTTTTAAATATTTGCATTCGCATTCGTATTCGCCAAATTTAGGCTAATACGAATATTTTTTCCCAAAAATAAAATAAATAAATCCATAAATCCTAAACGAAATTTAAAAAAAAAATCGCATAAAAATATTTATACATTAGTTTATTATAATTAAAAAAATAAAGTTACTTCAATTCAAACATAACGAGTCACTAGAAATCATTCGATCGACAACTTGTATTGCAAACAACAACAAATTTTCTAATGTTATTGTTGTTTGCAATACAAGTTGTCGATCGAACGATTTCTAGTGACATCGTGGGACATGCCGTGTATTTGATTTTTCTCCACTCATAAAAGTATTTGTATATAATTTTGGGCAAACGCAAAATTTGTAAGCTTTTTTTTTACCAAAAAAAGAGTATTTTGAAAATATATGTAACTTTTCCTATATTTATAGTTACATACCCATATTAGGGACAAAAATAACTACTTGTATTTTGAAAATATATGTAACTTTTCCTATATTTATATTCATACATACCCATATTAGGGACAAAACTAACTACTTGCACGGATTTCCCCTACTTCTGGCCACACTAGCTGCCCCTATATCTAAACTTTAGATTAATTAGTTTAGGTTAATTCAGATTCTAAATTAACCCAAACACACATTCATACATATGTAAATATATTTATGTTGAAATTATACAATTAATAAATTTTTCATGTAATGGATCTTATCGTGGTTGGTGTATTTCGACTTTGACTGGATTAAAGAGAAATGTTGCGGTAATCTTTAATCTATTACAAAAATTGCGTACTCCAAGTCGAAATACGCCAATCACGAGAAGGGGCATATTAATATAATATAATTACATACATATATCCCTGCGAAAGAATACAGGGCTATCATGAATAAAATTCCACGTAAAATTTTTCACGGGGAATAATTCCAACTTATAGTAAGTAATAGGGAAGACAAAAAATTCTAAATGGAAAAGGGAGAAATTTCACGTGGAATTTTTATATCTTCTGATCGACCAATATTCGAATTATAAAAACTTAATACTGGATCAAAATGCTACAGTATGTAGAGTATTTATATGAAATGTGTTTGAAAATCATATTCAAAACATACTTTCGTACTCATACATACAAGTATCCATATGTATGTATAAAAATTCATATTTAGTGGTAAGGAGTGAGTTGTTAATTACATTTACATATACATAGGTATTTAATTTCAAATTCAAGAATAATTATCATATATTTTTCTTTTTCAATTATTAAAAAATTATATTAAAAAAAGTCAATTAATTTTAGTCAAAATCATCAATGTTTCTTGTTTTAGACGTAAATGGGTAAATAATCATATAAACGAATATGTTTTTTGAATTATGAATAAGTTTAGTTATATCCATTTTACGTTTTCATTTTAGCAAGAGTTTAATAGACGTGCCTAGAAGTCACAAAGCATTATAAACTTAAAAAAAATACGCTCAGTATACATACACACATATGTATGTACACAAATACATATGTAAATATCGAGACATAACCGCCAAAATAGCTAAAGCGACACATTTTTTGGACTTCGTTTTTTTTTTTTTTTTTTTTGACGAAAATCGACTCTTTACGATCGCAAATAATCGATTTTAGTCAAAAATTGAAGTTTGAAAATTATGTCGCTTAAGCTATTTTGGCGGTTATGGCACGATATGTATGTATGTATGTATGTGTGTACACATGTGTATGCCTTACTCAAAATATTTTGAGCTCATGTAGTATTTTTTGGACAAATTCAAAATTATAAAATAAAAAAATTTAAATTGTCAAGACTCAATTATGCCAAACATGTCTCCTTAATATAATTGAAAGAACAACAAATTCCATAAACCAAGAAACTGAATTAAACAACACATTTCTAGACATTCTAAGTATTTTAAAATTTTTGTATAAATAGTTGCTTAAATTGGTTAAATAGTATCAGTTGTCTATTCAACAAATTGATAAAAACAATAACTAACACATCACAAATAGATAACAACTAATTTTTAACATGACTAAAATCGTGCAAATCCTTTTTATTGCATTGTTGGCTATTGCTTTGTGTTCCGCCGAAGCTCCTCGCGGTCGCGTATCCCGCTTACAAGCTAGACGTAATCGCTTAGCCCGCCAAGAAGCAGCTGAAGCAGGCGAAGTCACTCCATATCCTACAGCTGATGAGTTGAAACCTGAAGTTCCCTTCGATGAGACTGTGGTGGCTGAAAACCCACAACCTAACCAGCCTGATGAGGTCTATGGTCCTCCAGAAGACGAATCACCCATTGGAACAGATGTAGTTGCAGCTGAAGAAGAACATGCAGTCGCCGATGCAGAAGCTGCCCTTGCCGAAGAAGACACACGTGTTGCTACAGAAGAAGAATCAACTCCAGCTCGTTTAACTGCTCGGCGTGCAACATCTGCACGCAAAAGTTCAGTGCGTGCAGCAAAATTGCGTAAGGCTGCTCCTGCCCGCCTCTTGCTCAAACCTAAATTTGTTCCTCAACCCGTTTTCTACTATGTTGCACATTAATTTCTTAAATTTTTGTGATTTTTAAAACTAAATATACAGCCTTTGTATATGAATGTGTATTATTATAGTTTAAAAAATATAGACATGTTAATAGTTTTTTCCAATGATTAGAACATACTCTTACTAATACTCGAATAGAAAATAAAATATAATTATGTTATATGTAAGCTTTTGATATTTTTATTATACCTGCAGCTGAAAAAGTACTGAGTCCTTGAGTGGACCTAAGCTAAAATTGAGATAATGACACCACTAATATTACATATACATATGTACATACAGGTGCAAAGTTTCATTTAATTTGTAAAATGCTTAAGAAATTATTTTCTGAGCGAAAATTCATCACATTTCGAATAAAAGTGTATGCGAGTAAAAAAAAATTTTAATTTTTAAAGAAAATCCATTATTTGACATATTGTCAGAAGTGTACATAAAATAATTGAAATTTATTTGCTGGTAGTTTAGCATGTCTTACCTTAACCTTTTACTTTATGCATAGACTTTCAAAAACTATATGAGAAATAATAATACTTTTGAAAATCACAAAAGAAAAAATAAGCTTAGTAGGCTTTGAAACTGATACAACACCCAGCAAATAATTTATATCCAGGTGAACTCATTTTATTTTTCTACATCCTTATACAATTAGAAATCCATTGGATAACAATAAAAGTATTTACAAGGCTAAATGAAAAATAAAACATTAATCGAACTTTAAAGAAAATCCATTATTTGACATATTGTCAGAAGTATTATTATTTTATGAATTCTCATATAGTTTTTGAAAGTCTATGCATAAAGTAAGAGGTTTGTGACTGTTTAAAATTTGTGGTTAAAGTCTACTGATGATTTGGTTCAAGCGCCAATGAAATACGTATATAGACATGCTGAACTACCAGCAAATAAATAGAAAAACGTGACTACCCGCGATTCTTCTTAATAAATCATTTATGAGTCTTTTTCTATATTAGTTTAGAGTCGTTTTCGGCCTCTTTTCTAGTAGTATTTAAGGTCTTTTTCGAATCGTTATCTGATCATTTATTAATCTTATTTCGCTTCATTTTTTACTCTTTTTCGAATTGTCTTTCAGCCATGTTTCTAATCGCGTACGAGTCATATTTGAGAAATTTATCAGTCAGTTTATGAGTTTTTTTATAGTCATTTATGACTGTTATTTGAGTCATTTATCAGTCGATTTTCTAATCGTATTTGACTTTTCTACGAGAATTTTTTAGTCAGCTTTCTGAGTCCTACATTTAATGGTCAAACAGAATTACGGCACAAACACATCTTCCATACAAATTGACACTAAAAGGAAGTTACACAAAGCAGGCCAGAGACAGAATTTATTTTATTTTGACAGCGTTTTTTCTTATGCTACCACACTTTCAATAAATTTCATACATTTTGTAAAGAAAAATAAGCAGAAAGAAAATGTAACATAAATCAGAGAGCAATTGAAGTTACTGCCGTTGATTTTATTATGGGCTCTGTTAATTTGAAATCGATTTTTCCTGAACCTGCAGGCCTATTCTGTTTCATCATTTAATTATATATTCGATTTAACTTTTATAAATGCAAAGAAAAATTAAGTTTTTGAGATTATACGTAAAGATTGCCCAGTTATACTTAAAAACAACATATCAAGTAGTGTTTAATCATCTATCTGCGTAAAATATGATCATAAAATACATAATTATAATCACTTTTAAAACACCTGTAAGATTTGTTTTTGATTAAGCATTTTTCAGTCTTCCAGGTAAGCGAAATATGATAATAACAAACGGAAATAATAGTCACATTTTACACGTCTGGATGATGAATTTGCGATGGTTATATAATTTGTTATTGTATTTTAAATCGAACTATTTTTACCCATTAACGCGAATCTTTTCGAGTCCTTTTTGGATCGTGTAAGTGATTATCAGTTTTTGATCACGAATAGTGATCTAAAAAGACTCAGCAAGGTGATTTTTCAGAAAACTATCTTTCAAATGCTAGATGGGACATATCGAAATGCATATCGGCTTATTTTGTTACAGTGTGCAACCTCATTTAGAATAAGAACGCATAGTTTTTTTATATGAATGAATTTTAAATTATACTTTTGTTTTAATTTAAAAAAAAAGTGTTTAAGAAGAAAGGTGAAATAAATTTAAAAATAAATTTATCTCAATATTTTATTTTTAATTAACGCGTGCCAAATTAATACGAATTTAAAAAATTTATTTGTTGTTGGTTTAGCACGTCTGAAATATTGAAATAAATATGTATTTCATATATTTTGTTTTTAATTTGGGCTTTTAACTACATTCAATGACAGAAAATCAAGGGTTTCCTTAATGTAAAATAGGCAACACATGCTGAATAATATTATTTGTTGTTCTTTGTAAGTTTTTTTTTTTTTTTTTTTTTTTTTTTGACGAAAATCGAAGTTGAAGTCTACCGATGTGTTGCTTAAGCCTCTGATTCACTATACCACACAATCGCATGATTCATTCACAGGAAAATCTTGCAAAAGTTTGACCTGACCGTCTTTGAAAAATTGCTTCAAAATGGTGTTTTAGGTGCCACACTATCATAAAAAAATTATACAAAAACATCTGTTTTTTTTTTGTTTGTTTTGTGTATATAAATACATCATTATTATAAGAAAATTTCTTTGCTTTCTTTGTTTAAAATATAGAAGGGCATTTGAAATGTTAATATTACCCCTTTTAGACACGGAAAGTTTACTTTGTAAAATCTTAATTCAGCTGGGAGAAAGACAGAAAGAGGCAGTGTTCCTCCACCTGTCTAAAAGGGGGATATTATCATCTTCGTTAGGCGCCAACAAAATTCTCAGCTGGTTAGATCACGGCCTTTAGCACCAAAGAAATGCATCTAGAATAGTTGAGTTTATTTTAAATTCAATTCAATTGATTGTTCTTCATATGATATTTACATTGGCATTTACATCTTAGAATTATATTTAAATAGTTCAAACTTTGCACTTTTTCTTCTTAATAATTTATAGTAATTTACATTATAATTTTATTGGAGGCAAAATTTTAAAAAGACCAATTTGAACATTTTTTCCAATATTTTAATTAAAACTACTTAACTTAAAGCCTACATTCTACCTAAGCTGATGTCAAATCATTGATATGGGTGTATTCTGACCAAGAGCATCTGGAGTAAAAATTTCTAGTTAGTTTATTTAGTCTAACAACGACAGTATCTATATTGGAAATAGAATGAAGCCTGAGGGTTGAAAAGAACCACGGAAAATTATATAAAAGTTTTAGTAGTTTGTTCTGCGTGATTTGAAGTTTTTTAATATGGCATGTTGCACTTGTAGCCTACATAGGGGCAGCATAAAATATTACAGCCTGGAAAATCAGTTTGAATATAAGCATTTTGTTTTCAATACTTAGAGAAGAATGTTAGAATATTCACTTTATTTATTGTGTATTGTACATGCTCTTTAAATTTAATTTTTAAATACATAAAAGAAAGAGAATCAATTCTAGGGAATTTCTAGCCAGCTTTTTTGATACTGGTTCTTTCAGTCGTGAACATTTTTAAATTTTACAAATGTTGCAATTTGGAAGTGGAAGTGGAAGATAGCGAATTTTCCAAAAGCACAAAATCATATGTGGGTAAAACCAAAGTAAATTAATTAACACATGATATATTTTTATTAAATAAAAATAATATGTTAAACTTTAGCCGCAACAACAACAAATATATTTTAAAAAAGGTTATTCTAAAGCGAACAACGAAAAATCGTGAAATCATAATGTAATATACATTAGAGACCTGCGTAAACAGTCTTTAAATGTAAATACGTCATGATTTTTAAATGTATCCACGTCGCATGTATTATACTAAACCAATAATAAATGCTGTCAGTGTTAACAAGCGATGTCGCCAAGGCAGCTTGTTTGTAACAAACACTCAAAAAAAGTACTGTTGATTAGTGTATGCTTGTTATTTTTCATATTGTACGTTTGAGTGTGTGTGTAATATGTAGATGGTAAGCTATTATGTGATTAACCGCATACAAGTAATGTTAATGCATGTGTGTGCCTTTGCATGTGCGCAGAAAAATAAAAAATCATACACACATACATGCATGAGGTTTGTACACGCGCTCATGCGTAGAAAGAAGCAAGTATCACAAATTCTTCCGTCACGAAGTGTTTTCTTCTTTACTCTGATACCTACAATACTCAAATAAATTTCTTGCAAACATTGTTGTTAACGTTTGTTTTATAAGATTTCGCTGTAGTAAAGCATTTGAAAAATCCCTCGTCTTGAAAGTTCTTATAAGATGTCTTATGCAGGACACTAATATACATACAATTACATATAGACACCTGAAATTTTCAAAGTTAGTGTATTTATACAGACTTCAACAATTAACACTGACATTTAAAAAATCAAAATGCAATTTTGACAACTTGCTGTATCTTGGAACCAAACTCTTGCTATTTTCAAAAACGCTAAAAAAAAATCAAAAATCGCAGAAACAAAAATTAATCGCCATCGCCAAAACCCGAAAAAAATCGCTACAAAACGAAAAAGCGCCAAGACTAAGTTTTTAAAAAATTTCTACATCAGGCTAAAAATCGTACTCGTATAGTTTACATATGGGCAATTCTACAGAATGTCACGTACATTGATCAATCAATTAAGCTTGTATTTCAGAGAAAATTTAAAATTTTCATTATTTCTTTATGTACTTTTGAGGACCGTAAGTAGCTCTACATGTGGTAAAATATAAAATCTAACCGCATTGATCTGAAATACAAGCTTAGTTGTTTGGTCAACGTACGTGACATTCTGCGGAATTGTCCATATGTTGTGTCCGTAAGGAACACTTCGTGTGCGAGTCAAAGTAGCACTTTTTTTAATTTATTTTTATTTTCTCTCTATATCTCACTGTTATAAGCATAGACTTGCCTTAAGAAGAACTGATGTGTCTAAAAGCTTACAGAAGTATTACGAATGTAAGCTTATTACTAACCGGATTGGAAATAAATTTTTCTGTAAGCTTGCCCTATGTATATTTAGACTTCTTAACTTATTGTACTCGTATACTACAGACAAGCAATATCCTTCTGCTGCAATATAATTACGTGGTATTTGCGCAATATCATTCTCCTCGACTGTAAACTGAACTTACAATTACTTGTGATATAAGAATATTTAAATATTTTCTTAGTCACTATTTTCGACGTCTTCATTTGTGTTACTGCGGAATATAAATGAACTTCAATTACCAAAATTAAAAATTAAGTAGAGTTTAAATCTAAATATATTAAAAAGCTATCCAAAATATAGCTTTCGTGCCAAAAGTATTGAAAACACCCAACCACGAAAAAAAACTGTATCATTTATATGCAGTGCGGTATTTGTTGTTTTTATTGACGTTATTTTTGAATATAATCGACTTCCTATTTCCGTTCTAATGGTCAACATTTTAATATCACTGTACATACATACATACATATAGGAGTATGTACATACATATGTATGTATGTATATGCATTTGCGGAAAGCGACACTGACCCACACACAAATGCATATGCATGCATGTAAAAAATAAAAAATAAGAATATATATCTATGAATGTTTAGCGATGTAGCGAATGTCAATTTTTAGATATTCGCGAATACAAATACAAATATATGAGACAATAATGACGAATACAAATCCAAATACGAATATGAAATTAAAAATTAAGATATTTACACAGGGTTGTTATCTTCTAATTTTTAAAAAAGAGGAGAGCCACTGAAAAGGACTTTCCCATATAAAAGTAGGACAAAATAATTAAAACTGAAGCAAAACTTACCGTTTGCAAAAAGTTTGACTTGAGAACGGCGATAAATACATAACACCTGCAGAGTAACGTTTAAACTAAATTTTTACAGTAAAAAACTGTACAACACACGGAATTTCAAGTAATTAATGAAACAAAACATAAACTCTAACAGCTTTATTCAAAAGGAAAAACTGGGACGAAGTTGTCACAAGTGACGAAATATAGCTAAGACTAAAGGCTGGACATTAAATGAGGACTTTTCCGGACGCCAATTTTTTCGAAGACAGATAACAAAAAAAAAAAAAGAGGAGAACGTCCGGGAAAAAGAGGATGGATAACAATCCAAGATTTACATGTCTACAAAATGGTATATGTACAAAAATAATTATTTAAAATTTTTAATAGAAAAAAAATTGTTGGTGTAAGTTTATGTTGTAAAGTGTATGTTCGTTTGTGTTTAGTCAACTCTAGCTGAGCCCAGCAAACGTATACACTTTTTGTTACCTGCGTTATCTCTGGTAGCACATCCGAATTGGAAGTCTTTGCTCAATGAGTCAAATACTCGTATCCGTTGCATCACTAGTATGTGTATATACACAATTAATATACTTTTATGTTAGGCCGAGTTTACATCTGTGTGTCATGTGCCCAAAAAAAAGCGTAACCACTAATTACTAATGAAAAACTGTTTGATTCAGACATGTATTTATTGATTTAAACAGTTTCCAATCATCTTGTGTTTGATTCTACAAAATTGTCTGGTAGTTATGTATGAAACCATTTAACTTAATAAATACGTGTCTGAATCAAACAGTTTTTCTTCATTTATTAGTGGTTACGCTTTTTTTTTGGCAAACGACACACAGATGTAAACTCGGCCTTAGTTTATATAACAAGCTATGAATGTGCTCAGAGATAAAGTTATTAGAACTAAAATACGTGAATACGTACATACTAAAGGGTGTCCCAACAAGAACGCAAGATTTAAATTTCAAATAAAACACAGATATTTAAAAAAAAATCGTGAAACTTTATTATATCGTAAAGTAGACAAAATGAGGTTATGTGTGGAACAACAAATCGGGCAGATGGCCGCCGCGGCTTTGCTGGCACACACGCGATCTTTTAATGAAATTTTCAATGGCCGTTTTGCATAAATGCTGCAGTATTTTATTAATGCAGCGTCCAATTTCCTCTTTTAAGGCTTAAGTCGTCGTCGGCTTATTCGCGTAAGCCATCGACTTCAAAAAACCCCAACGAAAAAAGTCTAATGGTGTTAAATCGCACGATCTAGGGGGCCAATTCTGGTCTCCAAAACGCGAAACAACACGACCGGGAAATGACTGATGTAGCAATTGAATTGTTTCTCTGGCTGTATGACATGTGGCGCCGTCTTGTTGAAACCACATGCCCTCCAAATTCATTTCTTCAATTCTAGGCACAAAAAAACTAGTTATCATTTCACGATACCGAACACCATTGACTGTTTGCGCTTGACCTGCGTCTGAGCGACATCATCACGTACAGCTGCGACATTTTCGGTCGATCGACCTGGTCGAAGGCGCGTTGTTGTCTTTACATCACTAACAGACCCAGTTTTGGCAAATTTATCCATTAATGTCTTTACAGTTGACTCTTTTGGAGCATTATTGTGACCCCAAATTGATCGCAAATTTGCGAACTGTAAAACTTTCACCATTTTGGTAAAACAATTTCACAATGAGAATGCGTTGTTCATTCGTGTAGCGCTTCATTTTTACTAACCTCGTACCTTCTACTAGCAAACAATAACAATTGTTCAAATGTCAAACAATGACACTTCGAATGGCGCCAAATTTAAATCTTGCGTTCTTGTTGGGACACCCTTTATATATATGTACATATATATATATATATATATATATATATATATATATATATATATATATATATATATATATATATATATGTATATATGTACATTTTTATATTTGGTACCAGTGTTATACTGACCTAGAAAAAAAACCTTTAAAGTTTCTTTAATAAATTTGTATTCAAACTTTGATTTTTTTTTTCATTAAATGTATTGCGTTAATTTTTGCTAAAATTACAATATTAAAAAACAACTGAGTTAACAAATAAGCTCGACATGAGGAATTCAAATATGTAGAATATTGAAGAAATTTTGTAGTAATGCGGGTATATGGGGCTGTTATTCAATTAAAATCCTTTCGACTATATTTAACCAAGGGACATGGTTGGGTAAATATGAGGATTGGTTAAACGTATGGGAATTACAGTGCGTTTTAGTCAAGGTCTATTAATATTGATCGTGCTAGAACCACATGCCGGGTGGTTTCTGTTGTCAATTTTCATGTTGATATCCTCTGTGGTTCGATCTTTTATTTGAAGCTGGTCGATGGAGCCTCGACGTCACCGTTTGCTTTATTTTGATTTTTTGTTGAGTTTTTTCCCTTTTCTTGTTGTTGTTGTTTGTTGTTCAACAATTTTTTTGTGGGCAATAGAAATGGTATTTTAGGTTGGAAGCCAGCCCGTGGGTAAGGATATTTGATATGTTTAGATTCTGTCGGTACATCTTCCACATACCCTTTCATCGCATTATCATTTGCATTTATAATAACGCCTTCCATATTATTTATTGTAGTTGGTTTATTTTCATATCCATACGTAGTCGTCCTGAACTTTATTATCTCGGTTGTATGAGCGATTGTGGATTCATCTCTTATATGCTCCTGAACGTCTGCTTCCGTTTTCTCATTTGGTGAAGAGAATACAGGCAATGGCATCAAGTTTATTTCTCGCACTGTCGCTTCTATCTCATTTTCATCTGTTTGATATTTGATAAAATAAGTATTGTTTGCATTCTCTGAACTATCGTCAATCACTTCTGTATTGAAACGGCTGTAGCGAATTTGTCGAGCATTTACAGAACAAATAAACGAAATAAAAACGATAAACAAAAAACATTTGGAATTATATTTTTTTATTACAAACATTTTCTTTCGTCTTATCGCCACTATTTCAACGAAATATTAAAATATGTAATTTTCTTCATATACGGTTTATTGCTATAGTTGATTAATAATGTTTAGTTATTAATCGAAAATTTATACAAACTAATTTGTTTTCAAGCAGAACCGATGATTTTTATATGAATTTTAATTAAACCCCAAAATACCATAAAAAATTACAAGTACAAATTTTGTTTCCTGATTCATTTTATTATGTTCCAGCTAAATCCTCATTTGAATATTGAACAACAAAACTGAAAGTACAAGATGAAACTCAAGTATTGCACAATATTCTAAGTTTGGATTCAATCCAATAAATTAAATGAGTCGCGGCAAATATTCATTCAATTATTCGGTTATGTGTATATTATATAATACACATACATATTAATAATTATTACTATTATTAATAATTCTAAGCACTAGTTTTGTTTTATTGAAATTTTTACAAATATAGTTAGGCGTCTAATCATTACTTTGTTGAATGTAGGATTTTATGTGTTTGATTAATTACACCTGAACTTGTATTTGGCGTTGACATTATTTTTGTTATGTATGTATGTATGTGCGTTTTCTGCATACATACATACATATGTACATATCGCTCCCCTATTGCAACATAGTCATAACTTAAAAAAACTACTTCGTCAGAAAACGAGTTTAAAGTTTTCAATTTACACACACTGAATGGAAAAAGAAAATTTTATTTTTCTCGCAAGAGCTGATAATATGAATAACGATATGACGATTAGTTCTGCATCATTAACCCGAAAAATAGATTTTTTGAGATATGACTATGTTGCAATAAAGGAGCGACATTTACATAAATTATGTTCTTTGAAAGAAAAAATTATGTTTCCATGAACTGAACTTTGTATTTTTTTTTATTATTTCTAATTACCTAAAAAAGTATTTAGGCAAGTATTTATAAATATATACTCGTATATATATTTTTTATAACTTACCTGATTGTAAAGTCTTTTAAAATCAATTAAATTTAAAAAAAATTCAGATCAAATTTAAAGTTCTCCCAGTATGTACTGTTATTTGGCTGTGGCTGTTATTTCGAGCCTTTTTTTCGATTTTATCTTAAGCGACATGTTATCGAAAATATTCTTTTTTATTGAAATGGAAATTATATGGGCCTACCCATAGTTTAGAATTATCAAAATACAAAAATTTTTGATAACTTTTAAGATACGGGCTGTAAAATTTTATCGTAAGCGACATTTTACGTACAAAAACATATTTGAAAATTTAAAAAAACCCTTCTGAAAAATTTAATTTTTGTCGCTTACGATAAAATCGAAAATAAGGCTCGAATTATAATTTTTTTTTTGATTTCTTATGTTCTCTCTCCCCAAATCGGTTTTATGTAAAAAAAAATATACAAAAAAATTTCATAGCGATAAGTTGTGTTTTAGGGGGTACGTCCGCCCCTCAAAGTTGGCCTTGAAGCCCATTTATTCAATGTTATTTTTTTTTGCATGTGACTATCTTAAAAAAAAACATTTTACAAGAATATGATATATCGCAATATTTTAGCTCTTCTAGTCAACAACATTAGCCTCAAAGAAAGTTTTTTTTTGCTGAAATTAATATTTTAGAAAATAACGAAAAAAATAACCAAAATTATATTTATATGGAAATTATTTATATTAAGCATGCACAATAAGACCTTATATCTATTAAATTATTTCACACATATACTTCGTATAGTCCAAAGAAAACTAAAAAAAAAAAAAAAAGAATTGCATTGAATAAATGGGCTTGAAGGCCAATTTTTAGGGACGGACGCACCCTCTAAAACATAACTTGTTTGTATTTTTTACATAAAACTGAACTGATTTGGGGGTGGGTAGAGAATATAAGAAATAAAACAAATCTCCAAACAATCTCTAATGTACATACAGCAACAACATTAATAATTTCCCTCTCTGTATGCTGTTATTCCACAAATTTTCTGAATACTAAACAATTTCTTAGTTTTTGGGACTCTACATCCTTTCAAGTTTTTGAAAGTGCTGTTTATTGTATTTTTTATAGATATTTTTATATGTACATAATACATATAAATATATGTATATGTTTCTATGTACAGGTCATAGATAATCGCTTAATTATCGTTGTTCGGTATTAATTTCTATTCTATTCTGTCTATTTAAAAAACCAATTTGTATTTTTTCAGGGCTGGTACTAAGTTTTGAATGCATTTAACGTTAAGGTCTCATTAGTTTTTACTTTTCGTTGCCGTTGATTACTGATACCAGCTGTTTCCTTGCACAGAAAAGCAAGGGAACAGCTGGGAATCTGTAGAATTTACTAAACGTAATATAAAAAATATCATTTTCATCCACTAAAACAATATTTTTATCTTCCATTGTTGCAATAATACAAACAATTATACTAGTACATGAACACTTGAAATTTTCAAAGTTAGTGTATTTTATGCAGACTACAATTAACACTAAAATTAAAAAAATCAAAACTAAAGGGTATTTATTTATTTACATTCTATTAGTTAATGTACTTGCTCTGTCTTGGAAACCGTAAAAGGAAAACTCTTTAAAATTTCAAAAATGCCAGTACTAAAAATCATAAAATCATAAAAATCCCAAAACGAAAAATTGCCAAAATGAAAAATGAGCTTAAACGAAAAATATCAGCAAAAATAAAATACATAAGTAAGTAAAAAGGTCGCCGCAACTCGAAAAATCACCAAAACCATAAAAATATGTATGTATGTATTATAAAAAAAAAACAAAAAAAACTAAATTTTTCAAAAATCGAAAAAAAATTGCCAAAACTAAAAGAAGTCGCCAAAAACTTAAAAATCCAAAAAAAAAGAAACAAGCGCCATACGGAAGCCCTCCTTCATGTGCGCGTCAAAGTTTATTGAATTTATTTTTTAACCAATATGTAAATGAAAATTAATGGATAAATTTTGAAAAATCATTCATAAGTGCTCCCAAAGATATGAAGCAAGCTACAAAAAGAGCATTATGCAGGTTTTAAAGAAAACCCAAAGATTTTGATAGATGTAAGCCCATTAACTGTTTATTCCTAGCGTGACTAAGTTTTATAGGTTTTTATGGTTCTATATTGGGTATCTCCCAAATATCTCGTCTTAAGAGCGCGCAGCATGCTATAAAAGCGTAAGTGCATCCAGAAACGGATTAGGTCAATATTGATTGCCCCTCTTTCAATCTAATCTAACGTAATATATGACGAAAATAAAATAATTGGGGGCAAAACAACGTCTTCCGGGCTCAGCTAGTTTATCTATAATTTATTTGGAAATTTCGTA
Organism: Tachina grossa; assembly: GCA_949987645.1. Lineage (NCBI taxonomy): Eukaryota > Metazoa > Arthropoda > Insecta > Diptera > Tachinidae > Tachina > Tachina grossa. Next base: position 172,709,575 of record OX465276.1, on the reverse strand, counting down.
TGCATCATTTGAATAAGGAATTTTTATACATACAATACATACATACAAAAGCTAATCGACGAATATTATAATGACATAAAAGTTAAATAGACTATTTAACAAAATTAGTGGTAAGAATATGTATGGCCTTTAAAAGTCCAAAATACATATATAGTATGTATATTCGTTCAGAATTGGTAAAATTAAATTCCCTATTTAAGTGATTCGCAGTGTACAGACACATACATACGTTTTTTTTTTTTTTGGCAAATATTTACCTCGTCTATCACAACCTTAGCAAACGATTTCCGGTGGAGTTTTCACCACCGGCTTATATGTATGTATGTATCTAAACTTGCTGATTTTGTTTTGCGTGGCGCATTGAGTATGTGCTTATTACTGAATGTTTATTAAATGTATGTACATGTGTATGGGGAGTGCGAAGGCGAATGATTGTTTTTGCATGTTGTTTGTTTGATTTGAGTGGGATTTTTGTCACGTTATCACATAAAATCAGCATAACTTTAATTGCCTTCAATGAATGCATGAAGATGAGAGAATTTTGTGTGGCTTTTTACCGTAAATGTCCATGAGAACCATTCAAGGTGACAGCGACTACAAATAAGGATGTGAACAAATTATATATACAAAAAATCAACAGGTATAAATGAGACGAGAAAACTAAGAACAATTATCAGTTGTTGCAGACTTAGCCAAAGCTACGCATTAATATCATAAAAACAACCAGTGCTAACCAGAATAGAAAATGGCCAAGATCCCAATTGCTCTTGTTTTACTTTTGGTGCTCTTATCTGTATTTAGCACTGATGCCCAAAGACAAAGGACCCGTTCAGGTCGTTTACAACGCAATCGCAAATTGGCACGTCAAGAAGTAGAGGAGCCTATAACTCCATATCCTTCAGCCGATGAATTGAAGCCTGAAATTCCTTTCGACGAAGCAGCTCCTGTTCCTGAGGATGACTCTTCTGTAGTTGAAGTAGGAGGATCCCCTGTTGATGAAAATGCCGAAGGTGCACCAAATGAGCCTATCCCTGATGAAGTTTATGGTCCACCTGAAGTAGCTGTTCTTTACAATACTCCTGATGAAGTATATGGCCCACCAGAAGTCGAAGCAAATCTTTTGCCTGCTGATGTCACTTTGGCCCGTCAAAAACAAAAGCAAGCTCGTTTAATTCAGGTTCGTCGTCAAGCTGCCTACCGTAAAGCTCGTTTGGCTAAATTGCGTGCTTCTAAGTCAAAACGTTCTGCTTAAAACAATCATTAGTGAGAAAATGTCTTTGCTTCCCACATTACCTAGAGGAAATTAAGAAGATTTTCAAAACGTAATAACAATACCGACTTTAACGACTGTTCAATTCATTCAAAATCTTAAATTTAATTTGTTCAAATAAATTTTAAAATACTTCATCGAACATTCTTGAAGCTCGAGTTTTTCTTAGTTTAAGACTAATTGTATCTGCATGAATTTTTAGGGTTCCGTACCCCAAAAGGTGAAAAGGACCCCTATTGTTTTCGCTACGCTGTCCGTCACACGGTATTTTCTCAGGAACCGTAAGAGCTACGGTCCTGAAATTTGGACAGAGTATGTAGAACCTTGGCCGCTACAACAACAAATACATGAGAATTAAAAATTAAAGGGTGTTCCAAAACGAGCAACGAAAAATGTTAAAATCCCATGTAATATACATACAATTGTATGTATATATGTATATTGGAACTTGTAATTTGTAAAATTAGTGTATTTTTACCCTACGTCTATACCTGATATATTTTTGTCATGACAAATGTCACATTCCATACATGAAAAACAGCTAAAAAAAAATTATTTTTCAATATACAGTTTGACTTTTGTCATGATAAAAATATATCAGGTATAGACGTAGGGTTATACAGACTACAACAAATAACACTAAAATTTAAAAAAATTTAAATTAAAGGGTGGTCCATCAGTTAATGCAATTTTGACTATGTAATTTTGACAACTTGCTATATCTTGGAAACCGCAAGAGGCAAACACTTGAAATTTTCAAAAGAGGTAAAACTAAAAAATCCGAAAATTATAAAATCGCCAAACCAAAAAAAAATCGCCAAAAATTAAAAAAAATCGCCAAAACGAAAAAAATCGCCAAAATAAAAAAAAATTCCAACACTAAAATAAATCGCCAAATTCGAAAAAATCGCACAAATGAAAAAAATCGCCAAAATGAAAAAAAAAACGCCATAATGAAAAAAAAATATCGCCAAAACGCGAAAAAGGCGCCAAAACCAAAATAATTGTTTATATGAAAAAAAAATCGCCAAAATGAAAAAAATCGCCTAAATTAAACAAAAAATCGCCAAATTGAAAAAAACGCCAAAAATCGATAAAAAAATCGCCAAAACGCGAAAAAGGCGCCAAAACTAAAAAAATCTCCCAAATGAAAAAAACGCCAAAATGAAAAAAATCTCCAAAATGAAAAAAAAAATTGCCAAATTGCAAAAACGCCAAAAACAAAAAAAAATGCCAAAACTATATATTATATAGCTGAAGTTTGTATTAAATTACATATTTAGTGTTCGTACGGAACCCTTCGTGCGCGAGTCAGAGTCGCACTTTACTGAATTTATTTACAATACACATTTAAAAAAAGAGATTTGTAAAAATTAAAAAAAAAAACAATAATTAATTTCAAACTGATACGTAGTCGTACCAGGCGTGTGCCGATATTCTCAAAAAATAAACACATTTCGTTTACTTGTTGAAGAAAGGATAACCTTGTTGGAGAAGTGCCCAGGCTTAAGTAAGCGCTTACTATATTCTTAACAAGTTTTCGGAGTATGGTCACACCTTAAGACATTGAAGTTTCTTGGTTAAAAGTTTATATTCCATGTGATAAGGATTATTATCGAACTCCCTGTTTTTTAGCATTTGCCATATCTTCGCGTGAAAAATTATTTAATGCAGCGACACCTACATTTGATGCCTTGACCCTTTATAGCTCAACATCGGGAAACTAATTTTATTTAAAATATTTTAAGACCTCGTAGTATAAGCAAAACAATATCTTCTGCTAGGATTTATTGAAATTTCATTTTTTTAGGCGAATATGGGTTAATGATTCGTTAGTAGCACTGGTGACATAGTCAATAGTATATCAGTTCTGTTTTAATAAACATTTTTAAAAATGTTTACTGAACTTTAGTGCATTTTACTAAATCGTGTTCGTTTACCCAAAATACAGTAAAAGAAAATACAAATTGAGAGAACAAAGTGACAGTTCTTGCCATAGTATTTTTCAAATTTTTACTGCAGAAATTTGTCGTAGTAAAGTTTAATAAGATAAAAACATATGATTCAAAACGTAAACAAACAAAAATAAGCAAACGAAAAGTGTATAAAAAATTACAAAAATTTAAAGAAAAATTTAATCTTACTAATTTTTACTATTTTTCCGTTCGCGTACTTTTTTCGGCAACACCTCTTTTAGAGAGTAAATTTTAATATTTTCGCAGTAATTACTGCATTTACTGCATTTTACTACAAAAGTAAAAAAAAACACACTTACTTTCTATATGGTATAAACTCAATCCCTGGATTTAAATTTTTGTAATCCCGGAATTGTTTATAAAAATAAATTAATCATTACTTTCGCCCATGTGAAGATAGTAACCGTGGCAACACAATATTGATCTTTCATATTTGTTTGTTTCATTCTTTTAATATTGTCAATGAAAATGTGTTTCAAAACAATGTGTTTTCTCCTTTTCATGATAATAAGCAATATAAGCAATATTTTTACAGTGTTAATAGTAATATATTAAATAATAAAGGTATTCACGTCAACTCTTGCAAGTGTGTAAAATGCATAATTGCATTTTCTGACGTGAGCAACCCATTTCGTTTAGGTGTCGATGGAGTCAATCACAATATGATTTTGGGATCCCGTAATCCCGGAATTTGATTTTTTAAATTCCCGAATCCCGGAATTCGCCAAAACCAGTCCCGATTGGCTTCCCTAATATTAACGTACATATGTACATATGTACTCGTACATCCATATGTACTTATTTATTACTTTGTTATGGCTGTGTCCGGCGCCTGGCAATATATTGACGTAGTTGTTGACTTTTTTCTTGGGTATAACCCAAAACCACAAAGAAATAAATCCCAGGTGAGAAATTTAAATATTCTCAATTTATTCGCTATGAAATCTGTATTTGAACAGGGATGCCATTCCAATTCAAAATAAATTTGTGCTTGCAACCTTTCATACACTAGTTTAAGACTTACCTTTGAGTCTATGGGCTAAAAGTTTATTCATAAGCATACAAATTACGAGTACATATATTCATACATACTATATGTATGTATTTATTCATGTATGTGCATAAATATAAAAATAAAACAATATGAAACACACAAAATTAAAGCTATAAAGCTGATGTTTGTTAGCCATACCTTAGTTTCTGACGTACTACTTTCAAGCAACGTTGCCAGAATGACAAAAATGTTTCTGAAGAAAATGATTCGTTTTAAAAACTTTTGTTTGCGACCGACATGAAAAAAATTAATAACTATTTTCATTTCTCTTTAAATATTCATCTAACTAAAAAGTACAACACACAATTTTAACATTTTCTCTGTAAACCGGTCCAGCTAAATAAACGTTTGCTTGCTAACGGGCAATTATTATAGCTTTGATTTTTTGAATTGGCAGGCAACGCTTTCTTTTGGAAAACTTTAAACATATTGCAGCAAACTATTCAAACTATATTATTGTTTGTTTATGTGAATAATACCAATATGCCCATAATGTTATTAACACTATAATAGCAAAAATTAAAAAGAACCCCCCGAATATTTCTAGAAAAGATGTGAAATCTTCTAAACGGCTGGTCCGATTTTATTAAAACAGCTAAGAACCTTCTCGATGAAGTCACCTTTCAAACATAAAAAACTAAATCCAAATCGGTCCAGCCGTTTGGTCTGTACGTGTACCCGTACAGACACACAGATACACAGAGACACAGATACACAGGCACACACTGCAAACTTATAACACCCCCTTTTTTGGTCGTGTTAAAAATATAAACGACTTATGCCTTCACATAGGAAGCAGCAGCATGGTTAACAACGAAAAACTCGAATGCCAACCAAAACACACAAGGCTGATCGCACTTAAGAAATAATAATGATGACGCGAGAGCTGGTTGGTTGTCAGTCAGATTTTTCTAGCGATAAATAAATTTATTGGCGGCTTTTATGGTTATTTTTTCTAAATAAAATTGAGCTTTAAAGTTTTTGTAATTCAGAAAAAGTAGTTTGTCTCGTTTGCAAGATATTAAATCAATTTGATTTTAAAGACTTTTCTTATATTAATTATAGTAATTAATGCGTTTTGAATATGGATGAGAAATATTTACAAGAAATAATTTTTGGCGGTTTTTTTTCTACTTTTGACGATTTTCTGCTAAATTTTAATACGATTATTTCTCAAAAATTTATAATTATATAAAAAAGTGTTATAATAAAAACAAATTTATTATTTAAGAAAAACTATATAAAATTGATTTTGGCGCTTTTTGGCGATATTTAAAAACAAATTTGGCGAAATAGATCGGAAAAAATCTTACAACCCTGGTCCACAGCTGCTTTACGGCTGATCCAAACTACCTATTTTTGATTAGAGCGACGCAAATACGAGAAAATATTTTGTCCCAATGTGACTAATTTGGTAACGCTGGTCGCCATATATGTACATATGTATGTACATATATTGTTAGCTTTGGGATGAGTAACTGAATTTGAGGGCTTAAATCTGTTTGTTTACAAAAAGAGATGAGCGTTAAAAAAGAAAATTAATTAAGATTTGTATTTATAAATAAGAGATGTGTTGAGATCAATTTAGTTTGTCCACAAGCGTGAAAGTATACATTTTATATAAAATAAGACCCGCGAAGAATCACTTAATTCGAGAAAGTATATTTTTGTGGAGAGAAATTGGTTTCGTACACAACGTTTTTTTGTCGTATTAACAACAAAATAATATTTATTTAATGGCTACTAGTTTTAAAAACTACCAATTGTGTGTTGTATTAATAGCACTATTACTCATCTGTACTGTTGGAGGACAAAGACCTTCATTTGCTGGCAGTCGTCCTCCAAATGGATTAAATCAAAAAGATAAATATCATTCAACCACTCCCCCGAACACTGGTATAGAAAACCGTTTTGGCAGCGCAGATGTCTCTAATATTACAAATCAAATACCTTTTGGTCAGCCCCAAAATCCTCCAGTAGGTTACCCCGTCGTGTTACCAGAACCTTCATATACAGCGCTAAATTCACTGAAACCGATCAACAATATAGAGACATCTGTGGTGTTTGAAGATCGTTTCAGCGACACAAGTTCCAACAAAACAACATTGCAGTCATCATCGACATTGTCTACTACTCAACCACATGGAGTGCCATTAGATGCTCACGGTGATCAATTGTTGATTGACCAATTAAATCAAACTCCAATAGACAAGAGACCCTTTTGGTTTATTAACTATCAAGCGATAGAAGCACAAAGAAATGGTACTGCCAACAACTTTGTAGGAGTTCAAGGTTCAAGAGGTTCCTTTTTTGGTTAAATTAATTTAATTAAATTTATAATTGCCATAGTATTAATTTTACTTTAAGTATATATCAAAATTAATTAAATTCACTATGAAAAATTCCAATTGTTTCTTATCAGTTATTTAAAAAATTATAAAAGTGCAAAAAAAAAAATAAACAACATATTTTTATTACATACATACATACATATATACATAAGTGCCCTTAATTATGAAAATGGTCTAAGTCACATATTTCTTTCGTCGAGATATTTAGTAGATTACATTTGAACAAATCAAACAATATTTTTATATTATGTAAATATTTATTAGTTTTTATAGGATTTATTTAATATTTCGAAGCAAAAATCCATATGACTTAGATCACTTTCATAATGAAGGGCACATATGTATGCACATTTAAACATTTAAACTATTGCGTTTCACTAAAGAAACGAGAAAAAGATTAAACATTTCTTGAAGTTGATTTTGTGAGAAACTACGTACATATGTATGTACATATTTCTTTTTGTCATATTTGAAAACAGACAGAGTATAGAAGATAATTTTTGCTTGCTTTTGTTACAATTTAAAGCTCTTGGGTGGCCTATTCGATTATCACTGTTAAAGCTTGTTTCCCCTTTAAAGAAATTGATAATACGAGTTCTTCGAACTGTGAAACTTTCCAGTATTTTGCCTATATCAGCATACGATTTTCCTTGATTTTGCAGGTGCGCTATTATTTTGCGCTTAGATTCGACGGTTTGTTTCTCTTTTGAACTCATTTTTATTTTTAAATTTTTATAGGAAGAAGAATGCCCCGTTGGCAGAGATAACGGACGTATTATAAGATATAGTAAATGCAAATAAAAAAATATTTGTTTTGGAATAGTTTCCAGATCTCTGAAAATTTAACCATAAGCAAGATTCCTGCATGGGTGTACCAAAACTTTTGTGCGACATAATTATGACTTTTTCTGCTACATGTGTTATGAAAGAACGGTTCAGTGTATTTTAATTAAAAAGAAAACAATAATATACCTTTAATCAGTGTAGGAGGTATTTTTTTTATCAAAATTGTTTAAAAAAATTTATAAGGAATGGTTTTAAAATAGTAATAAGGTCGAAAAGTATTGCTGTGCCAACAGTTATGAGCGGTACTGTATGTACATTGTACAATCCCAGAAATTGTATTCTGGAAAATTTAAAAATGTGTTTATTTTTATAAGCTTATACTTTCTTTCAAATTATTTTCCCTCTTGTTACCAGTTTGATTTTTTTTAATAAATTATTTTATTCGGTAGGGTACTTATTTATACTATAAGTATACTGGAAATAGTATCATATCTTTGTTAAAATTTCAGTTAACTTAAAGCATTATGGTTAACCAGAAAAGAGTCACAGGTGAATAAAAAAGCTAACTCAACTCAAGTTTCCGACAAACACAAGTTGGCTTATGGCAAACTAATTGAGGGTGGCGTTGGCTGAAGTAGTAAGCACGTTGACTACAAAACCGAAGGAACTGGGTTCAATTCCTGTATCCAACAGTCATTAAATAACAATACTGCGCATTTTTCTGATGTGCATTAGTGTTCCTTTGTATCAGTTGTTGTACGAAATTTCAAGCGATGAAGGCATAGTCACTGGTCATTGAACTATACCGACATCAGCAGATACTAATCCTAATGTAACATCAGAGCGCCCTCCTTCGTTCTGTAGCAGAATCATCGGCGAAGTAAAATAACCGATAAAATGGCTACCAACCACAGATTCAAAAAATATTTTAATACGCCTCATTTAACACCAGAGGTGCTGCAACACAGCATTAAAACGTGCAAAAAGCAGAGTTGTAAAAGAATGAAGCTTTTCTCTGTCTCTTCCTTCAACGCGTGTCTTTTATATCAATATCCCGTTCCGAAAGAAGGTAACACCTATTAATAGTAGTAGGCATTCATTCCTGAGTGCCACTTCTCTTAAAAAAATTAAGAGGAGACTTTCAGTTATCTAGCCGGGCATAATCAAGCTGTTCTCAAAAAACAGCTTTAGCACCATAGCATTTTCAAATAAAATTTTCTTAGTTTTCTAGAGAATAATGCTTTTTAATTACAATATTACGAAGATTTTTATTAAAATTTAAAAACTTGTTTAAACATATGAAGGAAGGGCTTATTGTAATAACATCATAAGCCACCTGAATTGAAAAACTGGATTTTGTGTGTTTTTCCAATTGATACATCCCCTCAAAAGATTTAAGCAATTTTTGACATCTTAATTCATAAAGTCTTTCTGTGATTCCAATACATTTCACACAAATACACCTCGTCAGAAAAATTTATTGCAATAGTGTAAAAAATAACGCTTTTACAAGCAGTTTTATAAATCAGTTAGTTGTAATGTTTATTATTATGTTTTTACCTTCTCCTGTAACACAGAAAAAAAAAACAAAAAAAGATTCAGTTCAAAAATTAATTAGTTTTCAACCAATCACGGAAATTGTAGTATTAACTCATCCATTTTAATTGTATTTTTTTTTTTGATTTTTCAATTAAAAAAATATTACATTAACTAAAAATTTAATTGATATTTTTTTTAAGATTTAATTAAAATTTAATTGAAATATTTTTAAAGATTGAATAAAAAATTAATTGAAACATTCCTAAAGATTCAATTATAAAACTAATTAAAAATTTTAGAAGATTCAATTAAAATATCAAAAACTCCAAAAATAATTAACACATGTATCTATGTATGTATGTACATAAATATAAAAAAAAATCCTAAAATGGAAACATTTGTTTGGTGCATGATATTGCTTTTGAATTTAGAATGGTACACAAAAGTATATACAATGGCCGTATTCGGTGTTTTATGGTCTTGCGTGAGTGTAAATGCAGAATATTGCAGTTTTTGTTTCGATTGTGTGTATGTATGTATGTATACTTCGCAGGACCATTTGCATCAAACCCCGAATAACGCCAATGCAATAAGTTTACCATCCAGGTTTCGTCTATGAATGAATAATATTTATGTATTTAAAATACAAATACAAAATACGTATTTGTATTTCAAATACGTGTTTCAAATATAGGGTGTTTTTTTCAGGGGTATAGAACTTCGAATTGAAATAAAACACAAGAAAATCGTTTTAATGTCCATCAATTTGGCTTTATTGGAAGGATAATCTTATGCCATTAATGTTTAAATATGATTTCGGGCATGTGGCCGCCGCGGCTGGCTCGAATAAGCCAATTCTACAGGTCCAATTTTCAACCACTTTTTTGAGCATATGGGGCCGTATGTTGGCAATAACGCCACGAATGTTGGCTTCCAAGTCCCCTAACGTTTCTGGTTTGTTGGCGTAGACGAGCGACTTCACATATCCCCAAAGAAAATAATCCAATGGTGTCAAATCACACGAAATTGGTGGCCAATTGACAGATCCATTCCGCGAAATTATGCGCTCATCGAATGTTTCCTTCAATAAATCGATTGTGACGTGCGCTGTGTGGCATGTAGCGCCGTCTTGTTGGAACCACAACTCATCCACATTTATGCCATCCAATTCGGGAACAAAATAGTCGGTTAGTCGGCTCCAATTGCTGTGCACGGTGGCGAATCGATTCATTCGGGTCCTCTTCAACAGTTTGCTCTACAGCGGCAATTGTTTCTTCGGTGCGCACTGTTCGACGTCTCTGCGGATGCGTATTATCACATAGAGTAAACGTAGTGCGAAAACGATCCATGGTTAACCGAATTAATTGCTCTGATGGACGATTATGTCGACCATAAAATCGACGGAGCTTGCGGTAAACTTCGCGAACTGAACCATTATTTTCGAAATAAATTTGCACGATTTGCAAGCGTTGTTCTTTTGTCAACCTGTTCATGATAAAATGGCAAACCAAACTAAATATTAATCACTTGACAGCTGACAAAATGGCCGCCAGTTAAAAAAGTGATGCCAACTTAAAGTTCTATACCTCAATAAAAAACACCCTTTACATGTAATCGTATTGCAAATACTGCCCAACCCTGATTGCACATACTAAATATGGTACATACATATTATGTATCTATGTAAGCCTGAGTTTACATCTGGCATTTCATGTGTGCCATGTGCCCAAAAAAGCGTAACCACTAACTACTAACGAAAGCCTGTTTGATTCAGACACGTATTTATTAAGTTAAACAGATTCATACATAACTAATAGACAATTTTATAGAATCCAACATGATTGGAAACTGTTTAAATCAATAAATAAATTTCTGAATCAAGTCTTATTGCTAAACTGATTAATTTGAGGGAGAGAGAGGCGAGACGAAGAGAAACATTTCTTTTCCCCTCGTCGATCTTTCCTTACAAACTAATCACTTAGCAATAAGTCTTGAATAGTGTAAGTGGTTAAGCTTTTTTTTGGCACATAGGACACAGAGTTTAAGATCATATAGTTTTTTAAATACCAAAGCTAAACAAGACGAAAAGTGATGAACTTTTCTCAGAAAAGAAATCACTGTAAATTATATGAGTTAGCTCACAAAAATCCCAAAGGGATGCAAAATTGATTAAAAAAATAAGACAAGTACAAAAATGAAGCATCATTCATATCATAGGAAATAAATTCGTGATTTTCAGATTTATTTACTTAATTTGTTGTTTTATAAGCATATAGGGAATATTTTAGTTACATATTTGGCTAATTTCCACCGTTTTCCAAAGAAAATCTGCCTTACCAAGCTTGATAGTTGGCAGTATAAGCGAAAGGTTGATTCGACAAAAGGTATTGCTGAGACTGAGCTGTATAAGGAGAAGATATAGGCGAAGAGATAGCAACTCTAGCTGCGTTAGCTTGCGCGGGTGCAACCAGCAAACGTTGGGAGTTTTTTGTTTTCTTTTTTTGCACTAAGCGAGATGAACTTTTCCTGTTTGCTTTTCTTCTTTTTGTAAGTCTTGAAACTTGTTGTTCGTCTGAAGGAACTTCTTCAGCTGGCTGAAATTCTTCGGCATCGGGGTTGGGTGCAAATTCTTCGGGAGCACCTTCTGAGGGCAACTGATCAGCAGGAGATTGATCAGCTTCGGGTGGACCATATACTTCATCGGGTGGGCCATATACTTCATCTGGTGTGTTTCCCTCTTCGAAAGGAATTTCTGGTTTTAATTCGTCAGCAGTGGGGTACGGTGTTACAGCCTCTTGTCTAGCTAAAACACGTTTTTGCTGAACTGACGATCGTTGTCTTAAGGGCTGCGGTTTTCTTGCAGTAAAGCGTTGACGATATCTCGGGGGCTCCGCTACACAAGCCACAATGGCCAACACCAAGACAACTACTGAAATCTTTTTCAATTGGATCATCGCAACTACGTTATTTAAACCTTAAAAAATTTGTTCCTATCCCCACTGATTCTAAATAATAACTGATTTATTTTCAAACAATTATTGTTTATTTTATACGAGTATGCGAACTAAACTTATTTATCAGAAGCAGTTTATTTAAGGGAATTTTAAATAAAATTCAAATTTTTTAAACACACACATACATACATAATCATGTCCATGCATAGCCAAAAAAAAACCAAGCACTTAATATTTTCTTATAGTACTTCTTATGTATTAATGTATAATGTCTGAACAGTACATAACTGATGTAGAAAGCGGGAATAACCACGCAAACATGTAAATATATCTACTCATGTACATACATACATATGTACATACATATCTTTGAACACATACACCTTCACATAATTAATAAATAAAAATTAATTACGCTATTAAAATATGTGGTGCGACACATTGTTTTAGTTGTTATATCCGTGGAATATCAATGAGTTTTAACATAAATATATATCTACATACATGTGTATGTACTCGTACATTAGTGTGGGTAAATTTTTTTTTTATCAACAGGCGTCTAGCAAAAATTAAATTTACACAAAATTCTAAGAATATTAGCTTAAGAAAATAGGGGTATAAAATCAAAACCTAGCTCCCGACGACAGGCATCCAAATTCAAGCTATTCGTTAGGTAAAAACAATTCTCTGGCCAAATAACAAAAGTAACATTTAAAAAATTTTCGCTTCTGATTTCCGTGAAATTTTGTATCTTGCAATATTTCGCAAACTAGAACGCTTAATGATTCGAGATTTTGCACTAATAGTAGTTATGTATGCCTTAGTCATCATTCCTACAAAATTTCATCAAAATCGGAAGCGAAAATATTCAAAATGTTACTTTTGTTATTTGGCCATTTTAACGAACGAAAAGTCTGAATTTTGATGCCTCTCGGCGGGAGTCGGTTTTGATTTATGACCTCTAGTTTCTCAGGGCAATATTATTAGAATTTTGTGTAGATTTAATTTTTGGTAGACGCGTTGCTTTTTTTCTCACTCTAATGTACATACATACATACATACATATGTACATATTTACAACATTCATATATGTACACACAAATCATACAAATTTGTAGTTCTAAAGGCTTGTTCCTACAACAGAAAAAAAGTAATAATTGTTAAAAATGTTTAAATGAAATGGTCAAAACGAGTCAGAGACTATCCATACATACATATGTATGTATGCACACATGTAAATACATATGTGAATGTGTATGTATTTATATTCAGGGCTATCATGAATAAAATTCCAAGTGAAATTTCTCCCTTTTCCAATTATAATTTTTTGTTTTCCCTATTACTTGCTATTAGCCCTGATTATATCAAAATGTTGAATGCCAAGATGGAATATAAGGTATCTATGTAACTCCATTCATAGACGATATTTTTAAAATAGAATAACTTTAAGCGGCGCATTGCTGAATCGACTTTGCGAAAATCGTATCACAGATTCTTCTTTAAAACTCCATTTTTCGTAAATTTTACGATTACATATGTATGTACATACGCACATGTAATATAATTTAACGCAGAATACAGAAGTTAACAATTAAAAGTCATTTGACAACTATTTCTGTTGGTTGTTCATTCTATATTATTTTTAATGCTAGAAACACAACTGGGACGAAAGATTTTTGTTTGCGGTTTTCAAACTTATTATGTTTGTATATTGTGATTCTCAATATAGTATTAAGAGTCTTACTATAAACATTCGGAGTTTGTTAGCTAAAGTCAAATATTTTTTGGGTTGAATTGAGATCTACCATACCATGTTCTAATATTATAATAATATTGTTAATACGGCCACACTATTATTTTATATAATAGTATTTTTTTAATCATATATTTGTTGGTAGATATTTTGTTTAAAACAGCTGTGCGTCAAATCCGAAATGAAAATAAATTAATCTTGTTGAAATAAAATGCATAAATACAAAAAATGCACACACGTCTGTTTTGTTTATACTTTATTTATTTAGTTACCACGACGCGTGCACTACCTACAGCTTACAAACGAAACACTGAACTGACAGAAGAACTTCACGTTTGGGGCCGGTCAATTGGCCGCCTAGACCGTGCGATTTAACGCCATTAGACTATTTTTTGTGGGGCTACGTTGAAGCTCATCTCTAACGGTTAACACACTGGAAAACTGGAGAAATCATGCCTAAATTGGACACAGCGTATGAACCATTTCAGACATATCCGCAGTCAAAACTTACAGGAAATCATCTTTAAATATTGAATTATATATATAATTCTTTCAACTCAAATAGAGATTTCATACATTTCTTTAAATTTTATGTGTTTTTTTACATCAAATCGGAAAGCTCTTAAAAATCACTTCTTAATACAATTAACAAATTAGTTTTTGTTACTGTGCTATCTTTTGCTCCGAGTTTTAGAGCAATCGATTTACATTGCAAACATATTTGTAAATAGTTGTAGTAGTAGTATTTAATTTTAACATTAAGAAAAAATACTAGGTTTTAAGTTTAGATATGTATGTATGTATGTAATCTTCATATGTTTGTAGGTATGTAGGTACGCATTTGTTTTTATTGTTTTTATAATTTACAACTTAAGCAAGATGTGCAACTAGCTGCAGTGAATAATCAATCTATGGATAACTTAATACATTATTTTTGTTCAGCGAGATATTTATGAGCACGTAGGGGCCGCCATCAAAGTTCATCGTTAATATGTGAGTATGTAATTATATTTGTTCTTGCTTCCAAATACGATGAACTGATACGTTGCATGTCTACTTAAGTTAACCAAAATTTGTTTGCCATTGACACTTGTTGGCAAAATAGCAAATTGAAGAATAACAAAAAAAAAACAAAAAAACGAGAAAAAATAATTTAATGTCAAACCAATCATGATAATTCAACATTGTAGTATAAAAGCCAAATAATTCAACCACGAAAACATCATATCACTAACAATTTGCAATTGAAAAGCAACACCAGCAGTAGCAGAGTTTCAGAATTAAAGTCGTTAACATGGCCAAGTGTTACGTAATTATTGCTGTTATTAGTATAACATTAGCTTTAGTATCCGCTGAGCCTCCGCGGTTTAGGCTATTGAAACTTTTGGCAAACTTGAGAACACAAAGCAATAGAAAGCTGTCTGCCCGACAAGAACAAGCACCAGATGTGGCAGCCCCTGCTACGCCTTATCCACCATCTGGTGTTACACCGGAAATAGCATTTGATTTGCCAACTGAAACTGAAGCTCCTTTATCCGAACCGGATCTAAATTATGGACCACCAGAATCAAACCCAAATGAAACGTACCTTCCACCCGAGCAAACGCCTGATAAAACCTATGGTCCTCCGGAACATACTCCTGATCAAACTTACCTACCACCAGAAGTAGAAAATATTAATGCAATAGATGAGCCCAACAATACTTACATTCCACCTGCAACTGCTATCGAAGAACCTAAAACCGAAGAACTTCCACCACCTGCCAACAATTTAATTCAACCCAAAAAAGTATCTAAGCCTCATTCAATATCATTACATTCTCAACGCTCTCGTTCAGCTTCTTTGCGCATTCGCAGTGCACCAGTGCAACAAATTTTCAATACAGAGGAACTCGTGCATTTATAACCGGTTCTCATTTACACTTTGCATAAAAAGTGTTGCAATATCTTAATTTACAGATAAATAAATGCAGGACCACAAATATTACTATAAGCCATATAGCAGTTCCGTACTCACTATTATTATGAGTTCTGTACATTTCGATCTGTCTCATCAAACCGACAAATACATACACACATAGTATTAATTAATACTCGTATGCTAAGTTATGTAATTAATGTAAAATGGATGTTATTGCACTTTTCTACGAAATTTTTTTGTTTATGATTATTGTTTATATAGCGAGTTACAGAATACGGGGGCTGAACCACTTAAATTTCTAATTTTAGAACGCCCATACTATATTTTTAAATTTTTTGTCGACAGCTAAAACTTTACCACCATAAAACAGAGCACTTTCTTAAGTTAAAAAAAAAATAGAACAATGACATAGAAGTTTAGTGAAAGACCAAAGTCACAAAACTGTGCTCCGATACTTAAAATATACTGAAAACCACCCGCTCTAACTCCAACCGAAAAGAGAAAAATCTTAAGAATTGCATAAAACTTTGCTCTTTCAGCATCAAAAGAAAGGTCTAAGCCTGATATCCACGGTAAAAAGAGCGATTGCAACCTGTGAATACCTGAAGTCAAAGAAACTGGAGAAAAATTGCTAGAGATCATATGACAACAGGGGACATTAAAGGAAGAGGCCATGCTAATGCTTGGCGTACTGTGGTTTTTACTGACGAAAAGACAATTAATATTTTCAAAATATAACAAGTATTTATACAAAAAAAAAAAAAAAAAATTAAAAAACCCGACAGCGACCAACTTTGAACCGTTAAATATGCTAAGTGGTCATTCAAAATGAAAAATCATAAGAGAAACCTAAAGATGATTTTACAATACCTGTCGAATGAAACCGCCGACTTCTTGTTTACATAAAGGCGTCTGTTGGCCGCCATATTGAATTTTGACAATTGACACAATAAGACACAATAAGACAAATCGATTGGCACAAGAATCAACAAATTCGGTACACACATACATACATGCATATACTGATAAACATAATACCCTTTCTTTGCGTTGCGCCGTCGGGTAAAAAAGTAAAGCTTTTTAGGGTTCCGTACACCAAAGGTGAAAAGGGACCCTATTGTTGTCGCTACGCTGTCCGTCTGTCGGTCACAGGCTATTTTCTCAGGAACCGTTAGAGCCATGGACCTGAAATTTGGACAGAGTGTGTAGAACTTTGGCCGCTACAACAACAAATACATGAGAGTTAAAAAGTAAAGGGTGTTCCAAAACGAGCAACGAAAAATGTTAAAATCATATGTAGTATATATACAATTGTACATATGTACCTATGTATGTATATTGACACTTGAAATTTGTTAAATTAGTGTATTTTTATACAGACTCCAACAATTAACACTAAAATTTAAAAAATTTAAATTAAAGGATGTTCTATCAGTTAATGCAATTTTGACTACTTAATTTTGACAAATTGCTATATCTTGGAAACCGTAAGAGGCAAACTCTAGAAATTTTCAAAAACGGTAAAACTAAAAAATCCCAAAATTATAAAATCGCCTATGCGAAAAGAATAGCCAAAATTAAAAAAAAAATCTAACACTAAAACAAATCGCCAAAACCGAAAAAATCGCCAAAATGAAGAAAAATCGTCAAAATAAACACGTAAAAGCGCCAAACCTAAAAAAAATCGCCTGTATGAAAAAAATCGCCAAAATGAAAAAAAACGCCACAAACCAAAAAAATCGCCAAAACCAGAAAAAAGTGCCAAAACTAAAAAAATCGCCAAAGCCGAAAAAACGCCAAAACTAAAAAAACGCTCAAAACCGAAAAACACCCAAAAACTAAAAAAAAAATTCAAAACTATATTTTATATAGGCTAAAGTTCGTATTGAATTAAATATCTGGTGTCCGTACGGAACCATTCGTTCGCGGGTCAAAGTCGCACTACACTGAATTTATTTTAAATCGCCCTCACAACACAAGGATTTAGTTGTGGTCTGAGCTGCAATAACGTATTCCGTCATTTGGAATTTTAAAGTGCGAAAATGACTGAACAAACTTGCAAAAGTATTTTACAGTTACCTTTCAATGAAGTAAATGGAAGAAAAGCAATGTGACGATAATGAATCTCTAATTCATGCCGTTAGAGATTCCTGGAATGAGATTTCTTTGGAATATTTGAAGTCATTTTATAATTTTCTAAATAGAAGTATATTCATTATTATTGAATTATACAATAATAAATTTTTAATTAAAATTATTTAAGTTTCTAATCATATGAACGAAAAAAAATTAAAATTTCCGTCTTTTTCTGGAAAAGGTACTTTAAAGCCTGGATCACACGATTGGCACAATATACCAATTTTCGTTGGCTCACTGCAATAAAGTCATAAGTAATAAGCCATTATTACTTAATTAATTCTTGAATAACCAATGCAGTGTGATGCAGTTATGTATGTAATTATATATCAATTAGTTGAGAAATAAGGCAAATTTACTTTGTTACTTATGAATTTATTTCAGTGAGCCGACGAAAATTGGGACATTGTGCCAATCGTGTGATCCAAGCTTAAGACACTGTTGAAACAAATTTTATCTTTCGTATTGAATTAAATATCTGGTGTCCGTACGGAACCATTCGTTCGCGGGTCAAAGTCGCACTACACTGAATTTATTTTAAATCGCCCTCACAACACAAGGATTTAGTTGTGGTCTGAGCTGCAATAACGTATTCCGTCATTTGGAATTTTAAAGTGCGAAAATGACTGAACAAACTTGCAAAAGTATTTTACAGTTACCTTTCAATGAAGTAAATGGAAGAAAAGCAATGTGACGATAATGAATCTCTAATTCATGCCGTTAGAGATTCCTGGAATGAGATTTCTTTGGAATATTTGAAGTCATTTTATAATTTTCTAAATAGAAGTATATTCATTATTATTGAATTATACAATAATAAATTTTTAATTAAAATTATTTAAGTTTCTAATCATATGAACGAAAAAAAATTAAAATTTCCGTCTTTTTCTGGAAAAGGTACTTTAAAGCCTGGATCACACGATTGGCACAATATACCAATTTTCGTTGGCTCACTGCAATAAAGTCATAAGTAATAAGCCATTATTACTTAATTAATTCTTGAATAACCAATGCAGTGTGATGCAGTTATGTATGTAATTATATATCAATTAGTTGAGAAATAAGGCAAATTTACTTTGTTACTTATGAATTTATTTCAGTGAGCCGACGAAAATTGGGACATTGTGCCAATCGTGTGATCCAAGCTTAAGACACTGTTGAAACAAATTTTATCTTTTTTTGTTGTTGATATCTCTGTGCTGTTCAATAAATACGAGTACTATTTCCGTTGGTAGTAAGATGTCAGCTACAGGATACAGAAAATTTAGAGATAAAGTGTAATTAAAATCTAATCATCTTTTCGGGAGTGTACATGTTAACATATTTAAATGATTTATACATACTTATACAAATGTACAAAGTATGTACCGAGAAAAAAAATTACAAAAATGGCTTCAATTGGTTCAATTTATAGTAAACATGTAAGATTTTTACCAAAGTCTATGGGAATGTAAACATATTGCTCTTCATTAAAATGAATGAATCGAACCAATGCATGTTCTCTGATTTGAAGGCGTTTTTCCATAGGTTAAAAACAATATTTATCATATGTAAGTCGGTGATGAACCGCTGCAGGGAACATCCGTGCTTTTAAAGCTTTTTATATGTTAATTTTCATCACTTCTCTTGCATATACTATGTAAATTCACGAACAAATCATTAGGATTTTTTTTACAAAAAAATAAAAATAAATAAATACAGTACTCGTACCAATAGTTTTTAAATATTTTTTTTTTTTTTTTGGTTAAATGAATCGTAATTATTTGCTCGTGAATTTACATAATATATGCAATTATCTATGCAGATTTTTTAATACAAAAATATATTTTCTTCTATACTCTATATTTTGACTAGTTTTGTTGAGATATATTCAATGGATTACGAGCTGTAGAATAATTTTCAAATACATACATAGCAAATCTTATAAAAAGCTGGTATGTGATGTTTTGATTTAAATGATAGATATTTGGTCCAAATGTAATGTGGCTATATAGTCTACATATTTTACCTTATAAAATATTGATAACGCATTATAATTATCGTTTCCAATTTTTAGCGAGAGCCGTTGAAAATAAGCCTATCCAAAAAAACTTAGTTTCATCCCATTAAAGGACCATCATAGGTCATAGTTATGGCAAAAACATGTACAGGAAACATGTTGTGCTATTTATGGCCGATTTACACGCTATCAGTGTAATTTTTACACACATGTGATTTCTATGGCCAGTCTATCAGAGAGAATAAAATAAATACTTTTGGCAATTTGGGTGGTCTAGTGTACAAGACTTTTATATGAAATTTTTACACAAGATTAAATATGTTATAACTATTTTTCTGCAAAAACCAAAAACGCATTTTTTGTGGTACATACATACATAGATTTTTACATAAATAAAAATAATAAATTCAAATTACAAGTTTTCAATTCTTAGTAGAATTGTGCTTATCAGTTCTTTTGAGTTAACGCTCAGCTCACTTTACTGAACTGGATATTTCATTCAGTTCGCTCAGTATATCATTTCATTTGTAATGATACATTTTGTCAAGGATAAAGAAAGAGCCGAACAAAAGCATAAAAAGTGACAGATTTATACAGTGCACTGTATGAGTCGTTAGACATTACAAAATAAGACAGATGAAGTATGAAAAATAAAATAGTCTTAACGTGCGGAATTTGTTAATAAACATAAACTAATTAGTACTACGGGTGTGTTAATATTATCATAAGATATTAATTACAATTTTCTTTGATGTAGTACTGAGCTGAAAGTGCATCTACATTTTTGTTTCAAAAATTCACCGCTTTAGCGAACAAATCAATTATTTCTGAGTCATATCTATAAGTATTTATAAATTTATTCATGCATATCGCTCATTTACTTCAATAGTGTCACAACTCAAAAACAAAAAATAGTTTTGCAGAAAATGCGTTCAAACTTTTCAATTTAAATACAACTCAATGAAGATATGAAAAAATATTCTTGTCTTACGACGTGGTAGTAAAAGCTATTTAAATGCAATTTTTACACAAGATAAAATACGAAATGCCGAATTATTTTGCGGTATTAACTCAAAAAACGCATTTTTTAAGTTATGGCACTACTGAAGTAAATTAGGGATATACATATATTTATTCATAAGAGCCAATTTCACCAATTTATTTAAATATCAATTCATATTTAAAAGTAATTTTTCCATACAAAAATTAAAGAAAATCGACATTTAAATATGAATTTATACTTAACTAGACTTGGTGAAATTGGCCATAATAGTGTTTTCACCAGGGACCGTAACTGTTATGACTTTTATCGAAAAAGTCAAGAAAAAAAAGTTATTTTTAACTTTTATTTTGTAAGGCAGAAATAAAAGTTATTTCTTAACTTTTATTTTTTAAGGCAAAAATTAAAAGTTATTTTTGACTTTTATTATTTTACTCAAAAAATAAAAGTTGTTTTTTAACTTTTAATATTTTAAGGCAAAAATAAAAGTCTTGAAGTCATACAAAAATTTGCATCTACATACATACATCACCTGTGTATCATAATGATAAGAACCAAAATTTTCTACGATCATTTTTTAATGTTTGCTTTTTTGATGTAAATTTTTAAAAATAACAGTTATTTTCTGTCCCTGGTTTTCACACTGAAAGTTAAAACCTGCATTCACACTGCAAGTTTGTTCAAATCAGGTTTTAACTCACAGAATGTCTAATAACTTTGCGCAAAATAAAATAAATCTCCTGCAGAAATTCGAGTATTTGTTGTTGCATTTTTTCTGCTTTTTAATAACACTTGTTAGACAAACTGTACAAAAACAGTTTTTGTTAATATGAAAAACTGAGATATTTCACAATGCGCTGTAAAATGGAAATTATTTTATATTATGTAAATATTTTTTTTTAAATTATGGAACTTCTTATACAGAATGAAGAAGTTGCTTGGAAATAAAGTTATTATATATAAAAATGCACAAATATATTATATATATATTTTTATAGGCAGATGAATGGCAGTCATTTTGTCTATTTTCACTTTCCAGAGTTCAATGAAAATATTTTCTTTGTTTTCCTTCCAAAAAAAAAAACTCTTTCTTCCCATAATTTTTTGATTATTGTTGCTGCTGCATCCATTTTCAAGTTGAAAATCTTTCAAACGCCATCTATTGTTATTCACTGGCATAAACATTATGAGCTGCTGGCGGTCATTTCAACTTGGCAGCACTGAATTTGTCACAGCGAAAACAAGGTTGCATTTCATAAAACCAACTTAAAACCAATTCAAAAATGGTTTTAATTTGGTTCTAACAACAATAATTTGTATGGTAAAACCAGGTTTTAACAGTTGGTTTTAACGTTAAAACCAACTTTTATTAAATTAATGTCAGTGTGAAAACACTATAAGTCTGTTAGGTTTTTATTGAACAGCCTAAAACTTGAGTTTAATTTTTTCAATATATTGTAATCAGAACTGCCGGATAATCTTGCCCGTGTTCAAAGTTCCTAATACAAGTATATACATGCATGCATATGTATATATGTATGTATGTATGAATATGGAATGGAATTTCAATAACGCGGTTTATTTTAAATTTTTCAATCCATAATTAGTAAACTTCGCTGTGATTAATAGATACGATTATATAAATAATATTAGTGAGTTATGTGTTGTTTTAATATTCAATTTTATAGCAATTTCCCCAGAAATTTTTAACTTGTTATATATTTTAGTTAAGAATTGCTGTTATCCGCAACGAGTATCCTAATATCAACATAAAAATGCTAAGTTTGCATTAAAATGTTTATCTAGCAATGTTAGAATGTTAAAAACAAAAATGCTGATGCAATAAATGCAAGCCAAACATCATTTGAGAGAAAAAAGAGAAGTGAAAGAAAAGAACAAAGAAACCAAATAACTCATAAATGTCACCAACGTGAAAAAAAGTTTGACAAAGACACATATCGCTCATTTACTCAAATAACGTCATAACTCAAAAAATGCAAGTTTTCAGTTAATGATGCAGAAATAATCCTCATATCGTTTTTCATATTGTGTAAAACTTGCATATAAATATCTTGTTTACTTAACTCTTGGAAGCAAAATAAAATTTTTCTTTTTCCATTAAGTGGTGTGTAAATTTAAATCTTTAAACTCGTTTTCTGGCAAACTAGTTTTTTTTTGAGTTATGACGTTGTTTGAGTAAATGAGCGATATATACGTAGGTATCAAGGCACATCAATCAGGTACCCGTATTTCTACAACATATATTACAACAGCAATAACCACATATATTTTGTTGGTATAAATTACCATCTTACTTTTCAAAACAGGGTAGCATCGTCAGATTGCATGTTTCTTATAGGAAATGTCAAACACCATACAAAACTGAATATTCGATAGGTGTTTATGGATACCCAAATAAAAGCATGCTTTTAGGCTTATACCTACACAATCCAAATTTGACATTTAGATTGGTATAATGACATTAGTCACCTGGTCTAGTGCTGCCACCTAATAAATGCGCCTTGGTAAGTATTTTAGTATTTGTGATAAACCCGCTAAGTGAACATAAAAATTTCCATTAAGGAATGCAAAAACACATGAATACATATTAAAATGTATGCATGTATGGTAGCCCAAATGGATGAATCAAGAAAACAAGATTGCGCATTGCGCAGGTCCGTTATTTTATTTTCTGCCTGTGACGAAGATGTAGAATTTTGTTGTAAACAAAATGCATACATTTGTTTTTGGAATGTGCTCTCTCTTTCACACACTTTTTGCAACAAACACACGTGAGTATTCTATATTGACGTACATGCGCAGTAGAAAATTTTTTTGTACGGCTGAGTGCGCAATCTTATTTTCTTGATTCATGGCCCAAATGCACATGTCGCTCACTAAATCATAAACAGTCACAACTAAAAAAAAAAATCCAAGACGCAAGTATGTAACATACAAACAGGCATAACGTTATTTTATATTAAAAAGACTGTGGTGCAAAATCAATGTTTGCAGTCATTAGAAATTGGTTCAGTGAACTGGTTTACGAAAAAATAAAACCATTTTTTAAATTTTTGAGTTTTGACTGTTCACGTGCGATATGTAGGTACATAAGTAGAATCAAGGCACATTCACCAGGTAGTAGCGGAAACGCAGCTGAGCTATTTTTTTTTTAAATTTAAGTTCATTCGAAACTTCAAAAATTGTTTACGAAAGGGAAATTAAGAAAATGTTAAAAAAATTTCAACATGAAAAATATTTTATTAAAAAAATTCTTTGTAAACAAATTTAAAAATATGAAAAAACTACATACCTATTAAAAAATTGTGAAAAGTGCTAAACGTTGTAAGTTTTTTTAGTGGAAGCTGCCGTGGAAAAATTCTTTCAACTTTATGTGAATAATTATTATGTTAAACAAATTCTATTTTTGATATTTTGGATAAATGCTGATATTACCTGGAAATAAATGTGCCTTGCGTAGAACTCATTGAAAACAAGAAATTGAATTAGTTAATTATATTATTATTACATATGAGGTTATCAGCGCATAAGTGGTATAACCCAGCTGATCTGCTGTTAATACATTCCTACATTGTCAACTATCAATACAAAAGTAAGGTAAGCCACCTTTTAAATTTACCAAGATGCATTTACAAGGTCAATCGTGAGTTCCGCTAATATAAAAAATCACTTTTTTAAACTGTAGAAAGTTTTACTTACTACTTTATTCTTTCATCTTATGGCAACACTGGTTTTTAATAATATTATAAAAGAACAATTAGACTCTCTCTCTCATTCTTCGAATCTGTCCCCCATTTTGCCAAATATCTGCATCTGTTAGCAAGCAACGTGTATCTATTAGATACCAGTAGTGTTTTACAAATTTAATCGTTGTTTAGACATTCATTTTAACAAAAATTTTATTTACGATTTATCAATGCCGCTTCTTTTTTATAACAATTAAAAAAATAACCACAAATTGTTGGAACACTGAAAATTCTTTTATTTTCTATTAAAGCAAATTCACAATTGAAAAAGTGTCAAATGGAATATTATTTGCAAAGGCCTGAGTAAGTTAACATGAATCTGTACACATATGTATGTATGCATGTACATAGATAGTACCAAGGCGCATTTATTAGGTGGCAGCATTACACCAGGTGACTAATGTCATTATACCAATCTAAATGTTAAATTTGGATTGTGTAGGTTTAAGCCTAAAAGCATGCTTTTATTTGGGTATACATAAACACCTTTCGAATATTCAGTTTTGTATGGTGTTTGACATTTCCTATAAGAAACATGCAATCTGACGATGCTACCCTGGGGGCAAATTACGGCACTCGTTATGGAACGAAATTACGAAATATTTCAACAGAGTTTATATGGAAATATTTTATAATTTCGTTCGATAACGAGTGCCGTAATTTGCCCCCTGTTTTGAAAAGTAAGAAGGTAATTTATACCAACAAAGTACATGTTGTTGTTGCTGTTGTAATATTTGTTGTAGAATCGCGGGTACCTGATTGATGTGCCTTGGATAGTAGTGGGATACTATCGAAATTTTCTAATATGGATATCTTTCGATACTTGAAATTTCACTATCGATACTATCGACTGAATGTTTGTAGTTGAATAACTAACTAATTTTTTACCACTTTATTGAAAGTAATCGTACATCCAAATATACATATGTAAATAATTTTATATTTTTTAAACAAGAGCTACGAGTATATATGTATGTATTAGTGATGTAACGAATGTCAAATTTTGATATTCGCAAATACGAATACGAATATCTAAAGCGATATTCGCGAATACGAATACTAATATTATATGTACATTAGGGCGTTTCACAAAAAAAAATTTGCAACTCTTGAAGCGGAATATTAAACCTTGTGATCTAAAAGAATTTCGAAAATATTTTGAAGATGGGTATAAAAATAATAATAATTTTTTACACCAATAATTTTTTTGTCGTGGGATCGGATCCTTAAGAAGAGAATTGTTTAGTTGTATGAACAAAAAGCACCAGAAAAAAATAATATAAAAATTTTTTCTCCATAACCTCATTTTTTTGATAAAATCTATTTCTGCGACCTTTCGAAATTCTTTTACATCACAAGCGTTAATATTCCGCTTCAAGTGTTGCAAAAATCGCAAAAAACGCCTTTGGTGAAACGCCGTAATGTACATATGTGGACTTTTAGCAGGGATCGCAAATAACGATTATTTTTCAAATTTAAACTTAAAAAATCACAATAATAGAAAAGTGCTACCTACATGCACAAGGAATATGCCACGATACTCCATGTTACATGAACCTATAGGTGCAATGATTGTTATTTTTAGGGTTCCGTACACCAAAGGAGAAAAGGAACCCTATTGTTTTCGCTAGGCTGTCCGTCACAGGCTATTTTCGCAGGAACCGTAAGAGCTACGGACAGGGTATGTAGAACCTTGGCCGCTACAATAAAAAATACATGAGAGTTAAAAATTAAAGGGTGTTCCAAAACGAGCAACGAAAAATTTTAAAATCCCATGTAATATACATACATACAATTGTATGTACATATTAGTGTCCTGCACAAGACTATTTATAATACCTTTCAAGACATGAGAGATTTTTTCCAATGCTTTACTACAGCGAAATATTCTAAAAGAATCGCTAAGCAACACTGTGGGCAAGTAATTTTTTTCGGTTGTTTGTCTTGTCAACAGTGTTGTTTAGCGATTCTTTTAGAATATTTCGCTGTAGTAAAGCATTGGAAAAAATCTCTCATGTCTTGAAAGGTCTTATAAATAGTCTTGTGCAGGACACTAGTACATATGTACATATATTGACACTTGAAATTTGTAAAATTAGTGTATTTTTATACAGACTATAGCAATTAACACTAAAATTTTAAAACATTTTAATTAAAGGGTGTTCCATCAGTGAATGCAATTTTGACTATGTAATTCTGACAACTTGATATATCTTGGAAACCGTAAGAGGCAAACTCTTGAAATTTTCAAAAACGCCAAAACTAAAAAATTCCTAAATTATAAAATCGCATTTCCGAAAAAAATCTCCAAAAATCGAAAAAAATCGCCAAAAATTAAAAAAAAAATTCTAATACTAAAATAAATTGGCAAGGCCGAAAAAATCGCCAAAAAGGAAAAAAAAGCCAAAAACAGAAAAAAATCGCCAAAATTAAAAAAAAAACGCCAAAAGTAGAAAAAATCGCCAAAACTAAAGAAATTGCCTTTATGAAAAAAACCCAAGACGACAAAAATCGCCAAAATTAAAAAAAAAAACCAAAAACGAAATGAATGCCAAAACTATATTTTATGTAGGCTAAAGGTCGTATTGAATTACATATCTAGTGTCCGTACGGAACCCTTAATGCGCGGGTCAAAGTCGCACTTCACTGAATTTATTTTGTTTTTATTTATTCCTCACAAAATAACAGTTATTTCTTGATAATTATTTATTTCTCACAAAATAACAGTTATTTCTTTATTTTTATTTATTCCTCACAAAATAAGTTATTTCTTGATAATTATTTATTTCTCACAAAATAACAGTTATTTTTTTATTTTTATTTATTCCTCACAAAATAAAAGTTATTTTATGACTCTTATTTATTCCTCACAAAATAATTCTTATTTTGTGAGGATTTTAATTTTTTCGCTCAAAATTTACAAAAAAAAAACTACAAAAAAGTAAATTCAATTTAGCATATGAGTTTTTTACAGACTCTGGCTAAAAATTTAAATTTAAATCGCTTAATATTAATTTTAACGCAAAAATTACGCTTTCAAAATTTTAAAATTAAGCAAAAAAATAAAAATCAAAAAGTAAGTAATTTTGTGAGGTGTTAATAAAAGTCACAAAATAACTCTTATTTTGAGAGGAATAAATAAAAATCAAGAAATAAATGTTATTTTCTGAAAATATCATGTAAACCCAAAATGTATCGAATAGGAGAGAATACGGATAGAAAATTTGACAAGCGGTCGGTAAATGTTTATTTTTTAAAGGCTTCATTAAGGCTCAATCAGACGTGACATAACCATAGCCATAGAGAGCAGCCGTTCGAACTAAACTAATGGGCAACACTGTATTCGATTATACGTGACTCGCCATAACGCCATAACTCTCACCATAGAAACCAATTGAATTTTGGTTTGGTTATGGTTATGGCGTTATGGCTGTGTCACATCTAATTTAAGCTTTAGTCTTTAAGTGTGTTCGTTTACTTTTGCAGTAAAATGCAGTAAATGAGTAGTTACTGCAAAAATTTTAAAATTTACTCTCAAAAAGAGCGATAGCCAAAAAAAGTACGCGAACGAAAAATAGTAAAAATTAGTAAGATTAGAGAAACAGCTGACTCTAACTCCACATAGTGTTGAAAAATATATAATCTTTGTACTATGCAACTCTTTTAATTATTGGTACTCGATACAATATTTTTATAACACGGACAATATAAGAATAAATTCTGTAATTTATTTCATGTAATATTTGTAATTAATTTCTTTTTGATTTCCTTATTTTGTTGTTGGCTAAATTACTAAAAATTACATGACTATTTGTTAATGTTACTGATTACTTTAAAAGCAAGTGCGATACTAAGTACCCAGATACTTTACAATTTTACAACTCTGAGTAATTAAAACAAAAGGTTCAATAAAATATGTTACAAAATATGTATGTATATTAACATCTATTATTATTGTCATTTATAAATTAATTATCTTGTTAATGACTTTCACGATTTCCATTTAACCTTTTTTCAAATTTTTACACTTTTCATTTGCTTACTTTCCATTTGTTTACATTTTAAATCATATGTTTTTATCTTACTAAACTTTACTACGACAAATTTCTGCAGTAAAAATTTGCAAAACACTCATTCAAGAACTGTCACTTTACTCTCTCAATTTGTGTTCTCATTTACTGTATTTTGGGTAAACGAACGCAATTTAGTTAAATGCAGTAAGGTTCAGTAAAAATTTGTAAAAACTTTTGAGTACGCGAACGCAATTTTTACTTTCTGTTGCTGTTCTGTGCTGTGCCGTTCTGCTTCTAAATTTGAGTACTAACTTTTTCTATAGTAACATATCAGATGTTTCTGACCAGAAGGGTAGCAGTTTTCCACTAAAGTGATGAGATTTGTGTCGTCCATTGTTAAGTTTCAATATAATTTTACGTTTTTCTTTTAAAAATTAAATTTTTTAAATTCTAAAAGCACAACCACAATTTACTTCAATATATTTTTAATTTATTTATGCTGTCACTTACAATTACTTAAAATATTTTTGATTTTCACAGGTTGAAGCGAAACAGAACAGAACGAAACAGAAAAACTAAAGGCAACTCTCAACTTTTTGCGTGCTTTGACAATCAGTTGGTATACTTTTTTTAATTTTTTTGGCCAAAATATATGACATTTTTATTAAAATTTCGATAAATTTACATAAAAAACGAGTTAGTGGCATCAGAGTAATAGAATTATGCTGTTTTTTATGAATAAAACAAAACAGCGAAACAAACAGTGAGTGTTGTCAAAGTTTTTATTGTGTCATACACATTTTGCTTCACGCTTTTTTCCCAAAGTTAGAAATGTCACGCAAAGCGTTGAAGTTGTATCTGACACCGCCTTAACGACTTGTATTTGATGTCTATAAACAAAAGAGAGTCAGGTGATTCGTAACAGAACAGAAAGTAAAATCTAATTCTGCGTTTAGTTTTTACTGCCTACTGATATGTTACTACAGAAAAAGTAAGTACTCAAAGTTAGAAGCAGAACGGCACAGCACAGAACAGCAGCAGAAAGTAAAGACTAAAGACTTTGAACTAAAATGAGCTGTTGGACACAAGTCCATGATACAATTATAACAGGTACATGCACAAGCCCAGCCTGTTAATGTATACAATACAAATAGTTGTCAAACTTTGTTTACAAGCTGCAAAAATGTTAGTTTATGTGTTGTATATAAAATGATTACAGTGTTGCCAATGAAATTACACATGGCTGTGTTTCCAATTACATATTGAAGAAAATTACACTATACATGTTTTTTTGTAGGTTAAAATGAGAACAAAAATAAATAAAAATAGAACATAAAGTATAATTACACACAGATTATACATGAATATACATAATTACATGAGAGTAATTGCACACTATGTGTTATTACACACATATTGGCAACACTGAATGACTATAATCATTCAAGAATGCCGCGTCTGCAATTGTACTTTAGTTACCCTGTAATTGTTATTCTTAAAAACAAAAGGCATCTGTTTCTGACAATTATACGTTTGCTTATATGTATGTACCAACAAAATGCATGTCTTTTGGTGTTGTAATTTTGTTGTAGTCGTGCATGTACATATCTAGTATAATTTTACCACGCACAAGTCCATTCAAAAAAGTCAATGTAAACTAAAGAGGTTTGAAACAACTTTTGATTCGAACGCGTACGAACTAGTTCAAGAAGAGCTGTTGGTAGAGCTGGGCTCAATTCGTTCAGTCGTTCATTTTAGACACAAACCTATGATCAAACCCATGTAATTTAAAACCCTCAAAGCCGGTATTCTGAGTTTCAATTCTATTGATTTGTTAAATTTTCCAAAAGATTCGCAATTTCCGAAATGAAATCTTATTTAATGTAAATAAATAAAAATAAATATGTATGTATGTAGGTATAAATTTCCAATTCTATGTGAAAAAGGCCAATCAGCAGGTCTGGCATTAATATGCACCAAAAATATGTTGCAATATGTATGTAAGTATATTTATAGTCATATCTTACCCTGCAGAAAGTGCGAATAATTAAAAAGTACTGGTTCGCTTTTGACTTTGTCACCAGTACTACTCTACAATTATTCCCCATACAATACTTTATGCTATAGACATTTAGCACGTGCTTGTCATTGAAAATCTACTAGTAACACTAAAACAATTGACTAGGTAGTGAATTCATAGTTCTTATGGGAACATGGAGACATACCAACCAGACATTTACTGGTACATTTCTATACCTTACGTACATACAAATTTATGTATATTGACAAATTGTTGCAAAATTCACCAGAAATACACCACATCTGTTTTCTCTATTTCTTTCATACTGACGAATAAAGGAGAAATTGTAGACAATGTAACTACTACTAGACTTTTAGTGTTGACATAGATACACTTGGCCCCAGTCTGACTGCAGGGTTACATATGCATGTGTATGTATGTAATAGCTCGTTAGAACACGATTGACTTTTCGTTAATAATAAATTAACTTAAAAATACATATTGGTTATTTATTATCCATGAGGTTCAAATAACGTCGTCGAAAGCATTTGTGTGGAAAAAGCTCCACTTTATACAGACATACACAATGTGAAAACTAAATGAGAGCTTTCAGTATTTTATTCAAATCAAAATTATTCAACTTCACCCCGTTTATAAATTTTCTAAAGCTTAAAGTCTATGTACATACTCGTACATACACATTCATACATATGTAAGTATATCTTTTAAGAATTTAATTTAATTTCAACACTATCTTGAGAATCGATAGTATTTAAAGAAAAATCCGTTTGGATTGAAGTTCATTTCTTATTCCAAGCTGCTAGTAAAATACTTTTTTTTTAAATAGAAATATAAATATTTGTGTATATACCAAAAAAATAAAACACAAAAGCAATTGGAAGGTAAAAAACGTTCTGGTTTTAAAAACAATACTAAAATAAAATACAAATGAATGTATGTATATTAAATAATTTAAAAATTCGAAGAATAAAAGAATTGCTTCATAAGCAATATTTCGCGAATAATTTGCAATGAAATGGCCCATTCAAAATAGAAAAAAAAATACTGATTCATTTTTTAAAGACTTTCACAAGAAAGTGTAAATTAAAAGAATAAATTTAGTGTTAAACATTTTTAAAGGCTGTATACATATATATTACAACATACGTACATATGTACATAAAAAATATAAACAAAACTTGTGACCGCCGAAAAACAAGATGCATGTTCAAATTAATAATAAAAATTTATATGATTTTTTTTTGTATTAAGGACGTAATTATATAGGCGGTATTCGATGTTTGATGGCAATGTTCTTGCGTTAGTGCAAGAACATTAGCAAGAACAAACATTTGCATCAAACATCGAATACCGCCATAGTATTATGTATTACGAATTGCAATTGGTTATGATTGATTCAAGAGTTTGAATATTATTTCAGAATGCCCTTTCCCAATTTTAAGAGCATATATCAGACGCTCGGTCGTAAGAAGCCTATAGAAGACTCAAGTGAATCGAAATTGGCAAAGGTCCTGTCGGCGTTTGATTTGACAGCCTTGGGCATAGGATCTACTCTGGGTGTTGGTGTTTATGTGTTGGCAGGACAGGTGTCGAAAATATATGCTGGTCCAGCAGTAATTTTCAGCTTTCTAATTGCTGCTATCGCTTCAATTTTCGCGGGACTATGCTACGCAGAATTCGGAGCTCGAGTTCCCAGAGCAGGGTCAGCTTATGTCTACAGTTATGTTACAATTGGAGAGTTCATTGCCTTTATTATTGGATGGAATTTGATATTAGAATATGCGATTGGTAAGTTAAGTATGTACTTCGAAATCATATTTTAAGCAGTTGGACAGAATTTTTACGATTCTCTTTACATTTTGAATAGAGTACATACATACATACATATGCATACATTCTATTTTCTATAAAAGTAATTTTAGCAACTGCGTTTGGTGTTCGCGTTTCATTAAACATAAAATTGAGATTAAATCACTGCCTTATTTCTTCTGCGTTCAACATTTAATTGAGTTGATTGACTTTCAAATTGATGTATTTTTGTATATGTGAATATACATACATATTTGCATTCACATATACATACATATGTACATACATCAATGCTGTCCACAGAGAGAAAACCGAGAGAAATGTATAAGCGTATGTG
This sequence comes from Tachina grossa, assembly GCA_949987645.1. Classification (NCBI taxonomy): domain Eukaryota; kingdom Metazoa; phylum Arthropoda; class Insecta; order Diptera; family Tachinidae; genus Tachina; species Tachina grossa. The sequence goes on along the minus strand of OX465276.1, from coordinate 172,676,869 downwards.
CATTCATTTGTACAAAATCCGATTGATGTTCGGCACTCCAGCGCTCCTCTGGCCAGCAGTGACATACATAAATACATTTTAATTAATGTTTAGACAATTCAATTTATTAATAAAGAAAACCATGTGCCAAGTTCGATTAAGTACTACACATAAACATTTCTTATTAAGAGCATCACTGATCACATATTGATAAATTTTCTTTATTGTATTCTCCGACAGGTTCAGCAAGCGTAGTTAAAGGTTTAAGTGCATATTTGGATAACCTGTGCGGGCACGTTATGGAAAATTTCTTGAGTGCAAATTTGCCAATGAATATTGATGGGCTCAATGAATATCCCGATATATTCGCTTTTGGCGTAACTATCGTGTTTGCCTTTGCTATAGCCATGGGTGTAAAGGAGTCTACGCGGCTCAATACAATATTTACGATACTCAATTTGAGTGTGGTTGTTTTTGTCATTGGAGCTGGTCTTTTTAAAGGTAAGAGGAAATGAACAGATTCAATGAAGGCGGTGCCTTTGATAAATTTTTATGTTTTCTTTTTATAGTTTCAAGCAGCAATTGGGCTTTACCTAAGTCATCAGTACCGAAAGGTTACGGTGACGGAGGGTTTGCACCATATGGTTTTGCAGGGATTATAAGAGGAGCTGCTATATGTTTTTATGGTTTCATTGGTTTTGATTGCATTGCAACTGCTGGAGAAGAAGCTAAAAACCCTAAGAAATCAATTCCGTTTGCAGTTATTACATCTCTGGCAATGGTCTTTCTTGCGTATTTTGGCATATCCACTGTTTTAACCATGATGTTACCATATTACGAACAAGATGAGAGTGCCCCTTTGGTACATGTCTTTAATATTTACGGATGGACAGTTGCCAAATACGTGGTATCAATAGGAGCCATTTGCGCAATGTGCACTAGTCTTATGGGTTCTATGTTTCCATTACCTCGCATTGTCTATGCCATGGCTAATGACGGTTTACTATTCAAGTTTATGGGTGAAATTAGTTCGAAACACAAAACACCTTTAAATAGCACCTTGCTTACCGGATTTCTAACTGGAGCATTTGCAGCTATCTTTAATTTGAAACAATTGATGAATATGATGTCAATTGGAACATTCTTAGCCTATTCTATGGTAGCAGCATGTGTACTTATTTTACGCTACGAAACAGATGAGAGAAAAGACAATCGCTACTTAGTCAATGGCCGCGCCTTTAACGACTGCAATGGCACCAAGTGCGGCCTACTAGGAATGCTATTTAACACAGCCAACGCGAGTGTGCCCACAAAAACGACTACTCGCATCGTAACTGTTATGATATGTTTTTATGGTAAATGACAGCTTCCACTCAGTGAGTAGCAAATTTTAAATAATTTATTTTTCTCTCTCTTTATTTCAGTGTTGCAGTGCATTTTATTAACTCAAGTATTAACGGTATTTGAAGAAAACTTTTTGAATGCTTCAATAGTAGATAAGTTCAAACTCTCTTTAAATCTCTTTTCACTTTTCATTACTTTACTTATAATATCGCGGCAACCTGTTGCAGGTTCATCTCTATCTTTCAAAGTTCCTTTTGTTCCTTGGATTCCAGGATTTTCTCTACTCATTAATATTTATCTTATGATCAAGTTAGATATAATGACATGGGTTAGATTTAGCATTTGGATTGCTATCGGCCTAATTATATTCTTTGCATATAGTATACGTAACAGCACTCTCAGACTTCGGGAATTAAAAGTTCTAGCTGGCTCCGAAACCCATGTAAAAAGTAAAACAAACTCCATTTCATCACTACAAGATGAAATTTTTAGTACTCAAGTGCCTCTTATGGTCATGCATAATTCGAACTAATCAACTTTTCTCATACATACATATGTACATAACTATGTATGTACATACATATGTATTTGGTGTAATATGCACAATGAAAAAATCCTACCAAAGCTTACAACACTTTTTTTTAATTTTTTAATGAATATTTATTTCGAAATATGTACATATGCATGTATGTACATACATAAATATGTACATACATAAATATGTACATATGTATGTACGTGTCTATGTACCGATTGGTTTGCAACATTAATTACTTTTTTTTCAAAAGCTTAAATTGTTTTCAATCAACTACATAGTTGGGGGATTCACACGGTAGTCTTAAGTGTGGTAATGTCATAGTAGTTTAAATTATTTTAATACATGCGATTCTTTTTGCTTTCAAATAAAAATTTTAAAACATTATGACACTATGACAATTAAGAAGGTATCTTTTATACAACATTTTTGCAACACAAAATTTTGCACTAAAAATTAAGCGTTTACCCTGCCCAACCAGACTCATTTTACTTTTCTTATACTTGTCCTTATAAGAAAATCACATTAAGCAATACAATTCATTGCACTTCGAATAAAAGTAAATAACAAAAATTTCAACAATAAAAAATTTTACAAACGTTTATAAGCTTAAGATTTTTTAGGGGTTTTTAGAAGCAAACATAAGCAAAGCACTTGCTGGCATATGTTTCTATATGTATGTAAGTGGAAGTAAATCACTTGAACTACTTACGGGTATAAATACTACCTTTGCAACAAATTTGTTTCATATTTCGAAGAAAATAAAAAAATTCAATGGTTTACAATTTTTTACTATTAGTATTTATGGGTGTTGCAAAAGTTTAAACACATTAATTTAATATCCTTCAGACACTTACACACGTGATAATTTATATAAATTTAAAACCGTTACCTTAATATTAGGGTGATCGATTATTCGACTTTTTCCAGAAACCGGTTTTCGAATAGTTCGAATATTTGAAATTATGAAAAACCCGGTTTCGGTTTTTACAATTCAGGAAAAACCGGTCAACCGGTTTTTTTAAGTAAGAAAATTATTATACCAAAGTTTTGATTTTATATTGCTTTATTGAAAAAAAGAGTTAACAGTTCATGTAAATATTATAAAACAATACCAAAATTAAAGGTAAAACATAAAAATTAACTTCATATACTTATGTATAGTACATAAATATGTACATATATATAATATACAGTTAAGGAATAAACTCTACATACAATCATCATTTTTAGGGTTTGTGGAAACTTGGGAAGAAATTCAAAAAATTAATTATGCCAATATTTGGGATGCTAACAAATATGTTTATACAAAAAAATAAAAAAATAATTATAATAACACCTACAGTGGCAAAAATATTCAAAATACATAGGAAAAAGTCTACATACTTTATGCCTGTATGTAGACTAGATACATGAAAAATACGTCCAAAATGTTTGAGGTCGTCAACTTGTTTGAAAATTCTGTGATTTCCGGTAGCAAGCCGTCAAAAAATGGCATCCAAATATGGGGTTATATGTTGTTGTTATTATAATTATTTTTTAATTTTTTGTTTTTTGTATAAACATATATATTAGCACCCTAAATATTGGCATAATTAATTTTTTGAATTTCTTCCCAAGTTTCCTCAAACTCCAAAAATGATGTGTGTATGTAGAGTTTATTCCTTAATGGTATATACATATGAATGTATGGACAAGATGGATATCTACCTCTATATAAAATATGAAGCAAAATGTCAACAAAACTAAAAAACATTTAATTCGCCTCTGGTATCACCTCATAAAATAATTTCGCTTAAATTTCCTGTTTCAGTAAATATTTCCATGCTATAGAAATGCTTAGAAATTTTATACTGGAAAAAAATACTTAGGAAAATCAACAGAACACGTTGGTCTAAGTTTTAACATAGTAAAAACTAATTTTATGACAAAATGTACAAATCAATAAGTATTCGACTAAGCCGGTTTTTAAATTGTAAAAAAACCAGACTATTCGACATTCGAAAAATCAACATTTTGAAAAAACCGACAACCGTATTGTGAAAAACAGGGTTTTAAAACCGATTGAAAAACCGAGTCGATCACCCTACTTAATATAGAAGGGCCCTAACTCCTTTTTTTATTTTGAAATCGAGTTTTTTTTTTGTATATTTCAATAGCAGAACATCTCTAGTCGAAAAACGCAAGTCTCGATTAAAAAAATAATAATGAGTTAGGCCCTTTCTATATTAAGGTATGTATGTATGGATGTGTGAACATATAACTCTATGGGATTGATATTGTTTCGAAAGTATTTAATATTGTTACCAATAATATTTATAATTACGTATTGATGCAAACACAAATATTTATATTTATACATATTTATGTTATTGAATTAAATTATCAAAAATATATATTATTAATAAATTCCTAAGTCCTCGTCCAGACTTGCAATTTTTGTTGCTGCAATTTCTTAAAATTCTGCTCTCAAATTGCATAAGTGTCCACATTATGAAATTCTAATATTGCAATTATGCATTAAAAAAATTATTTTCACCACAAATTTCCTTGAAAAATTAATATTTCTATTTATTTTCGGTTATATTTTTTTTTGTTTTTCATACAACTGAAGAAATAAAATTATAAAAAACGTCAAATACAACTAACAACTTGAAATTAGCAATTACGAATTTCAATTGAAAAGAGAATTGCCGAGCACATGAAACTGTGTACCCCTCCCCAATCTTCTCACCTCTCTCAACAATGAACTCAAGAATTGCTGCAACAAAAATTGCAAGTCTGGACAGGGACTAAGTTGTATAAATTCTATATTTATTTTTGTTAATTTTGCTTGATTTAACAGCTCCAAACGAAGAATCACTAACAACATTACATAATTTTTCATATAATTACATATACATATGTACATTATAGCATTGCACAGATTCATCTGTTTGCACCAGTTTTGCGTGTTTTTTGGTTCTTGTATGAAAAAATATGTTATTTAGCGTTTCTTTTAAGCTGGTTGAAAAGTTATGCCATCCCCAAAACCACTCTATTTGCCTCTCTCACCTACAAACTGGCATGTTATGCCAGCACAATTATGCCCGTGTAAATCAGCGCAATGAATGAATGAAAGTAAAATTTCACATACACATGTAAGTAAATGATACATGTACATGAAACACATGCATTTGTAATTACTCTCAGAGCAAAATTGTCTCTTTCTCTCTCTATACTTTGGCTGCGCCACAAAATAACATAAGGAACGTCCGCACATCCGCACATCATGTATTTGTTTCAATAGTGGTTTTTTCATATATTTGTATTACAATATGTGTTTTTGGGCAAAAACAGATCAAACAGTTGCTCAGCAGCAATACAATAAGCAACTGTTATCTATCTGTCTATATAATTAATAGGCGAACATGTTTTTTGTAATCCCTTTTACGCTGGTACCACCGCACCGATTTTAAAAAGATTTATATGGTTTTAAAGGATTTTTTATACAGATGTGCAGAATCTATATTTTATTGAAATCGGTTTAAACTTTTGGGAGCTATAAGCGTTTAAAGTTGCTACTACTACATGCACACATATTACACACGCATTTATTAGCTTAGAAGTAAAAAAAAGAAACAAAACATGAGTGTGTGTGTGTGTGTGTGTTTGTAGTATTCTCTTGACCTTACAATTGTTTTTCTCTTATTTGTTGTTGTATCAAAGCCATAATACTTAAAGGAAGAGAGTTGAATAAATTGAATTAGGTTGGTTGAAGGGATTTTGTTTATGTTTTTTTTAATTTCATGTATTATTTAATAATGCTTGCATATGTATGTAAGTTTGTGTGTGGCTGTGTTTTAATGAATTTTTTTATGACGTTTAGATACATTTTCTTTGAATCTTAAATTATTTACATTTTGATTCTAGAATACGGACGAGTGTGTCGTCCGTTTGGTATATCTAGTTTGTTTTAATTCAGTGTCCCGCAAAATAAAATATGTCTGTATTGGTGAGAAAAATGAGAGTAAAATAAACTTGCACTTGAAGAAAAGTTTTGTAATATAAAATACATGATTTGGTTATTAGTTGTTTGATTTTTTTTTTTTTTGTAAATAAGCAATTTAATAAAAACTTAAGTAAAAACTAAAAATTTAATAACCATTCAACAATTTAGTGTATAAATTCAAAATTAAATTTATTCACAGTTCTGTGGATACTATTAAAATACCTTTTTAAACCATTTTCCCAATTATTTTTTAATGTTTCATAACATAAAATGCATTGCATATTGCGAAAAGCATTTTTCATCACGAAATATTTCTTAGCTTCCATAATTATATTATCAATTTTTTGTCTGTAGAAATTTATTAAATTTGAACTTTAATTTCGTTCCGTGTGCTCAAAAAAACTAAACCAAAAACCAGGAAAAAATAAATAAATGCGTGCACAACTTAATTCGTCGCTTGCTCAGTGACGACTAAATGAAAGAGCATAAGCATGTATGTGATTTTCATCTGCACAATTGTGCTATGGCTTGCGGGTTAAGCTGAAGGTCCATACCATCCGTTCAATGCGTAGTTGCGTTTTATGCATGTGCCAAAAAGTAGAATCAAGGTAATTGTATGTTACAGAACAGAACGCAAAGAACGTGTAGACGCATAGGATGGATAAAGTAGGTTTACTTTCTACTTTTGTATCCGTCGCATGCATCATGCTCTCTTTTATAGCCAAATGTTCGTGTGGTGAATTTAAATATTCTCTCTTTTTGCATTAAAACAACAAAAATACTTGCGCATAAGACGTATTGCATGTAACTTGAATTTAGAATCGGAGAGAACGTACAGAAACGCATACAACGCATATGCAAAGAACGGATGGTGTGGACTTTCAGCTTTACTGTTTTAATTGTATTTTAATTTGGAAAAGCACGCACACACAAGAACTCTTATACTAGTTCTGTCGCTCACACTACAATTATATGGTACATACCATGGTATATTTGTTTTGGCTATACAAACGAGTATACAAATGCAACCCTATAATGTACATATGAAGATATTTCAGTTTCTAAATAAATTCACTGTGCATTTCTCGGAGCTTTGGAATAAGGCCCAAATAAGCAAATGAAATAATTCCAAGTATAACTAAGGAGTTTTTAATCAGGCTTTATTAAATTTTTTTTGACTTTATTTCATCTGGTTCACCTTTAAAAAAATGGGCGGAGTCACACCCACTAAAATATAATATTTTATTTTAAGAGGTTCTACTTTACCGATTTTTACAAGACTTAACACGCACCCTGACTTCTGAAAAACACACAATCTTGCATTTAAAAAATGGGCCGAGGCACATTAAAACTTAATTTTATATTTCACGTACTTCTTCTTCTATCAGATCTTTGCATTGAAGTCGGTTTTTTTTTTTGGCAGAAAGAATTATTTAATTTTATGTTGAACTAGCTTTTACCCGCGGCTCCGCTTGCACAGATCTGCTTAAAAAAAATACATAAAAACCGGTTTTAAAACTGGTTAAACAATCAAACTCGAAACGAAAATTACCCTAACCCAAAAATTTGGTTTTGGTAAAGAGTCCGTGCCAAATATAAAAAACCGATTTCGATCCGGATAAAAAATATACTGTATTTGACGGTGTTAATGTAGATGAAAGAATTTTGAAAATCGGTTTAGCGATTCGGGCGTAATATTAATATAAATAATATAATGTAGTAACACCCTTATTTATAAAAATTATTAAGTGTTTTTAAAACGAATTTTCATAAAAAAATTTTCTTATTAAGCCTTTTAAAGCCTTAATAATTTTTATAAATAGAGCTGTAATGATTTTTATTATTAAAGAGAATAAATTTTACAAGGGGCTTATTGCATTTCAAAAGAGGACAGAGGTATTTGAAAAGCACAATAATTTTTCAAAAACACCAATAAATATGAAAGTTTAGAACTAAAATTTATTTTCTTTAAAAATAATAAAAAAATTAAAAATTTTAAAAACCCCCGAATATATCTAGAAAAGATGTGATATCTTCTAAACGTCTAAACCGTTTGTCTTGAAAACATACAAAGCTAAGAACCCTGTCGATCAAGTCACCTTTCAAGCAGAAAAAAATGAGTCGAAATTGGTCCAGCTGTTTGGTCTGTACGTGGACACGGACAGACACACACTACAAACTTATAACACCCCTTTTTTAGTCGGGGGTGAGTAAAAGAAAATGGAAAATACTACATAATACTCATTGCATTCGAAAACAAAAACAAATGGAACCAGCAAATAAAAAATTCAGATATCCAAACACACCTACATAGATATAATTACAAACCAAATTCGTAGCATACAGAACCAAAGTAAAACTATTGTTTGTACATACATATGTACATATGTATGTAAGTATATGACATTTATGTACATATGTACATATATGCAAATAGCTTCACCTAATTCTTTAACTAAATTGGAAATAAAATGAAAAGTTGTGCACCGATCAAACATTTTTTGTAAAGAACATACATATGTTTGTTTCTATGATCCGTTTTTTTTCTAGTTATGTGTCTTTTATAATTATTTTTAAATTTACAAGTTAGAAGCCACAAATAATTTGATATTCTTGAAACTATTAAGCGGATTGGAAAACAATATACCGCCGCTTGAAGGCAATTACGTTACGAAATTTTGACTTACAACTGATGGAGGGAAACGGAAGGCAAATTTGGGTTCAGCGTCCCAAGTAACATAAGAAACAAATGCAAACTACGTGGCACCACAAATTTTTTTGTCGCATTCTGTTATTATTTACCTTTTATGTATTTGGGAAATCCAAAACTACAAAAAATACCAAAATAAAAAATTTTTATTACGACAAATATCACGCTACATTAATATAAATAACAAAAATTAAAAATTTTAAAAACCCCCGACTTTTTTCAGAAAAGATGTTATATCTTCTAAACGGCTGGAGCGATTTTCTTCAAACATAGCTAAGAACCCTCTCGATCAAGTCATCTTTCAAACAGAAAAAACTAAATGAAAATCGGTCCAGCCGTTTGGCCTGTACGTGGACACGGACAGACACTCAGATACACAGATACACAGACACACACTACAAACTTATAACACCCCTTTTTTTAGTCGGGGGTTAAAAATAGCATTAAAACATAAAACTTCACATATCAAAAATTCATGAGGTATAAGATAAAAACAAAAAAGTTTAACAACCCCATGTACTTATTAAAAAAGAAGTAGGACTGCCTCGGACGCACCAACAAAGGGGACAGTGTCCGTTGAAAAGAGGACGTATAGCAAGTATCTCGATATTATTGTAGATGAAAAACTTATGTTTAAACAACACGTCAATTACAACTGTGATAAAGCTATAAAGTGTAGACGTGCTCTGTACGCCACACTTAACAGGAGGTCTAAGCTAAATTGAAGAAACAATCGACCGATCCAGACCTATGGCTGGCCAGTATGGTTTCAAAAAAAAGATCAAACATCCATAAAAAAAATCTTCATTATAAATAACAAAAATTTACAAATAATATAATATAGTTTTTTCCCTAGATACCGCACTAACTTACTTCTTCACATTAGATTTAATTACAAAAGGATACAAACGTTTGATAACGATAATAAATGAAATCATCACAATCACGTTAAGTCAACTTGCAATGCACAAATTAGAATATTGTTTCTAACTACAGATTAGCAACGACTTTCAAAGCCCACCATAAATAACGCTTTCGATTAATCTGGGCTTGACTGTAGGACTTAAAATTAAGAGAAAATTTATAATAAAATAATTTATATTTTTATTTACAAATTAATTTCTGTTTACACACCAATCTTATAATCTCTTACAAAAAGTAAACTCATCATTGTTTTTAAAAGGCCTGAATATGCATTTTGTCTTCTTATCAGTATTATTGAGATACAAAATTATTGTCTTTTAGAAAAGAAGAGGGGTTCGCTTTGTTATTATTCCCAACAAACGCAACATAATGCTTTCATGATTTGATATTAAGCGTTATTATCAATTATTCTTAAAACTGAACAGATGACAAAAATTCTATTCCTTATTTTGATTTTTCTTCAATTAATATTATACATTTTCTTTCTAATTCATAATTTTTAGTAAAAACTCTCAATACAATACATATGTATTTCACTAACAAATTTTTTTTTCATTAAAGAATAAATTCAGTGAAGTGCGAATGTGACTCCGCACACGAAGTGTTCCATACGTACACTAGACACATACATATGTAGGTAATACTATACGAAATTTAGCCTATATAATATACATACATTTTGGAATTTTCTTTAGTTTTTGGATTTTTCCGTTTTTAGCGTTTTTTCGCTTTTGGCGTTTTTGCGCTTTTGGCGTTTTTTCGGTTTTGGCAATATTTTCGGTTCTTGGCATTTTTTTTTCATTTTGGCGATTTATTTTAGAGTCAAAGATTTTTTTTAATTTGGCGATTTTTTTCGGTTTTTGTCGATTTTTTGTTTGTTTTTGGAATTTTTTGGTTTTGGCGTTTTTGAAAATTTCAACAGTTTGCCTCTTACGGTTTCAAAGATACAAAAAGTTGTCAAAATTACATAGCAAAATTACATTAACTGATAGAACACGCTTTAATTTAGCTCTTTTAATTTTAGTGTTAATTGTCTGTATAAAAATACACTAACATTGCAAATTTCAAGTGTCTATATGTACATACACATAATTGTATGTAATTTTAAAATTTTTCGTTGCTCGTTTTGAAACACCCTTTAATTTTTAACCCTCATGCCTTTGTTGTTGTAGCGGCCAAATTTCTACATACTCTGTCCAAATTTCAGGTGCGTAGCTCTTACGGTTCTCGAGAAAATAGCATGTGACGGACAGACAGACAGCATAGCGAAAACAATAGGGTCCCTTTTCACCTTTGCTATACGGAACTATAAAAAGTCTATTGCGAACAGAAACTAGAATAACAAATGTTTTCCACATTATATTTCAGAACCCATAAATGAAAAATACGTGTTTGTCGAATTGAAAAAATTAATTTTTTGGGGACGTTAAATAAAGATCATTATCAAAGATTCATTATTTGATTATTCTTAATTTGAAATCATACAAATGTGTTTGATGGGATTATTTGTTCTGAATCTTTTTCAGGGTTGCCCTTTTGGTCCGATTGGACCGAGGTTAGTCGGGAACCCATCATATACAACTCCTCACCAAAGTGATATTTACATGGAGAACACAATTTTAAAAATTTGGTTTCTATTTTTGAAACAAAAGCTTCACCGAAGAAACAAAGGAAGATGTAATAATAATAGAAAACATGCTACATTCTTAATTTTTTTTTAGTAATCCCAGTTGACTAAGACTTTCGTTAATGATATCGATTTCAAATATACATATGTATATGTCGAACACTTATCGTGGAAAAATATCGAGAATGACTCTCAAAAGTTAATCAAAAAAGTTTACCTGTCGCTAAGTTTTGATCCAAAGAACATTCGAATCCGAAGTTTCGCTAGCAATATTAAAAGTGAGTCAATATCAAACTAATATCGATATCGCAAAAAGGCAGCGGAAATAGTAAAAATAGTAATTTTATATTTTTATTAACCCCCGACCAAAAAAGGGGTGTTATAAATATGTAGTGTGTATCTGTGTATCTGTGTGTATGAACGAGTCCACGTACAAAGCAAACGGACCGATTTTAATTTAGTTTTTCCTGTTTTAAAGGTGACTTGATCGAGAGTGCTCAAAGCTATGTTTGAAGAAAATTGGTCCAGTCGTTTATAACATATAACATATTTTTCAGATGTATTCTGGTGAATATTTGTGTCTTTGACGCCCTAGCCACCAAACGGATAGAGCGATTTTAATTTTTTAAAATTAAGATTTTATTTTTTTTTTCGTTTGAAAGGTGACTTGATCTAATATCTGACGTCACGGGAATTTTCAGCATGTTGGTTGGCTAGTACACTGCATGTAGCAAATAAAAAAAAAATTATGTCGGAACCACATGCGCAAATGGTTTTTTACATGCCGTGTACTATATATAGGCTTTATACTTGAAGAAAATCGCTCCAATTCTTTAACTTAAGGTGTAGGATTTGAACACGGTACCTCCATTCTAACACACACATCCACTAGGTAATCGTGGCAAATCTTTTTTTATTCAATTATTATTCATGTGTAAGTATATGTTTTTTCTTAATTCTTTATCTTACGAACTCACTACCTCTAGACTAACAGACAAGCACACATCCACTAGGCTGTCGTCAAACTATCGAGAGAAGTTCGCTTTAGTGAACATTCGAATTTTTTAGAATTGCGAAAAAATATCGTTTTAGTGAACATTCGTTTATATCGAACCTTAGGTCAAGTGGGATTTAACAACAATACTATCAAAACTTTTAACATGAATTTTTTAAATCACTTGGTGTTAAGTTATCTTTTATTACAAAAATTTAATTTTCTACATCTCCATTAAAGTCATTTAGATTTTATTTTGCATACATATACCCAGCAAACACTTTTTTTAGATTTTGTAATGGGTAGTGGTGCTCTTTTAATGGCTTACAAAGTAATAAGTAGTACTTGCTTATTTAATTATTTTATTTGAATAACAATGACTGTCATGTAATGAGTAAAATAAGAACTTATTTATAGTTATCATTATGTGAAATTACTTATTGTAGTACTTTCCAGTAATGAAATATATCTAAAGAAAATTTTATTGATCGTGAAAATAAGCTTCGAAAACAATAAAATAACTTGTGATTTGTGTTCACTTGACAAACATTTTTTTTAATTCAATTATTTTCGCATATCCTTAAATATACATATTTAGATATGTATTTTCTTTGTAAAATTACGATTTTTAATTATAATTTTGTTACAAAATTTTATATATTTTTATTAGAAAAAATTGCCCAACAAATTTTGAATACTTTTAGGCAAGGTATTTACTATGCAAACATATGTACATATACATATATAATAATATATATGTACATAACTTAAATACCAAGTAATTTAAAAAAATTAAAATACTATATACAGTTGCACCTCGTTTATCCGGGTCAAACGGGACCGGAACTAGCACGGATAATCGAAAAACACGGTTAATAGAGGTTATATAAAAGCACAAAATGTACATATTATTGTAAATAAAACATAAAATTGTATTATGTTTTAAAACATTAAATCAAATTTTTTACACGGTTAATATATGTATAGCACGGTTAATAGAAGTATAAAAAATGGAAGCACGGATAATAGAGATAAAAGCACGGCTCATGGAGGTCAAGAAACAAAGTGACAGCATGCCGGATAATAGCTGTAGATGGTAGATAGAGGCCAACTGTACTGACATACATGCTATATGTATATATATAGCAAGTAATTAATTTTGAACATTTACAGATATATACATATGTAAATAAAGGAATAGATAGATATTGACGAAATTGTAGATTTTAAAGAAAGTTGGCATCCCCATAGTGATACTATCATATGCAACCTACATACATATGTAAATACATACATACATATGCACATATACATATGTATATATATGTATCTATGTATGTATGTGTATGCATTCTCCATGAACATTTTTCGTAAAATTCTAGCAGCATTGATGTATTTTCCACATTATCGATCAGAAATTAAAAAACTTTTATCGTATATATATATACTTTTATCTTAGAAAAGCTATACTGCAATGTATGTATTAGTCTCCTGCGCAAGATATCTTATAAGAACTTTTAAGACATGATTTTTCAAACGCTTTGCTACAGCGAAATCTTATAAAACAAACGTTAACAGCACTGTTTGCAAGAAATTTATTTGAGTATTGTAGGTATAAGAGTAAAGAAGGAAACACTTCGTGACGGAAGAATTTGTGATACTAGCTTCTTTCTACGCATAAGCGCGTGTACAAACGTCATACATGTATGTGTGTATGATCTTTTATTTTTCTGCGCACATGCAAAGGCACACACATGCATTAACATCCCAGTAAAAAAAGACACTCCAAAGAAGTCATGAAAATGTAGAGTTAGTAGTTCAAATTTCGATCCGATCTAATGATTTTTACATAGGGTTGTCATTGCAAGAAGTTCTCTTTTTCGATGCCTAGTCACCGAATTAGAAGCGATTTTAAGAAAAATTTCCTTTTTTGTGTTCTATGGTAATATTTTCATCTAGGAAAAACTTTAAAAAGTTACATATTTTAACAATTCGTTTCTTCGTTTCGAATTTAAACGCGAAACAGTGTTTTCATGTAAATTTAAGCAAATAACTTCTAAATTTTAGGCCAAAATTAGTTCATAAATTTCTTTAAAAAATCGATTTTTTGAACATTTTGGTGAGTATGTACTAAAACTATGGAAAAACTACAAGGTTTTGTGTGATTAAATAAACTTTTACTTGGTTTTCTGCTAACTATCGGCATATTAAAAATATCGATTTTTTGGAAGCAATGAAAATGTGATTCCTTCAGAATGACTTCCATTTTTTTTACTGGGATTAGTTGTATGCGGTTAATCACATAATAGCTTACCATCTACATATTATTGCACTGAAACGTACAATATGAAAAATAACAAGCATACACTAATCAACAGTACTTCTTTTGAGTGTTTGTTACAGACAAGCTGTCTTGACGTCATCGCTTGTTAACACTGGTATACACATACACCAATACATCCATCGTGCTTCGCTTATAGTACGACAGCATTTATTATTGGTTTAGTATAATACATGCGACGTGAATACATTTAAAAATCATGACGTTTTTACATTTCAAGACTGTTTACGCAGGCCTCTAGTATGTATCTAAAAAGTGATATGCTTGTTATTCTACAAATCATTATACATAAATATTTCTACATCACTCTATTAAATACATACACTCAACAAATTCTGTACATCAAATTAACTGAAATTATAATTTAAAATAAATTGAAATTCGCTTAAAACCCTGCCTACTTATTTTTCATTTAGACTTAACCAAAATTCCATTTAGTTTTTAATGTTGAAAAAAGAAAGTATTTTATTTAACTTACGAAAAAGCAAGCAATTAAACGAATAAAAATTAATAAAGTGTTCTATAATCTGATTAATCTAACTATCACATTTCCGTAAACATAAAAGATGTTTCGTCTGTTTAATCAACAAACAAACTTTAAAACAAATCAAAAGAAAATCATGTTACGGCTGTGTGACTTGATATCTTTCTTGACAATCACCCTTATTCCAGTTGTCAACATCGACGTCAAGAGAATACAATGCTAAAAAATTGGTGCTTGTCTACTCTCTTTCGAGAACAATTTTCTGCTATTGACAGTCTATTTCTGTTCCCTAATGTCTAAAAAATGGCATGAGACTATCAATAGCGGTTATTTGTTTTCGACAACGGTTGTGTACTCGATTAATTGGTACTGTATTGACTAGACGTCGATGTTGACAACTGGAATAAGGATGATTGTAAAATGTTGACGTTTGTGAAAAATTATATAATATAATATGTATAATATATTTAGGAAAATATATACCAAGACGTTCGTATCTAACTAGGTGATAGCGGCGATGCGAAATAAGGCCCCAAAGTGCAAAATGACCCCAAACTTAGGGTTATTTTTCATTATGAAATAAGACCCCAACATTTTTTATGAAATAAGACCCCAAAAAAATTAAAATTTGCCCCAAAGCTCAAATGAAATATGACCCCAAATATACGAAAAATATTTCATTATGAACATGCACTCCAATAGACTAAATAAAATTATACCCCAAAAGTAGATTTTATTTCAAAGTGAAAAGAACACCATAACTAAAGACCTTAGCATAGGCGTACAATGGGCATTCCGGAGTAATAGCAATGCCCCCTCTCCCAAAGACTTGCTTCGTCACCCCAGAATTATTAAGAATTACCTGTAACTATCGATTTTCATATTACTCATGAAAATCAGCAGTCGTAATGCCACCGAAAAAAATTTTTGCTACGGCAATAGACGTTATATAAGTAACTAGGTAGGCTAAAAAATTTAAATTTTTCATATGTGTTCATTATTTTGATAGAACTATAAATTTCCAGTACTCTTCCCAATTTTAAGTAACTTTAATGTGCAATATTTATTTATTTAATAAAAAAACATAGACATGAAATTTAGGATCAATATAAATGATTATACAAATTAAGAAATTAATTTTTCACTAAATTTTTTCGAACGTACATACATATCCATTAAATCTTCTACACTACATCTACAATAAGGGCAAAAAGCTTCGTCGAAATTTGATACAAGTTTTATTTTGCATAAGCTGCAGATTTTCAACATGACAAAATTTCCGATTTGATCCCTGAAAATGTTTTCTCTTTCTTTGCTATCTACTGTTGTTGTTTTTTCATTACCGTCAACCTCAAAATGTTCCTCCTCTGAGTTTTCTGTTGCTTCGAAAAACAGCTACAGCTGATATCATGTCGTTACATACTACGTAACTTAAATTCACCATTCTTCCATGCTTATTCAATTACATATAATGAAATAGATTTTGTATTTCTGTGTGGATATAATTGTATTTGAATTTTTATTTCAAGTAAACCTTGGAATGTTAACCATAGAAAAATTAAAGGAAAGGTATATATTTTAAAAATCGCGCGATTTTAAAATAAAAATTCCAATAAAATTATATCCACACAGAAATGTAAAATCTATTTCATTATAATTGCAATTCATTTCCTTAAAAGGTATTGTTCTGCTTTGGCGAATTCAAGGCGGAGATATCAATTAAAAAAATATATATTAAAACACAGAAAACATTTACTTACTAGCAACATATTTATCATGCATTGGAGAAATAGTTTGCATGGATTTTCTTAGAGCCTGCTCGATTCCCGTAACCACAAAGACAGTTTTCATATGAAATATATTTTTTTATATACCGAAACATGCCTTCATACATACCCTGTTTTGTTTTTTTTTTTTTGGCAATTAGTCCTTTAATCCTAGCGAAATCGTTAGAACTTAAGAATGAATAAAAGCCCCACAATAAAAAATTTAATATGTTGTGGGGCTTAATTTCCTTTTTCCATTTTTGGGGCTAAATTTCATAAAAAAATGAAATATCGCCATAATTACGAAATGAAAATATATCCCAAAAAAAGTGCAATAACGCCCTAAAATTTTCGTGTTGTTGTTTTCTATGTAAACATTGGGCCCATTTTTCATTTTACACTTTGGGGCCTTATTTCCTGGGGTCTTATTTCGCACCGCCGGTGATAGCCCAATTTCATATGACAATTTTTTGTTCAATTTGCTTTGTATCTGACGAATGTCAAAAACTTGCTTTTGTTTTGGTTATGGTACAAATTATTTTTGTGCTTTTGACGTTATTCGGTTCTTTGCACAGCTATGATTGCCATATTTTTGTAAAACAAATCCTTATGCAGACACCTGGTATAATTGCACCATGATGTATACTATTGATAGCTTCAAATCTTCTGGATATACATACATACATAAGATCGTTACAGCTAATGGACATTTTAGTTTTTACCTAGCAAGGAAGACAAGGCCGCCAGGTAAGAATGTTTAATTTGGTGTTGAGAAATAAAAAATTTTCAATTAAATTCGAGAAAGACAAACCATCACGGTTGGTCTGTAGAGTACGAAATGATATGTTCTCTCTACTGGATGGCATGTGTATGCAGTTATCGAGTGGTTGCTGTTTTTTTGGGTTTCAGCCAATATAATAAATACATATACATATGTATGTATTTACCTCAAATGTCAACAAACATTTTTCATATTTTTTGACATCCCAGGTATGAATTTTTCAAAGTGAATTGAGGTAAGTCTACCTTATATGAATTTCGGTGTATGTATTTTTTGTATTATTATTTTCAAAAAACCTATGGCTCAAAAAACTGTTGAAAGTATTACTTATTATCATCAAATATGTATATTGCAATTAATAAAGGAAAGAAAAAAAACATGGTTTGGAAACACATTTTCATTGACGCTCTATTAACAGGATGAAACAAACAAATATAAAAGATCAATATTGTGTTGCCACGGTTACTATCTTCACATGTGGGAAAGTCGTGATGAATTTATTTTTATAAAATAAACAAAACTTAGTAAACAATTTCGGAATTTCTGGGATTGGCATCCCTAGTGTGTAGTCTTGTTTGTGTTTCATTTCGTGTTTTAAAAATATCAAAATTTAATATTTTTAGTTTGCATTGACTGACTAAAGCGTGTGCGTGCAAAAATAAATACATTGAAAAGTAATTAAGAAAATTTAAGATAATTTTTAGCGACTGGCGAAAGAAACAGTTACAAAAATAATCAGATGTTTATGATTAAAATCAGCTTATACACACAAAAAAGGAATATGAATGATTTTGTAATAGTTATCAATTAAAATATTTGTAATATCAATTAAAAAATTATTTTAATTTTCACCTATAAAAAATATTATAATATCAATTAAGTTTTTCCAGTCAAATTTATTAATACAATTAAAAATTTAATTGAATCAATTAAATTCTTAATTGAAAATATTAATTGGTGAAGCCGAACTTCAATCGGCTTCTTATACAAATGAATACACATTAGAGTTGAGCGATATTTAGAAACCTGTTACTTTTTCACAGCGATTGAAAAATCACAAATCACAACTGTGACTGAATTTATCAAGTAACAGGTTTTGGAAATATAGTTCTTTCATACAAACTGTGATTGTTCTTGCATGCTTACTTTACAGTAAATAAAGCTACCACATAAATTTTTTTTATACCTTCAGCTTTTGTCAAGAAAAAAATCGTCAAATCGTGTCAAATCATCTTTTCTGGTAACTACATATGTACAACTCACATTTTTATATTTGCAATTTTATTGTCTCTCTGCCTCTTATATTTTTTTTTATTTATTCTCAGTATTTGAACGGGGTTGATTGCTAATTGCTAGTTCTTGCTGCTCTTCTTATTAGTATTTATCAAAACACCAATACTAATAACTACTTTTAAAGCAGAAGAGCTGAAATGTGTTAAACCGTGATCACAGTCACTGTTTAATTTCACTGCTGCTCTTCTTATTAGATTTTCTCAAAATAACAGAACTGCTACAAACAAAATACTGCTAAACTGTGATCACAGTCACAGTTTAAAAGAACAGCGATTTAGAAATCACATTCACAAGGAGCAACATTATTAAAAAATCACGCTATCGCTCATCACTAATACACATACATATGTACACGAATATATTTCTTTCGGTGGCCTAGTCTGTTAGTTGCTGTGCAGAAGCAACGTTACAAAAAATATCGAACATTCTACCAAATTTTTCAAAGGTTTTGTGAGAACTCAGTGGCGTGTCTAAGAAATAATTCTAATATCAAACATGTCGGCAAAAATGCTCGCTGGGTAGATTCATATTATTTAAATTTATTCTACAGACTGCATACATATGAACGTGAACATATGAATGTATGTGTGTTTCTTTATTTTTTGCCTGATTCTCTGACTTTGGGTTTAATTTAGGGAAAATCTTAGCATCAATTCCTATAATTACTTCAAACTCATTCTAAACGTTGAACCAATCAGTTTAACTATAATCAAAAATCCTAAATAAATACTGAAATATAAACAGTTTTAATTAAAAACGACTTTAAAGCAAATGTAAGGTTTAAAAAAGATACTACTGGTGATATTGGATAAATGATATATTTTTCATTAATTAAAAGGTAAGTGATATTTAAATGACCTGGATATGAATGTTTTATATTTAAAAAAAAATACAATAAATATGTACATATGTAAATGCATATGTACATATTAATACGTGCAAAATATTATTGATACCTTGTATGTTGTTTCAATAAAATTCAAGCGGGATTAAAAAAAAAGTTTTTAAGTTTAACCGAAACAATTTGTTTTTTTTTTTTTGTGTAAACACAAATAAAATATAGCAATAAATTACTTTTCTTTGATTAATTTTTCTGATTCTTTTCAATGATAATATTAAAAATGTAAATTTTAAATATTTATTTGCCTCAGGATTCGGTGTCGGCCGAATTTTGACGAACGCACAACTTGGAATCATAAAAATGGTGTAAAAAAATCCAGCGGATTTTTTAAACAAAAAGTACAAAAGAACTTTTTGTCGTTATTTTCTTTTACGGCGATGTTATAACAACATACGGATACTTCTTTCCTCAACTCAAACAAAAATTAATGTGTGTACATACTGGTGCTGTAGCGAATTTCAAATTTTGATATTCGCGAATACAAATATTTGAAACGATATTCGCGAATACGAATACGAATGCGAATATTTAATGTGAAATTTATAGGCAATAAATTGGGGATCTATTTACGCCTGTAGTATGAAATATTAAAAAATTGTTATGAAAACGAATTTCATACTTCTGTTGGCGTACTTTAAAGTTAATAAAAACTACCCAAAATTTTAATGATCGTCAGTAAATAATATTTTAAAATGATACAAAGCACGATTTTTTATAAAAAATTTTATTTATCTATTTATTTAAATTCCGTTTAGGATTTATGCATTTATTTATTTAATTTTTTTTGGAAAAATATTCGCATTCGTATTCGAATTTGACGAATACGAATGCAAATACAAATATTAAAAAATGGTCGAATATTCGACAATTCGAATAAGAATAGGAATATTCGTGCATCACTAGTACATACATACATACATATTTACAGACAATTATTTAGACACGGAATTTCAGAATACCTTTGTCTTGTTATTAATTTTTAATACTTTTAAGTGTTATAGGTAAGAAATGTAGATGAATATGAGTGTAATCCAAGAATTATTTTTCCTTGTACTCGTTGAAGTAAATACAAAATCCTTATGTATGATGACTTGTTTTTTTTTCAAACATTTCCAAAAATTACTTTTTTTTCTTTTTAACAAGAAAATTGACTTCAAAAATTTTAATGTTGTTTCTTGTTGTGAATTTAATAAATAGACCTATGTACATACATACGTTTCAGTTAAGCCGAAATCGGCCTAAAAGGGCGACTTGGGTCGGACATCAGCAAAGATGTATTTTCAAATCATTTAAATTCTTTACATTTGAACTGAATTTCGACAAAAATGGTCACGATAAGCTACTAAATCTCTTCAATTATATTGAACTGTCATCAATTATGTTAATAAATAAACAAAAATAAAACAACAAATAAAAGGTAATGCATAATGAATTCTTAATTTCATTTCTATTCAAGTTAAATCACAATTTTGTGATAAGAAGTTGAAAAAAAGAAACATTAATCTTGTGTATGTACATACATATGCAATTGCATATTAGCCCATATAATATGATGTATGTACATATGTACATACATACATATGTATACATATGTTCATTTGTGCAAACATATGTATGTACGTTTTTTGTATTCACCCTCTAGTCAACCTAGAACCATATGTCTCTATGTCAATACTCTTTCTCCAGCGACAATTGCACTAGTTAAAATGTCGACAACTTTCCTTTTATGCGTGTGTAGAGAGAGATACGCTAGAGACGACAGTTCTAGTGTATTTCTGGTGATATTGTCAATGAACGCGTCAATAGTTTGTTTTTCTTTTTTATTTTTTTTTTTTTTAGTTTTTTCTGTTTGAAAGATGACTTGATCGAGAGGGTTTTTAGCTATGTTTGAAGAAAATCGGTCCAGCCGTTTAGAAGATATAACATCTTTTCTGAAAAAAATCGGGGGTTTTTAAAATTTTTAATTTTTGATTTATTTTTTAAATTATGTTGTGCAATAATATTAAATAAATATATGTAGACGAGGGTCACTAAAATCTACGAGTGAATCTTCGGTTCAAATATCTCCATATGGTCGTAAAAGAACTACCTTCTCAATAGTGCTAAAGTCTACTGATAGATTTTGAATGACAACCCTATGAAATGATGTACGTATCATACGTAATTGGGAGTAAATGGAAAATGAGAAATTTCTGTGAAAGAACACTCCACTCATATATTTTATATTAACCGCTGAAAGTATTAAGCAATGAACTCAATGGCATGGATTTAATTTTAATTGTAATTTAGTCCCGGTTCACACGTTTCAACTTTTGTTGCTCAACTTGTAATTCAGCTGTACGAAAAAAAGAGATATGTATACTTCCGTCTCCGTCTTTCTTACAGCTGTATTACGAGTTGAGCAAGAAAAGTTGAAACGTGTGAACCGGGACTTAGCCTGATTTTAACTCACAATTTGGGTTTGGTGGAGTTTGCCGGCAAAATATTTAGCAAAATTGCCCGAAAAAGGAAACTTCAAATAAACCTTAATTATTTTTTTTTCACAAATTAAAGAGTTTTGCACTATAACATGTTTTTAAATAATGGTCTACTAAAATACACTATTGAGAACATCTATGTACGTAAAGAAACAAAATACATGAACAAAAACTTCCTAGCAAAATCTACGTCTGACTTCTTAAACTCAAAAAATTTAGATACATATGTATGTACACGCATACATAATTATTCTTTATATATCGGTAGCTGAAATGCAAAATCATCTAACTACAATTTATTAAATTTCAAAGGAGAAAAGGAAAAAACAAACAACAACAAAAATAGATTGTTTTTTGCGGAAATTTCGTAGAAAGATCAACAAAAACAATATACATAAATATGATAGCGAACATAAATGTCACGTACGACAGCGACTAAAATTGAATCAAAACATTTTGAAAATACACAAAATTCGAAAATTATTAAGTATAAAATATTGCTTCAGGATTCGTTGAAATCATCGTTTTGATCGTTTGCCGCAAAAAAAACTTCTGTTTTTGTTACATGCGAATGATTTTTGTATTTTACAATTATCTTCGAAAAGGAAAAATTGCTCGAAATCAAACATAGCGGCATTGTCAAAATAACAATTCGTTTTATTTTGACTTTTCTTTCACTTTAAATGTTTGCGACAGTTATGGTCTACCTCATGGAAATGCCCACATATTTTAGTATCATTAGAAGTGGTTTACTAGTTTCTCTCACTTTTAATTCATAATTTCAAAGAGATACATGAATTATTTATTATTTTAAATGCTATCAAAAAACGTTGGGTAGTTTTGAAGAGGAAGAATTTGTCACCTACCCAGCAATCGGTTCTTTAGCTTCAGAGAAGAGTTAATGAGTGGAAAATTATGGACACCGAAACTAAATTAATACTCGTATGTAATGTGGATTTAAAATTTAATCAATAGTTTTGCATTTAGGTACTTTTGATGCAAATATGCTGCTCTTTGAAATATAAATGTCTATATAAAAACTTGAAAAGCACCTTATTACATTGACTGAAAAAGGCATTTCCACATTTCCACCAAAAACAAATTAAAGTATCAATTATTATTTATATTGCCTTCTGAAAAATAAATTTTAAATACATATGATATTTTTCTAATTTGAAATTCAAAATTAGGTGTGTTCAACAAGATTTCGAACTTTTCCAACACGACAAGAACACGAATATCAAGACTCTCAACACGTATGAAACACGCACGCGAAAAATTTCGTCAACACGATACTGCACAACACGCACGAAATATTATTGGTATGGTATTGAAGATCAGAAAATTTAATTGATTTTTTTCAAGTCGCTTTTCAAAACATGGCACCGAGTTGGCACTGCCATCTGATACTATCTGCCACCACAGCTGATACTATTGGTTTGCGTAAAGAACTTTAAGCTTCAGAGGACCATACAATATCAACATATATGCTGGTGTTGTATGTTTGACAATACAGAATATTCAATTTTTTCTCTAATGCAAATTCATTCATACATATTTTACATCTAAAATCGTTTCGTGTTTTTCGTGTTAATTTTGCTCAACACGAAACGAACCGAACACGCATGAAATAAGTTTTTTAACGAACACTTCATGTTGAAAAAACACGACACGCGCCCATCTCTAGTTCGGACTAATGAGAGTAAAAAAGAAAATTACTCTCCGAATGTGCAAAATTTATATAAAAATTGCTGGAACGCAAAAAACCATAATAGCCCATATTGAAATAGTAGTGCTGATTACTTTTTAAATTAAGTTTTATTTTAGTGATTTTATGCCCATTTTTTCAGTTGGTAATCAAACCTTAATTATTTTTAAGTTCTAATTAAATGCGAAATTGTGTTTTTGAGTGCTTATTTAAATAATAATTAAATGCCCAACCTTGCGAAATTAAACACTACTTAAGTTTTATGATTGTAGTATATGTTTTTATGCGTGTGTGTGTTTACTGAAAACATGCACATGAGCATCATGCGGTCGTATTAAAAAGAATTTCGTTAAAATTTCATAAATATATAACATATACAGTACAAAGTTTCATATCATGGAATAAAGTAATATAAAAAGGCATTATGATGTTCTTTTGGTCTCATAAAATGAGTTTTTATGCAATCTAATTTTCTACATGTTGATAACCTAACTTTTTTGTTTACGTTAAACAGCTGCTGTTTGAAAAGCCTTCAATAATACTGGGAAATTCTGCAGTGCTACCGTACTTTCAACGTAATTTAATAAGAACTTTAAATAACCACTGAAAAAATGAAATCGTATTTAATTACAACTTAATTTTAAATAAAAATTAGCTAATTACGTACTTAATTTTTAAGTTAAAAACTGGGGGTTAGTTGCTTAAAGCGCGAAACATTAGCCCAATTCACAATCTTGTGCAAATGGTCTGGCATCGTTGCATCTGCAAAATCGTATAGTATATTGATACTCACCACTAAGAATTGTTAAGTGGTGAGTATTAATATACTATACAATTTTGCATATGCTACGATGCAAGACCATTTGCACAAGATTGTGAATTGGGCTATTATAAAAACAAAAGTTTTGCATCATTGGCAACAGCTGTAAAAATTAAAAGATACGTAAATTATTTAAAAAAGAGAAATATGCACAAATGACCTTTCAACTTCAGCTTTATTTCAAAAACATTCCACTGTGCCTTTTAATAAATTTGTATGTATGTAAAAACTTTTTTTTACAAGTTTTCTGATTATTCCATTCTTGTCCGAACTTACCCTGAAAAAAGAGTTTGTACAGTAAAAAAAATAATTCTATCATTCGCTCTCAAAATTGCACAAAAATTGATATCTGGAACGCTGTTGGATAAATTTGTACAAAATCTGACTGTTTTTTTTTTTTTTTTTTTTTTTTTTTTTTTTTTTTTTTGTTATGCATCTGGAACAGACCTATTGTATTATGTAGTCCTGCCTTTAAATATCGTAATATTAAACAATCCATATTTTCTTTATGAACTTGTTTAATTTTTAGAATACAGCTTATCTATCACTCATGGATTACACTGAACATGGATGCATGAAATACACGCTTTCTCATTTGTTCGTCATTGTTTATATTATGTCCATAATTTAAAAATTTTATATGAGGTACAAAGACTAAACGACAGACAGTCTTTAAAGTTTAAACTCATACAAAACCATAATTACATACACACATACACATGTATGTACATACATATGCATTTATAAAAATTAAATGCAATATAAAAATCAATTGAATTTTTTTGTTTAAATAACAATAAATATGATGATTGCAAATCACATAAAGATTAGACAGAATCTCTCAAAGAAATTGAAACTGAGAATTCTTTTTAAACTTATTGTGGATACATGTACAATATTTACATACATACTTACATGCATATGCATGCATATTCATATGTATAACTTTTCGATTAAATTCAAAATAGGGTAATGGCACTGCCCAGCGGGAACAAGAAGGAGTAAGGATGGCTTCTAGAAGGCGTCTATACTCCTTTCTTTTTTTGATGTACTAGGCCTGCTCGCTCCATTCCATACTCATTTCTTTTTTACACGCATTGTCATTGCTGGGCAGGCCTTCTGCAATTGCTTCTTTCGCCAGAGATTCTGGAAGGCCTCCAAATTAATGGATTTTGCTTTTGTTTTTGTTCTATTCTCCCTTCTCATAGAAGGGAATGTGGAATGTGTATCGTACCTTTTATGCGAACGAGCCAAGACATTTTTCAGCAGTTGGATAAGGATAGTAATTAAATCAAAAAAAATTCATAAGTCATGTTTTAGACTTGGCAGTTTTTCTTGAAGCAGTTATCTTCAATTCTCTTCTAAAACTGCTCGTTTGTATACACTCAGACGGTTTCTTATTCAATTTTCCTATTGTTTTAGTGCTGCGAATGAAATAACAAAAGATAATTGAAGTAACTTCTCTGTACAAGCAAGTCAGTACCCCTCTTCTTTCTTCTCTCCTCTCTCACCCATAAACTCAGACTTGCTTCAAGAAAAACTGCCGAGTCTAAAACATTAGTAAGCAGGCCTTTAATAAGGCCTGCACCGCTGGGTGGTGTTGTAACGAACACAAATTTTTATACATATGTATGTACGTGTAAAATAACAGTTATGAATAAATACATTACGTTAATAAAGTTATTACTGCATTGAAAGGTATCATGGTGCTCAAAGACTGCTGATGTACATTAATACTTACTTAAGTACGTACATATATGGATGTGTCAGCCGCTAAAAGGCCTAACTCCACTTTTCGAGCGAATTTTTTTTTATTACTATCTAATTAGTTGTGAACTCGATGGAAATTATTTTGTTCTTCTATTATTTAGATATTTTCCATTAAAAACATAAAAAATCGGCTTTGAATCATATTTGAATTTTTTAAAAGCTACTCAAACTAACACAACTTTAATTACATACCATTTACACATGCCACTATAGTGGCATGCCATTTCGAAGAACTCAATACACTCACGATTTTTCACTAACAATGGCAGCCCCAGTGGCAGCAAAATTTGCATGCGAGTGAAAATTTGGCAGTTGCATGCCATTGAATGTCAAAACGAAGAAAAGTGTTACCTTGTTAAACATTTGATGCAAATTTATTGGATTACTGTGAAAATTAAATTAATATTTTAGCTTGTTAAATGTGTTATTATGATTTGTTACTTGATTTGTGTGTGAAAAACTGAAGTTTGTTAATTATAAAGAACTAATAATTATTATTAAAATAATAATAATAATAATAAGTGTTAATAGTTTCCTCAAGAATGTGCCTTTGTGACGTACAAGGTAACTCTATTCTATAAACAAAAGAAAAGTAAAAATGGAAGCAAGACTGAGCCAGCTCGCTTCGACGACATTTTTAAAATGAAGTGGCAATGGCATGTGTAAACAGCAAAGCAAATGGCAAGAGATTCGACTTTTTCGAACAATTTTTCGTCGATAATACGTACACAACACTGGCTTGCCACTAGTGGCATGTGTAATTGCAGTGTTAAACGCATTGGTTTAATCAAGCGAAATTTGCATGTTTTATGAAATTTTATAAAACTAGCCAATGTATCTGTACCTTTTATAATTTTCATAAATGTTGGAAATCTATTTGCCAAACATTACTAATTTACTCAACTTTTTTTTGTGGAGTTAGGCCTTTTAGCTTCTGACACATCCATATGTAAAGGGTGTTTTTTTAGGGTGTCACAACTTTGAGTTGACATCACAGCTTTATTTGAGCACCCATTTAACAGCTGATAGTTGCTTTTGGTTTATTTTGATTTGAAATTTCATTATGAATGGACTTAAACCAGAGTAACGCGTGCAAATTGTTTAAATTTTTAATCAAAATAATTGTGCTATTCGTCAAACTCATTCCATTCCAAATTTTATTTTCCGATTAAGCCCATTTCTGGTTGAATGGGTACGTAAATAAGCAGAATTGTCGCTTTTGGAGTGAGGAGAATCCACAAGCTTTTGTCAACTCACAGAAAATTACTGTTTGGTGCGCTTTATGGGCTGGCGGAGTCATTTGCCCATATGTCTTCAAAACGTTGTTGAAAATTTGTGTTCCAGATTGCGCCTTCCACGCTCCAACCGTGGCGGCTACATGGCCAGAAATCATATTGAAACATTAATTTCATAAAATTTTCTTTACAATAAAGTCCTTTTCATTGATATTAAAAATATATTTCCTTGTTTTATTATGATTTAAACTTGTGTCACTCTATAAAAACACCCTTTGCATATGTATATTCGTACATACATACATATGTACATGCATATCTATGTTAAGCTATGTACAGACGATTGTCAGATCTTACAATATTGTCAGATCTGGCAATGTGCTGACAATGTACTGGCAATCGAAAATTGCCAGCACAATATTTATTGTCAGTTCACACGGTTGTCAGAAAATCTTACAATTTATTGCCAGACAGTTGTATGACAATAAATTCATCTGACAAAATCGTCAGTAGAAAAATTGTCAGTTCACACGGTTGTCATATGCACAAATTGTTAGATCTGTTTTTATGCGTTGCCAGACTTAAACCATTTGTTGGAAATTGTTAAATATTTATCGTTTGTGTTTGTGTTTAATGTAAAAAGTGAAAGTATAAATTATTATGGACCATAAAGAAGCAATTGCAATGATTTTGTCTGCATATATTTTATTATAAATTTTTAATTTAAAATCAAGCTTGTGCAGTGTTGCCCACAGAAAGAATTATCTTACAATGACGCCATTGTCAGATACATGAGCTTCGCACATCTGACAATATTAAAATGTCTGACAAATATCTGGCAATAATTTTACAATGTGTTCACATGATTGTAAGATGTCTGACAATTTTTTGTCAGTTGCTAGTCTTGCAATGGACTGGCAATGCTTTTTCTAGCAACGGCGTCTGACAAAAATTGCCAGTTCACACGGTTGTAAGAAATTTTTAGCACATTTTACTGGCAAATTGTAAGATCTGACAACCGTCTGTACAATAGCTTTAGTTGTTTACGTATGTGGAACGTGTGCATGTGTGTTGTTTTTAACACTTGAATTAATTTTTTGCGCTTTTGCGCTTCAGTAAAAACTTTTTTCAATGCATAAAAAAATTTTAAAATGTTGCTTTATTACGGTTCTCGAATTTTTAGATTCGACTTCAACTTGCTGTACTAGATTAAAGAAACATACAAAACTTTTCTTTAATCTGGTACAAACTATCGAAGTCGAATAGAAAAATTCGAGAACCGTAATAAGGCCCAATGAAAAGTTTATATTTCACACAAATTCAGTAAGAAATAAAAGCGATTACTAAGGGCGACGACTTTTTGAGTTCCAGATTAGAGATTAAATTAACCTTAATCTTTATTTGTGATTGTTTGGTAGTCGATTATATAGTTTTACTTGCTAGTTTAAGCGGCCAATCGTGGTGGTTTAATCATGCATTAATATTGAAAACATACACTTTGTGTAAAAATTATATGATAAAATAATTTAAAAACACATAAATCAATATATATATTTTATATTATTTATCTATTTCCTTTAACAAGCGCAATATTTTACTTGTAAATAATAAAACATGACAGTTTCTTCTTCTTCTCACAAAAAATCAAAGTGTGTTGATAACATGTATGACTTTTACACAGAAACTGTTGCCACTATTTTGTTCCTCAGTATGGTAATACTACACATAATAAGAAGTTTAAACTACCACTCAAAAATATCAAACTAAATTAATTTGAGATTAAGCTAATTTGCGGATTAGCTAATTAGAGCAATAAACTAATCTTAATCTCGAACCCAAAAAGTCGCCCTAAAACTAACGAAATTTGCCTACCAACAGAGAAAGAGTTTTAAACTAATAAATCCTTTTTTTAAGGAAACGTTGGTTTAGAAAAATACTTAATTGTGAACATTTTCATTTTAGGCTTTCACTTCACCATGGTCCAAAAACTTTCGTTTTGGAAAGTTCTAACTCGAAGAAAGCAACTGTCACAAGAGGCTGCAGATGGCGAAAGTAAATTAAATCGTATTTTGGGTTTATATGATTTAACCGCTCTTGGTGTCGGATCAACTTTGGGTGCTGGTGTTTATGTGTTGGCTGGTCAAATTGCTAGAGATCAAGCGGGACCATCTGTCATGATATCGTTTGCCATTGCAGCATTGGCTTCCTTATTAGCTGGTAAGCAGAGTTATAAATTTTTAAATGTTAACTTGAAATTCATGAAATTCACAGCAAGACATTACTTGTCAAAAATAATATCATACATACATACATACATACACATAAGTATATGTATGTATATATGTACATTAGGCTTATGCGTATTTTTTAAACACAAAGGCTCACTGGGTTTTCACATGCGGACTAAAATTCTAAGACAAACTGCGTTTTTACTTTTTTGATATCTTAAAAAAAAGTTCCGCACCAAATGCATTTCCTGCAGCAAAAATGTGGATTTTTCAAATCCAAAAAAATCTCATATTTTCGTCATGACAAAAAATTTTTTATTAATAAACCATCTACTAGTACCCGAATTTTAAAGATTTTGATCCGCTGATCACGAATCTGCTGTTTATTTTAAATTCCATTAAGTGGTTTTCGAGATATGATGAGTAGTTTTCCAGTTATTCTCTAATTCAGGTTTTGCAAAAAGTTACTTATTTTTTCAGCACAATATCATTTATGCACATTCATACAGTTTGGCCCGCTGATTATAAATCTATCATTTATTTTTCAATATATTGAGTAATTTTTGCATAAGGTCATTTGATATAATTTGATATCTCTGCATATTATTATTATATTACACTGTGTGACAAATTTTTGTGAAATTGTATTTCGCGTTCTATTTATACGCTATCGATGTATATAAGCTTTCAGGATGATTTAAGTTCAATTAAATAGACATATACCAACCAAAAGTACAAAATTTGTACAACAGTGGTCGCCAAATTTTTTTCTTGAGAACTACATTTTTTACATATACCAACCTTAATAATCGCAAAAATTATTATTAATTATAGCATTTTTACATAAATTAAGCTCTCTTTGCAAACTTCTAATACAAGTAATTCTGTGAGCAAAAGAAACTGAGTGATAATTTCACAAATTTGCAAATGGTCATATCTCGAAAACCACTTAATGGATTTTAAAATAAACAGCAGATTCGCAATCAGCGGATCAAAATCTATAAAATTCGGGTAGATGGTTTATTAACAAAAAATTTTTTGTCATTATGAAAATATGAGATTTTTTTGGATTTGAAAAATCCACATTTTTGCTGCAGAAAATGCATTTGGTGCGGAACTTTTTTTTAAGATATCAAAAAAGTAAAAACTCAGTTTGTCTTAGAATTTTTTCCTGCATATGAAAACCTAGTGAGCCCTTCGAGTTTTGCAATTTTTTTATTTTCTGCATAAGCCTAATGTACATACAGATATTGTCGTGCGGAAGTTATCTTTATATATCTCTAAAAACTTTGATTTGGCAAATTACATAACAGTGTTGTGTATAAGGAAAAACTGCATGACAATTACAATAAATGCCAAAATTGAACATAACGAGTTTTGCCGTACAATTTTGCATTTAAAATCACGCCAGGATTTAGTATTGGATTAATGTCAAACTGTATGGAGGAACTCGTTAAGACCATGTTCAGATTTGCCAGGCTGTAAGTTTCTGCCCAATATACCTTGACGTTGTTTTTATCAGTATATTTTTGTACTGCCTACGCTCTTGTCTATCACACGTTATTTAAATTTTAATTTTTTCATTCCAAAAGTCACTCACAGTGTGCAAAGAAGTGAAGTATTACATAGCACCAATTTTATCGGAAATTTTTCCAAATATATGTACATACATACATACACACAAAAAATATAAGGGGTAATATTAACTAAGCTTACATTGGTAATTTTTTTTATATGAATGTAAAAATCTTAGGTATTA
This sequence comes from Tachina grossa, assembly GCA_949987645.1. Lineage (NCBI taxonomy): Eukaryota > Metazoa > Arthropoda > Insecta > Diptera > Tachinidae > Tachina > Tachina grossa. The sequence continues at coordinate 172,645,202 of OX465276.1, read as the reverse complement.
TTAACTATTCAGTTAGGTAATTTGTACATTATACTTTACATAAAATCCAAGTTAATATACCTATTATAATAAGGTATCTTCTTCGAAATTATTTTACTGAATAAATTTCTATTTTATTGTCAAAACAAACAAATTTGAGCAAGGAGGTATGTATATATACATGCATGAAAATTTAAATATTTTTAAATTATTTTACATATGTACATACACTAGATGAGGCCGGCAAAAGTTGTCTTTTTTCCTGATTTGAGGTTGATCCGTGGTACATGTATGGGAGATTTACTTGGCCGTATACAAGGGTTACAACGCCATCAAAAATTTCTATATATGTATGTATACATACATATACGAGTACATATATTAAGGCGCCTAATCCGAGAACATTCCAAACGGCATATGCCGTAGCATATGAAGCCGGAACTCCCAAAATCCTCTCGTTTATTGTTCAAGTGAGTTTTTATTTGGCTATCCAACCACTTTTCAATATTTATTCTTTATACATATTTGTTCTTGCATGTGGTTAATGGAAACCAACGGGATATCGCAAACTGACGCCAACCACTACTCACATGCGACGTGAGACGCAAAACTCTAGAAAGATAATAAACAGCAGTGGCCTGGTTGCATTTATGAAAACAAACATTTTCTTAACTTCAAATGTTTACCTCCGACTGTGTATCTGTACGAGTCTACGTACAGACCAAACGGCTGAACCGATTTTGGTTAATTTTTTTTTTTTTGTTTGAAAGATGAATTTATCGAGAGTGTTCTTAGTTATGTTTGAAGAAAATCGGTCTAGCCGTTTAGAAGATATCACATCTTTCGGGTGTTTTTAAAATTTACAATTTTTTATTTTCGTTGTGTGTGTATAAAAATGCAAAAGCAGTACAAATGTATGCATTTTTGCTGTGTGCGGCTATTAGGCGGTCATGCTTGTGTGATTAGAGACTGTTGTGTTATTACGTCGGCTGTTTATTGCAATACCAAAACCATGGTTTGTTGCGGCCATAAGTCTTTTGAATATACTGTGTCGCAAACCAATAACCAACCGAGGATTATACTATCGTACCAAGTATGCCAAACATCAGTATACAAGCATACATTTCAATAGACTACTTTAAAAATGCGCATTTCAACCAAGCCAAGCCATCTTTACCCTTTGCTTAAGAAATCACAAATGAAATTTACACTGAGTTTGTTTGACACACGAATTTTGTACTATTAAATAATTATGATGGTATGTTATCATACAATGTTCACATACCAAATATGACCGTCCAATAGCCGGTTAGGTCAAAAACAAAACAAAAATCTATCGTCCCTAACAAACACATACAACAATTTTATATACATACGTATGTAGATGTAGATAAATTAATAAATAATAATTAATAATAATTTATTAACAAACGCAAAAAGTCTTTAATTATTATTTGAAAGTCCATAACAATTATAGGATTATAATAGTTAATTTAACCAAAATCCATGATAATTTGCCGAATTATATACATATATATAAACTTACTTTGCCATTTAGATAATTCAGAAAAAATAAATACGTGAATTTACCTAGACGTTAAGCAGTTTTAACTAAAATTTTAGTTGATTTTTCGAACATAGAAATCATCTAAAATTTTTGTTGAATTACCTAAAAAACTTTGTAAATGCCATTCTACCCTTTCACTTAGTTAAAATTATACCATAATTTTAGGAAATATAACCTATGAATTTTTTTGTGTGTATGCAACGGCCACTGTACCGGGATGTCTTCAATACTAATAGCTGTATAATTTTTTTTTTTGGAAATGCGGTTTTATAACAAAAATGCTATGGAAATTCCGAACGATATAATTTCAAGTGGATCACAGAACATATACATATGTATATGTACTACGTACGTATTAGGGAGGTTAAACGGAAATGTCTGATCTCAGAATTATTTGTAAAAACAAAGAAACTGAATTTTGTCATGAATTCTTTTTATTTAAAACAATAAAATAATTTATTTAACAAAAAAGTAAATTTATTCAACTAAAATATAAGACAAATACTCACTTATGAAACATTTACACCTTCACGAAATCTATTAAATTTCTATTGAAATCTTTATCAAAATCTATAAAGTTTACAATAATTTTTTTTAGTTATTTATTGGAAAAAAGTTTCCTAGACTACTACAACCAAACAACTGCAATGTAGCAAACCTTTTTGAGTACAGGTACTTACTTTTTAGTACAATTTTGAAGAAAAAAACCCTAGTTGCATTACTAAGTTCTACTAGATTTTAAGTAGATTTCGACAAAATCTAGTGATAAAGTATGCTTTGTTTTGTATGGGAAATCTCGTAGGTGCTAGATGTAATCATAAATAATTTTATAAATAGTTATGAGATGAACTAGATACAAATAAAAAATATTACTTTTAAAAAACAATGATCTGTTTACATGTATATACATACATTGTCTTACAATGCTGCATATTTCACAAGACAACAAATAAATTTGATTCAGGTGCATGCAGCACCGAATCAGACACAAGCTTGAAATTCCACTGATTCTGCCGAGTGAGCAGAAAATGTTTACTTGAAAAAATATGTTGGAAACTAATAGTGCTAATTTTGTAACTCTTCATGACTATTTGAATAATGAGAATTGTATTCTACAAAATAGTGAAGTTTGAACCAAAAATATTAAAAAAAAAAATATTTTCATCTCAAAACGTACATACATACATATGTATATGGGGTGTATCGAAGCACACAGGTTTTGTCTAGTCAAGCAATAACTAGACTTGAAAAAATATTTGGAATGCATTTGTGTCAGTTGCATTTTAATTAAAATCGAATAAGAGATTGAGCATTTCAAAACTCTAAAATGCGGCATAGAAATTCGAGGTATCGGTATCGACCGATGAAAAGCGGTATGAATTGTCAGGTTAATATTGCCCCAATTTATGTAGTTTTGAGCAACCCTATGTGTATTTTCTATTTTCTAGGAATTTGTTACGCGGAATTTGGAGCTCGCGTACCTAAGGCTGGATCGGCCTATGTTTACAGTTACGTTTGCATAGGAGAATTCGCCGCTTTTGTTATTGGATGGAATCTTATGCTGGAGTATATGATTGGTACAGCGAGTGTATGTAGGGGTATAAGTCTGTACTTAGACACGCTTATCAACGATTCCTTGAAAACTACTTTCGTTGAACTGGCACCGATGAATATTTCATTTTTAGGCGACTATTTTGATTTTTTTGCTTGTGGCCTTGTGATAGTATTTGGTGGTAAGTTCAACGCTAACTAAGTTAGGAAAACTAAAATACTCTAACTTTTTCTTATCTTCAACAGTTGCCTTGGCTTTCGGTGTTGAAACTTCAGCAATGGCAAATAATTTTTGTACCTGTCTGAATTTGTTCATTTTATGCTTCGTTATTATAGCCGGCTCATTAAAAGGTAAAAACTATTCCGAATAAGAAAAATATTAAGGATTTATATTTATAATTTTGATCAGGCTAAAGTTCGTATTGCTTTGTAAGCCAAATTACATGTGATAATTATTAATGAACAAATAACACCAAAGTTAATTGTAAATATTCTGACAAACACTTAGTAGAACGGAATAACTAGCTGTTTTCGAAGGCCACTACACCTTCATCGTCAGCGTTCTTTGAGTTTGGTCCACTGTGTGTGGTGTCAGTTGATGTAGATTTCTGCTTTATATACGCAACTTTTTTGCAAACGGAATATGTGAATTGTTTTGATTCATCGTATTTCAATTTGCAGAAAGCTTTTCTGTAATGAAAGCTCAATTTTACCATCTGTAAATTTACAACAGTCTTACCATTGTAAGGATTTTCATTAGAACCAGTGTTTAAAAAACTAGGTTCCAAGTAGCTGTAGCAACGAAAAAACACGAAATAGTCTACCAAAAAAATTTTAAAAACTTGTAGTCGTATATTTACTATTACTACCGCTACCGGTATATTTTGGTAGCAGTAGTTGTTAACTTGAGTGCGCTGGTGTGACGTCAAAATGACGTAGAAATTGAAATGTAAACAAAACTGCCATATACCAAATACACGTGTATGTGCGATTGTGTTTATGTTTTTAGTATAAAAACGGATTATTTTTTATTTTATAATTAATTGGATTAGTTTTTAATCTGATTTATTAATTTAAAATTTGTGTAGAAAAAGAAAATGGGTTCACCAGCATATAAATTATTTGCTGGGTCTTCTAAATATAAGTTTTGTGTCGACCTTTTCTCTTAAGTTTAGTTTTTTTTTTAATTATTTTGTTCGAACTAATGTTTCATTAAATATCACCTCCGGTAGAAAATCTTAAAAAAGTTTAATTAATTTTAGTTATATAATTTATTGCACAGCAGTGCGTTTTTTTTTAATCAATATGAAATTTGCACATACATGTATAACAATGTATGAATCATATACATATGTCCATATGCCCTAGTTTTTCGGATCCGAACAATACCCTCTAGTCAACCTAGAACCATATGTCTCTATGTCAATACTCTTTCTCCAGCGACAATTACACTAGTTAAAATGTCGACAACTTTCCTTTTATGCGCGAGTAGAGATACGTTAGAGACGACAATTCTAGTGTATTTCTGGTGATATTGTCAATGAACGCGTCAATGTTTGTTTTTCTTTTTTTATTATGTTGTGCAATAATATTAAATAAATATATTTAGACGAGGGTCACTAAAATCTACGAGTGAATCTTCGGTTCAAATATCTCCATCTGGTCGTAAAAGAACTACCTTCTCAATAGTGCGTAAGTCTACTGATAGATTTTGAATGACAACCCTATGTTATTTGTCAATAGGCATTGGCTGGGGTACACCTAGTCAGTAGCACTATTGACAATGTCACTAGAAAATCACTATAAGCTTGCTATTGACAACGAGAGAGGATATATCGATATTGTAGACTAGAGACCCTAAAATTTACTAGTGAATCTTTGGTGCCTATGTCTCCATGTGGTCTCAAAAGAACTAATTAGTCAGTAGTGCTATAGTCTAGTGGTGGATTTTCAATGACAAGCTAATGTTAAATGTCAATCCTCACAAAAACATAAATGTGAAAAACGGCCAAATTCCTATCCAAAATTTCGGCATTAAAAGTTGTGAGATATAAATTTTGACCAAGTTCTTCTTTGCCACAATACCTAACACAGAAATATATTATGTATGATATAAATTTGTAATCGTAAAGCTGTCTTTACATGGTAATACAAAGTATTACGACATGTCAAAAAATGCTGTAGGTTATACAAAATCTTATCATGTAAAAGCAAAATGTATCGAGTAGGAGAGAATACGGATAGAAAATCTGACAAGCGGTCGGTAAATGTTCATTTTATAAACCATTTTAGAAACTTGTGTATTCTCATCACACCAGAGGTGTATTTCAAAGTAAACGTTGCCAGCACTGGTGGTATTTATTGAAGGGTTTAACACTTTTACAAAAACAACCAAAATCAACTCAGGAAATGTTCATGTTGTTTTTGTAATCATTGTACAACTGCAACCATCAGCTACTTAACCCGTACCACAAAACCAAACAAACAATAAACAAACCTATGTATAAAAAAAATTATATTTTGTAGTAAAATTACATTGCAATAATAAAATGTTTTCTCCAAGATTTAGTTATATTAGTACACATTTTTTTTTGCAATTATCCAATTTTTATTTTTAGCTCAAAAGTTTAGTGTCTTTGCTTGCATTTTACTTATAGTATCAGTGTAAACATGAAAAATACATACAACAGACTCTTGTTCTCTTTTTTTTAAACACGGAGAGAATTTCATAATATTTTGATTCTACTTTGTATTACCATGTAAAGACACCTTAAGGGTGTCATATAATTTCTAGATAATCTGCCAACTTGACAACATTTTTATCAATATAAAGAAATGAACATTTATACATTATTTTCTCCTTTTTTGGAAAGGTAAAAATATTGCCAAGTAAGCAGACTATCTAGAAATTATATGACACCCTTACGATTACAAATTTATATCATACATAATATATGTATTTCTGTGTTAGGTATTGTGGCAAAGAAGAACTTGGTCAAAATTTATATCTCACAACTTTTAATGGCCGAAGTTTTGGATAGGAACTTGGCCGTTTTTCACATTTATGTTTTTGTGCGGATCTGATTACTTTTTGAACAGATTTCTATAATAACAATTTTTAAACTTAAAATTTCTTGTGTATTTTATTTCTATTCATGATCACTGTGTCAGTTGAAAATGGCAGAGTTACATAAAATAATGGGTAAGAGTGTGATGGGTGTTGAATTGTTGACCTTAAATATGCACCATTGTGTCATTACAAAGAGTCGCTAGTGTGTACGCAATTTGGTAAGAGTCCTCTGGAAAGAAACATGTTAAATACAGCGTGCATTTTAGTGGACGTGATCCCGTGTTTTTTCTCAATAAATTTACATATTAAAGTTTGATTAGCCAAAGTACATATATCAAAAGGATATGCCCAATGTGCATGCAAAATTTCAATAGGGTAGCTGGTGCTTTAATTTTTGGACTTTCTGATTGAGTAAATCAATTACTATTTGTCTACAAAATGTTAGCTCTCTATAGTATAATATTACGTAAAATTTTCATGAGCCTGGCCCCGCTGACTTTTATATCTGCTAGTGCTTATGGTTCATGCAAAATTTGGTATTAAAAAGTTAATAACAAATACTTGAGTTTTGAATTAAAAACTGCTAAGCCGAAGTACCTGAACGAAAAAGCTAAGATTTATGGGTGAAGTCACGGCTACTTTTCAAAATAGGGAATTTTTTTTGGATAAGTGCAATGTGTATAAAAAGTTTTAATAAAATGTATGTTAATTTTGAATTTGAAGTGTTTGTTTCCGCCCTCTGATAGCAACTTCTGGGTTTTCAGATTTTTCTTAGTGATCTCTTATCTAGATTTATTTGTGTATCAAATTTAAGACCGCTAGTGCGAATTGGAGTTTTAACGTCGTGGCCCCGCATACCGGGTAAAACTTTTTGATTTTAAGATTTTCCCATTGGCTTCCGCAGCTACAATTACTAGTGTATAAAATGTCAGCTCTCTAGCGCGAATTATATCTTTAGGTTTTATCAGCATTACATCTCCTCACTATTCCTAACTCAAAATTTTGTTGTGAGCAGCGCTTATAATTCATGCTAATTTTCTTCTAAAATATGCTAGACCGATGTAGATTAAACACAAGGCTAACACTTTATGGGAGTGATCACGCCCAATTTTTAAGGTGGTGCAAGATTTCACTAAATTGGCTTGAATTAAAAGCTGTATATTAAGTATTTAGTTCAAAACAATATTAGCGTGGCCCCGCCCATTCTGGTAAAATTTTTTAGGTTTTCAAATTTTTTTAGTTTGTTTCTCACTTAGACCTACTTGTATATCAAATTTCAGCTCCTTAGCGCAACTTTTAATTTTTAAGTTTTATGGGCGCAGCCCCGCCCCTCTAACTAAAATTTTGGGTTTTTAGATTTTTCTAGTTGGTTTCTCACCTAGACCTACTTGTATATCAAATTTCAGCTCCTTAGCGCAACCTTTAACTTTTAATTTTTATGGGCGTAACCCCGCCCACTTTTCCAAAGTCAAATTTTTTTTCGGTCAGTGCTTATTATTTGTGTCTAGTTTCGTTACAAATTGATAATAATAGCTAGATAAATAGTATATATAAATATGCTGATCCGCAGGGCATTAAAATGAGGTTTAAATTGTATGGGCGTGTCAACGCCCACATTTTTAATAAAAAATGTATAGCCTTGCATTGAGTGTGTCAGTGGTCAGTGAGTATGTCTTAAAATATTCACTTTTTACACCTCTATATCTCCGGAACCTTTCTTGTAAAACTTTCAAACTTCGCATATGAGGTTATATGAATTTATTCTAATTATGTATAAATTTCATAATTTTACGGTCGCGGGGAACAAAGTTATGAGGGGGGGGGGGGTAAAAACAGCTCGAATGGCTTCGTGTAAATATACACACTGCGTGCATTGGCCGGAACTTGGCCTGGCGCACTACCGTGCGCCTAGATAGTTGATACCATTGGCTGGGGTACACCTGGTCAGTAGTGCTACTGACAACGTCACTAGTAAATCACCACAATTTCACTATTCGCACTTTCTGCAGGGTACATATATGGGATATTAGAGTGGACAATATTTATATGGAATTATTTTTGTTTTTTGTAGGAGGTGGTTCGCCCCCTAATTTTTTTATTTTGGGCACAAATAACATATTTCCAAAACTGTAGACTGTTTGGTCAACGTTAAGGCGTGGCACATGCGCCCTCAAGTTGACAAGAAGGGATTTTGCACAATTTAATAAGAAAAAAGTTATAACTTCATTATTATTTATCAAAATTTATGTTAAGTATCGATATTATATTTAATTTTGACTATTATTTTAATGCGTGCCCCTAAAAAGGCGTGGCACCTTATATAATTTAAGTAATATATACGAAAATATGTAGTTTTTGCTTCAAAATATGATGGAATCTTACATATGTATGTAAAATTTATTTCCTAAAAGTCATTAAATAAATGCCGGCAAGTTAAAATAAAACACAAATAGATTAGTGTTCCATGAGATCTGATTTATTAATAGATACCTTTATAGTTTTTTCGATAATCAGTTACAATTTGTAAGATAAATTGTTTTTCTTCTTCATTTATTGATAATGAATTATTATATTCTTCCATTAATTTAACATTTCGTTCGGCAGTATCGTTAACTACCCTCATTTTACTGGCGATATTTACGCCCTGTATATAGCTTGGCTCGTTCTGCCATTGGGAGGGTTCTTTTTGGAAAAAATCGGTTGCAATCGAAAAACGTTCAAAGAAGTGAAGTGTATTTTTGGTTACGAAGTCCTCAATTGATTTTGATTGTAAGTCCTGTATATCAGTAATCAGCCGCTTGCTCTCATTTTCTGACTCTACACGAAGTCTCTTTATCATACGAGTTTTTGTTTCAGAAGTAATGGTTTCATCAAAAAACGAAAAACCTACTGTTTCTGCTGCTAAATACCATAAATGGTTACGGAATTTTCCCAAAGTTGCATTGCTTACGTTTTCGTTGACATTTTTGTAGGCGAAAAGAGATTTAATAAAAAGAAGGTCTTGATTAGGCGCTTTGGAAGCTATTGACGCTTCTATCCAGACTTTTATATAAATTTTCACAATAAATAAACAAGCATCGCGTATGGCGTCTATTTCATCTGACGACATGACAAACTCTTCTCTGAATAAAAACATTTTTAATGAATAAATCGCCTTGGCCATCCAACGAGCGTGATGATATGCTCCTGGTGACTTGAATTTATAATTCCTATCGTGCTCCCCAAGAAATATTAGGCTTAATTCCAGAAGCTCCTTATAATCAGCCCTAGGCTGTTTTATTTTTAAATATTGGCGGAAAAACGTGGCTAGATCTTCTAATTCGAAAATGCTAATATGCTGACTTACCTTCTCGTCATCAACTCCAAATTTAAAATTTTCTTGGTTTATCATCGCCCAGGACCCTTTAAACTTTTGGAAAATTGACAAAGTTGGTCCACTTGAAGATAAATTTCTTTTTTCAAATACGCTCTTTAATACAATTTCGTAGATGTGGTGACGACAGGGCAAGTACAAAAGATCTTTTCCTAATTCCTGTTCCAATATCACGCAAGCACCTTGAAGTCTTCCCGTGTTTGTTGCTGTTGTATCAAAACACAGGGCCTGAACTTTGTCTGTCAAATTCCACTCGTTTAATAATTGGATTATTGCTTCAGCCTGTTGCCTTCCTGTACCAGCCTGTAATGCAGGAACTCCAAGTAGATGCTCTGTCTCTCTAGATGTAATAACAACTGGCAATCTGTCTACTTCTTCCTTTCCAGTTAATGATGGTAATAGCTTTCCATCCCAATGTACTGTAATGGTTTGCGGTAAAATGTTTTGAAATTTTTCCTTTAAATTTATAGCTGTTTCAGATCGAATTTGTTTACGGCAATTTCGAATTGTAGTTTTACTTATTGGTAACTGACTTAAATCATGGCCCAATGCTTCAGCAGTGGCTATGAGAATTCGAACAGCATCTCTGTCGCTAACTTTACACTTGTCCAGAGTCGCAACAAGCTTGGGTGTTATAAAGTTTTTCATTTTACGTTTCTTTCCCACATTTCCAGTAGATGTTTGTTGAAAATTGTCTTGAAGCTCATCACTGTCTATTTCAGTCAATTGTCCTTCATCATCTGAGTAGTCCTGACTTGCAACCAAATTTTGAGATTGCTCCTGGTGATACTTTTCTTGCATTATCAGTTCTCTTTCTTCACGCATATTTCTTCTTTTCTCTCTTTCAAAAAGTGCTCGATCGCTTCCAATCATACCACCTGGTCTGCCTTTTTTCCGTTGATTAAGTAGAAATAGTATATCTTCTTCGATTTGAATAATACTTAACGCATCACCATGAGCGATATCAAACAAATCGTCTAATTCTTCCACAAAATCGTGCTCACGTTTCTCCTGTAGAGCTGTACTGCGCTTACAAGTTTTCTGAAGTGTCTTCCACTGATGATATAGAGCTTCCACTTTCTGAACGCTACGAATATTCTGGCTTGTGGGAATACGTGCTTTATCCCAGAGTACTTCTGCTTCTTTAATTACAAGATATGCACTCGGACGAAGATTGAGCTTAATTTTCCGCATATTGTAAAAAAGAACTTTTAATATTTGCCCTTTTGATGGTAACTTGCACCCAATGATTTGACTTTCGTCGTGCCCAAGCAGAAATAACTTTTCATTTGCTCTTGTTTCCATTGCTGTTTGAGTTACATTAATAATATTAAATATGTTATTATATTTTGAAAATATCGAGCACTTTGTTGTTTAAACTTACCAATTTTATAAACCTTATCTTTCAATCAAATCAAATTAATATTTTCACATTTGCATGTATAACAACACATTATCAACGCTCTTTTTTAGCTTAACAAAAGCACATGTGTACTAGATACCGTTATTCCAGTATTGCTACTTCTATGAAAATATAAGTTTGCTTGATCGCAACTAATTAGCACAGAGCTGCATTTGTTAGTAGCAGTTTAAAATTTTAACTTGCCACGCCCCAATTTGCCGGCATTTATTTAATGACTTTTAGGAAATAAATTTTACATACATATGTAAGATTCCATCATATTCTGAAGCAAAAACTACATATTTTCGTATATATTACTTAAATTATATAAGGTGCCACGCCTTTTTAGGAGCACGCATTAAAATAATAGTCAAAATTAAATATAATATCGATACTTAACATAAATTTTGATAAATAATAATGAAGTTATAACTTTTTTCTTATTAAATTGTGCAAAATCCCTTCTTGTCAACTTGAGGGCGCATGTGCCACGCCTTAACGTTGACCAAACAGTCTACAGTTTTGGAAATATGTTATTTGTGCCCAAAATAAAAAAATTAGGGGGCGAATAACATGTTATTCAAAAAAAAAAAAAAAAAAAATGTTCACTCTAATGGGATATCATATACATACATATGTATGCTCCATACATATTTTTTTTAGCTGAATTTTGCAAGAATTATCCAACCACATGTTGTGTGTTTTGTTGTAAAATTAATTATTTCAAAAATTTCTGAAAAAGGAAAACTGAAAAATGTGCATTTCTTTATTTAAAAAATATGTATACGTATGAAATAAGATAGCATATTTTCTAAATTTATTGATTTTCTTTCATTAAGCCACATAAATTCAATTTTATTGTTAAAGAATTTTGTTTGTTTCTTATATCTGATCAGAGATGGAAAGTCGCATTTTTGTATTTGCTAATGGAATAAAATTAAAAAATTATTGAAAAATACTTAAAAATATTAAATAATACATGAAACTGTGCAAAGAATTTCATATTAAATGACAATTTTTCAAAAAATTTACAATTTAAAACATCATCAAATAAAATACATCAGAAAAAGTACAATTGTATCATGATTTCCATCTATGGTTCTGATATGAATAAAATTTTCTTGCAAGTTTTTACAAACAAAGTGGTCATTTACTTTTTCGTATCTGGGAGAGTAATTTTGTAAATTTCTGCTTTACTTTCTACTGGGAAAGTAAATGAACACACCTATTATATTATTAGTGTTCTTTCTTTCACCAAATTTCAGTAATGAGGAAAAAAGTTTAAGATCGTTTGTACTTATTATTAAACTACAAACTGCAAATAAGCTTTGTATTTATTACAATGAAAATTTTTCTGTTTTCATTGTTTTGCATGTAGCAGTAGTTTTAATAAAGGTAATGCTACAAAACAAGACAACTGCTCCTGCTGCCGCTAATTGTAATTTTTTGGAGTACTAGTTTTAGCAATAATAAAAAAAATTTTCAGGTAATATAATTTTTTAGACACTGATTAGAACTCTTAAAATTACCATTTGTGCAATTGGGCAAACTTTCGATACTTGTTTCATGAGGCTCCTTTTCAACTTTTGCGCAAACAGTTAAATTAATCAATAATAATAAAAATAAAACAAGAAAACTTCAAGCAATTTGTAAATTTAAATACATATATATGTACATATGTATTTTGTTGTTTAAAAAATGTACAACTACACAGCTTAATTTTACAAGTCAAAATTGTTGGGCAAACTTAACAGGTAGGTTTGTGTAAATAAATAAATAAATTCCCATACAGTACAAATGACGCAAGTATGTAACATAAAAACAAGCATAACGATATTCCAGAAGACTGTTGCAAAAGAAATTTTTGCGGTCGTTGGAAATTTGTTCAGAGACCTTGGTTAACAACAAAATAAAAAAATAAAAAACCATTTTGATGATTTTGAATTGTGACCATTTATGATTTAGTGTGCGATATGTGTGTATGTTTTTACTGGAATTTTTCATTGCAGCTAATTTTTCAAATTGGACAATTGATATTAATACAGTCAATAAAACCGCAATAGCACCGGATACATATCTGGGCCTTGGCGGTTTTTTTCCTTTTGGCTTCGCGGGTACATTAAGGGGAGCTGCAACTTGTTTCTTTGGTTTCGTTGGTTTCGACTGCATTGCTACAACTGGTGAAGAAGTGCAAAATCCTCGTAAAAATATACCACGTTCTATTTTGCTGTCACTGCTGGTTATATTTTTCTGTTATTTTGGAGTTTCGACAGTTATAACACTAATGGTGCCGTACTATCTTCAAGACGCCAATGCACCACTTCCAAGTGCATTTAGAGTAGTAGGTTGGAATTTCGCCATGTGGATTGTGTCCATTGGCGGTTTAATTGGGTTACTGGCGAGCTTATTTGGAGCCTTGTTTCCTTTGCCAAGAGTAATGTATTCCATGGCGCAGGACGGTTTAATGTTTAAAGTGTTTGGTCGAATTCATCCTAGATACAGAGTCCCGGTTATTGGATCAATTGTCGCCGCCATTTTAACAGGTCTAAAATACATTTTATTTTATTTTATTTTATTCATTAGTTTATATTTTTAGCTTTTATCGCTGGCCTTTTCGATTTGGCCCAATTAGTCAATCTTCTATCTATCGGAACCTTATTGGCTTACAGCGTAGTGGCCATTTCAATAACTATTTTACGATATATGGATAATACTGATACCTTTGGCAAAACTGAATCAATTGGCAATATAGAAAACATAAACGGAGAGAATGGCAACAATCGAAATGATCGAAATTATGCCAATGGACGCAATGATTCCGAAACTTCACTATTGATCTCAAAACCAGAACATATTACTGCAAAAAGAGTACTGCTGCAACTTTTTAACTTCAAACGAGAACATATACCAAACGATCTGTCGGCAAGAATTGTGGGCACACTTATCACTGTGTTTTGTAAGTTTATTGTACATTGTACAGGTGAGCGATTTTTCCATACCTATCGTCCGTTACTTAATCACAGTGACTGAAAAATTACAATTCACTACTGTGACTGAATTTAACAAATAACACTTCAGTTCAAGTATACTTGAAATATAGTTGTTTCATACTAGGGTTGGCTGTTCCGTTTTAAGCGAAACCGAAACAGCGGTTTTTAGGTCAAATATTCGAAACCGAGTATCGATAAGAAAAACGTCGATTTTCGATTTTTTTTACATTATTTTAACATTTTTTATTCTTTTATCAATCATTAATAATGATTTGAGTGAATAAAAGCTTGCATTGGGTTGATGGATTTTCAATTAAAAGTGTAACACATTCTCAATTTATAAGATAATCAATTGTAATTTTTTTTTTCATGGAGAAGTAAAATTCAGGCAATGAATGCCTACTACTATTACTAGATGTTACCTTCTTTTAGGAAAAGGGATAGAGAAGACAGGCAGTGAAGAGACAGAAAAAAGCTTCATTGTTTTGCAACTATGCTTTTTGCACGTTTTTTTTCCTATTAAACTTTTTTGAAGCTGGGTTATTTTACTTCACCGAATACTGCTGCCTTCATCACTTCAACTTTCCGACAACAACTAATACAAAGGGACACTAATGCATATCAGAAAAGTGCGTGCTGTTGTTATTTTTAATGACTGTTGGATACAGGGATTGAACCCAGTACCTTCGGTTTTCTAGTCAACTGTACTGTATTTGAGAGTCCTGTTCTGTATAAATTATTCATTAGAAAATAACGTTGAAATGTTCTGTATTTTATTTACTGTTCAGTATTTGTTCTGTATTTTCATGACTCAAACTGCATTTAAAAAATTATCTATAAAAATACAGAAACAGCGATCCCGCTTCAGGTGCCTGGCTTTTCTCCGTTCATTGTCAAGCTACTTTATTTCATGATTATATAACGCAGATGACTCCCAAAAAACATGTATGACTGAGGTTTCATTATACATTGTATGCACAATAATCATTTCTCATATTCCATTTCATACTAAATTTGCGTTAAATAGCTGATGTTAATAACAAAACTCTACCCCAGTAGATAGACGTGGGTGCTGATGAAGTGCGTGGCTGCACAGAAAAATATCGGTATTTCCCCCAGCTAAAAAAGTCTAAGTTTAATTTTTCTTCTCTTCTTTAGAAACTCACATTAATTAATAAAATATTTCATTCAATAAAGAATTGAAATTACTGAACTTAAGCCTGACTAAAAATTATTTCTGATTAAAATTCACTACAGTTCAATTAAAATCTAAAAGTGTCTCACTTTTTTAATACTCTTGATATGTAACGGGTAAATATTAATTTTAATTTTATAGTTTTTACAACTTATGTGGTAATAATCTCCAGAAACTATGTATGTAGCTATTAATTTTTTTTTACTGGGGTCTACTGTGTAATTCGAAACGAAAGAAAATACTTTCGAATTTGTATGCTTATAACGTGTAGGAATTACAGAATTGACCTTCTGATATACAAACATACATATAAATAAATACATATGTAGATTTGCGTATCCCTGCAGGAGAATAGGCGATAATTGTCTAAAAGCTACTAGTATAATTACTAGAATAACAAGAACTAGTGCAAAAAGGGTTAAAGTTGTTGTGTAAAATTACTAGTGCTGACGAGTACTAGTATATGAAGTAGTTCCAAGGCACCACATTGCAAAATAAATTTTGACTGTCTAACAGAGCCCTTGCACTGTATGACAATTGGTATCATATAATTACTAAAATTTTAGCTTGATCTAAAACTAATTATAATTAAATAATTATAATTACCCTTTAGTATTTCTGAATTTTTGATAAATAATTGCGAATTTTAAGTAGCAGTTGTCACTGGGTAACAAAGGAATAAACCACCAATTTTATAGGATTTTTCTTTACAAAAGAACTGGTAATAAACTAGTCCTAAACTAGTACCAATGATACTAGTAGTTTTCTAAACACACTCAATGCTAATTTGAGCATTAAGATAGTATAGCAAAGTATACAGTTGGGAACTAGTGGTGGTGATTTCTGTACTAGAAAAATACTAGTTGAACACTAGTTCATTCTCCTGCAGGGATGTAATTACATTGTTATGTTACTTTTTGAATTTTTTTGTTTGTGTTTAATTTTGTGTTATTCAAAAAAATAAAAATTTAATAAATCCATGAAATTCAATATGTTTAATATGTCTTTAATGTTGTTTGCACTTTAGTTGCTGTTTGTTTAAATATTTCCTTGTTCTGTATTTTGATTTAAAAATGGTCACCGTATGTATAGTGGACTAGTACTAGAGGTAGGCGAAATGATAAATGTTATAATTTGTTTTTAAGTAGAACACATAATTCCAAAAAAAAAACTCAAGACCTTTTACGGTAAAAATGAATTGAGTTCGACAATTCATTGGATTCGAATATCGTGGCTTGTACTGCCAATGGAGCAACAGTGAATATTAAATTAGAAATCTCAACTTAACTATAGCTATATTTGGCTTAAGGAATCCATCTTGCTTATAAAAGCAAAAAAATTTATACAGTTTTGCTTTTGAATCGAATTACACAATAAACCTAAAGGCTTAAAAACCCGAAACCAGTCGGTTTAAGTTAATTTTAAGCCGAAATCATAGGCGTAAAAAGGCCATTCTGGGGGCGTGCGTTGCCCCCAAGAGTCGTTGTTGCCCCCTAGAATTATTAAAAATTGAATATAATTATTTTTTTTATTATTACTCATGAAAATCAGCAATCATATTTGTCAATATTCAGTATTTGGAAAGGAGTTGATTGCTAATTATTTATTTTTAATTGATAATATTCTTATTAGTATTTCTCCAACAGAACTCTCCTAAAAACAAAATACTTTTAAAGCAGAAGTGTTCAAATCTGTAAAAAAAATCGTGAACACGTCACTGTTTAAGCTCACTGTTAAGGCTGAATCACATAGAATCCTTCGTTATACGTCGTCTTTTTAACTGACATTACCGTAACCAGGGAGAAGGTTTACATGAGTAATTTGTTGACGGAAGCATTTGAAATCAATTAATAATTTTGTTCTCTATTTTTTTGTTATTTTATTTTATACTATTTTATTTTTGCTGCCACAAAACACAAATCAAAACATACCAAACAAATTAACCAATAGTCTCCATTAGCCATTTACGATTTCCGACATGATGCCCAAACCAAGTTCATGGCTAGTGGAGACCCCTAGAAAGAAAGCGTGTATTTCGTAATAACGTATGATCGATTCTGTGTGTCTCGGACTTTAATTAACTTTATTATTAGTATGTATGTACATACATATATATTTCTCATAATAACAGAACTCTGCTACAAAAAAAAATACAAAATACTTTTAAAGCTGAACTAGTCAAATCTGTTGAAATGTGTTCACGGTTGCTGTTTAAAAGAACAGTGATATATAAATCACATTCAATAGGAACGACGTTGTTATTAAAAAATCACTGGATCGCTCGTCTCTAGTATGAAGTAAATGTATTGAAATACGAAATGTTTAGAATTAATTGGAACGTTTACTGAATAATGTGTTTTAAGGTGTGCTTTCTGCTGGCATTGGGTTGATATTTATACAAGCTTATGACGCATTGATTAATAATCAAAACTGGACATTGGTTTTAATGGTGGTTCTATGTGCGTTGGCTGCTGTGGTATTACTATGCATATCCCTTCAACCACGGGAACTATGTACACGGGTATTTACTGTACCATTGGTGCCTTTGGTGCCAGCCATAAGTATATTCATAAACATCTATCTTATGCTTCAATTAGATGCAATGACTTGGATCAGATTTTGTGTATGGATGGCTGTTGGTAAGTTTATTTTGTGCACCGAGGATAGCGGCTTGATCATAGGATAATGCATGTCGTATATACTCGTATTATTATACTAACTCACTTAATGCATTAGACTAACTCACATATACATACATACATACATAAATACATACATACATTACATTATGAATGATATTATGCTAATAGACATCGTAATAAAGTAGAATTTGAAATTCTTTTAAAACTCTCATCTTGAACATATGCATCATATTGAACAAAATTTTATTAAATGTTTTAAAAATAATAATTAAATGTACATCAATTTCAACTTTAATAGTGCAACAAAATGAAAACTCCATTAAAAGTTTGAATGAGATGAAAACTAGCCTAAAGAAAGTAAAGTATCCGAGCAGACAATTGTTTTTGTTAAATATACTAAGAATTATGAGTCATTGACGAATCTATAGAAGCTAATGATGTTTTTTCAGAAACTGATACTTCCGAAGATGAAAATTCTGCTATAGCTCTGCTAGATTTCAGCTACTACATGCAACGAATGATCGACAAATTTCCATAAATGCACAAATTGTAACTACCAGCTGCACTACATAATAAATAGCATTAGCAGCGATAGTTCCAGAAATTTCACTAAGATTTCTGCTAGTAGTGTAGACTATGGTGCAGTGGTTTATGAAGAAAAACAAAAGGAAGCCCAAGATCTTATCGATGAAATTTCAAATTCAATTGTTAGCATTACAAAAATCTATTATACATACTTATGTATACATACATACACGCGTATATTAAAAGAGCATCGAATCCGCAGAATTAGTGGTATCTATAAAAATTATTTTATAACAATATGCGTTCTGAATAGTTTTGAGACAAACTAAGTATTAATAATTAAGTCGTGAGAACAAAAATTAATGTAAGAGAACGTCAAATCAAAAATGTTGCCCATATCCCAGGGAAGGCATTGAGAATTTTAAAATTGTACCAACAACTTTCGAAATTTGTACTTTATTGACCTTAATTGTACCTTAGTTCAAATTACATATTTTTATTTGTTTTTATTGAAATAATCAACTTTGTTCCGACTACCGAATCGTTTTCACAAATTTGCTTGTAAGTTGGGATGTTAAAGCGTGTGGTTTAGGGTGATCGACTCGGTTTTTCAACCGGTTTTAAAACCCGGTTTTTTTTAAAATACGGTTGTCGGTGTTTTCAAAATGTTGATTTTTCGAATGTCGAATAGTCCGGTTTTTTTACAATTTAAAAACCGGCTGAGTCGAATACTTTTCGATTTGTATATTTTGCGTGTTTTGTTGATTTTCGTAAGTTTTTTTTTTGGGTAAAAGCTCTAAGCTTTTTTTGAGCATGGCGACATTTACTGAAATATGAAATTTAAGAGAAATTATTTTATGAGTTAATAGCAGAGGCGAATTTAATTAGCCTTATGGTGTGCAATGGATATCAAAATACAGTTGCAAAGTGTTTTTTTTAGTTTTGTTGACATTTTGCTTCATATTTTACATAGATATCCACCTTGTCCATACATTCATATGCACATATACATATACCATTAAGGAATAAAAGGAATAAACATAAACCCATCATTTTTGGGGTTTGAGGAAACTTGGGAAGAAATTCAAAAAATTAATTATGTCAATATTTAGGGTGCTAATAAATATGTTTATACAATAACAAAAATTAAAAATTTTAAAAACCCCCGACTTTTTTCAGAAAAGATGTCATATCTTCTAAACGGCTGGACCGATTTTTTTCAAACATAGCTAAGAACCCTCTCGATCAAGTCATCTTTCAAACAGAAAAAACTAAATGAAAATCGGTCCAGCCGTTTAGCCTGTACGTGGATACGGACAGATACACAGACACACACTACAAACTTATAACACCCCTTTTTTTAGTCGAGGGTTAAAAAATAAAAAAATTCAAAAATAATTATAATAACAATAACATATTAGACCATATTTGGATGCCATTTGTTGACGGCTTAGTACCAGAAATCACAGAATTTTCAAACAAGTTGACAACATCAAACATATTGAACGTATTTTTCATGTATTTTATGCCTGAATGTATGCTTTTTTTTCTATGTATTTTGAATATTTTTGCTACTGTAGGTGTTATTATAATTATTTTTTTATTTTTTTGTATAAACATATTTATTAGCACCATAAATATTGGCATAATTAATTTTTTGAATTTCTTCCCAAATTTCCACAAACCCTAAAAATTATGGTTTTATGTAGAGTTTATTCCTCAACTGTATATTATATATACATATTTATGTACTATACATACATAAGTATATGAAGTCAATTTTTATGCTTTACCTTTAGTTTTTGTATGGTTTTATAGTATTTACATGAACTGTTAACTCTTTTTTAGTAAAGCAATTTAAAATCTAAACTTTTGTGTAATAATTTTCTTACTTAAAAAACCGGTTGATCGGTTTTTCCTGAATTGTAAGAACCGAAACCGGGTTTCTCATAATTTCAAATATTCGAACTATTCGAAAACCAGTTTCTGGAAAAAGTCGAATAATCGATCACCCTAGTGTGGTTACACCTGTTTAAGTTGAAATTTAAAATATAAAAGTTAATAGCATTTGCTTTTTTTTGCATCCGAATTTAGAAAAAATTGTTTTTGGAAAAGGACAAGTTCACATCTTTTGGTTTTTTAGCTGCGTTTTGCTTTCAGAGGACTGTTTTCAAGTGAGAATAAGATGAGTTGCATGGTTTAAAAGTGAAACTGGGGCGATTTCTTAAGTGTACTTAATTAGTCATTGGTGTACTATTGTACTTTCAGAGTTTGAATGGTACCAAAAAAGGTACAATTGTACCAACTTTGCCATCCCTGCTACATCCTAAGATGAAATTTGCAAGAAATCAATCGCATACTAGATATTTCGTGCCTAAGGTCAAATCGGGCAGCAGTTTCTACACTGAATGTAATAAAAATTTGATTATCTCTGCAAAAATTTGATCCAGTGTTAATAACTATAATCAGCATATCCACAAATGAAAAAAAAAGATTATCCAGTACGATAAAATAAAATACCAGAAAAAATCGGGTCATAAAATCGTTAAAAGTAAATTCAAACTAAGACCGGAGGTATTCGGAAGTATGTACATATGTATTTAGATACATGCGTACATACATACATACATGCATGCAAATGTATATATTCAAATTTAGATAATTATAATATATATTTATTATAATCGCATGCTGTATACACAATTATCACACTATTATAACACTAGCATTTTTACCAAATTATTATTGAATACCACAGTGATGCTTGTTTATTTTATGTTTGTTTCCTTTTCTTTAAAAACTAGGTTTGACGATTTATTTCTTTTATGGTCTACCTAATAGCTTAAGAGACTTAAGGAGACAACGTGTGGGTTGGCAGAAATTAAAATACACTGAATATTTCTAAGGTTTTATAAATTGATGTGAAAAGTTAAGTAAATTTAGTTTATTTTAAGAAACAATTACCATAAGTCATCTGTTTCAAATTATACATAGATAATTATGTATGCATTTGTATTTACTAGTATAAATGTATAGATTTTATTAAATAAAAAATTAAAATTATTACGGAATCATACGGAAGCCAAAAGCCTTATGCTGACTGCAAATATGGCATGTTTTGTGTTGTCATTTTCAAATTGTGTGCAACGCCGTTTACACTATGTTTTTCATATGTAAAGCGATGCCACACAAAAAAAATATTGGAAATGACAAACGATGCCACTAGTACACACTATTGTGATGTCACAAAATGCCATATTTTTACTATTTTACAGGAGAAGCGAAACACATACATATGTACATAATACATTTTAAAGTATCTTGACTTTCTCTAACAATTTTTATATTTTCGTATAAGGGCCTTTCCAGGGTAACGAACGTTACTGTCCTAAGTCTTAAATGGGGAAGAAAACCTAAAGCAACAATTTTATTTTGTTCATTTTGTAATTCTTGAACAGCATTGGACTGGTTTTATATTTAGTGGTAAATCTGTATTTTTGCATAAATAGGTTTCTAGGATGTTAGCAAACAAAAAGTGATAAGAACGTTACCAAAAAAGGAATTGGTGTCGATTCACATCTATGATAATGTAAAACTCTGCGAAATGAATCACGCTTTTTCTAACTCTCAAAACTTAAATTCATCTGTACTAATTTCGCTTTGCGTTAGTGCTTGTTGTGCTGAAATTATTTTATTAGTGTCTTGTATACAAGCAATAGTTGATACGTAACGTTACATTCGTTACATGACATATTTTTCTATTGTAATGTATTTGAGTAAAATATAAAAAAATTGTATGTGATTATTTATCTCTACATATATAAAAATTACGTGTATGTTCGTGATCGCTAAACTCAAAAACTACTGGACCGATTTTGACCAAATTTTATATGCATGCTCTATGGGTCGTGAGTAGCGTGAAGTTCGTCCGACAGATGGCGCAATATTTAGTTTTTTCGTATTTTACCCGATAGCGCTGATTTACACGGACATAATTGTGCTGACATAACATGACAGTTTGTAGGTGAGAGAGGCAAAGAGAGTGGTTTTGCGGTTGGCATAACTTTTCAACCACCTTCAACCCCGCATTAGCAGCATAAAACCAATACACACAACTTAAAAAACAGCAAATGTTAAATGAATACTAAAAACACTAACACACACACAGCTGTGTATACGAATACATTTTGTGCAAGATTAATTAGTCTCGTGTAATTTGGAAAAGAACAAAAATTGTGCGGCTTAAAAATTGTTCTCGTCTAAACTACCTCATAGAGATTAGGCTATGCTGTGTTTCGCTGAAGGCGTTGGGTTCTTAATCAGTGTGTAGTGGCGTTAATTAGCCCGAAAAAATTTGAAGGCAAAACAATGTTTGCCCGGGTCAGCTAGTTTAATATGAATATAAATACAGTTCAGGATATTACGTTTATATCGTCTTATAAAATGTTCAGCAAGTGATACATATTAAATTTAATTGAACTAATGTGAATTTTAATCAGGAATAATTCCTTAATCGGGAGTAAGTTCAGTATTTTCAATTCTTATTGAATTAAATATTTTTATTAGTTAATGAGAGTTTCTAAAGAAGAGAAGAAAACTTAAAATGAAATACGTCTATGTTTTGGCTTCTCATATGTTTTCTTGTGAGTTCGGATGTTTAATTTGATATTTAGAAAATACAAATTAATAGTACATGTTCTAGCATCCGAATTAAAAAAACAATTTGGAAATGGACGATTTGAAATTTTTAGATTTTTTCGAATTCACTTTGAATTTTGAAATTTTAAATCGTTCGTTTCCAAATTGTGTTCTTCTAAATTTGGATGCTAGAACACATATTATTAATTTGTATTTTCTAAATTTCAATTTAAACAGGCGTAACATCCGAATTCATAAGAAAACATGTAAAAACTTATGACGATTATATTCTTGTCCCGATATCTTTTTGTCTCACAAGATTTATTTCTCGTTTAGCGAATTGTTGTCATCCTTAGTCAACTTCAACAACCTTTTCCCATTTTTCCGCATTCTTCCTTTATTTTTTTATCTATACTCTTCTATCTTTAATACGAGTAGGTCCTTTTTTAAACTGGTTTTATATCGCTTTCATTTTCCTTTTTTCTTTTCCGCCACAGTTTTACCATCTGCATAAAAAGATATCTTAACCCATAACAATATTTTTTTTAATAAAGCATTACTTACGATTATGACCTCGACAAACTTTGAATACCAAATAAAAAAATTTATACATAAATATCATGATACAATAATATATATATATATATATATATATATATATATATATATATATATATATATATATATAAATATTATATTATTGTATATATATATATTATATTATTGTATATATATATATATATATATATATATATATATATATATATATATATATATATATATATTATATTATATTATTGTATATATATATTATTGTATAATATAATATAATATATATATATATATATATATATATATATATATATATATATATATACAATAATATAATATATATATATACAATAATATAATATTTATATATATATATATATATATATATATATATATATATATATATATATATATATAAATATTATATTATTGTATATATATATATTATATTATTGTGTATATATATATATATATATATATATATATATATATATATATATATATATATATATATATATTATATTATATTATTGTATATATATATTATTGTATCATGATAAATATTATTAAAGAAAATTTATTATTTGACATATTGTCAGAAGTGTACATAAAATAATTGAAATTTATTAATTAAATATTATTTTTTGTATAAAATTTTACTTACAATGACGAACGCTACAAACTTTGCCTACCTCTAAAGCATAGCTGTTAAGTAATGATTAGTAATCGTAATGATTATTAATTTGATTACTTTTTTTTTAAAGGTGAAGTAATGATTAAATTACGATTATATTGAGTTCCGCACGATTACTAATTGATTACGATTACTAATAATGGAAAAGTAATCTAAATTACTTGAAATTACAACAAAATAAAAAGAATCAAAAGTTATCGAAATATAACCCGATTACTTCTAAGGATTACTTTTAATTATTTTTGATTATTTATTAAGTTTATTGCATTTCACTTATATTAAACTTTAAAATATTTAATAATTTCACAAATGAGACGAGATATCTGTTGATACATTTTTATAGTTATTCAAAAAATTGGCGTGTATATGTTTTCTTCTTTTGTGATTTAAAAAAATATTTTTTGTGAATTCTCAAATCATTTTTTAAAAGTCTGTGAATGAGATAATAAGTTTGTGGCTGTTCAAATTGTGTGGTTTGAAGCCTACTGACGTTTTGTGGAAGCGACAGTGAAATGCATAAATACAATGCTTAACCACTAGCAAAAAATTTCACTTTATGTTTTTCTTCATATTTTTTTTTCAGATTAATATTATTAATGTTGTTATATAATCAAACATGTTAAGAATTTCTTAAACAAAAAACATCTACTTATATAAATGTCTTTCGAACTTTTTTTCAAAATAAAGTAATCTTAATTCAAAATGTTTGAAAATAATCAAAAAGAATCAAAAGTAATCTTTGAAAGTAATCGGATTACTTTTTGATTAATTTTGATTCTTTTAGATTATCTTGTATTAATTTCAAGTAATTCAGATTACTTTTCGATTTTAGTAATCGTAATCAATTATTTATCAGGAATTCTTTTAAAGGCAATTACATAATCAGTACAATTCTTTTTAAAATGTAATCTAATTGATTACTAATCGTAATTTAACAGGTATGCTCTAAAAGTATTTGTTTTAAAAAATTTTGCAAAGTGTAAAATATTTTTAAATTCTGTTCCTAAAATTTGTTTAATCCAACTTTTAAGACGAGTCAAATGTAACTATAATATTTTATCCTTTTTGGAAACGAACGTTACATTAAAAGGTAACGAAAAACAAGTGGAAAAGATTAATGTTAAAGGATATTTGTTTACTCTCTCTTCATTTGTTCCTATTAGTTGTAGTCTTAAGAACATATTTATGGAAAAAGCACATCCACTACATACTTATTACTGTTTTGAACATTAAAGAGGAAATATGATTAAGTATTACTGAGAGTTAGAAAAATAGAAATTAATTTTTGGAGGCCTGGTTTTTCTTCACAACAATTGAGATGGCGTATAAATACATTACAATTAAATTATTTGAAGGGGTTTTTATGATACTATCAGTCAAGCAAAGCTTTTTAAAAACATTTAAATCTTTGGTCGTGGTTTACCTTTTGCTGGAAATGCTCATATGGGTATTTCCACAGAAAAGTACACTTTTTGTCAGGTGACGTCACCAAGCAATTAAGCTTGTATTTTAGAGCCATGCTGTTCATTTTTTTTTCTGTTATTAACTAAATGATTAGATCTAAGCCAACAAACAAACAAGTGTATAAAACACAAGTTTTTCTTTGAAAAACAAGTTACCAAACGTGGCAAAAGGTGGACTTTTCTGTAGAAATTTTCATTGTGGAGAGATGGATTTTAATTAATTACATCGTAAGCAATCATGTAACACACACAAATTATTAGGTGCTTACCAAGGGCTATTTATCAGGTCAATGCAATCGTCCTGATGATATTCTGTGTTTTCGTGGTTAAACTGTCAAACGCTGTTTGCACCATACACTTTAGTTAATTTTTGTGCGTGTTTCTGACAATTAAACATAAAACTCCTTGTGCAAAAAAAAATATTTTAATTTAGCTTTAAAGTTCATAGTAGTTGCCAACAGGGCTGTCACATATGGCGATTTCTCGCCAAACGTGGCGATTTTTCAACTTGTTTGGCGTCCAAATTTTTGGTTTGGCGATTTTTTTGGCGATAAATAAATTTGTTGGCGAATTTTTAAAAAAAAATTTAACTTCAAAATTTTTCTAATTCAGGAAAATTACTTTGTTGAAGGAGTAGTTTCAAAAATAAATCCTACCAAAACTCGTCTGCAAGAAGTTAAAACAATTTGATTTTGATAATTTTCCTATATTAATTATAATTATTAATGAATTTTGTATTTGGATGAGAAAAATTTACAAGAAATAATTTTTGGCGACTTTATTTCTAATTTTGGCGATTTTCTGATAAATTTTGACACGATCATTTTATAAAAATTTCTATTAAAAAACGGTCATATCAAAACAAATTTATTATCATTAAGAAAAACTACATAAAACTTATTTTTGGCGAATTTTAAAATCAATTTGTCGAAATAGGTCGGAAAAAATCTGATAACCCTGGTTGCCAAGCACTTTAATGCTAACATTGCTTTGTTAAGAAATTATATGCAAAAGACAACTTTAATTATTTTGTGATTTAATAATAAATACTGGTAACACCATCGTGTTGATGTACAAAATCTAATACAATTTCATTCATTTTTATTATCTTGAAGTAAAGCAACCTAGTTTAAAAAAT
This sequence comes from Tachina grossa, assembly GCA_949987645.1. Taxonomy (NCBI): domain Eukaryota; kingdom Metazoa; phylum Arthropoda; class Insecta; order Diptera; family Tachinidae; genus Tachina; species Tachina grossa. Next base: position 172,618,423 of record OX465276.1, on the reverse strand, counting down.
ATGAACTTCTGACATGGTAGGAAAACAGATAAACATTTCTATGAATTAAAAGTAAAAAAATATGATGAAATTAATGAAAATTATCACAATTTACTTTATTCGAATGAAATGAGTATTTGAATATCCAGCTTTTTCGATTCGTGTTGATTGTATGTACCTACATCAATAAAATATTTTGGTATAATCTATCTGTATAATTAAAAGGCGAACAGGTTTTTTGTAATCGCTTTTACGCTGGTACCACTGCACCGATTTTAAAAAGATGTATATGGTATTAACGGATTTTCCGTACATATGTGCAGAAACTATATTTTATTGAAATCGGTTTAGTATTTTGGGAGCTATAAACGTTTAAAGTTGCTACTACTACATGCACACATATTACACACGCATTTATTAGCTTACAAGTAAAAAAGAAACAAAACATGAGTGTGTGTCAGGGAAAGCCAAAAAGTTACTTTTTGAATGCTCAATATATATCGATACTCCAACGACAATGAGTATGGTAGCACATTTGCATCAACAAGCATGCTTACAACAAGGCAAACATATCTATTAAACTCCAGCACAAATGGATTTATACTTAAGAAGTACATATAATCTAGCTAAGCATGAACACTCACTCGACCAATACTAAAAAACTATGTACATGTTTTTGAGAACAACAAAATGAGAGAATAATTATTGGTTCATGATACAATTATACTAGGTACATGCACGACTACAACAAAAATACAACACCAAAAAACACATATACTTTGTTGGTATAAACAAACGAATAATTGTCAGAAACAGATGCCTTTTGTTTTTAAAAATAACAATTACAGGGTAAATAAAGTACAATTGCAGACGCGGCATTCCTGCATGATTATAGTTATTCAGTGTTGCCAATCTGTGTGTAGTTAGACAGTGTGTAATTTCTACTCACATGTGTAGGCCATGTAATTAAATGCTTGTATAATCTGTGTGTAATTCTACTTTTGGTTCTATTTTTATTTATTTTTGTTTTAATTTTAACCTACACAAAAGATGTGTAGTGTAATTTTCTTAGATGTCTAATTGCAGACGCAGCCATGTGTAAATTCATTGGCAACACTGTATCATTTTATTCATACACATACACTAACATTTTCGCAGCTTGTAAACAAAGTTTGACAACTATTTGCAATGTATACATTAACAGGCTGGGCTTGTGCATGTACCTGTTATAATTGTATCATGTATTGGTTGCTACTCTACTGTGTGTGTGTTAGTTAAGTACTTGTTCATTTTTAGCTCTGACTTGAACATTCATAAAGCGAACATGGCAAGTACCATGCGACAGCCAAACTTCACTAGGTGCTTGCAGTACTAGGTGAAGTTTGGCGAAAAATATATTGTTACATGCATTCAATCGCTATTTAACCGCAGATTGATGCAAACCAAAAATGGGTATAAATAAATGAGGTAAGTTTACAATTTTAATTATTTAAAAAAGTTTGTTATTTATTAAAATTGATATAAAGATGAGTTTATATGCATATATAAAAAAATTTTTTTTGATTTATTCAAATGTAATCAACTAAATATCTGGACCAAAGAAATATACATACATATGTATATAACATACATACATATGTATGTATATATTTACGGCTTTATGCTCCTTATAACAACAACATGAATTAATATATACTTACATAAATAAAGACCACTTTCCTACTGAAGATTCAAGAGTTGTATAATTTCCATTCAAACTACATCCTTAAATTTGATAAAAGATTACATACATATACTATATATGTATTTCCTGGGATTGCCGATTATTTCCTTTAACTGTATTATTTTCTGAATTACAATTGATAAATCAAAATTACAATTGACACTTTCTAAATTTCAAATTGACGAATCTAAATTACTATTAATGCTTTCTAAATTACAACTGTAAAAGATGTAGAAATAAGGATTACGTAGTAATATATATACATTTGTTTATCCTGGTTTGCGTATTTCGACTTTCACTAGGACATTTTGGTCCTGTTTGGCGTATTTCGACTTCGAGTACGACATTTTGGTTTTAGATTAAACAAAACATGTGATGTTCCTTATTCTATTAAATATGGCAACCAAGATAAGGAGGATTATCATATCATCTTTTGTTAAATACTTATGTATATGAATAAATATATCTAGAAAATATATATAGAAAAATATATCTGCTTTTTTAATTAAAATTAATTCTTGTCGATATGCGTGAATACTGCTCCACGACCTGCTGAAGTGTTTTATTTTTAATTTGCATTTCACTTTTTGGTAATTAGTACGATGTATGTAATTTACTTCGTAAATAATATACAAACTTGTATATTATTATACATATCGATGGCTTAATATAAGAAAGGCGGAACTCGAATTTTCGATATTTTATAGGAGAAGCAAAAAACTGAAGAAAAACGAAAGCATTTACATGCAGAGATAATTTTTTAAGTGGCCATAAGTCCTTGATTTTAAAATATAACGTACTAAAATCTTCAAGGAGGATGCAATTATACGTTGTCTCCCAGAAAACATTAAAAACGTGATTTCGAAAAACATTGAGATGCAACCTTTTTATATTAAGCCATCGATATGTATGTTGTATGCAGAATTGCGGTAAGCATTAACTGTTTCACAATAACGAAAGAAAATTTAGTTTTGTACAATTTCATTTAAAACAGAAACAAAATTAAAATTTTAAATACAACCAAAATTAAAATTTTAAGATATTTACGGCCTAACTCATAAAAAATATGTCGGTTTTATAAAGGATTGTAAATAAAAATTTCCATTGAAAATTTAGATTATTAACTTCTCATAAAACAGAATTTTTTTTTATGAATTAGGCAGTTAATATAAAAATTAAATATTAAATTGATTTTATTTTATAAAATAAAGTCATTATTTTTAAAACTCATTGCATTTTTTTGATAATTGAATGCCTATACACATACGAATGTAAATGCCATCACCGGCATTACTATTTCCATTTCAACCTTTCTGCACTAAAATACTTGAAGTACCACATGAAGTGAACATAATTTTTGAGGTACTTCTTTTTGGTAGCCTACATTTTTCTATGTTCATTTTTTCGGTACTTATTTAATCTTCGGCTACTGCTTGTTGGTATTTGCCAAACAAACAATCTCTTCACTTCACTGCTTGTGCTCTGAGAGGGAGAACAAATATCTACTATACTCGACAGCGAGTTTCACGTATGAACAAAAATGTTACTCGTTGCTAGACTTGGGTCGAACTCGTTCACTAGTTCATTTTTGCCACAAACCAAAACCATTTAAATTACATGGGTTTGATCATTGGTTTGTGGCAAAAATGAACTAGTGAACGAGTTCGACCCAAGTCTACTCGTTGCAGACGTTTAATATCTATAGCTATCAACACAAATAAGTGCGAATATCGATAGGTGCGGGTTCGATCAAACTCATGTGCTATATATATTCATATCAATACATGTGCGCACAAGCATGTAATGACGAGTATGACTATAGGAACAATGTTACCAAATATGTCAGTAAATAAAAAAAAAATCGTTGTGTATGAATTTAACAAATGCCTAATTTAATTTTATGCATTTTTTCATGAAATCTATTTCACGAAACTTTTTCTATTTGCTAATTGCTAGCACTGGAGAAGACACGTAACGTGAATTTATAAAGCAATTTTTGACAACTTTTTTGATCTAATTTGGTTTTCCAGCAAAATTTTCATACAACCAATTTTATGAAAAAATGCGTAAATACGAGGCGGGTTTCTTTAGCAAATTTCTATTAAAAAAGTTATATACATATTTCAAAAGTTATGCAAACTCGCAAGGATTAAAACAATAAAAAACAAATCCCCTAAAGCTGATTATATAAACCTCAAAGAAGCAATAAGTCGAAAATGTGTTCCGCATATTAATCGCGAAAACTTGCAAAAATGCGAATATTATTTAAAAATCAAAAACAATCTCACTTACAAAGAGTTGCGAAAATTCGTGAATAATTTTTTAATTGAAAAAAGCTTTAAAATGTATTTAAAAAAACAGCAAAAAATGTCGAAAATTAGCAAAAACTTGGTAACATTAAAAAAGATAAAAGATATCATATTCTGATACTGGTTGAAAATCTTTAAAACTGCAAAAAAAAAAACCAAATAATTGGGAACAATCACTTTTATTGCGAAAAAAGAAAACATTTGCGATAAATTTCCCTAAAATTACTTACAAATACTTAAAGATCTAAGGAATGCCGAAATGGCGAAAATTTGCTAACATTAAATAGATATGCAGATGGATTAAAAATCGATAAAATGGTAAAAAAGCCAAGATTTGGCCAAAAAGTCAGTTTCATCGCGAAAATTGACGACAAACAAGCGCTAAAATTGTTAAAATTGTAAGGAATGCCTGGTTCAACATTTCTTCCACTAATTCGGCTCTTAGCTTAGATCTAAAATGGAACGTGTTCCTATACCCGCTGTTAAATTACTCCCGTAAATTTTTAATAGGGCTTTTAGATCTAAGGACTGCGAAGTGTGTGTGTGTGTGTGTGGGTAAAACATTTTTATTGAATTTTATGTTAAAATAGTTTGAAAAAATGTTATTACCTCCACAACTACAACCTAGTATTTCTGACAACACTTATAAAAAAAATATTTAAAAAACCGAATGTGTTGCAAGTCATGGGTATGTCGATAGATATGCGTAGATATGTGGGATGTAACGAAGAATGCGCATCGATACATACAAGTATGAAATAAAGTGCGCAGGGGTATACGCAAGTATGAGAATGAGTAGATATCAACATGCACTAGCATAAAAAATGATATGTGCGGGAGTATCCAAAATTTTTTGTATCGATTGGCTTTCCCTGGTGTTTGTATGTGTGTGTGTGTTTGTAGTATTTACCTCAGGGATGATAAAGTTGGTACAATTGTACTTTTTTTGGTACTATTCAAACCCTTAAAGTACGTTGGTACCCCCGTGACACATTTGGTACTATTTGAAAAATTTGCGAGAGACTATCCCTTGTTTTATTTTCACAAAAATAATTAATCGCGATCATTTAAAGTATAATCAATTTGAGAGAAAAGTGGCGAATTTGTTTTGTTGTTGAGAGCGAATACCTTGTTAGATGTGCATTACACTTGATTGGTTTATTATAAAGAACTACATCTAACTTCACCGTATGTTTCTTATAGGAAATGTCAAACACCATACAAAACTGAATATTCTAAAGGTGTTTATGTTATGTTTATTTAGATTGGTATAATGACATTAGTCACCTGGTGTAGTGCTGCCACCTAATAAATGCGCCTTGTGTCTGGCACTCGCTTTATTTGTTGTTGTATGAGCTATAATACTTAAAGGAAGAGAGTTGAATAAATTGAATTAGCTTGGTTAAAGGGATTTTGTTTATGTTTTTTTTTTTTAATTTCATGTATTATTTAATTATGGTTGCATATGTATGTAAGTATGTGTGTGGCTGTGTTTTAAATAATTTTTTTGACGTTTAGATACATTTTTTTTGAATCTTAATAAAATTATTTACATTTTGATTCTAGAATATGCGGAATTTCAGTTTCTCATACAAACCAAGGTGTATCTAACTAGGTGGCAGCGCTACTTCAGCTGATAATTTTTTGCTCTGTGTGCTTTGTAGCTGAAGAATGTCAAAATTTGGTTTTTGTTGGTTTTAGTACAATTATTTTTGTGCTTTTGACATTCTTCGGTTCTTTACACAGCTATGGTTGTCGTATTTTTGTGTAACAAATCCTTACGCAGTCACCTGTATAATTACACCATGATACAAACTGTATGTAAAAAAAATTATTTGTTGATTTAAAATAAAAAACCAATAAAAAAGCATAATTGTTCGTAATTTCTTACAAATACAACAATTCATTGACAAAACGTCAACCTTAAACATCTCAAATGTAATGTGAACGGTTGTGTTTAGTTTTTTAAAACACTTGCCTTAAACACGTTTAAGACCATAAGTGTGAACATGGTATGAAGCACCAAAATGGAATTGAGCTCTGTGACATGGCTAATAATAATTTTTTTTTAGAATACAACTTTACTTAATATTGCCTGGCAAAGCATTGTTAAGTTTTTTTGCATACGATCCAAAGTTGTTTTTTGTATTGCTGTGTTTTTGTAGAGTTACTTAGACCTAATAAATAGGCCTTCGTGCTTACCAAGCTTACCGAAACGCGTTCCCATACTCGAAAATATAAGGTCTATGCGATAAATCAGGTGATTGACTTTAAGATTTTGAAGAATTCACAAAATAATTACGATTTCAGAAAAACTTTTTACGGTGCCACAAACCACACAACACGACCAGTACGCATAATTTCAAGTTTTGGAGACGTCAATTGGTCATCAAAACCGTCAGAACTGTTTCACTATTGACACTTCCTACAGCGTATTATACAAATCGTTACAGAAAATGAAAAACGCTATATCTAAATTTATTAAGTCTCGTCTGGTAAATCAAAATCCTCACAAAAACATAAATGGGAAAAACGGCCAAGTTCCTATCCAAAATTTCGGCCAATAAAAGTTGTGAGATATAAATTTTGACCAAGTTCTTCTTTGCCACAATACCTAACACAGAAATATATTATGTATGATATAAATTTGTAATCGTAAGGGTGTCATATAATTTCTAGATAATCTGCCAACTTGACAACATTTTTATCAATATAAAGAAATGAACATTTATACATTATTTTCTCCTTTTTTGGAAAGGTAAAAATATTGCCAAGTAAGCAGACTCTATATCTCCGGAAGCTTTCATTGTAAAACTTTCAAACTTCGCATATGATTATATGAATTTATTCTAATTATGATTTAAATTTCATAATTTTACGGTCGCGGGGAACAAAGTTATGAGGGGTGTAAAAACAGCTCGAATGGCTTCGTGTAAATATACACACTGCGTGCATTGACCAGAACTTGGCCTGGCGCACTGCCGTGCTCCTAGATACCTACCTTCCAGCCATGAATCAAAGAATACAAGATTACGCATTGCGCATGTTTATTGACCTGAGTGTGCTGGTATTTGGCTGGTGTGACGTCAAAATGACGCAGAAATTGAAATGTAAACAAAATTGCCCTATACCAAATATACGTGTTTGTGTGATTGTGTTTATGTTTATCGGCTAATGTGACGTACACGCACAGAAAAAGAATTTTTTCAAAAGCCGAATGCCTTCCAGCTATAAATAAAAATTTTATGAGTACCTACAAAACAAAATTACCTACGCACAAGTGAGTTTAGTTTTTTTCAAACGTTGTCTGGTTCAGTAGTAAAATTTCCAAAATTTTCTATAGGACGGTTTATATTTTCTGTAGCGATATGTGCATGTATATACATATGTATTTATATATCGTCACCTAAAATCCAAAAGGTCGTAAGGACACTTTTTACTTTTTTACAGGAAAAGCAAAAAATCTTATAAATTTAAGACCATTTTGTTATGTGCCAAATTGAATAATGAATAAATTTGTGTGAATAATGATGATATATGAGTAAAATTTTAAGGAAAGATATATTTTGTTTAACCACATTATAATCAATTAAAAAGCTTATTTTGAATTTTTTGGTTGTTACGGCCTTTTGGATTTTAGGTGACGATATGTATGTATGTAAGAATGTATGTAGATATGAATGTGTGTATGTACTTCTAGATAAAAAGATACGAAATCCATTTTTTAGCTTTAACATTCAGTCCTACTAGTAACGTTGCAGTGAGCAGATGTGTGCCAAGAATACAGTGAGTGGAATAACCAGCTTGGATCTCGGCGATATGAAATCAAAAAAAGAGTAAAATTTAACTAAACTCAATTTTATATTTAAAGCAACGAAACGAACTAAATTCGAAAAGCAAGAGCGAAACTAAAAATTCGTGTTAATCTACCTACATAGATACTACATTAAAAATTAAAAATATTTATAAACGAGTAAATTGTGTGAGTGTATGAAATCGAAAATGGGATATACATACATACGTACATATACATATGTATGTATGTACATAATATACATATAACATACTTAGATGTGTGTATGAGTATCTATGCGTGTATGTACATATATAAAATTTATAAGAAACTCTATTTTGCAAATGACGTCACTTAACCATAATAGATATTAAAATAAATTCAGTAACAATTAGTGTACATATTACGTATGTATGTACATATTTAGATACATATGTAGACTTGTATGTATGTAGATACATATGTACAGGGGTGTATGTATGTATGTAAATGTGAAGGATCTTCTTAGTTACTGAATTGGCGACAAATTCCAATATTTTAAATTCTTTTTCAAAAGGAGTTTCGAAGAAAAAAAGTGTTAAGCGTTTTCAGTAGGTGAAAATAAAAATGAATGTACTATTCCACACATATGTATCTATACAATTAGCTCAAATAAGCATATGAGTACATACCCAGATAGCCTTTTCAATCGCAGAAGATTCTATCGTGAATCCTATGCAGAGCATTTTCAATCGTAGACGAGCTCATATTTTAATCGTGGAAGATGCTTCGCACTTGAGAAACTGTTACCGAAGACGATTCGTGTACAAGAGCTGCACAAGGCGCTTTTATTAATCGTAGATGTAATCATTTGAGATTTATCTAGAGATTATCTTACAACTCTTTTAAAGAACATTGAAAATCTATATAAGTCATTGGGAGAGTTTTAAACGAATCATTCGATTTGGGGAATCGTACAATACTCAGTATGATTTTTATTTTGCAAGTTAAATATGAAAAATAAGCAAATTAAAACTGTTCTCCATTAATAATAATAATAATAATAATAAAAACTGTTCATTAATTGACTTAAGACTATTTTATGTACATATGTACATATATAGTTGCAACCAGTCTCCATACATAGAAAATTTATGATTACTATGTTGAATTTTGATTTTTTTAATTGTCTATAGATTCTATCTTTGGCGTGCTCCAAATGGTGCTGCAAAAACTTTGAATGGCAAAGATCTATGGAGAATTTAATTAATTAAAATTACTACAATAATTTGAGAAATTATATTTATATTATAAATTAATATGTACTTCACTTTAATATACCTTTAATTATTATAAAAAATAAAAACACACGAAAGAACCGACGAGATTCTTATTCAAAACTCAAATGAAAGCATCAGCGAAGAAATGAAGAAACAAATAACAACAGAACAAACATATTTTAGATAAATGTATCGTGTATTAAACATGGAAAGACTTATAAGAGAGAAAAAGAGTTAAACAGAAATGCTACAATATAACTCCAAATAACCAGCCGATTATTTTAGGAGTTGCATATTAAACATCGTCTATTAAACAGCTCTTGGCTAGCTGGGTAAACATCTGTACAATATGAGTATATCGACATACTTGCATATATACATATGTATATGTATGTATGTATATACATACATACATATGTACTTATAATATTAGCACGAATATTTGCAACGTCGTATAAATAAAAGCAAGGTGAAATCAATCCAACAAGTGTATATATAGAGTTACATGTGAGTTTGTTAATGAGTAACGAACTTTTTTAATTTGTAGCTGACTAACAAATCAATATGTATGTATCTGCATACATACATACATACATACATATAAAATTTACACTAATTAAAAGAGGAAAAACAGCAAACAGAATTAAAAGATTTTTACGTTGGCGAAACAATCTTCTTGCCTGTTCCCAATTTGTTCCTAGAATATTCCATCATCATAAACTACGAGAACAAAATTTGTGTGTTAGTGGTGGTAAAAACTTTTGCTTTTGTTTTTATTTTATTTGGCCGAAAAGAACGAAATCAAAAATTTATTATTTTTTGTTTTGTAGCTAAAAATTTGTGCAAAGAAAATAAAAAAATATCATAAAAATACATGACAGCAAAAAATCAGCAGACAAAGAGAATAAAAATATATATACATATGTACATATGTGTGTATGTAATATGCACCATACATACATTGAGCACATATCCTGAATAAAATCAAAATTAATACCTACCTACTTGGTGAAAAAAGGTGTGAAAACTAATATAGGTATTTGTTAATAAAAAAAGAAAGAAAAAACTGAGGCCCGCCATTAGCTTTGCAAAATGAAACCTACTGTGATATCAAATCCAAATTCCCCTGCCTCTAGTGGCTCTAGTAATCTTACTGGCGGAAATGGTGTCACTATACCGATAAACCAAGAATACAGGGGTCAAACAACCAACCAACACCAACAGCAACCTCAGTTTAATACTCAGGCTCAACACTTTGTGGGCGAACCACATGCGGCAAGCTATGGATCTCCAAGTTCTCTAGGAAGAGGTCAACGACATCAACCATATTTACAGCATCAACAAGACGAAAGTCCACTACATTTTCAGGTTAGAACCTTACATTTTACAACATATATGTACATATGTATTCTTCTAAAATTTTTCCAAACAATCAAACCAATTCGTTTTAAAAGTTTATCTCGCCATGAAAAATATTCCTATATGTTAAATTAAGTTTAATGACTTAAATTCCTGATCATTCGATTAATATTTTAATTATTCAATATAGTTACATATGTATATACCTACATACCTATGTATAACCAGAATTTAGTAGAAACCTAATTTAATTTAAGCTTAAAAAACACCACCAAAAATACTGTATTAGCTCAAAAAATTTAATTTTCTACCTACTTATTATATTCATATCTATCAACAGTAAAAAAATCTCCCATTTTTCTTTCCACTCTCTTTCCACAAAAAAAATATTATATACTTCTTTAGCATGAAGAAGGTCATAAATCAAAAATAAAACTTTTTTTTAATTAACGGCCTGTCGCACGATGTCACTAGAAATCGTTCGATCGACAACTGTATTGTAAACAACAATAACATTAGAAAATTTCGAGACTTATTTTCGATTTTAGCGTAAGCGACATGTTATCGAAAACAGACTTTTTTATTGAAATTAAAATTTTATGAGCTTACCCACAGTTTAGAATTATCAAAATGTCAAAATTGTTGATAACTTTTAAAATACAGGCTGTCAAATTTTATCGTAAACGACAATTTATGTACAAAAACATATTACAATATTTTAAAAAAACCTGAAAAATTTAATTTTTGCCGCTTACGATAAAATCGAAAGTAAGGCTCGATTTAATTTTTGTCGCTTACGATAAAATCGAAAATAAGACTTATTGTCGTTGTTTTCAATATACGTATTCGATTGAACGATTTCTGGTGAAATCGTCATGTTATTAAGTTTGATCCCGTACGTTTTGGGAAAAGTTCGGAAAATGAGAGCAAACTATATATGTATGTATGTATTTACTACAACTTATCTCAAAAAATTCAAATTTGTGAAAAATGTCGAGCAACATTGATTATTTCATACGAAAAAATTGGAAGGTAAACAATATTAACTAGCCCTTAAAACTATACTACAATTTCTTACGTTTGTAAAAACACGCCATGTGTTTGTTGTAATTTCTATATGAAACAAGTGCCACTCGTATTATTTTGCATGAAAACTTAAAATGTTGAAGATACATTTCAGATTATTTTTTGTCAAGGTGAACACAAGAGTACTACTTCTGCAACATTTTTTATAAACAATTCATGGCTCTGTAATTCGAAACGAAAGAAAATGCTTTCGAATTTACATGTAATTACAGAGTAGACCCCCAGATGGGGTGAAGTATCGCTTGCACTGTTGCAAAAATCCTAGGAATGAAATGAAATTGGGTGTTAAAGCAGGAACTTTATTTTTTTAACTTTTAGTTTGTAAATTCCTTAACCCCCCGTCACACACATATTCTGAAACCTTCGAACAAACACATATGTCTGGCCAGACCCCTATACGTTTTCATGCATTTGTATGGCAAAAAGGGTACCGTAACTTTGAATTGAATGAAGTATGCTCGTATATTGTTTTGATAAAAATGTAAGAAAAATTTTATTAATTTTGTCTTCCTACGCAGCTTTTCGTCTTGCGTGATACAAATTCTGCAATCTTTTCTGGAATTCAGTGTACTACGGCCGCTGTGTTGGTTAGGCAGCATGTTGCTGGGAATGTTCAGCGGCCTTCCAATGAAAGATTCAAGGGCTTTCAGGGCTACTAGGGGGCTTATAGGTCTGGCCAGGCATATGCGTTTGTTCGAGGGGTAACTTTTTCATTTGCAGTTTTCGTCGTGTTGGAACGATATTTTTTGATTTTTTTTACAGAAAGAAAGCCAACAATCAGGCCTATCATGAATAAAATTCCGCGTGAAATTTCTCCCTTTTCCAATCAGAATTTTTTGTTTTCCCTATTACTTACTATTAATTGGAATTGTTCCCCAGGAAAATTTTCACGCGGAATTTTATTCATGATAACCCTGATTATTTTAGGCGGCTACCGGGAAATACAGGTATCTTCCTAAACTAGAAGTATCTTAATTAACGCTGAAAAATAAAATATGCCTGGCCAGAACCATGTGTCCAAGGGTTAAAGGTTTTTTCCAACACCAAAAACGTTGTTATATGAGATCAAAAATGTAAACTTACAAATATACACAAGTGAACATAAACATAAAATAACAGTTAATAAAAACAAACATAAAATAAATAATACAATGACACTCGAGATTTAAGATCGAAAACAGATAGAGTTTTCCATCTAAAACAATTTCATTTGTTTTTATTAAAAACAAAAAAGAGTATAATGATTTCAATAAATTACCTTAAAACACCAATCTATTTGGCAAAAAAAGCGCTGCTCGCAATAAATTTTCACAAATGTGAAAGCAATAGCAGCTGTTATCTAAATGTAAAGTTGGAATTATTTTTTTATTATTTCGCAGAATCCCACATAAAAAAAACCTGGGAAACCAGGAATTCTCGGGAAGAATCCTACTTATATGATTCAGTAAATCTAGAATTTTTTGTTTCTTAATTTTATATGTAAGTTTATATGTAAATCTATTTGATACAACTTTTCTAATTTTAACTTCCCACTATAGGGAGTTACTGAGTTTATCCTATTTTTTTTCGAAAATCAAGCTTTCCAGCTAGCATTTGGGTGAAAATTTTTTGCAGAAATCTCTTATCTGATTCTCCTCAGATCACTTTTGATGATTAAAAACTGATTTATCGCTGGAATAAAAGGATTCACTTATGATTCATCTATATGATCAAATAATGATTCCTTGAAAATAGAGGAACAAAATACAAAGAAACCGCAAAAACGTGATTTAATGCTTTAATACTACCAAAAAAATTCTCAAAAATTAATCAGGCAATCGTATCATAAATAGCGATGAAACGATACGAGTAAATTCAAGTAAGTACTCGATACTTTTACCTAGAAACCAAGTACTTTTGGTATCGATACATTACTACCGATTACCGAGTAGGTATCGGTCAAAAACACTCATTTGTTATTGGCCGCAATAATGTAAATTTGATTTGCTCGCATTAAATGCAAGTTTATGTTTAGAATATATATTAAAGTAAGTTCGGGATATTAGGCCTTATTAAAGGCCTGCTTAGGATTTTTTTTATTCAATTATTATTCTTTCCTAACTGCTAAAAAATGTTTTATAGAAGGCCTTGACTCTTTCGTATAAAAGATAAGGTAAACATTCAATATTCCCTTCTATGAGAAGGGAAAAGGGAAGGAGCATGATGTTTAGGTTTTTGTTTCAAGAAAGCAAAAGCAAAATCCATAAATTTTAAGGACTTTCAGAACTTCTGGCGAAAGAAGTGAAAGTGGAAGTCCTACCCCGCGGGGTACATACATACATACATTGTATTGTATTGCACTGAACTTATGCAGCTCACAAGTGGCAAAATCAATTTCCAGTTCTATTGAATTTCTTGTTATTTCTCGCACTCTCGGTTGCGAAAACTTAAGTACAAATAAATATTCGATTTAATTAATTTAGGGATGGACTCAAAAAAAAAAAATTTACAAGCTTTGGAAAAGCTATGCAAAGACTTTTGGAGCAATGCATTGAGTTAAAGCATCATTTTAAAATTATATCAAACAACAATATTCACAAAATATTTTTGGGCACAAAAATTAGGATTTTTCTTTTGTAAAGGGGATTTTTTGGGGACATAACGTTTCAAATTGGGGACAAGAGGCAAAATTTTTCTGACAGCAGTCCTCTAGGGTACCATTTACTTACAACGGGAGTGCAGTCGTAAAGCAGCTCTGGAAGAGTAAACATCACGCGTCGTTGGCTATTATTTCTTAAATGCAACCAGGCCACTGTTGTTTATTTGCCTTCGAGATTTTTGCGTCTCACTCGCACTTATTAATGGTTACCGCAACTAACTGTATCGCTTACAGGTTTTTTGTGGAATTTTCCACTATCAAGTGCAAATGTTTTTAATAAGTTTTAACTGGAGGAGACCATAAAAAAACTCTAGGAGTGGATTTTGGAAACTCCTACTTCCTATACGAAGGTATAGGTCGTTCGCAGCAACCGAAGGAAGCTTCTACACGTGGCATACCCTGGCTTTTTGGCTACGTGCTTTTACCATTTTTGTTCCATTTGGAACACAGAATACAACAAAAAAAAAAACAATGGGAGGGAGCATCATTTATGATCGAAAAATGAGCTCATATGCGGTTATTTTTCCCGTCAAGCTGATTCGGAAAAGATTCGATTATGATACAAAATGCTGACTGGGTTTTATCATAGTTCGACATTTTAAGGTCCTGGGAGTCGATATTGACTATTTTCCCGATGATGTACATATATATGTATGTATATATGTATGTATGTGGGTGTGTGTACGCAAACATCTCATATGAGTAACTTAAGAACGGGTCAACAGATCGAAAGCAAAATTTGCCGCATTCAAAAGATGTTGAGCTTAATTAGGTGCCTCATATACATGTATGTAGCTTAGCGGGAAGTTTCACGGATGGCCTGCAAACACGCGAGCATGCTGAACAACACGTATTTTTGCAGTATTACAAGTAGTGTTTTCAATTTCGGTTAACCGATTAACCGAAAACGCTTTTTTTGGGCATATTTCCGGTTTTTATGGTTTTTATGAAACCGGTTTTTATGTCTGTATTGTTGTGTGTACCTCACTGTTATCAGCTGTTGTTATTATTTCGCAGTGAGCAATTTTAAAATTTGTGTTCAACACAATTGGAAAATCATATAGCAGTTTCGCACAAACTCTACTACTATCTACGTGAGAAGATTTCCTAAAGAAGAAATATGACCCTAAATCAGTGGTGTCAAAAATAAAACTATAGTTTTATGTGTGAGAAAAGCTCTCATTCGTCTCTGAAGTACATAGAAAAAATAAATATTTGCAACAAATGCAGTTTAGTGAAACTGCTCAAAATATATAAAAAGGAGCCTATATGATAGAAAATTAAAAATAAGGCATAACAATTAAATAAAAAAGTTGCGATTAAATTTAATAAAAAATTGGCTGCGAACCATTTTTCCCGAGTTGTTGGTCTTTTAAGACCAATTTATTGACTCTACCAGACATATTTTCACCATAATACTTTTATAATTTCATAAACTACATTTTGGAGCAATTTTTCCAATAAAAAAAATTTATCTATCTCGATCCAGTTCCAAGGATTTGGAATAATAATCCATTTAGCGACTACTGTTAAATAGCTAACAGTGCTCTGTTATGTGCTTAACATGCTATGTTAGAAATGTTGGTTCCTGTCTCTGCTAGTTAAATTCGAATTTATCTTCACACACATTTTTCTCTTTTCCTCTCACATATAAATAAATATTCTCTCAGCAATGTTACCAAAGACAGGCACTGCGACACCAAAATAATAAAAGTCTATGTAATTTCGAGCAAAAACAAATTTTGAAACGGTTTATAAGCAAAAAATATTTTTGCACAAAAAGTGCAATATGAGAATAAAAAATACCTACATTTTGTTCAAAATAAAATATTTTTTCGATATTCCTGATTTATTAGTGACAAAAATACCTACAGGTAACACTGTTTTGTATTAAAAAAGCTGTTGTCGCATTCAATGAAAAAATAAAATAAAGCAACATAAAAAAAATTAAAATATGTAATATGTAATGTAAAGAAAATTTGAAAAAAAAACTCGTAGAACGGAAAATGTAATTTTTTTTCTTCCTCTTTTACTTTTCTATACCGTTCGCCTACAAACTCCAAAATTCGTGTTTCAAAAAATCATTGAAAAATCAACGTGTGAATTACGTGTAAGAATGTGTGTGATTTTATTTTGCACAATTGTGCTATGAAACTGACATCAATGCCCTAAATACAATATTTTTATATTTACATAATGGTTGCTTTCCGAAATATTGCGAATATATAAAATATTCGTCAAATTCTACTACTAAAGTCTTTGCTATGCAGCTCTACAAGAGACTATTTTTTATTGTAGAAAATTAAATAATTGAAAGTGAATTACACTCTGAAGATTTTGAAATTTTATCAAATTCCGAAAGTTTAGAGGAACAACTAAACTTGACGTTAAAATCTATTCAAGACTTAAGTAATTAATGCTAGCGTGTTAATCTCAATAACCTAAAAGATGACTCCGACAACAAGAGAACGGAAAAATTAAATATGCTATATCATGACATCAACTGCCAGTAAAAGAATATTCTCGGTATCATCTTTGTTTTGTTATTGAAATATACTTTAAAAAACGTCATAAAATTCACATTTGGTCTTAATAAATGCTTTTTATCACTATTCTTGTTTTTCTAACCACAAATTAAAAATTTTGTGTAACAAATGATATTTTTTAAATTATTTTTGTTGCTTTTTAAATTAAAATTAACCCCCTGTTTGTGTAAGACGTTTGAGTAAGAAATCTTGGCGTTTCTGTAATAGATTAAAGGAAACTTGTACAACTTTATTTTAATCTTTTACAGCAACGCCAAGACTTATAACTCAAACGTCTTACACAAACAGGGGGTAATTCTTTTTTACATTTAATTTATTTTATTATATTTTATTTTTTAGTTCGGGTAACCGAATAACCGGTTTTAAAAAAGCCGGGATTTTGAAAACACTAATTGTAAGCGAATTGGTTTGTCCAATGTGCATACATAAATGTTCGGCAACATTCTCGATATGTAATGACAAGTGTTGCAAGAAAATTGTGAGAGAATGTTAAATCCAAGGTTGGAAACCGAAACAAATAACGGTATCGGTATTGATACCGGTACAACTATTTTTTAAATTTTATAATACCGGTATACCGATATTAACGCTAAATTGATTAATTCAGACAGTGGACATAGCAGAAAATCTTTTTTTTTTATTAAATTCCTTCTAAAACGGAGTATTTTTACATTGACATATAAAAACATACATATGTATAAACTTATTTGTTGCTTTATATGTTTTTATAATTTTATTAAAAAATAATTTATTAAAAAAGTAAATTAAGGAAACTGCAGTTGAAACATTGCATATATAAAGTATATATTTTGGTTAATTAAACAAAATAATAAAAATAAATACATACAGTGTATGCATATTATACACGAAGTACATGTAGAATTGTAAGCACTTAGCGATGTGCGAATATTCGCATTCGAATTCCCGAATATTCATCCATTTTTAGATTTTCGTATTCGTACTCGCCAAATTCAGACGATGCTCTTTTACATGGACCAAAAGTTTCACTAACAACATGGACCACCATTCCGATTTTTTTTTTCTAAAAACAACGTAACTTCTTAATTCATTCAAATATTTTTCAGCTCTAATGCACTTAATCGACTTACAATTGCGTGATGACAATTTATTGCAGTTGAAAAAAAACACTAGCCAAATGCGCTGTTACTTTTGAACACATTTCCGAAATATTTTTTGGTTATTGTTCAATTAAGCAAACATTTTCCAGATAAAACAATTTTGTGTGCTTGAATTACTTGAATGTAAACAACTGTTATCGACATAAGCTTTTTTCTGCACACACTTTTAAGTGTGCTTGGCAAATTGTTTTTTCAATTATTCTCTAGGATCTTACCAGGGAATTTTTGCATAAAATTTTTACACAAACATCTTACCACATATGTTTAGATGACTGTCCAATAAAAAGTTTTATAAAAAGAACGCAGAGTCCGTAGTATTAAAATTTCGGCTCTCCTAAAAAATGTGGTTTTTAGGCATAAGCGATTATTTAAGAAAACCACAGATATTTCAATTCAAAGAATAAACAATATTCTTGTAGCCAACTTACAGACAAACAAAATCTACAATTAATATTAAAATAGTTAAAGTAAGTATTTTTCTCCATTTCAAGAGAGCAATCTTTAACTTAAGATAAAAAAGTCTAGTCAACCCTGAAAAAATCCCATATTTTGGATTTTGCAATTTTTTTAGGAATTGCCGGGAATTCAAAATCAAATTCTATTTGTTATTGCTTTCTGTGTATTGATTTCATCATTTTCTACCCAAGAGAGACTTTTCAGCCGAAAATATTAAATCTAACTAGATTTGACTTCTCCATTATCAGAAGACTGGACCAAGCAAGGTTAGTGAAAAAGTCAAAATTTTAATTTTTTCTCGAATAATTCCTAAGCTGTGAGCGAAGAAAGTAAGAAAGAAGACATTTTTTTAAAAATTAAAATTTCTTATTTTCAACAAATTCTGCCAGAAAGAATTTAGAAGAATTTTTTAAAAGTTGAATGCATTTTAATTAATGAAAATTCCAGATCTAGCAGTGAAAATGCTAAAATGGCAACAATGGTAATGACCGCTTAAATAAAAAATATGTATGTATGTATGTACATATGCGTAGTAAAATATTTTTGTTTTCCGTATTTTATGTGCAAACATACAATCTTATATATTTATCTACATACTTACATATATAAAAGAAAGTGTGGGTGTTTCTGAACTAACAGAAATATTTAACGCATAGACTCAAAATTTATACATAAACATTATGAACGTATTTACATATGTAGATACATATGTATGTACCTATTTACTTATATAGATTTATTAAATGCCAAAGTCATTTTATGAACATATACATACATATGTACATAAACTAAAAGAATTATCTAAAATTTCCTAAATTTGAGTTCTAAAAAGATGTCGTATGGCACCGCCAAAGCCGTTCTTTATTGGATTTTAGTAGTATGTAAACCATTTTGAATGCAACATTCCACTGTAATGGAATTGAGTACGAGCTATTGTAAAGCGGAAAATTTTGCAACTGCTACGGTCACAAAACCTCATTTAAAAAATTCTCGGGAATAGCTCATACCAGCAAAAGCGAATAAAAATGGTATCTTCTTAATTTATCTTTCTCAAAATTTCATTAAAGGCACAATACAAGAAATGTCTCAAACTAGTTACATAAATGTAAGAAAATGAAATCATTAATTTGCTGCACATTCTACGAGTAATAATCCCACCATTAAAATGGCACGTATAGCCATTAATATTAAATACATACAAAATTTAATACGAGTACAATTTTACAACAAAAAAAGGGCGAGGTAAAAGAATATCGTTGTTTTATTAGTGTTTTTTATTTTGGGAATTGTTACAATTTAATTTTAGCATTTGTTAGCGCACTAATAATCTCAAATTATTATTTTACTTATTAAGTAAAATATTTTTTTTTATTAAAATTACATTGAAATTGATTATTGAGGATCGTCGTTGCTAATTCATATCATCAGGGTACCTTTACCCAAAAATTTCTTAGAACAATTAGGGCTAGTTTCTTACTAAATAGTTAAACTTAGTTTAACATACGTTTGAGTTAACCAAGAAACAAAGTTAAACGGCATTTAGGCATTTAACCGCCCATGCTGTTTTTCAGTAATGGATTAACAGTTGTCAATTTAGCTAGAAATGCCATACTTTGTTTTCAATATAGATGTGGCATTCTTGAAAATAGTTTACATAAATAGGGCAACACTTGAAAAGCGATGTGACAATTCTTTAAATTTATTTTAAAAAACTGCAATAACTGAATTCTGAATTTTTGTAAAATAAAAAATTAAATTATATGGATGGAGTTAACAAATAAATAGTAACGCTCCAAAAATAAAACCAAAAAAGATCATAAAATGTTAAAACCAACGAAATAAACTTTTTTTACAACTAATTCTTTGTTAAATTAAATCTTTGCAAGAACTCCAATTCATTATGCACAAAAAAATGATTTGGACGTGTTTTTATCTCTTTTATTTTTCTCACAATTGTCCTATCCAAGTTATTCTGGTTTCATAATCACTAAAATCTTCGTCATCATAACAAGCATCCATTTTAATTATGTATGAATATATTTATTTATTATACATTTTTGTAAATTTTTTTTATCAATTGCGTAATATTTATTTCATATATTTATCATTTGACAGTTCTAACTATAGTTTAGCTGAGCAATGTTGCTCGGTTAAACCTAGATTACTAACCAGATAATCTTTATCTGAAAAACAAAATTTTAAGTTTAAACTACAGTTAACTGACAAGCAGAGTTTGACTTTATGCACTAAAAAGTTAAAAATAACAAAAGTATTATATGCCTTAACTATTTGCAGTCGGTGCCAAGAAGGAAGAATCTATCTTATTACTTGACAACCTAGAAATTTATTTCTGCGTTTACTTAACAACCTTCTCGGTTTATTTTTTTTTTAAGTTTTTATTTAATTTTTTTAGTTCTTAATTAATAAATACTTTGTATGGTAGTGAGCCTTCCCCTGCTCTTACTATAAAGTAATTCTCACGAATTCTCAATGATACAGCACACCATGTACGCCGTAATTAACAAATAATTTGTATTGGAGGTACCCATTCCCCTACTCCTATCGCATATTAGTTAAAATGGGACCAACTATGTATGGAGTATACCATTTCATATAAAATTTTTTTATTAAATCGCTTCACAAATGACGGGGAAATCGGTGAACATATAAAAAAAAATTAATAAAAATCCTGTTCTTTATCCAACTTAGTTTGAACCATGTTAGATGATTTGCTATGCGTTTTTCCGCCGCTTAGTCTGCTATAGTTTTCCGTATTAATGAATTTACAAAATTTTAAAAACTAAATAGGTATTATTTAATGGTGACCATTACAATTTTGGATAAAAAATGTTTCATATACAATTTTGTAGCCGTAAATAGGACCTTAATTTAATGTCTAAAAATTTCACATATAATATTCGCATGATGATTGGCGTACTCACCTCTTGAGGGAAGGAAATGTTTCGCATTAACCAAATTCAGAGTTGACATATTCGCTCCTGTTATGCGTTTAATGTTATCCGTAATTTTTCTTCCACTCATTTTTCTTCATGTTCTCCGCTTTTTTTTTTTTGGCAAACGAAACTATTTTGCACAAAAAAATTCTATTTGTTATCAAATGTTGTTTGTTTGTGTATCAAATACCGAGTATGTTGTTAATAATATAGAATCTACATATACTATATATATTATATAGAATTGTTACTGGCAGTGCCGCCAATATCACTGTATTTGATTAGAAGTTCCGCACTTCCCACATCCCGGAAACGCCATTCGTGACAGTTTCTCTGAAATACACGCTTATGTATGTAGATAAATATATATTTCAAATAGGAACAAATTTTCTCCGTTAGCATTCTGTATACATTTTTTTTTTTGCATCAGAAGCATGTATCTTTTTTGAAGCCGCTGCCACTTGTTAGACCTTTCTTAGGCATGCAGTTTACTTTGCAAGTCTTAATTCAGCTGGGTGAAAGCTAAAAGGGTCTTTTGTTTTTTTTTCTTACTTCAGCGAGTTTCTTATGGCTGTAATGTTTTTTACCCGCCTTATTTGCTTTTGAAGTATTATTGCCGCCAAATGCGCATTTGTTCGCTTGTTTGTTTTAAGCAAAAAAGAAAACAGCTGATGAGTATTTTCGATTATGCGTTTACATACTTCTTTTACTCTTATTTGTATTTACAAATAATGTACCAACATATTATGACCTTGCCTTGCTTGATTTATTCTACATATTCTAAAATTTTTACTTTCGGTAAATGTTTCAGAAGTTCATCCCATAAATAAATTATCCCTTATATTCAGATTCGTAGACATTCGGGCTGAGGCAACCAGTTTTAAAAGGGTTGTTTTACTTACTAGTCGCTTGCACTCAATCGTTTCCTTCAGATCCAAACACATTGCATTTGAGGACTTTCATTCTATAATTCGATTCAACTATGAAGGAGATAGAAACACTGTAAAGTCCATACATAGCTTTGATAAATTTGCTTCCACTTGTGCTTGCCAATCTTCACTTTTTACTAAAAATCACTTTTACTTCCATGTGCCGTAGCTCTCTGCCAGAGAACGAAGTCGATACTAATTTTTTGGCGACGGTAGCTGACCAAATATATATACATACCTACTGCGGCGGCTGAAAGTCGATTTGCGCTGAAAATAGTTTTTGTGAAGATGAATTTAGGACACATTAAATAAATATAAAATTCATCACGTATACACTAAATTTATTAATATTATAGCAGCGTTATGATAAAAACATCAGATCTCACGGTCGGATAAATTAATCTTGATATCAAATGTGTTACTGTGCATATAACGTTTATATATTAAACAATTTTCGTTAAAAAAATGCGGCACAACAATTATTTGTGACCAACAGAATTAAACAACACGCAAATTAGATATTTTTGGCAAGTATTTTTCAAGTATTTGTCGGTTCACACGTTTCAACTTTTGTTGCTCAACTCGTAATTCAGCTGTAAGAAAGACGGAGACGGAAGTATAAATATATCCTTTTTTCTTACAGCTGAATTACGAGTCGAGCAAAAAAAGTTGAAACGTGTGAACCGGGACTTTGTTGTATTCATCATGATATTAAATCATCAACGTCTATGATCAAATAGAATAAATCCGTAATTTCAGGAAAAATCGCTGTCAAATTAACAAAGCCTATAATAAAATCTACGGTAGTAACTTCAAATTCTCTCTAATTTTTGTTGGCTGCTTTTTTGTGTCAATTTGTATGGAAAATTTGTTCATGCCGCAATGCCGCAATTCTGTTATCATTATGTTATAAACAAATAAAACAAAATAAAAAGTTAGGGTGCGTTTATAACACTTCATCAGGGATGGAAAAGTTGGTACAATTGTACCATTTTTAGCACTATTTGCATGACAAAAGTACCGTAGCACCCCAATGACCAATTTAGCACTATTGAAATCTTTTTTTGTTATGTAGCATGCCAAAAATAGCATTAAAAAATATTGAATCTATAAACAACCAGTTTTGAGCGCTGGTTGATATAGCAGTTATTAAGTACTTAATAATTAGAAATGAAAAATTAAGTAAATGAACCGATGTTTTCCGATATTACAAGAATTGGTAGAGGAATGTTATCTATGGAATATTTGCATCGACTGTCTCTAATCGAATCACAATAAAGGATGGAAAAGTATATCTAAAATGTTACTTTTATATTCAGGTCTCAGCAACTTATAGTCTTTTTGCTACCTTCTGCCATTAGAGAATAATATGAATTACATAATAGTATTAATTAATAATTGAATTTTGTTTTTGCTAATTTTTAAGTTTTTAAACATATACATATGCTTACGTTTTTAGTTAATTAAAAAAAGTATTAAAAAATAAAAATAAAGAATTTGGTACAATCGTACTGAAAAAAGTACAGTTTTTCTTAAAAATTAGTACAATTTGTAAATCTGATTTCGCATCTCTGCACTTCATCCTCTAACATTTTTCTATAAAAAAATAGCAAATTATGAATACATTCCACATCACTGTATTATCTTAGTAATCAGACTAAATTGGTAAAAAAAAATTAGAAAAGTTATACAGATGTGGAACAAACACTATTTTTTACATATGCATGTGTGTATTTACAAGAAGTGTAATTTTAAAAGGTTTATAAAAAATCGTATTGTGTACATATTAGTGTCCTGCACAAGACTATTTATAAGACCTTTCAAGACATGAGAGATTTTTTCCAATGCTTTACTACGGCGAAATATTCTAAAAGAATCGCTAAACAACACTGTTGGCAAGACAAACAACAGAAAAAAATTACTTGCCAACAGTGTTGCTTAGCGATTCTTTTAGAATATTTCGCTGTAGTAAAGCATTTGAAAAAATATCTCATGTCTTGAAAGGTCTTATAAATAGTCTTGTGCAGGGTACTAGTACATATCGGGCATTCGACATGGAATATTCGTATTTATGTATGAAGGTAAATGCATATACATCAGTGTGCACACTTAATTTTTTTTTAAATTCGGTAGAATCGACAAAAAAAAATCGGTAGATTTGAATGAAATTCCGTAGAATTTTTTTTTATTCAGAGAAACATAAAAAATAACAATTCAAAGAAACATAAAAAATAACAAAATATATGTGCTTATATATAAAGGGTAAGTGCAAGGAGTATTAAACTAAACAGGTTCCAAAAGCGAATTTAAAACTTCACGTGTGATTGGAAATTAAAATGCCATAAACAATGAAGCATTTCCAATAAAAGAAGTGTCATCCCCAGTTATTTGACCTTACCCTTTAAATAGATATGCTATGAATATATAAAATAATATACATAAATAACAGGAATTGAATTTTTTTTACATAGGTTTTATAAAGCTTCTAAAATAGCTTTTATTTGACAAACATTTTTAACTACAAATATTATATGTAAGACCCATTTATGAATTTAAATTTTTGTGCAAAAATTATTAAATCATTGGTAGGAATAAATATTTCATCCCCAAGGCACAATTCTTTGGCAAATATTAGGTTACTTATAGTTTCAGTTTTTAACCGATTTCTTTGTTCTGTTTTAATGATTTTCATGGCAGAAAATGATCGCTCTGCGTCCGCACGCTATGTGGCAAAATAGGCAATTTACACATACTTATATCGACTTAAATTACTAAATAACAATATTCGGTAGATTTCAGGCCTTGTTCGGTAGAATTGGTAGATTGTTAAATTCACAAACATATTCGGTAGAATCTACCGAATATCGGTAGAAGTGTGCACACTGATATACATACATAAGTATGTACATACGTATGTATAGAAAAAAGTACGTATTAATAAATGTGTATATATGGATTTGTATTGAGAATAAAACAATGAGTCACTGCTAAAAATATTTACTGTTGGCGAGATTTTTTCATGTGGGACGTATTTGCTTTATTCTTTGTATACAGGTTGTCCCATTTCGCGCGGGCAGTCGTCAAATTTTAAACATTCAAGATTTTGATACATACTACATACTAAAGTGTGGATGTATCTACATATTGTTACCTTGCTATAGAAAGACCCTAAATCATTTTTTTATATCGAGATTTATGAATTTTTCGATACATTAGATGTTCTTCTATCGAAATATACAAAAAACTCGATTTAAAAAAAAACAGTTATGACCGTTCTATGTAATGTAACGATGTGTACACATTTATAGACAGTCAAACCCAGCGGCAAAACTGAGAAAAACTTTTTACTGCAAGCCTTATTAAAAATCTACTTAGGATTTTTTTTTTATTCAATTACTATTCTTATCTAACTGCCAAATAATGCTTTACAGAAGGCCACAACTCTTGTGTATAAAATATAAGATGCACATTCCCTTCTATGAGAAAAGAGTAGAGAATGAGTAAAATCGCAGCGGGAAAAGTATTCATTGACTACACAATAGATGCGTGACTACTTTTCCAGTAAAATCCAGTAACTGAGTAAATACTGACAACAGCTGATTACAATTTTGGCGCTAAAAATATTATACATATGAAATACACGATAGAATATTTTGTTTAATAATAAAAGTAATAGATATGGACAAGAAACTTTCTATAGCTTACTTATCTTGAAAACTAAAATAAACTTTCTTATTTAGATTCTGTTTTAAATACCTATAAGTAAGCTATAGAAACTTTCTTGTGGGCCAGGCCGTTAAAGTTTCTAAGCTTTTTACCCTGAACGTGAGAAGTTATTAGGATGATATATTCAAGACAACTAAAAACTGGGAAAGAATTTAAAAAAAGTACACAAATTAAATTTTTTTAAATATTCCATACGTCAAACCAGGAAGCGTCGACCCGACGATATGTATAAACAAAAATTTCAATATAATGATCTATTCACTTTATTCACGTTTAAAAACAATCGATTATGTTCTGAATTCTATGTGAAATTAGATCGTTCGGAAATGCAATAGCATTGTTATTATAAATACATACATACACATGTGCATACATACATATTTCCAAAAATTCTATGGAAATTCCGCACGTTTTAATTTCACGTGGAATACATAACATACCCGAATATTTTTCTAGCATCAAACTTAAATAAATGTTATAGGTAATGCTTATAACTTAATACATTTGTTTTTTGTTATTTTAAAAATTTCATCAAAAACTAAAAATTTTTGTTTCCCTTTACTTTTGTTTGTTTATATTTAAAAACATATGGTTTCGTTTTACTGGATTTTACTGGCAAAAATTTGTCCAGTAAAGGGCTTTGGACACGATCAAAATGCTTGCTGTCAAGTTCGTGTACGTGTGCTTGTCGGCTTGATGTTACCATGCTTGATGACCCACCAAGCATTCATTTTTATTTTGATTTTGTGCTGTTCGTTTGGTTGAAAAAAATATGTATGAAAATGTCAAAATAAAGAAATTCAATAACAATAATGGCAGCACTGCTTACAAAAAAGAACAAAGCAAAATAAGAAAGTTCTAACACTTCTTTTTTAACCCCCGACTAAAAAAAGGGGTGTTATAAGTTTGTAGTGTGTGTCTGTGTGTCTGTGTATCTGTGTGTCTGTCTGTGTCCACGTACAGGCCAAACGGCTGGACCGATTATCATTTAGTTTTTTATGTTTGAAAGATGACTTGATCGAGAGGGTTCTTAGCTATGTTTGAAAAAAAAATCGGTCCAGCCGCTTAGAAGATATAACATCTTTTCTGAAAAAAGTCGATGGTTTTTAAAATTTTTAATTTTTGTTATTCTTCACAAAATTTATGTTTTTTAATTCCGATATTTTGGGCAACCGTTCATAATGGAAATATAATTATAATGAAAATTTGTACGCGCTTGATGGGGTAACAATATACACGCATTAACAAGTGACAGCAAGCATGCCGAAAATCAAAATTTTTTTATTTTCCATCAAGCATCGTTGGTGTCACACATACTAACAAATTTTCATTCATACTATAACCAATCTCAGCAAGCATTTTGACCGTGTCTAAACCCCTTAAAAACTTGCATTTACTCAGTAAATGAACTGTCATTTTTCTCTCAATTCGCCGTCTCATTTACTGGATGTTGTGTACTCGAACGCAATCCAGTAAAAAAGAGTAAACATTTTTAAAAATTTTTGAGTTCTCGAACGCACTTATGTAATATGAAAATTAATTTTGCATGAGGATTAATTCTGCATCACTAACTCGAAAATTAAATTTTTTGAGTTATGACGTTCTTTGAGTAAATGAGCGATATGTACATAATGGGAGAAATAATGTATTCACGGCTATCATGAATAAAATTCCGCGTGAAATTTCTCCCTTTTCCAATTAGAAATTTTTGTTTTCCCTATTACTTGCTATTAGTTGGAATTGTTCCCCGGGAAAAATTTCACGCAGAATTTTATTCATGATAGCCCTGATTAATTTCCAAAACAAGAGAATGCATTTCTTTAGAAGCGGGTTAGTTGATTAAAAGCTGTTAGCTAATAGCTATTAGAGAAGATTGAAAGCAAAATACTAAAGAACAAATATGTGTAGATTCTATTAATTAATGAAAAAATAATTAATTAATTGTAGGTATAAGTAATTATGAATGCATAAGTAATACCTATAATGTAATGAATTATGCATTTCGTTAAAAATTATACAATTCATTCCTCGGACTCATTAAAATAATTCGTTATTTTCTAGGCCATGTTCTGTGTTAGAGTAATGAATTCCGGAATGAAAAATTATAAAGGGTCCACCATCTAACGTTTTTTTTTCAACTAGTGCTTATTTCATGTCTGATTTGACAAATTATTAGTTTTATCCTTCCGCTGAACGAGCCAACTGACCATCCAATGCGTTTTCGCTTTGCTAAGTGGGCCTGCAATCGACTTACAGAAGATGCCGATTTTGCCAAAAAAAAATCATCTTTTCAGATGATCTTGGCGGGTATGTAAACAAGCAAAATTGTCGAATTTGGGGCACAGAAAACCCGCACGCATACATTGAAAAGCCGACGCACCCAAAACGAGTCACTGTTTGGTGCGAATTTTGGTTCAGAAGCATAATTGGGCCATTTTTTTTAAATGAGCAAGGAGTGGCCGTTACAGTCAATGGCGATCGTTATCGGGCCATGTTGAACGAATTTTGTTCACAAAAATTGAAGAGGAGGATATTGGCAACATTTGGTTTCAACAGGACGGCGCTACATGCCACACAGCCGAAGCCTCAGTAGTTTTTTTTATAGCATTTTCAAAAAAAAAGTTATCTGGCGGACCCTTTACATGCTGTCCATTACCTTTTGTTTCTTATTCACAACCTTTTCCCGCTGGGATTATTTGTTCTGTTTTTTTTTTTTTTTTTGACAAAGCAAAAGCCAGTCGTAAAGCAGCTCTGGGCTGGGGAACAGCTCTCGCGTCATGGTAATTATTTCTTAAGTGCTATCAGGGGTCTAATCGTCGCTTTCGATAATGAGCTAATTTGATCACGTTTTTTTCAGTTTGAGTTTATGGCTCAGATATAATAACACCATTTTTTAAGAGCGCACTGATATTCGAGATTTTTGGAGGTTCATAAAAATTAATTGATCACCAAAATCGCCAAACTAGTTATATGGTCTTACTTCCCTTTGGTAATACTATCGATTTTATACTGTTTTACTGTTGCACAGTGTAATTTAAATATTTATAAATTGCATATTTAATTTTAAAAAGCTTTTCTTCATATCTCACGGGGCCTAGGGCGACATGAAACATAAATCCGCGACGGGGCACCCCCGCATTCAAAATAATTTTAAAAATTTTACAGCCTTGTTTATAAAAATTATTAAGGCATTATAAAGGCTTAATAAGAAAAATTTTGTATGAAGATTTGTTTTAAAAATCCTTTATAATACCTTAATAATTTTTATAAATAAAGCTGTTATATTTGAAAGCTATAATAGCAAGTCTTCAAATTTGCTATGAGTTAATTTGAAAAAAATTAACATATGTAAGTAGTTATAGGAAATTTAAAACAATAAATGGTTGGTGTTTTATTATTTTTATATTCCGTCGTCGTTCACAGCACTCCCTGGCTCTATCACTCATATACCACATCCTCCCACACTTACAATGAGTTAGTTATTATTTTCTTCCCTGGGGGCAAATTACGGCACTCGTTTTCGAACGAAATTACGAAATATTTCAATAGAGTTTCTATGGAAATATTTCGTAATTTCGTTCGATAACGAGTGCCGTAATTTGCTCCCTGGAAATAATTTATGTGGCAAAACAACGTTTTCATTATCATAAATTCAGCGATGCCAAGTTAAAATGTCCGGAAGCAGCTGTAACGTTTATGCCAGTGAATAAGAATAGATAGCAGCCGCAACAATAACAAAAAATTACGGAGGAATAGAATATTTAGGACGAAAAACAACGAAAATATTTTCATTGAGCCCTGGGAAGTGAAAATAGATGACACGACTGGCATCCATCCGCCGTTAAAAATGTTTAGCTTATAATGTATTTGTGCATTTTTTATATATGTATAGCAACCGAATTTCCCTTAGGCCCAATTCATACGAGGATTTAAAAAAAACCTTGTTTGATTTTCAATTATCTTTAAAATTTGATTTCAAAAACAATTTACATTCGTACGATGTTTTTTCATGTTTCTAGTTTTAATTTTTTTCCCAAAAATTTTATCAGTGCTGCCAGTATATTTTTCAAAAATCTGCTTTTTCCGGGTAATTTGAAAATTTTACTCTCAAGAATGTCTCTTGCTCAAAAAAGTACGCGAACGGAAAAATTACAAAAATTTGCAGATTAATCGAAACAGCTGATCATATTGTTGTATGTTTTTGTTGGTTTTACTACCCATCAAATACCTTTTTTTGCATTTTTATAATTATAAATTTGAAGCGATATATGTATGTATACATATGTATTTCTAAAATAGAAGTTCTGTGAAAGTTTTAGCTTGTATTGTTTGTTTTTAGTTTTTTTTCTGGGTAAATGGCATAGGAAAATACATCAATATTTGATTTCTGATAGTCGGTACCATAAACAATATGCAGAAATAAGTATTCACATACACATTACATCTCTAAAAAAAATTTAAGTAAATAACACAATTAAATGAAATTTAAAAACTGATATATTTAACAATTATTATTCTTTAATTTGTTTCATCTTGAACATAAAAATTTTCAGATTGTTTTTGTTAAACTTTTACTTCAACTTTTATTCTTTTAAATGCTTTTATTAAAAAAATTATACTTTGTAGGTATTTGCTTACTTTTGTTTGTTTTATTGAGTCATATGTTTTTCTCATCTACTGGATTTTGCTGGCAAAAATTTGTCCAGTAAAAATTTACAGACATTCAGTCAACAACTGTCAATTTACTCTCTCAATTGGCACTTTTTTTTTGCAATTTTATGTGTAAACGAATGTATTTAACTAAAATCCAATACAAATTTGCACAAATTTTGGGGTAAACAAACGGACCTAGTGTGAACGCAAAATCAGCTGTTTATGGTTTTAACTTTAGATGTGAAAACACTATTAGCTTATAGAGTGGTTTGCTGGGTACCATTTACACATAAAACTAATTTAAAGAAAGTCCTTAATAAGCCACTCTATGAGCTAAATATAACTGCAGTGGAGAATAAATGATCAAACAGAATTGCGGCATAAACACATCTTTCATTGAAATGGACAGAAAAAACTAGCAACGGAAAGCATTCGAGAAATAGAATCTAATTTATTTTGACAGGGGTTTTTATATGGTCTAACATATAAATAAATATTCTCTCAACAATGCTACCATACTTTCAAAAAAGTTCATACATTTTGTATTCAAAACTACAAAGAAAATTACGCACAAAAGAAAATAAAAAAAATTGGAGCATTTGAAGTTACTGCCATAGATTTTATAGCGGGACTAGATACACCCGGTGTGCTTCGCTACCCCCATCGTGTTATCGAATGATGTAAATATTTTGTAAATAAACCGAAAACTCGGATTTTTTAATGCAACATTTCGAAAGTTTTAAAATTTTGATATTGGATCATTATTAACATAGATTTTTTGTAAATATCTTCGGAACTACATAACCGATTTAAGAGTTTAATATCTCGTTTTGAAAAACATGACAGCAGCTTTAAAAAAAATTAAAAAAAGCAAAAAAAAAAAATTAATATATACATATGAAAAATTGATTGCCCCTCCGCCCCAGACCGAAAATAAAAAATCAGATTTCACAGTTTCACCCGCCTGAATATTCTGTAGATTCCCTGAAAATTTCATCAAAATCGGCCCAGCCGTTTTGGAGTCCATACGTTACATACATACACACATCCTCTTTTATATATATAGATTGCCTCAAAAACTACACAAATACCCCTTTTCCACACGCAAAGTTTACTTTGCAAAATCTTAATTCAGCTGTGTGAAAGACAGAGGTAGTAGTACAGCCTTTTTCTGTCTTTCTCCCAGCTGAATTAAGACTTTGCAAAGCACACTTTCCATGTGGAAAAGGGGTGATACATAACTCATTTTGTTGTTCAGCTTAAAGAGCATTTCTAATAAAATTATTATTTTTTGAGCCGATAGCCAAAGTTGCTAGTGCTCTCAAATTAAATCTAATCTTACAATTTATTCTTAAGATTAGACACATAAATAAATAAATAAATATTTTTTTATCCAATTACCGGCTGAGCCATGACGAGTCGCAAATGATACGTCAGTGGGTGTTTCAGCATGATAATGACCCTAAACACTAATCGAAGTTGGTCAAAGAATGGTTTTTAAATAATGATATCCCCAAGTCTTGGATTGGCCATCCAAATCTCTAGATTTGAATCCCATGAGAATATTTTCTCTATTTTGAAGCGCAGGGTCCAAACAGGAGCTAATGCTTAAAACTGGAATGCCTTGCAAATAACGCGACTAGTCCATACATGCATGTAGGGACTACTCCATAAAGGACAAAGGCTAGTCCAAAACTAGTTAAAATGTATGGCTAAAACATGGTCGATTTAACATTGCGATGTCCTAGGGATTGACCACATGGTCCAAATTTGCATTACATCGGACCATCCCAAAACTACCCCATATGGAATAGTTATAGACTACTCGCATACAATTTATAAGTGCCTAAGAAGAACGATCATGATCCTTTAAACACGAACACTTATCGGGCAGCATTGAACGATTGTGTTAACACGACATAATCCATGACTGCATTACATGGGACCATGATGAAACTAGTCCGTTTCATCTAGATTGGACAAAGTAGTCCAATATTATTTGCAGGGTGGTAATCCATACCAATATCAGTTTCAACTAATCTCGTAGAGTCAATGCCGAAACGATGTGCGCACGTCATCAGAAACAAAGGATAACATACAAAATATTGAAAGTTGCTTAAATTTCGAACAGAAAAATTACAGTTTTGTTTTATTATTAATTATAAAGAAATGCAATTGAATTGTTGTTGGTGTAATTAAAATGAGAGAATATAATGATATTAAAATTCAGTGGTTTATTTCGAACAAAGGAAGTTTTTAAGAAAATACAAAAGTTCTTTTTATTTAGTAGAACAAGTTGCTTAGGTTTCGAACAATACTGTAAGAAGTTAGCATAAGTGGCAAAATTGAATACATATGATCTTAACAAGTTTTACACAATTTTACATTAAAAATTACTGTAGGATTTAATAATAGGTTAAAACTACATTATGCGCCGATTTTTAATGCCAAATTGTATGGAGGAACTCATTACCACCTAGTTCGATGTCGTCACTTATGCTTACTTCTTGCTAGTTTTTGCTTATACATTCATAAAGGCATTAAGCAGCTCACGGAGTTTCTTAGTATTTGTCACTAGTGATTATTATGATATGACTGCACTTTGCGGTTGATAAAAAAAAAGCCCTGCATAAGATTGTGTAAAGGAGAACAAAAACGTCTTTATGAAAGAAAGTTAATTGAAATTTATTTTTAAAATTTTATTTTTGGTGGGAATCGGTATACCGGTAGAGACGTAAACGGTATTCTGGATACCGGTATTTTATAAACGAAACTGATTTCGGTATCTGTAACGATACCCGTAGTGTTTTTTATTTTCTTTTAACATTTGCTGTTTTTTAAGTTGTGTGTGTATTGGTTTTGTGCCGATGATGGGGGTTGAGTCTGGTTGAAAAATTATGCCAA
This sequence comes from Tachina grossa, assembly GCA_949987645.1. NCBI lineage: Eukaryota > Metazoa > Arthropoda > Insecta > Diptera > Tachinidae > Tachina > Tachina grossa. The sequence continues at coordinate 172,584,970 of OX465276.1, read as the reverse complement.
CCACAAAACCACTATCTTTGCCTCTCTCCCCTACAAACTGGCATGTTATGCTAGCACAATTGTTTGTTTTCGTGTGTGATAGGTAAATGGGTGCATTCATAAGACGTAGCTGTTGCGCAACCGTTGAGTGTTTGGGCACCAAAACTAAAAAAATGGTTTATATGAAAAAAAAATCGCAAAAATGAAAAAATCGCCAAATTAAAAAAAATCGCCAAAAGGAAAAAAAGCCAAAAAACCGAAAAAATTTCCAAAAATGAAAAAAAGTGTCAAAACTAAAAAAAGCGCCAAAACTTTAAAAAAATAGCCAAAACCAAAAAAACGCTCAAAACCGAAAAAAACCCAAAAACGAAAAAAATGCCAAAACTATATTTTATATAGGCTAAAGTTCGTATTGAATTACATATCTAGGTCCGTACGGAACCCTTCGTGCGCGGGTCAAAGTCGCACTTCACTGAATTTATTTTATATGTTTTGCTAGGTGGCAGGAGCAAATATTTGTTAAATTTTACATTACAAATGCGATAAAGTAACGAAATAAAGATACAAAATTAAATTATATACATAAAGCCGTTTCTAAGACGTAACTCTTTTTCACAGCTGTTGAGCTCAACAGCTACGTCTTATGAATGCGCCCAATGCCACATTGTTCACAAACTGTCGTAGAGAGTCCCGATGGGTTAACAAGGTACTAAAATATTATATTTTTTATTTTTCTTACGAAATTCAATTTCATTATAAAGTATCTCAACATGTATTTAAATTTAAACTTTTGTCCACCCAATTTTATTGTATTTTTTAAAAATTACCGTTATGATTGAACTTAACTAAAATTTTTTATATGAATTACTTATCAATGTGTATTTCTCTGGATTACAAATTTTCATTCACTGTATTCAAGGCACATTACATTAGACCGATTCACGTTGTATGTAGGTAAAAACCGCTACTTTGTTACCCCCCTCTCCCGCTCAAATTAAAGAATGGTCGTTTTTATGGGGACTCCCAAAACATTTGAGGGGTGTAACGATGACCGTTTTTGAAGTTTTTTGCATAATTTCGTATTTTGTCCCAAAACAACATATTAAAAAAAGTACATCATCTGAAAGATTTGTTTAAGCCGCTTCCAATGGTGCTACTTGTATCTTTTATTTGAGTGGGGTAACAAAAACTTTTTTCAGTGAGTCGGTTTAAGGTACATACATACTTATGTAGGTGACTAATATTGTTTTTTTTTTACAGCACGACTATGATTTTGAACCTGGTGTAGGAATGAATATGTTTCCTCGTACTCGCTTGGGACGGATGACCCATGATCCTTTTGCAGATTTTGGAGGTACTACACGTAAGCGCAATAGTTTGCACGATCCTCAATTTCATACTGACGGGTTTTCTCGTTATTTTGATGATGCTGCAGATTTTGGTTTCCCGCAATTTAACTCTTTAGGTCGTCGTCGCATTAACCCTCACAATGACGATGATTTTTTCAATCGATTGCCGTCGGAATTTCGTCAATATATACCTGAAAGCTTTGCTCAAAGACATTCAGGTATGACAGGAAGCCCCAGTAACGTACCAACAATGGTTTACCCTAAACAGTCAACACAGCAACAATCTCAACCAAACATTTATGATAATATATCTCCTTCATCCTCACAAAGGAAAGTATGTGATGCTGCCATTCAAACTGAAGATCCATCTGGTCGCTCTGAGGTTGATCATTTAATCAACACAGATAATCTTTGCCAGCATGGGTTACGTAATACCATGGATATGGGAGTGAAATCTCCATCAGAAAATGAAAACCAAAGTCCAAGATCTTCATCAGCACCACCAACAGAACAACAAAACCAGCAGCAAACAAGTTATGCTCAACAGCGGCAAATTCCTGCTGATTATGTCAATCAGTCAACATCCCCTCCTCAGCAACAGCATCAATTCGCAACTCAAACTAGCCCTCATTTACAGTCCGCAGCTCAGGGTGAGCGTTCACCAAAATTTCAAAAAAAATTGTATGCTTCACAACAACATGTACATCCTCAACAAACTCATGAGTCATCACCACCCAAAACACCCGGTGGCTCCTATATACGTACCATACCAATATTTGTGGAGGGAAGAACTGAACCCATTATAAATAATAAGGAAATTCCCAACCAAAACGCAAGAGCTTGCACACCACCAAAGCAACAAGCACAGCGTCCGACACCACTTAATACTCAAAAGCAATCTTCAACTCAAAGTGGTAATCTACCGCCCCAGACTCCTCATACTGTAGATACTATAAATAAAATTCAAGATATACAACGTGATGTTCTTGATTTAATGTCATGCGTCGAAAGCTTTAGAGGCACTCGTGCCGACAAGGAATACGTATATTTGGATGAAATGTTAACAAGAAATCTTCTGAAATTGGACAACATCGATACCAATGGAAAGGAGAGCATACGTTTGGCGCGTAAAGAAGCAATAAAATGTATACAGGCTTCAATTAATGTACTTGAAGCTAAAGCAGAAGAAAACAAAAGAGCAACCCAATATACTGCCGAAGTTCATGAAGCGCCAGCTGACGAAGCACCCATCCAAAATGCAGAAGTGCAAAAATCAGCATCATCAGAAAAATGTCTCAAGGAGCCTATACTAACTACTGTAACCGAACAAATGGAGGAAACGACAGATAACAAAATTAATAAACCCATACCACTGCCACCATCCGAAAGCGAAAAATACAATGTTGTGAAAATTGAAGATTGTCCTGAAGATGATGTGCTTGCAGCTAATAATGAAGAATCCAAATTTAATACTGACGACACACAAGAAAATTTATTTAAAACAAAATGATATAACAATACTATTAATAAAATCGTCTGCCAACTATAAAACAGCCACCTTTAAAACGGAGGTTTAGAATAAAAATACAAATAAACTACCATAAAAATACTTACAGCCTTATGTACATATAATGAAAAACTGGCATGAAGTTAGCATAATTGGCAAAATTAAACATGATGTTAACAAATTTTACCTTGCAATTCCTCAATAAAAATCACGATAGGAATTAATATAAATATAATAACATTGTGCGCGGATTTTTAATGTCAAATTGTATGGAGGAACTCCTTAACACCCACATACATAATATGTACGTATGTAGTTCAATTTCGTCAGTTATGTTAACTTCTTGCCAGTTTATTTTTAATAGGCCCACCCTCTTGCAATATAATTGTGCAATTTTTCTTATTGTACAATAATATCGCCAATATGTATGTCATCCCACTTGACCTGAGATTCGATAAAAACGAATGCTCACTAAAGCGAAGAAATTTCGAAACAAAACTGTTCGATATTTGTTCGCAAATCTAAAAAATCGAATGTTCGGTAAAGCTTCGAACTTCTCTCGATAGTTTTTCGAATGTGTGACGGTAGCCGAGTGGATGTGTGCCAGCCTGTTAGTCTAGAGCAGGGGTTTTCAACCTTTTTGAAGCCGCGACCCCGAAATGATTATCAAAAAATCTGGCGACCCCTTAACGTATTTGCTTTCACAGTTTGAAAATATGTACTATTATAAAAAAACAAAATTCAATGAAAATAAAACAAAAACATTACACTGCGTGTTTGCTATTATTTCAATAGACACCTAACAGTATTTGATTGTTGCTTTTTATACCCTTCACCACTTGTTTGATTACACATCGGTATGATGTCGTAGTTGTTGCAGACTTTAAAAATATAACTGTAAACACAACATAATACTACAAAAGTAGTAGACAAAGACAATCAGAAGATGTTAAACGCTAAAATTTTCACTTGCTTGTGAACAGTGAAGGAGACAAGCCGCGGTTGAATTATAAATGGATAAGTTTCTTAAAAGAGCTGTGGAACCGTGTACTTCAAGTGCAAGTGAATTAAAAACAAAAAAACAGCAAAAAAAAAAAGAAATTATGACAATGAATATTTAAAATACGGTTTCACTGTTATTGACAACAAACCACAGTGTGTGATTTGTGGTGTACAGCGGACAGTATGCTCAAAATGGAATATTTATCTCAAGATAGTTCAAGATTTTGGCTAAAGCGAAAGGCGGAATACCCCGAACTGCTAAAAAAGCACTTAAAATATTAATTCAATTTTCAACATCTTATCTGTGCGAAATGACTATTAAAACAAAAAACAGGAATAAACTTAATTTAGAAAATGATTTGATTGCTTGCGTGTCACAATTGCTACCATGTTTTTCGCATTTAATTAAAAATAAGCAAGCCCAGCGTTCACATTGATATATACATAAGTACTTTTATGTTTTTGAATTTAAATTTTTTTATGTTTTTAACGTTTATGTTAACTCTTAATCATACATTGTGAAAAGTATGATTAAGAGTTAACATAAACTTTAACTGACAGTTCTCCATACAAAACTTGCTGTTAAAGTCCGTGTTAGCTTTTAATTGTACATTGTGAAAAGGGCCGTAAATTAAAAGAATTAAATATTTAAAAACAATCAATGTGTTTTATTTAGATCAGCTCGCGACCCCCCCCCCCCCTTGGTTCGCGACCCACCTGTTGAAAACCACTGGCCTAGAGGTACCAAGTTCGAGGCATGACAGCATTTTAAGTTAAAAATTAAAATAAGAACACATACCTCTGTTAGAATGGAGGAGGTTCCATGTTCAAATCCTACTTTTTCTGCTGCCTTATTGCGATATCAAAATTAGTTCGATATTCTTTCACTTTTGATATTGCCAACGAAACTTCGAAATCGCATGTTTTTGGAGCAAAACTGAGCGACAGGTGAACTTTTTTCGATTCATTTTTTAGTGTCCCTCTCGATAGTTTTACACGATAAATGTTCGAGATATATTCGAAATCGACATCAATAACGAAAGTCTTGGTCAACTGGGATATTCGAAGGTGGCACAATATATTGGCAAATATCAAAAGACTTGACTTTTATTGTACAATCAAGACAATTGTGTAATGTGGTGGCAACATTGTTCAATAAATTTAAGACTTTTTAATTGTGAGGTGCCAAATTTCAGAATTATCAATAAAAAACCAATGCAGATTTGGTTTAGTAAAAAAAACTTATAAAATAATAGCAGTTTTTTAGTAATGGTTCTTAGTGCTTTTTGGAATCGCTTTTTCTGAAACCAAAAAAGAGTAAGTATTTACATTAATGCTTTTTAATAAAAATTCTCATTAGGTTGAAAAATATTGGTTTTCAACCGTAATTAAACTGCTATTTGGGAAAACTATATTTTTAAATGAATGCTTTATATTTTGAAAATAAAAGATAAAAAATTAATTTTCAAATTCGAAAAAATCATTTTACTTCAGAACTCAAAAAATAATAAAATAGACGACGAAAATTCATTATGGCATATATGAGAAGAAACCGATGCATTTAATCTGAGTAGGGTATATTATCGTAAAAACTGTGACAAGCAGCCGTGAGTAAACATTTAAGTTAATTAATACTTAATTTACATTAAGGACTAATTTTTTATTATAATTAGTTAAACTTAGTTTAAAATACGTTTCAGTTAACCCAGAAACAAATTTAAACGGGGTTTAACCGCCCATGCTGTTTTTCAGTGATGAATTAACAGTTGCCAATTTAGCTAGAAATGCCATACTTTGTTTTCAATATAGATGTGGTATTATTGAAAATAGTTTACGTAAATAGGGCAACACTCAAAAAGTAAATGTGACAATTCTTTAAATTTATTTTAAAAAAAATTTCAAAAACTGAATTCTGAATTTTTGGAAAATAAAAATATAAATAATATGGACTTAAAATAAAATAGTGACGCTCCAAAAATAACACAAAAAAATATCATAAAATTTTAAATCCAACGAAGTGGACTTTCTTTCCCATTAATTCTAAGCCATCATACACAGAAATCTTTGTAAAACGAAATCTTTGCAAGGACTCCATTTCATTATACACATAAAAATGATTTGGACGTGTTTTTATCGGGCCTGTTCTGAAAATCACGGTGATTTCAAAAGTAAACAATAAATAACTGACTTGTTAGTGGGTTTTTGTTGTATTTTAAGTTTTTGTCATGTATAATAGAATATTTTAATGCAACTTCCATCGCTATAAATTGCCAAATTTACAAAAGCAATGATTTAGTTTTTATTGATTTATTGAAATCACCGTGATTTGACATTTCGTTATTTGCAGAACAGGCCCGTATCTCTCTTATTTTTTCTCACAATTGTCCTATTCAAGTTATTCTGGTTTCATAATCACTAAAATCGTCGGCGTCATAACAATCATCCATTTTATTTATGTATGTATGAATATATTTAAGTAAAACTGTTTTTTCAATTGCGCAATAATATATCGCACCTTATCAACAAGAGGGTATTAACTCAAAATTTTGGAAATTTCAATTTTTGAAATAATTCAACTAACAACATCAATAGCTATGTACTGTAAAAATTTCAACGCATTCCGATTGCTCTTTCATCTCGAAAACCACATTTGAGACCATTTTTGTGATAGTGTAGTGACTACCTTTATATCACCAAAAAGGTATTATTTTGAGTTAATACAAAAGTGAACACAGAAATGTATCACATATTTTCATAAAAAAGGTATTATTTTGATTTGAGCCTTTATTCACGTTAAAAATAATCCAATTTTTTATTTAAATTTTGTTGTATTTTGAGTTGATACTGTTTTGTTGATAAAATTTGTTTTATTCTATGATTTTAATTCGAAATATGACTTTTTATGATAAAATTGCTCACATTTTTTTGGTTGTGACTCTTTTCATGATAAAGATAAAGAGTTTTCAAAAGTAACTGTGGAGAACAACAAATTCAAATGCATCAACCATTGGAAAAATCTAAAGTAAGTTTTTAATTCATAATTATTTCTTTATGCTTTTCTGCTATAACCAATAAATAAACATTTCATAAACTTATTAATTTATTTTATCCTATATTTATTTGAAAATGCTACACTTGTCGGAGAATAAGATAAAAGATCTTAAGGAACTAAACAAATATATAATATGTATGTATATGTATATATATAGTACATAACTTTGTACATAATATGTATGCTATTGTTATTTAATAAAGAGTACACGTAGTAGTATTAAAAATGTTCGCGTTAATACTCTTTTGTTGAAAAATATATTTTGAAACTTTGTTTAAATTTCAACTAAAGCGTCATAACTATAAATAATACAAAAAAAATATCGAGAAGATTCAGAAAAATGGTATTAACTCAAAACACAGATTTTTTGCCAAGAATTCCAATATTTTAAAATAATAACAATGCAAATATATTTTCAAATGCAATTTGATTACTACAATGGATTCGGATTGTCAAATTCTCTTGTAATCTAAGCACAAACAGTTTTTCGTCTCTACTGAACATTTCAAAATTTTGAGTTAATACCCTCTTGTTGATAAGGTGCGACATATAATAATTTGACAGTTGTAACTATAGTTTAACTGAGCAATGTTGTTCGGTTAAACCTAGATTTTTTTTAAAAACAAAATTTTAAGTTTAAACTACAGATAACTGACAAGTAGAGTTTATCTTTATGTTAAAAGTTAGCTCTAATAAGGGTTAATAAATCAGTTAAAGTTTAAACGCTGGTTTAGTTGCACTAAACTTTAATTCATATGTAGTTTAAACTCAACAGGAGTAATTCAGTGAACCATACCTTATGTGTAGTTTAAAAAATAATATTGTGTCAGCACTAGAATAAATGTCAAACAACGGCTGTTCTGCAGCAGGCTATCAGTTCTTTGCACAATCAAAAAGGCAAAAAATTTGATAAAATTTAATTAAAAGTACCCAAAAAATTACTGAGAAAGAAATTATATATTCTTGGCAGAGTAGAATAGTATAAAAGAACAATAAAGTGTAAGAAAACAAATCGAACAAGATCTGAAGAAAAAGTAGAAGCTTGGAAAAAAGTTGAATGCTCTTTCAATGCAAAACATATGTATGGTCAGTTAGTAATAAAATCATATGGCCTGTATTGGTAGTTTAAACGCTCAATTTTATGCGTTTAGAGATGGTTTAAATACTGCACTGATTTATAGCTTTGCTGGTTTAAACACATTTTAAACCAAAAATAGAGATTAACTTGCACTGATTTATTAGCCCTAAAATTTCGTGAAATTAGTTGCATGAAAATTTTTCATTTCTCAATAGAAGGCCTGGAGAAGCAACTCAAATCAAAAAAGTTGTCAGAAATGCATCCGAGATTCATTTCTTTTTTATACATCATTCTTTTTTTTATACATCATTATTTTCTATAGCGCTGCAATTAGCATATAGAAAAAGTTTCATGCAACAAAATTCGTGAAATTTCATTCATTGGTTTTTTGCCGATGATGCGGTGTTGTGCCCAGTTGAAAAATTATGCCAAACATAATACTACTCTCTTCGCCTCTCTGATCTACAAACTGGCATGTTATGCCAGCACAATTTTTCTCGTGTGTGATAGCTGATTCAGAATATCAGAATCTTAAAAAAAAGAGAAGAAACATTGCCTGTGCAAACGAATTTCATTTACAACAACACCTTTCATTTGAAAGTGTCTCGTAACAAACCAATAGAAATTTATTTTCAGGATAATGCCATGGAAAACGAAAAAATTAATGATGCTATTGAGTCAAGAAAGATGAAAATTTAGCATACCTTAATAGAAATCGAAAAGATCAGAGAGGGAATGAGAATTTTAAAAGGGTATTTTCCGAGTTTAAAATAAGAAACAATAAAAAAATATTTAAAATCAATGAATATTTTCTGCTGCTGCTTGTTTGAGTTTAAAAGATGCATAAACATTTGTTTCCTTACGGAATGTGCGTTCAGTTTGGCACTTCACTTAAGCAAATGACATTTCACGAAACTTGACGAAAACTTTGTTAAGTACATTATAGTTTGCCACCGCACAGTTTTTTAAGCTAGCTAGTTGGGCCTATAATATTTTACACTATGAAAGTGATTATAAGAAAAATTTAACAATGAAAATGTATTGACTTATAAAAAAAATGCGATGTAATTATCAAAGAAATTTGTTTACAAATGTAATAGAAGTAAATTCTAATTTAATTATGAGATGCCTATAACTGCGACATTTTCTTATTAAAATAGAGGAATGCAAAATACAGACACTTGAAAAGTGGTACGATAGAAAGGTTTATGGTGAAAATATGTATAATAGTACCTAGTTTGTTTAAGGAAATACAAATAGATGTTGCAGATAAAACAGTGGAAAACCTAACATATGAATATATTAGAAATACATATAAGATATATAAATAAATTAAGAGATAACCAAAAAACTACTAATATAACCATTTACATTGTGATCATAATTGCACCGATTTTGTTCGTTGGATACTTGAGCATTAAATTCAAATCTAAGAAAATAATTAAGAAAACAATTGTATCGTTTCCCAAATATCCTTCGGAAATTGGGAACCGATCCTCGTCCGGGTGAGTTTTACCCAATAGCGTTATGGTGCCTAAGTGTAAGTTGTCATTCGAACAAAAAATTTTCGAATATTCGGACAACTTTTTATAATTTTTGTGTGAACAAAGTATTATGTTTTTAAACGTGTTTAACGCCTCATTCGTGTTTAAGAACTTAAACACGACGATTTTGAGATGTTTTACCATACATTGATTTGTTTAGTTAAACATCTCAAATGAAGTGCTTAAGATTTAAAACACGTTAATGGAGTATGTTCAGTCCGTTTTTTGATAACCCTGTCAACTTTGTGTTGTTATTAAATGGCGTCACGGGAAAAATTATTTGGTAAACAAGTAATTAGTTAAAAAATACTCAATTATTTTCAAAAACATTTGTCGTTTGAAAATAATAAACCAATAAAAAAGCATAATTGTTCGCAATTTCTTGCAAATACAATAATTTATTGACAAAACGTCACCCTTAAACATCTCAAATGTAATATGAACGGTTGTGTTTAGTTTTTTATAACACTTGCCTCAAACACGTTTAAGACCATAAGTGTAAACATGGTATTAAACGCGAATGAGGCGTTAACACGTTTAAAAACATAAGTGTGAACATAGTATTAACTTTTTTGATAACTCTAGCAACTTTGTGTTGTTATTAAATCACTACTTTGTGATTAAATGGCGGCACGTGAAAAAATTATTTGATACACAATAATTCGCAAAAATATTATATTATTTACAAAAAGAAAAAATTTTGTTTGAAAATAATAAAGCATATAAAAAACAGAATTAACAATTTCTTACAAACACAATAATTTTTTGACAAAATGTCAACCGTAAACATCTCATATAATGTGAACGGATGTACCTATTTTGTTTTTAAAAAATCGTCTTAAGCTACGGTCACACTTGTCAAACATTTGCCCAAAAAAGCGTAACCACTAAATGAATGAAAAGTCTTTCAATTCAGACGAAAATTCGCAAAGTTAAGGATTATTTAATATTGTTGGATTCTTTGACATTGTCTATTAGTTGTGTTCGAAACTGTTTTATATGATAAACAATTGTCTAGATCAAAACTTTTTTCTTTAGTGTTTGTTGGTTACGCGTTTTGGGGAAAATGTTTGGTAAGTGTGACCGTAGCTTTAAACATGTTTAATAACATAACTGTGAAAATAGTATGTATAAGCCAGAGAACGAAGCTGACCGATTTTCAGCCGCCTCAGATTTATTTACAGGTATCTCAGCCGCCGGCGATTCTGGCGGCTGCTTTCGGCTAAAAATGTTGCCGACTTCATAAAATTTTACTGTACAGCAGTACTAGCCAACGAATGAAATATATTCGTGTTTGTGTATTCATTTCTACATGAAGTCGATTGAAGTTCCGTGCTCTGGGGCACTCTGACCGGTTATGATTTGCAACTTTAAAGTTTAAAAAGCCATAAAACCAATGCTTAATGGACTAAGTTCAAAAAGCTGCTTTCACTGTTTCATAGCATTTCTAGATCATTCTGGTATGTAAGATTGTAAATAACATTACTTGTTATAAATCTACTTTGTACAGTATGTTCATATGAGAAAAATCCCGTCTCAGTATGCTATGAAATAATTCTACAAATAGTAGCTTGTCGATATGGTTATCGTTGATTGTAGTGTCAAATACTTTTTCAATAGATGACAACGGGCGTATCGAGGTTATTTTAAAATATTATTTAAAAGGTATATCTTACACGCGTCGTTTGAAGATGTTTCAAACATATAAAGTGTAAAAAAAGTTAAGGTGAATATAATATGTGAACATATCATAAAAGAATATAAAAAATCCCTTTTTCTAATATTTCAAATAAAAATAATCCGACATACGAGTATCTGATACAATATGACAAGCCGCCGCCGGTTCATTTTGTGCTCAGCCGCCGCCGCCGACTTTATTCCGTCGGCTTCGTCCTCTGATTTTTTTTCGTTTGTTTTTTCGGTTTTGTGCGTTTTTTTAGTTTTGGCGTTTTTTTTAAGTTTCGGCGCTTTTTTAGTTTTGACACTCTTTCTCCTTTTTGGCGATTTTTTTCATTTTGGCGATTTTTTTAGTTTTGGCAATTTTTTTTGGGTTTTTAGTTTTTTTCATTTTTGGGTTTTTTTTTAATTTTGGCGATTTTTTTCATTTTAGCGATTTTTTCGCATTTGGCGATTTATTTTAGTGTTAGAAATTTTTTTTAATTTTGGAGGCTTTTTTCGTTTTGGCGATTTTTTTAAATTTTTGGCAATTTTTTTCGGTTTGACGATTTTATAATTTAGTAATTTCTTAGTTTTACCGCATACAATTGTAACTATGTATATTACATGTAATTACAATAGGGTTCCTTTCCACCTTTGGTGTACTGAAACTACCTACCTACATACATATCTAAATATATTTCACGAGTCTTATTAAATTAAATAAAAAGCATTGTACATTCGTACATGGTAAAAAATCATAATTTAAAATACCTATTAGCCCTAAAGCCTGAATCGCACTATCGGTTCAATGTACCGATTTTCGTCGGCTTACTGAAATAAAGTCATAAGTAATAATCTAAATTTGCCTTATTTCTCAACTAACTTATTCCAGAATTAATTGAGTAGTAATGCCAACAATTTGGCTTATTACTTATGAATTTATTGCCGTGAGCCGACCAAAATCTGTACAGTGTCGGTTGAAATTTGTACAAAATGAATAAAGTGTGAGAATTAATTCTGTATCATTAGCAAAAAAATACAATTTTTTGAGTTATGACTTTGTTTTAGTGCAATCGATATGTACATAGTACATATTTACCTTTATTTACATGAATTGAAGCATAACGTTCATTTAACACCCAAAAATCTAATAACAAAAGTGTAGTTCAAGGCAAATGTTTTTAACAACACATTGATCGTTTACTTACCATCTCTCTAACACTCTTCAAAATAAGCAAGCTCATATGACGACATTAACTCCAACTGCATGCCACAAAACTCTAGACATATTCCCTTTAAGAAAGTACTAAATACATACATACATATGTATGTATGTATTTATTCTAATACGATTCTCTTTTCACAAATCATCACTAGTATAGACAAAACTTGTTCATGACGTCACATTTTGTTATACACACTAAAATCCATGCATGCACTTAAGAACTTGTGAAAATATTTGAACTATAAACACTTGCATACATATAACTTTATCCACACATTATTTGTCACTTTAATTTCTTCACAATTTTGTTCAATATTAAAGATCCTTTATATTACAACTAATTTTATTAATATATTTTCACTTTTACTATTTTATTTATAGTAAGATTTAAAGATCCACTACGCATTTACGACCGAACATGTTGAACAAAATATCACAACTAACTTGCAGTTCACTAAACCACTCATAAGCGTCCACTAACATACTTATGTATACAAACAAACATCTTCAAATTGATTGCAATCGCCTCCCTTGATGTGGATTGTATTTTTTGAAAATGTGATTTTGAATGTTTGGAACTTAAAACAAGGAGTTTAAATATATCAAAGAATTTGCACATTTGTTTAATGATGAAAATGTGAAATTATCAAAAAAAACTTTAATATTTTCGTGATTTATTTATTTTCATTAAAAAATGTGCAAATTGTTTGATACGAGTATACATATCGCACACTAAATCATAAACAGACACAACTCAAAATGATCCAAGTGGTTTTGCTTTTTTTATAAAACAGTTACCTGAACAAAACTCGACCGCAACAGTTTATTTTGCAATAGTCTTCTTGAAGAATATAAAATCCCGTTACTCTTGTTTTTATGTTACATACTAAAGGGTTGCATTTGTATACTCGTTTGTATAGCCAAAACATATATACCATGGTATGTACCATATAATTGTAGTGTGAGCGACAGAACTAGTATAAGAGTTATTGTGTGTGCGTGCTTTTCCAAATTAAAATACAATTGAAAACAAATAACAATTGCTTATTGCATTGCTGCTGAGCAACTGTTTGATCTGTTTTTGCTCAAAAAATACATATTGTAATACAAATACATGAAAAAACCACTATTGAAACAAATACATGATGAGCAGATGTATGTGCGGACGTTCGTTATGTTATTTTGTGGCACAGCCAAAGTATAGAGAGAGAAAGAGACAATTTTGCTCTGAGAGTAATTACAAATGCATGTTTTTCTTGTACATGTATCATTTACTTACATATGTATGTGCAATTTTGCTTTCATTCATTCATTCATCAGCCAATTACATTTTTTCTCAACACATCATAAGGCACTTATGGTAAAAGCAGTTTTATGTATCTTATTTGCCTTAGAAAAACAAACAAAAAATGTGTTGTTTTCATTTGCTCATTGCTCAACCATACAATAATTGCATAAAAAAATCAACATTTACAACTAGTAACAGAAAACGATAAATAACATATTTGTTCATACCAGAACCAAAAAACAGGCAAAACTAGTGCAAACAGATGTATCTGTGCAATGCTATATTACATAATTACTTGCGTCATTTGTACAGTATGAACAGTTCCAAGGCAAATTCATATAAGGTATACTCACGTCAAATTTTTGAATTCGCTTTTAGTATTTTATATACTTGGGATGTAAAAAAAAGCTGTTGTATTTTAGAAACAAAAAGTATTTTTTGAGCGTTTTGTTATAAAATAGCATTAAGTTGGTATGGGTAGTAAAAATATCCTTAAGAAGCCTGAGGAATAAGTTAATTTGTACCGAGAATGAACAGCCGGCTGCAACGGTTCTATCCTTGTTGGCTTTAAAACAATTGAAAGCTTTGATACTCTGTTATACCTTTTAATAAGTGTCTAAGTGGGTGCAAATCGCTAAGCAGATGGTTTGTAAATCACTCTATGCAATGGTTGTGGTTTTATGTACACCAGGCAGAGAAATGGATAATAATTTAAAAACAAAACGCTTGGAACGTTTATCTATAAATGCCGTATATAATGGAATCATGAATGTGTGGCACACCCAGGAGTAAATACACAAAGGCAAAAATTATCTGATTATATGTATGTGTACATAAATAAATGTATTATGCATTTTCAGTGCTTTAGGTTGTATAATGTATGACCTGTAAAATGGAAACAAACTGCAATTTCAGTTATGGAGAAAGTTGATGCAAAATCATTACCATATAGGTGCTGAATATAGTACCTAGGTATACATACATACATACATGTATATAGTTTTATAAGTGCTTTTTAATAAAATTCCCTTATGTGTGACACAGAAATATGTTAGTTTCGTAATTTTTGTTAGATAAATGTCAAGCAAACTTTATTTTTTCAAATAAAGAATACAAGTGATAAACCAAATAATAAATTGTTGTTTAAGTTCGAAAGTCTAGCTTCTTCCATTACGATGCACAAAAGCAGAACCTTAATTTTTGTGGGAGTTCTTAACAATTCGTTTTAACACCCTTTTCCTGTTTAAAGGGAAAATAAGCTTATTTTACACACAAACACAATTATTATTTTTAATTCCTTACGCGCATCCAGCACAGTCAAAATACACAAATTACACAATTAATAGTTTCTTCTTTTTCACAATTTTATGGTTTCAATTCAAATTTAAAATAAAAACAATATGTGTTGACAATATATGTATGTTTGTATGTAAATAATTTTTGACATTCCAAGTATACAAATGTACAAGAAGCAAAAAATAGTCACCTGAGCCGTCAAGATCACCTGTTATTAATTCGCCTTGGTCACTACCAAGGCGCATTTATTAGGTGGCAGCACTACACCAGGTGACTAATGTCATTATACCAATCTAAATGTCAAATTTGGATTGTGTAGGTATAAGCCTAAAAGCATCCTTTTGTTTGGGTATGCATAAATACCTTTCGAATATTCAGTTTTGTATGGTGTTTGACATTTCCTGTAAGAAACATGCAATGTCACGATGCTACCCTGTTTTGAAAAGTAAGAAGGTAATTTATACCAACAAAGTACATGTGGTTGTTGCTGTTGTAATATTTGTTGTAGAATTGCGGGTACCTGATTGATGTGCCTTGGTCACTACTCTTGTGTGTCATTTGCCCAAAAAAAAGCGTAACCAACAATTATAATTGAAAAACTGTTTGATTCAGACATATATTTATTGATTTAAACAGTTTCCAATCATGTTGGATTCTATAAAATTGTCTATTAGTTATGTATGACACTGTTTAACTTAAAAAATATGTGTCTGAATCAAACTGTTTTTCATTAGTAATTAGTGGTTACGCTTTTTTTACGCTTGTGTGGCACATGACACACAGATGGAAACCCGGCCTTAAAAACATTCAATATGGCATGATGATGATGAACAAATACAATCCACATTATAAAAGCCGAATGCATTAAATTTGAAAGCGCTTGTTTGTATCAGCGTATTAATGCGCAGGTCCGTTAATTTGTCTGCTTGTGTGACGTAGGCATAGAAAATGTATGTGTTGTAAACAAAGTGCATGTGTGTATGGAAAGTGATCTCTTTCTAACACACTTTTTACAACAAACACTCATTTTTATTCTATGATGACGTATGTAGATGTGCAGTAGAATTTGTTTTGTACGGCTAAGTGCGCAATCTTGTTTTTTGGGTTCATGATATTCTAGTATAAATAGTACATACGCACAAACATATTCACGGCTATCATTAATAAAATTCCGCGTGAAAGTTTTCCCTGGAAACAATTCCAACTTATAGCAATAGGGAAAACAAAAAATTCTAATTGGAAAAGGGAGAAATTTCACACGGAATTTTATTCATGATAGCTGATTTATTTTAGCCAAATATTTCAAATTTATAAAAATAAAATACTTTTAAAATGTATCGATGGCTTAAATAAAAAGGTTTAATGTTTTTTAATGTTTTCTGGGCGACAATATATAATTGCATCCTCCTTGAAGACCTTAGTACGTTACAGTTCAAAATCAAGGACTTATGGCAACTTTAAAAACTATTTCTGCATATATGTAAATGATTTATTTTTTCTTGTTTTTTGCTTCTCCTGTAATATCGAAAATTCGAGTTAGGCCTTTTTTATATTAAGCCATCGGCATGTACTTACATACATATATACATACATATCGTCACATTAAATGCAAACGGACGTAACTACACAAAAATTCGAAATCGAGTTTTTGATCATGGTTCGTTTTATCAAACTACATCTTCACGCAAATATTTAGACCTCTGCGATAAAAAATGACGACTTTATTAAAGAAATTCAAGAGGACGTAATTACGAATGCATCTATTTTTTATTGCAAATAACGTAACTAATATAAAATCTTAAATATACATAACGAAAATTTTAAAAACCCCCGACTTTTTTCAGAAAAGATGTTGATATCTTCTAAACGGCTGGACCGATTTTCTTCAAACATAGCTAAGAACCCTCTCGATGAAGTTCAGTTTCAAACAGAAAAAACTAAATGAAAATCGGTCCAGCCGTTTGGCCTGTACGTGGACACGGACATACACACAGATACACAGACACATAGTTGCATTCTTATCTCTCATTATTTTTTTTAAATCGAGTTTTTTGTACATATATTTCGATAGAACATCAACTATGTTGAAAAATTCTAGGAACGTTACTTGCTGATTTTTTTTTCCATTTCTGCAACTCATTCAGGTATGTGATGGCAACCGGTGGATTTTAAAATCAAATTGTGATGAATTTCGACCGATCCCAGATCAGATCACCTATGTAAATCGAAACGAATTTAGGTTTATAGAATGTAAATTCGAAACCATTTGCTTTCGTTTCGAATTACACAGTAGACCGCCAGAAGTCAAAATATGATCAATACAAGGAATTTATCGTGAAGTTTATAAAAAAAAAATGGATGTATAAAAGTATTACTACGAACGCCAATTAAAATATACCTAAAAAGATTCAAGTCGATGACAACTTTCATCAGTTTGAAATCATACCTAATTAACGTGATTTCTGAAAATTTCAGAGTTCACTCATTTTCAATTTATCTTAACGCGCTGATTTACACGGGCATAATTGTGCTGGCATAACATGCCAGTTTGTAGGTGAGATGCAAAGAGAGTGGTTTTGCGGTTGGCATAACTTTTCAACCAGCTTCAACCCCGCATTAGCAGCATAAAACCAATACATACACAACTTAAAAAACAGCAAATGTTAAATGAATACTAAAAACACTAACACACACAAAGCTGTGTATACGTATACATTTTGTGCCAGATGAATTAGTCGCTTGTAATTTGGAAAAGAACAAAAATTGTGCGGCTTAAAATGTTCTCGTCTAAACTACCTCATTAACAACAAATGGCTTGCTTTGCATAATTTTAATATTTATTTACGGTTTTGTTTAAATATAAGTCGTTTCACAAGAACAATTTTAAATAATTTTAGAGCATGTGTTATATTCTCATCAGAGAAATATACATAGGTAAGCTTTACAATAAGACTTCAATACTGCGGTTTAAGAAATAAAAAAAATTATAAATCCTCTCAAAATACAATTCAAATAACTTGCTGTGGGGAAAATAAGAACATTTAATGGAATTTCGTAAATAAAATAATTCCAGTAATAACATAAGATAGGTATCTTGAATCTTTCCATACATACATTTATGTACAAAATAAAACAATATATTGATCCATTTTTATGGATCTGCCCATGGTATAATAAACAAGGTTAAATCGTCCCTATAACAGTTACAACTACAGAAAAAAATAACAGGACTTTTTATTCGTGTAAAAATTTTTTGTATGCCAAAAACATGAAAGAACTTGCTAGACAAATTTCAATATATGTCAGAAAAATAGAAGATAATGTAAACAAATTTGACATAAAAGAAACCATCACCAATACTATTACCGTTACCAACTCAACTCAGTTCGGATTCAATCCAACTTACACATTGGTATTTCATTCACAACTTAAATAATTGCTTAGTTTTCAAGTAAATTAGGTGATTCACAGTACTAAATATAAGTATATCATGAATCTCCCGTTTATTTTATTTTATATTTATTATTACTTCAATTTTTTTGCATCTGTGTTAGAGAAGTATTAATGGTTAAACCTATAAAATGTTCAAGGAATATTTTATAAATAAAATGGTTAAGATTATGGGTTGCATACTTTTTTGTTTACGTTGATATTAACGTAGTTTGGGTGTTAAACTTTTTAAATTAAGAGAATGTTACTGCTCTTCTTGTTTATTTTATTTTGTGGACGCATATCGTCTGTGAGGTTTTATAAAAAAAAACTTCACATATAAAATTTTGCTTTAAACAAATGCTATGTTGTGTGCTTGTCCTAAATATTCTATATATCTATACTGCTAGCTAGTTGTTTTTCTTTTATTACCGGTAATGCAATTCCTATTCAACGTCCATTGTGGAGTCATCTGGAATATTGTTGGGGTTTCCCGGTTTATCGCCCTCAGATTTACTAGTATTATCTCCGTTTTGTTGCTCAGATCCGCTTGAGTTCTCCTTGGGTTGTATAGGTTTAGAAGCTGGTTTTGGTTTGGGACGATTAATAACTGTATTAACGCAAGTGTTGAGTATCTGCAATTCATGACGTATGTCAGCTATCTTTACAGGGCTGTCGACTGTTCTTGCCGACTGAGCGAACTTAGCCATATTAGATTCAAGCCATTTTTGGGCCTTATCAGCATGTTCCGCTATATTGATGAATTCGGTTTCAGTCAAGTGGTCATAATTGGGAGATCCCTTTTTAAATTCATTGACTACACTACGAGCATTGTTAATAGCATGTTTTAGTTCATCAAACGCGCCAGGGCAGAGTTCAAAGTCATTGGCTCTTTCTTTTATGGAGTTTGTTTGGTTGTACAAGGCTTTTAGTTTATTAACATAAGTCTCACGATCGCAATCTTCTCCCTCCTCATATAGCCAATTCTCGAGGTCATTTAATTGGGAACAAATAGCATCACGTTCACTTTCTACAACAAAACGTTCCAAAGGTCCACCCTAAATCAATACATATTTATAATATCTATTTTAACGAGAAAAGTAAAATTAAATTTTGTGGCATGTACCTGTAATTTGTTACGCATTTCATAAACATATTCTTCCAAAGCATTTTTGGCATCTATACGCTCCGTTTCTTTCGCATCGTTGGCAACCATCTTAGCCTCCTGTTGGATTAAATTATTTAAATCATTTTGCGTATATCCATGCGTATAACAGTCCATGGGTAATTCAATTAATTTGGATGATTTCTTCTTCTTTTCGGCACCCTAAAATTAATAAGCAATTTATTTATTTATTTTTGACGCCAACAAATCAAAGAAAATCAAAAAGAAATAGGAAATTTGACATGTTGTAGTGAATTACAACTTAACGTTCAACAATAAAAAGATCCCATTGAATTGGGTACAAAAATCTGCAAATCTCAAAAAGTGGAAAATGTTATACATCTAAAAGCATGTTATAGTAAAAATAAAACAAACTTAGCGTAGGGAATATAAATGCGTATATTAGATTTATATCAATATATGTATGTATATACATGTATATATATACACGTATATATTTTCACACGTATACATACATATGTACATATATACGATATATAATAAAATGACAAGGTGGAGTTGCTGGTTTTTACTCAAGGGTAGGCTTGTGAGCGGTTTTCTTCTTTCATCTAAAACCAGAAAGTTGTTATTTTCAGTCTGTAGATGTATAAATTCGATTCTGCAAATTTCCAATTTCTTTTTCTTTTACTTTGTTTTTCTTTATTTTTAAGAGGAAGTGTGTTTAAGGGCTTAATAATAAATAAAAAGCGTTAGAGAATGTGCAAACGTACCGCAGTAAACCAGCCCTTGACCCGTTGAGCCCACCCTTGTCCTTGTCCAGGTGATGAGACTGTTGTACTATTATCCTCATTATCATAAAAAGCCTACGAGTGTGTGTAAGTAGTTTATGAATTCGAAACGAGAAGCCAAAATACAACAAAAACACAAAATTCAATGTTCAAAACTGATTATTTAAATTGTTTGTAATTGTTATTATGAACAATTAGGAACTTCAAACTTTTTATGTATGTGCAACAACATGTTTAAGATGGGAAAATTAAAACTTACTACAAAAAGTGGATATATCGAAGCAGGAAACGAAAAACAAAACAAATGAAATAACATGTTGTTATTGATGAAAAATCCCCGTTAAAATATTGAAAACTGTTGAGTTGAGTTTATTTAAAAGACTAACTAAAGAGTATAATGCAATGTAAGAGATAATAATTTTAAACAGAGTTGCTTATAAAGGGAATGTCAGTACTATATAAGAATGGTATGTTATGTACAAGGGAAATAAGAATCTTCATTCATTCATTCACAACACTCTCCCTGAATGATGAATTCAAGTATTCGAATTTTCCATGTAAATCAACTTCCAAAAATAATGATTAATATCAACATTTCAATTTAAATTCATTAATACAAACTACAAAAAGAATA
This sequence comes from Tachina grossa, assembly GCA_949987645.1. Taxonomy (NCBI): domain Eukaryota; kingdom Metazoa; phylum Arthropoda; class Insecta; order Diptera; family Tachinidae; genus Tachina; species Tachina grossa. The sequence goes on along the minus strand of OX465276.1, from coordinate 172,564,014 downwards.
GATTAATAAAGCCCAAGATTATCAGCAAAATACTTCATCTTCTGGGGGGTTACGGCCTTGGTCAAGACATCGGCAATCATCTCGTCTGTGTTAAGGTATTGTAAAACAATTTCTTTGTCTTCAATCTTCTGCTGGATAAATTTGGCCTTTATGTCAACATGTTTCGTTCTGGTGGAATAATTGTTGTTCAGAGCGACATGAATAGCGCCCATTGTCACAAAAAAAAAAATCATGCTGCTTTTACAGTTGGTGTTCAGTTCACTCTCCAAACGTTTGAGCCATACTGACTCCTGAATCGCTGCAGTCACTGACATGAATTCGGCTTCCGTCGAAGACAATGCCACGGTTTTCTGCTTTTTTGTTGCCCATGCTATAGGACCAGATTGATGCATAAACACATAGCCAGTTGTAGACTTGCGGTCGTCAACGTTTCCGGCCCAATCAGCATCACAGTAGCCTTTTATGTTGTCATCTACTTGCTTTTTATACACAATTCCTTTGCCAATTGTGCCTTTCAAATACCTCATGACCCTCTTGACGGCTTCCCAATGTGGTATACCTGGGTTCGATCCAAAACGGCTTAGTAGATATACAGCATAGCAAATGTCTGGCCTCGAAATTTGTGCAGCAAATAGCAAGCACCCTATAGCCTGCATGTATGGTGTTCCCGACATCTTCTTGTCTTCATCATTCGTGGGGCTCATACTCTCGGACAACTTCTGATTGTAGTCGATAGGAGTTGATACCGGATTACAATCTTCTATCCCGAAACGAGCCAAAACGCCAGACACGTACTGCGATTGATCGATTTTTATCGAAACTTTTTTTCGGGTTACTTTCAAGCCAAGAACAGATGATATTTCGCCAATGTCCTTCATTTTAAATTTTGATGCAAGTTTTTCCTTCAATTCTTTAATGGATCGCAGGTTGTTCGAAAATATTAAAACGTCATCTACATAGATAGCGACGTACAACATCTGATCTCCAGTCATTCTGTGGTAAATACATTGGTCTACTTCGCCTCTAACCAGACCAATTTTTACCAATTCACGATTTATCGTCTCGTTCCAGACTCTACCTGATTGCTTCAGTCCATATATAGATTTGACCAGTTGGCAAACTCTATCTGTACCATCGCTAAACATGCGGTTGTTCCATGTAGACTTGCTCGCTTAAATTTCCATTTAAATATGCGCTTACTGCGTCCATTTGGTGAATGTGCATATCTTGTTTTACTGCCAATGAAAATAAGTATCTAAGTGACTCGTACCTCACCACAGGGGCGAAAGTTTCATTAAAGTCTACTCCTCTACATTGCGAGAAACCTTTGGCCACCAATCTTGCCTTAAAAAGTGGTTGATTACAGTTTTCAGCCATTTTTGTTTTAAAAACCCATTTGGATTTTATAACCTTTTTCCCTTGTGGCAGCTTTCTTAGCACCCATGTGTCATTAGCTACCAGTGAGTCATATTCTTGCTTCATTGCAGACTTCCACTGCGCAGAATTTGCTGTTGACATTGCTTCTTCAACGCTGACAGGATCACCGGAAACAAATTGCATAGCACAAAATAATTGAGAATGAGAATTTCTGTTCGCAATACGCTCTGAACGTCGAATATTTTCACCCACGCATACGTTTCTTAACTCATTAGTATTTGGGACCCATTCTTCTTCAGAAATTTCAGCAGGCGGTAGAGCTAGTGACCATTCCTCAGAATCATACGCACTTGCTTCACTACTACTGTCATTTTCGTCAACTGGATGATTGTTGTCTTCAGATGGCAATTCACTAATACCGTCACTCTCCACTGAATTGGCATTATCACATTAAACAATTGAGCACACAAATACTTACTGGCTGTTTTGAAGTTCACGTTCTTGTCCTCTAGAAATACCACGTCGCTACTTATTATGATTTTACCATCCTTGGGGTTAAATAGTCTATATGCCTTGCATTTGGAACTGTATCCCACCATGATGCACTCAATAGATTTCGGGTCCAACTTGCGACGTTTTTCTTTCGGAATGTGTACAAGTGCAGCACAACCAAAAACTTTAAACTTTATTAAATTTGGTCGACGTCCTGACCACATTTCTTCTGGAGTAAAATTTTCACCTCTGCACGGAATTCTATTGAGTAAAAAACAAGCTGTGTTTGCAGCTTCAGCCCAGAACCGGTGGTCCAAACTGCTGGCAATAAGCATGCACCTGATTCGCTCCACTATAGTGCGGTTTATTTTCTCGGAAACACCATTTTGCTCCGGAGAATATGGACAAGTTTTTTGGTGAGTGATACCATTGCTCTTAAGAAAGCTGACAAATTTGTTACTCAAATATTCTCCACCATTGTCTGTGCGCAAAATCCTAATATTTTTGCCGCACTGATTTTCGGCCATTTTTTTAAAACTTACAAAAACATCAAAAACCTCTGATTTCATTTTCAGGGCCAAAAATCTTGCGCCTGAGAACGAGTTAGTATTAAACGGTCCTAAAACGTCTGAATGCACTAGTTGTAATACTTCTGTAGCTCTAGTGCCGCTTTCTTTGTTAGGTCTTCTGGTTTGCTTACCTTTAATACACGTTACGCAGCGTTCATTACTATCTGAGCCAAAATTTATGCCAATGTTTGCTTCTTTCACTTCATGCAAACTTTTATTGCATATGTGCCCCATTCGCCTGTGCCACAAGTGAAAATTTTCCTTAGCCACAAAAACCCTTTTGTTAAAATGAGCTTTACTATCCAAAGATCGTTGTGTGCTGTAGCAGTTGCTATGAGATTTTTATCTGCGTCAAAAATTTTGCATTTATCTTCTTCGAAAATTACTTTTTTTCCACCCTCAGTCATTTGTTTAACAGACAAAAGATTTGCGCACAGGTTTGGTACAAATTCAACGTTTTTGATTGTTATATTTTTCATCTTTCCCTTAACAAAAAACTTTGAGATCAACGTCGCCAGCGCAGTCTACATAAAGTTCGCTGTTGTTTGCTATAAGCACCTTCTTGTTCTCTACTTTACGTTTGTTATACATGCAATCACTTACACTCATCATGTGATTGCTAGCGCCGCTGTCGACGTACCAACACACAGAATTTGTTTCTATGCCACTTTCTGCTGTTTCATTTTCAACGCACACATGCATACTTTTGCCTATTTTTGCAATAAGTGTAGTTGCAACATTTTTCTTATGTTTGTTACTTCTCTTAAAAGAACCGTTTTCATTATTGCTTTTGCTTTTATTATCACAATTTTTTGCAATATGCCCAAATTCTTTGCAATTGCAGCACTGTACTTGTTTTTTATTTTTTTTAGGATTCCTTAAATACAACGCGGCTTCACTTACTGTTTTGCAATCAAATTTTGCATCCTGTAAGAGAAGATTTTTCACTGTGTCCACTGTTAATTTTTCCTTGGAGTTCTCCACCGTCATCACCAAAGGCCTAAATTCGTCAGGCAACCCAGCTAACATTAGCGAAGCTGTCAACTCGTCATCTATGTTGAGACCAGCGGTTTTAACCTTGAGCGCCATGATGACCAACTCATTCACATAAGCCTGCATGGAACCATACTCTTCCAATTTAATGTTGACTAATTGCTTTAAAAGTTCCACTTTCCTGGTTAAGCCCGTGTCTTCATAAGCATTCATAAGAGCGTCCCAGGCTTCCTTGGAAGTTTTCGCTGTTGCAATGTGTCCATAATTGCATCGCTCTACCATCAATATAAGTTCAGCTAATGCACACTCATCTAGTTTTGTGTCATCAGCTCCTACACCATTTGCAACTACTGACCAGCATTTCTTGATTATTAAGCATGATTTCGCCTGTCGCTTCCAGACGTCGAAGTTTTCCCGTCCGCGTAATGTCTCCATTGAGAATATTCCTGGTGCGTGCGCCATTTTCAATTTATAAAAAAAATCAGGGAAAAAAATATGTAGTCTAATACTCGCGCGTCATGCGGTCCATAACCTGTTGAGTTGAGTTTATTTAAAAGACTAACTAAAGAGTATAATGCAATGTAAGAGATAATAATTTTAAACAGAGTTGCTTATAAAGGGAATGTCAGTACTATATAAGAATGGTATGTTATGTACAAGGGAAATAAGAATCTTCATTCATTCATTCACAACAAAAAATACAAACATTGTATGTAATTCGTTTTAAATTGGGGAAAATACCTGACACGAATGCTTCTACAACTTATGATAATGAAAAATTAAAAATATATTTTCAATAGAATTGAAAACAAGACAACTACAAAATTTTATCATTATATTCTGACAGTTTATAGCGCGCATACATACCTCTTGTGAGACATCCATAGGTTCGCCAGAATTTGATTGTTGACCTTCCATGGCAGTGGTGTGTTCAACATTCAATTGTTGCTCTGATGAAGCAGCTGGTTCTTCCAGCTCCTTTTTATCGACCAAAGAGGCACTTGATACTAACACTATGCCATGATGATTAATTCTAACTTTCACCTTAACCTCAGAATATTCGCCCTTATCATTGGGCTTAACATCATTAATAGTCCATCTACCGATTATTGGGTCTGGATAAGGAACGGTTTGTGCATACTGGATTGTCATTGTGAACGGCTCTTTGCGGTTAAGAGTCAGAAGACGACTGAAGGGAGCAGCATGGAACACGGGGAAAACCTCTATACCACCCCCGGGAAGGGAACCTTCTCCTTCCCATGTGACCTTAACAGCGTAATTTTGAATATCCGTAACACCAAATTCACGTACACGTACAGCTGGCGACATTATAGCACATTGCAAAGCGGCCCCACGAGAAACAGATTCATCCTGATTCAATGTAGTGCTGGCCGGCTTCCCAAACACTTGCTCAATTAAATGCTTTATAGCAGGAATGCGAGTGCTACCGCCCACAACTTCCACTGAGTGAATTTCATCCAGTGTTAGTTTTGACTCTGTCAACAATTTTTTGAATGTACCCTCAACTCTTTGAAATACTGGGGCACACAACTCTTCCATTTGAGACCGTTGCATGCTTGACGATACATCAACATCATCCATGAAACACTCAATTGCTAGAGGCAATTTAGTGCTGTTTGCAGACATTTGCTTTTTTAATTTTTCTATTTCGGTTATGAGACGCAGCCACGAACGTGCATTTGCTTTAGCGTTAATCTTGTAACGGTCATTAAATTCCTTCGCGAAATATTCTGCCAACGCAAAATCTATATCTCGGCCACCAACCTGATCCCAACTACTGGCCAGCATTTTGAGTTTTCCCTTTGTAAACGCACAAGCACTGACCTGCAGTGATGCCTGGCCACAGTCTACAAACACGACAATGCGTGGCTTATCTTCGGGCAAGTCCTGCTTATAAAATCCATAAGACAGTGCCGTAGCTGTGGTCTCATTCATAAGACGCAATACATTAAGACCAGAAATTTGGGCAGCATCAAGTACAGCCTTACGTTCAGCATTCGTAAAATACACCGGACATGTTATAACGCAGTCATTTACCTAAATATTAAATATAATTAAATTTAAATTCATTTTTGTGTCATTGTATTACCTGAGCTCCTAACGCATTGGTAGATGTCTCTTTTAATTTAGTAAACAACATTGCCGTCAACTGTTCAGGTGTGAAATTTTGTTCCTGATCCAAGTAATTCACACGGAATCCGATGCTTCCATCTGGCAAAGGTTCTACTTTTGTTGGAATGCTGCTGAGTTCTCGAAGGACATGAGAATCGTTGAATTTGCGACCCAATAATCGTTTAAATCCACTCACTGTATTTTTCATATTTGTCACTTGCTGATTTTTAGCAGCCACGCCAATAATACGCTTTTTACCATCGAACGCTACACATGATCTATGACAGAAGAGAAATAAAATTTTCATCAGAAATATTTTGTATCAAATTTATAAATGACAATACCAAATATCAAGCTAACTAAATTACGTCATACTAAAGATGCTTCATTAACACATACATACATACATATGTATGTACATATATATGTACACAATAGCCCAATTCACAATTGTGGTGAATATTAATATATAATTTATATATGTATATATATAATTTTGCACATGCAACGATGCATGTGCATCCCACGTCGCCTGAACATTAGGCAAAACGAAAAAGTAGATCAACTTCCAAGGAATCCTTATTAAAAAATATTTGCTCAGAATCTAAATTTCAGTATTCAGATTACAAATGTATGATAAAGAAATATTTACGAGATATTTGGGAAGATACTTGCAAGTAACTTGGAAGAACAACAAAGAAGTCATGATCTATAAAATCAAAAAAATATATTATTCATACATACATTTAAACCACCTTACTTTGCCTAAAACCGATTTAATTAAGCTTATTAGATTAGAAATAGGTCATTGTTTATTTTCACATAACCATGTTATAGAACAGCAACAACACCCGTTGAGCATTTGTGGGGAACTACTAACATTATTCTCATATATTTGATGAATGTAGATTATTACATGAAAAACGGCTTAAATATAAAATAAATAACCTTGAAATTCTGACAAAAGATAGTGAATTAGAATTAAATTTATATAATTCGATTTAAATCTTGTTTTTAAATAAAAAAATATATTAATAACTAAAAACCTAAATGTATTTATAAGGAAAATAATTGTAATTTTTGAAATGTATAACTATAAAAAAATATAAACCATTATATGTATTAAAATAATTTAAAATTTTATGACAATATGACCTTTATGACTACCGTTTGAATCCCCCAATTACATATTTTATTATATTATATTATATTATATTATATTATATTATATTATATTATACCCAGTCAGTCAGAATGTAAATACTCACAAACTGTCTCGAAAGTGAATCGAAATTGATCAGAAATGCGAGTCATAAAAGACTCTTTTAGAAGACTCGCGGCTAGGGTACCATTTTCTCCCGAATGAACAGTCATTTTCGACTCGAAAACGAGCGCATAAATGCTTATTTTAATCGTGCGGAGGAGTCGAAAAAGACTCGAATATGATCATTAATTTCATAAAATGCTGACTGGGTATATGTACATACGTACATACGTATGTATGTATATAAAATCCTTTGTGTTTGTTAGTAACGCATGATCTCCGGAACTACAAAAATAGTTAACTTATAGTTAACTTTTCTTAGACTGACTAAAAGCTAACTGCAATGTCATACAGAACAAACCCAACATTAATTCTTAAGTTGAGTACGTAATCGAATTTGATGACAGCCAACAAATTTATTCTGTTACTTTTAAACTGATTTCAGTTTTATATTAACATTTGCTGTTGTTATTTTAGATGGTACCTTAGCTGAGTGGTACCGCGTTGAGTACAGAACGTGTGATGATCATGTTCGAACCCCAGAAAAAAATTTTTGATTTACTGACTACCAGGTGATTTAAAAAAAATCAACTTTAAGTTAGCTGAAAGTAATGCAGAGTGAGACAATTGACTACCCCCTAGGAAATCGCAATGTTAAAATAGACAGTTGTTACATTAAAATTAATCCAAGTGTCATGTCAGTCAGTACTAGTTGCAAAATAGTTATCTTAACCCTGCGTTTACACATGCAAGTACCTTGCATGCAAGCTCTGTGTACGTATTATGAACGAAAATTTCATACAAATTCCCGACTGTCTTGCAACTTGCATGTTTGCCTTTTATTGCAGAGTTGTCCATAACACAAAAAAGTGTAATTTTGAGGGAACCAGATAGTATTGAACTTAACTCGTGTTATTTTAACGTTATTTATGTCTAAAAAATTCATTAACCGCTTGATTTATGAATATTTAATAAAATAAATATTAAATTAGCTTTTAAATGTATTTAAAATTAGTAAAAACTCATATAACATTACACTGAGATCCAGTTAATTTCTACTAAAGTGTTAATAGGGCAACACTGTTAGCTAACTTTCCATTTACTTGCTGCAAGTGAAACAAGTCACTGTCTTGTAAAATTCCTTGGCAGTTGAGTTGGAAGTAGACTGCAAGTGCCGAAAGTGTAGTTGTGTTAGTAAAAGAGTTTGAGTGTATTGAGTTTTTCGAACTTGCACTTGCACGTGTAATGTAATGTAACATGTAAAAAAGTATTGAAATTCAATCTACCTTGAATATGAAATGATAAATCATAATTAGTTTCGACCTAATTTTAGGTAATATTTACCCTTATTCTTATTAAATTAATTGAAGCCAAAAAGAGGCTTATCACTGTTAATGATAAACTGAATAAATATTCCAATTAAAGAAGTATGATGTTCAAGTAAAAGCTGCTAACTTTTCTCTTTTAATGGTTACATTCCATTTATACTTCTATTTATATAGTTTAATAAAAACATTACAAACACATTAGGTAAGGTTAGTATAAAGTTAACGTAATTTCCGACGGGGTTTGCATATGCGCAAAAAAAATAAAAGATCATAGGCCTGTCACACACGGGTGTAATTTTTATGCCGGCACAATTTTTGTTCTTTTTGGAACACACGAGACTAATTTATCTGGCATAAAAATGTATACGTACTATAGGTCTGCTCATATATAACTGTTTGCACCAGTTTAACGTATGTTGGTTCTGGTATGTACAGGTAAATATGTTATTCAGCGCTTCTGTTACTAGTCATAACTTTTCGGTGCAAGCAAATCAGAACCCCTATACTTTCTTCTTTCCTCCCTCTTTCATAAACTCAGACTTGATTCAAGAAAAACAACCGAGTCTAAAACATAACTACCCAGCAAAAAATTACACATTACCATTAGAACTACTTGCCATATAATGACTTACTTTTCTGATTGCCAATTTTCATTACTCGCTTACAAATCACATTATCTAAAATTTAAAAAAATGACGCGCTAGTTGCTAAATGAAGAGAATGATTTTTTAGACGAAATAGATTAAGTGAAATGTTGACAAATAAAAAAAATGTAAGTACTTCTCAAGAATCGATTATTTTAGTCTCACGCCTTGTTAAAATCATTAAGTTGGTAATCCAGTAGGGAAGTGCTTCCACCAAAAATGCTTAATTCCAAACTCGATTACCTTTTTTGAAATTTTTTGCTGGGTAGTAACAGAAACGCTGAATACCATATAGTATCTGTACATACCAGAACCAAAAAACGCAAAACTGGTGCGAACAGTTATATCTGTGCAGACCTATAATACCTACACACAGCTTTGTGTGTATAATTATTTTATGTATTCTTTTAACATTTGCTGTTTGTTAAATTGTGTGTGTATTGGTTTTGCGCCGATGATGCGGGTTTGTTCCTGGTTGAAAAATTATGCCCAAACACAAATTTACTAAAAAATTACAACTCAAAAAATTTATTAATCATGTTGTTCATATTTTGTAAAAATGTCATTCAAATTAGGAGCTGGCGAACAAAACCAGACTAGTCCTGTTAACTGTTTTTTTTTTTTTAAAGAGAATCAAATATCTAAACTACCTTTGATAGTGACTAGCAAGGAAGTCAGTTTTCGTTATTTTTTTTTTCAAGTTAGGATGGAACTTCTTGACTTCATAAATGAGTACTTGAAGATCCAAAAAAAAAAAAAAAATCGTTTACATGGTTACTTTTGTTCGCCAGCTCCTCAAATACAGTGGCTCAAAGTGAAACTGGCACAATGTACTTAAGATTTTGTAACCTGAAAAATAAATTAACAGAAAAATTTATTTTAATTTAATTATTTTGAAAGCCTAATTTAACAAGATTGTAAAATATAAAAAAATAATTCATTTGCTATTTTAGATAGATAGATATGATTAAAAAATTCAAGATCCCCGTTTTGAAGCTCAAAATGAAAATGGGACACCACAAAATAAAACAAAGATTCACTTTAATATAATACACTTTTGTATCCGTTTTTACTCTTGATAATTTGTAAATAGATTATTCGATTTAACTGCAAATAGTCTTTGCGGCATTGATTTTACGAGTTTTAAACAGTATGAAGTATACATTTTGCCCATTCTTCTCTTATTATTCTTTCAAAGTGGGCTTTGTTTGATGTTTGAATTTTTTTACCTTCAACATGGTAAAATCAATGCTGCGAAGACTATTGGCAGTTAAATCGAAATCGGAATCCTAAAAATTTATTTTAAAAACTAGTTTTAGTATAAAAAATAGCTAAATTTTTCTTTTGTTATTACATCAATTTCTAATCTGATTTTTTTTTTTTTTTTTTTTTAATTTAAGGTGTACGAATATGAATTTGGTTTTTAATGGCCTGTTTCACAATAACGAAAGAACACTTTCGACTGAAAATTTATATTGAAAACAACAATAAAATATGAAAATTTGTTTTTGTTATCAATATAAATTGTTAGTCGAAAGTTTTTTTTTCGTTGTTGTGAAACAGGCCATAAAATATAGTAAGTTAGCTTTTCTTTAAAATAATGTTCAACAAAATTTATTTTTATCTAACTGTTTTATTAATGGTCTATTTCCCACCTGCGAAAGAAAACGTTCGACTTCCAATTTATATTGAAAACAACAATAAAATATGAAAATTTGTTTTTGTTTTCAATATAAATTGTAAGTCGAACGTTTTCTTTCGCAGGTGGGAAATAGGCCATAAATACAACCTCTTTAAAGCGTAGTCTTCACGGTCAAAATGCATGACACAAGCATTCGTATACGTGTGCATGAAGAACTCAGCATACACGTGCATGCGTTGCACGATAAATTAATAGCATCTTGCTACAATCTAATTGCAAGGCAATTGTCAAACTACATATAAAAACTTTCAACGTATAGAATTTGACATTTCTTTGTATAACCCAATGCTTTGAGTAGAGTTTATCTTCTTATGTTTGTGTTGCATACATGCATGTGCAAAAATCAAAAAATTTAGATTTTGCTTCAAGTATCGTCGGTGTGACACATACAAACAAAATTTCACTAATATTATTAAAATGAAGGTTATGCATTTTGACCGTGAATAATGCGCTTAAACCAAGTCTTTGCAAGAAATAAGTAATTTAAGTAATTTAAGATATTACAAAGCAGTTTTTTTTTTTTTTTTTTTTTTTTTTTTTTTGAGAGTGTACGAATGTGAATTTTGTATACTGTACATATGTACATATGAATGCACGTGCACAAACATGCAATGGTAGATATTTGAAAATAGCATTTTTACGGTAATTTTATGTTATCCAAACAATATTCTGACATCGACAAATTCATATGTACATGCAAACATACTTATATACTTCCAGATGTTTCATTGAAAAATCGATAACCCCTTTACATCTGGAACATTTTAGAAATACTTCGTTCATACATTTATACACTACTCATGTGTATGTATAATTATATGAACATGTATGTATGTATGTATATAGCGTTATAATTGTATCATGTATATAGCCATATATCTACATATATTTTAGATGTACATATGTATATGTAAATATGTATAAATATCAAGAGTACTACATCCAATTAGAACGCCTTTATTTCGGAAACAAAATTAGGGATCATTAAAAACGTTTTTTCTAATGGCAGTAAAATTAATAATTCAATATTAGTAGTTTTGCACTTCATTTTATAAACCTAATACATAAAAAACACTAATACATTTTTTTTGTTGTAGAAAAGAGAAAAATTGTGAAAAATTTAAATCTAACCTCACTTTTGTTTAACTTGTAATGCTTAATCACTTTTTTGAAATTTCGTTATTATTTTCTAACATTATTTGCGATAAAGTATATAATATGCATATAGATTTGATTTATCAAAATCAGCATACTTACGGTGTTGCTCTCAAGCTGTAATCATTAGCCAGTGTCTCTATACCACCAGCCTTTGCAGCGGCTACATAGCAAGACTCATTTCCAAAATCGATACCAATCACAGACATTTTTCTGTCTTTGATATTTTTACAATATGTAAAACTTCTTTTAGATTATCTTCGCAGAATGTATGTAGATGAGCGGGTTTCTTTATTGTTTTCTGATGACCAAATTCAAAAACTTCCAGAAATTCTGTAAGGATAATATTACACGAGTTAATTCTGTTACTATTGTGACCATGCAATTTGAAGACAAGTTCCAGATAACTCTTTTTGAAGGCAATTTGCAATTGACCTTAATGTATTACACTACAATTAAATCAATTATCCTCTTTATTACAAATGTTTGGAACTACATAATGTATTTTTTTGTATTTATATTTCTCACTATTTTTCTGATTCAATAAAATTTATGTATGCACCTTTACTTTTATTTTTCTAAAAAGCGGAAATTTCTTTCGGGTTGTTTTCTTCAACGCGTTTCTTTTTCAACTGTGCCGATTTTATTTTCTCACAAAACTTCTAGAATTTTTTGACGTTTTCTTTGTTTCAAAACTTTGACAAGCAACGAAACGAAGTAACAGGAGCAGACTTACACTGAGGTTGACGGAGCTGCAACAATGCTGGAGATCACTTATGGAGCTGTCTTAATTCTATGGGCATTTTTAGACAACTTGGGCCACACGTTAATTTTTTTTTGCTTTTCTTTGCATATAGTATGGTTTTTGTCAGCTGACACGCAACTTCACCAAATGATTTTACAAATTCTACCTTTTGTGTCACAGCAATCAATTTCAAAAAATTTGAAACGCAGTACGTGTGATGAGAGTGAAAAACCGATTTATTAAACGCAAAGCTGCAGCGTTAGTTAACATCACTGTTCTTAATCCAGATAACTTTTTGACGTTTGTCATATAACAGGAGACCATTCAATTTTGTATTTCTGTTTAAAAAACTACTAATATATCTGTGATTATTGCATTTGTAAAATAAATCATAATGTTTCGAATGCCACCACAAATCGATCCTGCCGAGGAGAAGAAAAGGGTACAAGCTGATGTTCGCAACAACTTTATAATGTTTACTGTACTATGTTTAGCCATACGACTGAGTAAGTTGATGTTTTATAAGAAACCATCCTTGAGATCATGTTTCCAATTAAAATACTTTTTTTACGTATATTCCATTTTAGTTCCAATTGTCCTGGAAAAAGTACCAGCGTAATATATAAAACAAGTCTAGAGCTAAATGATCCAACAGAAAATTGAAAACTGAATTTGGAAGCTCAAATGATAGTCGTGTATTGGTTACAATTGTTGAACATGTTGCATTGAAATGGAATTTAAGTTATTGTAATGAATTAAATAAAACTTTATAATATTGCTTTGTAAATGGCTTAAGCTTGGATCACACTATTGGCACAATGTACCAATTTTCGTCGGCCAATGAAATAAATTCATAAGTAACAAGGTAAATTTGCCTTATTTCTCAACTAATTGAAATATAATTACATAACTACACCACACTGCATTGGTAATAAAGCCGTATAGAGTTATTCAAGAATTAATTAAGTAATAATGTCAGTTTAGCTTATTACTTTATTGCAGTGAGCCAACGAAAATTGGTGCATTGTGCCGACCGTGTGATCCAGGCTTTACCTTTTTAACTTTTTTTGATGTGCTGGCGACGCACTTAAGCCCACCGTCAGGTTGCAAAAGAAAATACAATCTTCGCATCCCTTATAGACCCAATCAGTCACTTCGAACAAAATATCCCAAAGTTATCTAGATCGCCAGTAATTAAATATGGGATGAAGAAAGAGGGCACATGTGTCAAACCACGTAAAAAGTTTTTTGAATTTATCTTTTGAAAATTACCTAAAGTTTCTTTTTAACATTATAAAGGCACAAAGACCTTTGAGCATTGTACAAATGATTTCTTTTAATAGATCTACTAGAAACCCCCAAATTTTAATATCTAGAATATATAACTCATGAGCAATCATTTTTTGTACGTGCTGCTCGGCTCTGGAATTCCTTGCCTAAAAACTTACGTTCTTTTGCCATGTCTTCGGTAATCTTTAAGCGAAACCTTTGTGTATTTCTCAATTTACCCAGCTAAATTTATTACACGGATAATTGTGTTTTCATTCTTTTTTATACTTTGCAATATATGTACATACTCAGGTACATACGTATGTGGGAGTATACTCCCCCATATGGTATGATATTGGTATTTTGTATTTTTCTTTTTTTATATATACATTGGTACATGTTTTTTTTATTGTTTGTAATATAAATATATTTGATGTAAATTTGAAATAATATTTTATTATTTATTAGTATGCAGGCATACTACTATCTTTATCTCATAGCATCATGTCGGACATCGCAAATGGCTAATGGAGACCGCTCATGTCCAACTTTCGTCCATGCTCTGACATCAATGCCCGACCATATGTCTGAGCAAATATGTTCGCCATGAGATTTGACGTTCTCAACCATTTGCAATAGAAAGAAAAGAGACAGACCAAAATTGGTAAATATTCCATCTCTATTGCACTACCGCAAAATACTTTGATATGCCTGAACATGGACATCGCACGTGTTCACCACAACAAGTTGATGAATTTTTCACAGTTGCTCTGCCGGCGTCATGTCCAAGTCGATGGCTAGTGGAGACGTAGTGTAACCGCATGCGATATCAAACGAAATTAGCATCTGGCGAAGCACATCTATCAGGTACCCTCATTACTACAACAAATATAACAACAGCAATAACCACATGCACATTGTAGGTATAAATCATCATCTTACTTTTCAAAACAGGATAGCATCGTCAAAGTGTATGGCCTTTCACACCCTAGACTAATTTTTAAGCCACACAATTTTTTGCCTTCCAAAATATACAACACTAATTCATCTAACATAAAAATACACGTATACACAGCTGTGTGTGGATTAGTGTTATTTTGTATGCGTTTGCCTCTTCCCTGCAAATAATATTGGATGGAGTACGTGGTCCAATCGTTTAAACGATTATGATCGTTTTGCTAAAACACTTACAAATTGTATGGGAGTGGTATATAACTATTCTATATGGGGTAGTTTTGGGGTAATGCAAATTTGGATCATGTGGTCCAGCCCTAGAACATCGAAATGTTAAATAGACCATGTCTTATCCATACATTTAAACTAGTTTTGTAATAGTCCTGGTCTTTTATGGAGTAGTCCTTAAATTCATGTATGGACTAGTCGCGTGATTTGCAGGGTAATGCCGGGTTGTAGCTGGTTGAAAAATTATACCAAGTTAAAACCACTCTATCAACAACATATTAAAGGGTTGCATTTGTATACTCGTTTGTATAGCCAAAACAAATATACCATGGTATGTACCATATAATTGTAGTGTGAGCGACAGAACTAGTATAAGAGTTATTGTGTGTGCGTGCTTTTCCAAATTAAAATACAATTGAAAACAAATAACAATTGCTTATTGTATTGCTGCTGAGCAACTGTTTGATCTGTTTTTGCTCAAAAAATACATATTGTAATACAAATATATGAAAAAACCACTATTGAAACAAATACATGATGTGCAGATGTATGTGCGGACGTTCGTTATGTTATTTTGTGGCGCAGCCAAAGTATAGAGAGAGAAAGAGACAATTTTGCTCTGAGAGTAATTACAAATGCATGTGTTTCATGTACATGTATCATTTACTTACATATGTATGTGCAATTTTGCTTTCATTCATTCATTCATCAGCCAATTACATTTTTTCTCAACACATCATAAGGCACTTATGGTAAAAGCAGTTTTATGTATCTTATTTGCCTTAGAAAAACAAAAAAAATAAATGTGTTGTTTTCATTTGCTCATTGCCCAACCATTGCAAACTGATGTATCTGTGCAGTGCTATAATACATATGCCAGCACAATTATGATAGTGAGTGACTACAGTAGTTTTGATTTAGCTGCCTTTTGTTTAAGTGCACCTTGGACTTAACTGCCTAAACTGATAAATTTCTGTCACTATTCTTTAAAATCCCATACAAATTCGCACTTTCTATACCTGCACATTTAAGATAAGTGCCCCAAAAATTTGGTAATTTTAAAAGATTTTCATTCATAAAATCAACGTTAGCTGCACATTGACTTAACTGCACAAAATATATTTTTTCTGTAATTATTGTTCAAAATCCTTTTTTAAGTGCACTTTGTATACCTGCACACTTAACATATTTTTGGGCAGTTTTAAATTATTCTCATAAAAATTTCAAGTTAGCTGCACACATTAAATAAATGTTACTACATAAGTATGCAACCATGTATGTGTATAAAACTGAAGTCAAAAATTGCATACATGCACATTTAGGCAGGTAAGTGCATTTAAGATAACAGCATTTTTGATTTATCTGCACAAAAAGTCGTGCAAAGTTGATTGTGCAGGTAAGTCAAAATTACTGTAGTCTATGTTTCTTATAGGAAATGTCAAACACCATACACAGCTGAATATTCGTTAGGTCTTTGAGAATAACCCAAATAAAAGCATGTTTTTAGGCTTTCTCATTTGACTTGGTAAACATACATGAGTCACATTGTCTAGTGCGGTCACGTTATTAATGCGCCTGGGCCTCCGCTTTTAAAACAAATATTTATCTTTGTCATCACATACGTATCGCTTTTACTCAAAGAACGTCATAACTCAAAAAATGGAATTTTTTCACTCAAAATACGGAATTTTTAACTCAAAAAAATGGAATTTTTAAGCTAATGATGTAGAATTAATCCTCATATCGTTCTTCATATAGTGAAACAATTTCATTCAAATATCTTGTTTACTCAACTCTTGAGAGAAAAATCAAATTTTCTTTTTCCATTAGGTTGTATAAATTGAAAACTTCAAACTCGTTTTTTGAGTTATGACGTTCTTTGAGTAAATGAGCGATATGTATGTTGTATATCGACTTCAACATTTTTTCCGCTGTGCAAACTTCTTTGCAATTTTTACTGACCAATAGAATTGGCTCGAACTCCCAATATAATTTAAATGGGTTTGATCATTGGTTTGTGGCAAAAATGAATTAGTGAACGAGTTCAACCCAAGTCTACTGACCAAGACTTATCTAATTATTTGACCTTCGAACGGGTTTTATTCGACTTTATTTTTATGAGATGGGTCTTTTAAAATATCAATCTAACCAAGTAGTAAAAAATCAAGCGATCGCAATTATTTATTAAATTGTAAAAAATAACAGTATATTAAGTATTTGCAAATCAAGTTTTTCACTTAAAACTATGATCGTAATGGAAGGTACATACATTTCATATTTAGTAATGGTTAAAAGTTATACAATACATATTAATACATTTTTCACAATAACATACTGTATGTACATAAAAGTGTAGTTGATATTGAAATATCTCTGGCAATAAGGAAAAACAGCTTAAGTCATATTTTACTGCGTTGCAGGAAAGCACTTTTAAGCTTTCAAGTCGATTTTCAGAAAATCATTAAACTTTATTTTTTTAAGCAAACATCGTTTTACACACTATAAGTAATAAATACATTTCATAACTATAAGATTGTAATTGCAACATAAAACAGAAGAATTTTTTTAGAGAAAAAAAATGTCGCTTTATTTTCGTAGGACGAATATGCCTTGTCCTCGTAAAAATCTTAAACTAACAATTTTTGGCAGCGATTTGAGTGCAGTTTACCTTTGACTTTTTGCAAATTAATAACTTAAAATGTTTAACATATGTATATGATTTAAAATATAAAAAAATCCTCATTCATTTTGCATGAAAAATAAAAATACGAGGATATTTTTAAGACTTACATTTTTCAAGGTACAAAATTTTAAATTGACAGAGAATGAAGAAAGCGGAAGAAACATTTATTCAATATCTATGCATAGATCATCTGAGTTCGTTGAACGTGGCCGCAATAGAGGTTCTTGCTGTGTAGAAATCAGTTTTAGATGTACATGTGAATGTGGTGTATTTCTTTGATTAAGTTCTCCGAGTTTAGAGTGTGCAGTTTCATCTTCTTCATAGTAGGGATGATCTACTTCTGGGTCACTAAGAACACTTGATTCTTCGGCAGCTACCAAATTATCGTCTTCTATATCATTTGCTGACGAATCGGACACTTTCCCATATGCATTGTAACTAGTGACTGCTGATGTTGGTTGGTAGGAGTTTGATATTGTCATTAAACTATTTGGCTTTGCATTTAACGAGTTTGATGTTAATGATTGCTGATCTAAAAAGAAATCTGAGAAAATAATACCGATATTAAGTATTTATTTTTAAGTATTAATAATGTTTTAAGTACTTCTTAAAGGCTACAAAAATTTGACGTCAATGATTATAAGTGCGTTCGAGAACTCAAAAATTTGTACAAATTTTTACTATTTTTTACTGGATTGCGCTCGAGTACACAAAATCCAGTAAATGAGAGGGCGAATTGAGAGAGAAAAATGACAGTTCATTTACTGAGTAAATGCAAGTTTTTACTGGACAAATTTTTGTCAGTAAAATCCAGTAAAACGAAACTATGTTTTTAAATATAAACAAAGGGAAACAAAAATGTTTAGTTTTTGATGAAATTTTTAAAATAACAAAAAACAAATGTATTAAGTTATTTAAGTTTGATGCTAGAAAAATATTCGGGTATGTTATGTATTCCACGTGAAATTAAAACGTGCGGAATTTCCATAGAATTTTTGGAAATATGTATGCATATATGTATGTATGTATTTATTTATAATAACAATGCTATTGCATTTCCGAACGATTTAATTTCACATGGAATTCAGAACATAACCGATTGTTTTTAAACGCGATTAAAGTTAATAGATTATTATATTGAATTTTTTGTTTATACATATCGTCGGGTCGACGCTTCCTGGTTTGACGTATGGAACATTTAAAAAAAATTACTTTGTGTACATTTTTTAAATTCTTTCCCAGTTTTTCGTTGTCTTGAATATATCATCCTAATAACTTATCACGTTCAGGGCCTGACCCGCGATGTCGACAAGAAAGTTTCTATCGCTTACTTATATTTAAAACAAAATCAAAATAAGAAAGTTTATTTTTGTTTTCAATATAAGTAAGCTATAGAAAGTTTCTTGTCGACATCGTGGACCAGCCAAATAAGTTTATATAAAAACATATGTCCATATCTATTACTTTTATTATTAAACAAAATATTCTATCGTGTATTTCATATGAATAATTTTTTTAGCGCCAAAATTGGTAATCAGCTGTTGTATATATTTTACTGGATTTTACAATTTTTCCGTTCGCGTACTTTTAGATGCAAACTTTTTTATTGAGAGTAATTTTTTTAAATTGCTCAGTATTTACTCAGTTACTGAATTTTACTGGAAAAGTACTCAAACGCACCTTATTATGTTGTAACAAAGAAAACAAAATTATACCAATTTTAAAAATTTTTGCAAAAAACATTAGCTTTAATTGATATAATAACAAAATATATGTTAAAATTACTCCCCCTTATTCTGTAACTATTTGTCGACGTCAAGTCAATACAATACCAAAAAATGGTGCTGGTCTACCCGTTGTCGAAAACAAGTGATTGCTATTGACAAACTGCCTATAGTATAAAATTGTTCGCGAAAACTAGTAGGCAAGCGCTAATATTTTAGCATTGTATTGGTTTCGACCTATGAATATGTATGTATGTACATATATAGATACATAATAAGTGGGATTATATTGACCAAATCGCATTAAATTTTTTTGTTAATAATTAGTATGTATGTAAATATGTTTTAGAGGATGGTTGTTTGATGATTTATTTCCATACATAATGCTTTGTGATAAGTGAAATTTATAATAATTAAAAGAAAGAAGTATGTATGTACATATCGTTACCTTAATATACTTAGAAAGGCCCTAACTTATTATTTTTTTGAAATCGACTTCATATATTTATATAAAATAAAAATTTATATAGTTAATTTAATTATTCAGGGATATCGTGAATAAAATTCCACGTGAAATTTTTCTGTGAAATTATTTCCAACTACATAATAGCAAGTCATAGCGAAAACAAAAAATTCTAATTGGAAAGTGAAAAAATTTCACGTGGAATTTTATTCATGAAAGCCCTGATTATTTTTCGAACTTCATTTGTTTCTATATTTTATGATTTGAACAGGCTCACTTTACCATCTCTAAATTTACAACAAATTTTTCAGCAAATTGAAATGATGAATCAAAACAATTCACATATTCCATTTGCAAAAAAGTTGCGTATATAAAGCAGAAATCTTCATCAACTGCCACCACACACAGTCGACCAAACAGAGAAGAACGCTGATGATGAAGGTTAAGTGGCTTCGAAAACGTCTAGTTGTTCCGCTCTACTAGTGTTTGTCAGAATATTTACAATTAACTTTGGTGTTATTTGTTCATTAATAATTATCACATGTAATTTGGCTTACAAACCGATACGAACTTCTTCAGCCTGTTCAAATCATAAAATATAAAAATTTATATATTTCGATACAAGAACATCTAATGTATCGAAAAATGCAAAAATCTCGATTTCTTAGGGTCTTTATATCTTAAGGTAACGATATGTATGTATGTATGTGTGAACAAAATGGTATTTTTTGATACTACCCCAGTCAGCATGTGGAAGGAAGATTGTTTTGTTTCACCAAAGTGAGTATTTTTCGATTGCCACAGATGATCAAAAATGTGATTAATCAGTTCTGCGCTTAAAATAAGACTCGAAAATGATTCTCAGAAATACTTAGAAAGTGATTTGTTTAAAAAACAAAAACAAACAGCAAGCTCGGCCCAGCCAACAATTTTTGAAATTTTGAATCAAATTCGAGTCTTTTTGGACTCCTCTGCGCGATTAAAAAGCTAGAATATGCGCTCATTTTCTGATCATAAATTATACTTTTGTCGGTAGAAAAACGTGACTACCCACGACTCTTCTTGATAAATCATTTATGAGTCTTTTTCTATTTAAGAAATTTATTATTCGACATATTGTCGGAAGTTTATTTTAATTTGAAATTTATTTGCTGGTGGTTCAGCGTTGTCTATATATTT
The DNA here is from genome assembly GCA_949987645.1 of Tachina grossa. Taxonomy (NCBI): domain Eukaryota; kingdom Metazoa; phylum Arthropoda; class Insecta; order Diptera; family Tachinidae; genus Tachina; species Tachina grossa. The sequence goes on along the minus strand of OX465276.1, from coordinate 172,543,112 downwards.
CATTGTTGCTGTAACAAATCATCAGTAGACTTCAACCACACATTTTGAATAGTCACAAACCTCCTATTTTATGCACAGACTTTCAAGAACTATTTGAGAATTCACAAATAATAATATTTTTGAAAATCACAGAAGAAAAATAAGCGTAGTAGGCTTAGAAACTAATACAAAAAACCCAGCAAATAATTTATATTCGATTTGAATCTATTTTATTTTTGTGACTATTCAAAATGTGTGGTTGAAGTCTACTGATGATTTGTTACAGCAACAATGAAATATATAGACAACGCTGAACCACCAGCAAATAAATTTCAAATTAAAATAAACTTCCGACAATTTGTCGAATAATAAATTTCTTAAATGTTAAATTTTGATTTTATTTTTCATTTTGCTTATAATTACTTTTATTGTTATCCAATGGATTTCTAATTGTATAAAGGTGTAGAAAAATAAAATAGATTCAAATCGAATATAAATTATTTGCTGGGTTTTTTGTATTAGTTTCTAAGCCTACTACGCTTATTTTTCTTTTGTGATTTTCAAAAATATTATTATTTGTGAATTCTCAAATAGTTCTTGAAAGTCTGTGCATAAGATAGGAGGTTTGTGACTATTCAAAATGTGTGGTTGAAGTCTACTGATGATTTGTTACAGCAACAATGAAATATATAGACAACGCTGAACCACCAGCAAATAAATTTCAAATTAAGTCTTTTGCTATATTAGTTTAGAGTCGTTTTCGACCCCCTTTTCTAGTTGTATTTAAGGTCTTTTTCGAATCGTTTTCTGATCATTTATTAATCTTATTTCGCTTCATTTTTTACTCTTTTTCGAATTGTCTTTCAGCCATGTTTCTAATCGCTTACGAGTCATATTTGAGAAATTTATCAGTCAGTTTATGAGTTTTTTTATAGTCATTTATGACTGTGAGTTCTCGTTGAACCTTCATAGTGAAGAGACATTAAAGCGGATTTTTTTTTACATACATACAAACGAAACAAATATAAAAAACAACAAAATCAAAAATCATACAAAAAATATTCGTAATACATATTCACCTTGATAAATAAGCTTATTGGCTTTACTAATATTTTTTACATAGCAAGAAATAGCAAAAACAAAAAAAAAACCGTAAACACAAACAAAGTTCCCTTGAGGAATAATACTCTGTATAAGTACCTCAAAGGAAAAAATTTTTAAAGTGAGTTCTAACGGCAGAAATGCTTATTTTACTGTGAGTTCTGAAACTCTTAATGAAAAAAATATAAATAATAAATCTGATGAAAATCTTTTTTTAACGGCAAAGCCAATTTTTCGTCAGCGACCAACTTCGCTTTGTCCAATGCCAACTAGTGAATCGTTAACATTACCATTGCCTAGTACTTCTTCATTTAAGTCTGCGATATCATCCGCATCGGGCTCGCCTTCATCACTAAACCAAGTTATCACTACAGATAACAGTAGCTCAAAACCCAAGGTACAAGTGGGAATGGACAGATATATAACAGTGGTAAAGCGGGGGCGAAGCCCAAATTCTTCAAAAATTTCATCTGCTCCAAAGATGTCTAGGGATAACAGCGCATCATCTACCAATCGTCAAAATCGTTTTTCATTATTGCAAGACACCGACGACAAGTCCTCTACATCATCGCAAAAGTCTTTTAAGCCACCACCTATTTATCTGAGAGAAAAAAATTCCAACGCGCTTATAAAAAAACTACTGTCGACCATTGGTGAAAATACTTTTCACATCATTCCAATTAAAGGAGGTAATATTGATGAAACTAAAATCCAAATATATAATGAAAAAGATTTCCGAAAAATTGTTAGTGAATTCGAAAAAAATAAAACAAATTTTTACACATACCAACTTAAGAGTGCTAAAGGCCTACAGATAGTTTTAAAGGGCATAGATTCATATGTTGAACCCGAAGAAGTAAAATGTGCACTTGTCGACCAAGGATTCAAGGTAAAAAATGTTACCAACATATTTAATAGAGAAAAGGTCCCCCAACCCCTATTTCGGGTTGAACTGGAGCCGAATGACATACAATTGAAAAAAATGAAGCCCATCCAGTTTATAACGTAAAGTATCTCTTACATCGAAAAATCACAGTTGAAGAGCCACGTAAGCTTTCAGGTCCCGTACAGTGCCATAATTGCCAAGAATATGGCCATACGAAAACTTACTGCAAGTTACCTACAGTGTGTGTTATCTGCGGTGAATTGCATGGTACTGCTAGCTGCACTAAGCCAAAAGATCAAGCAGAAAAAAAATGTAGTAATTGTGGAGGTAATCACACAGCTAACTATAGAGGGTGCCCTGTATATTCTTTCGTTAAACAGGCTATGGGTCAAAAACCCAAGTTAACTCCAGCTCTACAAGTAAACGCGAACTCCGACACTTTTACTCAAATCAGCCAACCAGTTACTTCACGTGTATCGTATGCTGATGCTGCTAAGACTAGTTCAATTCCCACGCAAAATGTTCCACCGCCAAATAATTCAACGAATTCAAACTCAAGCTTTAACTTTAGTCGCCTTGAAGCTACTATTGAGAATCTGGTGCTAACTATAAACAACTTTACTACAAATATGACAAGTATGATGCAAGAAATGCTGCGAATGCAGAATACACTGCTTCAAGCATTAGTTAATAAACCATGAACACGTTAAAAATATGTTTCTGGAACGCAAACGGCATTCGCCAACATAAAAATGAACTTGAGCACTTTCTCATGGAAAAAAAATATTGATATAATGTTGGTTTCTGAGACTCATTTGACCTCAAGAAGCTTATTTAAAATAAATGGTTACACTTTATATGATACAAAGGACTCGAGAGAGAGAGCATGTGGTGGATCAGCAATTCTGATTAAGTCAAGACTCAAGCACTATGTCCTTGACAACGTTAGTGAAGAATATTTGCAAGCAACGAATATTTTCGTAGAAAATTTTTGTGCGAATTTCGTGATATCATCAATTTACTCACCTCCCAGATTTTCAGTTACCGAAGATCAGTATGAGAAGTTCTACAAATCGCTTGGATCTTGTTTCGTGGCAGCTGGTGACTACAATGCAAAACATACGTACTGGGGATCGCGTCTTGTTACACCTAGAGGTCGAGCCTTGTTCAATACAATTTCAAAAATGGGCTTAGATGTCATTTCGAGTGGGGAGCCTACTTACTGGCCTACTGACGTAAGAAAAATTCCAGATGTTATAGATTTTGCCGTCACGAAAAATATTCATAGTGACTTAATTCATGTAGAGGCCTCTCTAGATCTGTCCTCCGATCACTCTCCAACAATAGTTACAATTTTCAACCCACTAAGGAGTGATTTAACTAACTCATATGTGAAGATGATTAATGGAATCAACTGGCTGGTATTCAAAAAATATCTTAGTAGTCACTGCGTAGAAAACATTCAGCTTAGATCATGCGATGATATTGAATTTAACATTGCCAATCTTAACGAAAATATTAAACAGGCTGCTGAACACGCCACTACCTCCTATCCGCAGACCGGCTTTAACAGAATTTATTCTACGGAAATTGAACGTCTTGTATGTGAAAAAAGGAGAGCTAGAAGAGAATGGCAACAACACAGATCACCCCTAAATAAAATCAGACTTAAAGAATGTACTAAACGACTCAAAGAGCTGCTATCGTCGGAAAAAATTGCACTACTGGAAAAGTATTTAGAAGGTCTTGATGTAACGTCCGCATCTAATTACTCTTTATGGCGCGCTACTAGAAATCTTAAACGACCCGTTGATCTTAAATCACCATTGCGTACTGCGACCGGAGGCTGGGCAAGAAGTGATAGTGAGAAAGGTAACTTATATTCTGAGCATTTAAAATCTGTATTCACTCCCAATTCATGTACGGGTGCTGCTGATTTACCGAGTGTAGTTTCTCTACCCCCTCGTCCCTTAAGGTTTAAGATGCGTGAAGTACAAAAAGTAATTGCTGAACTCAACCCGAAGAAAGCTCCAGGTATTGATGGCATTAGTAACAAAATGCTCATTAACTTGCCTCATATTGCAATAAGAATCCTGCTATTTATTTTTAATGCTATTTTAAGAATGCAGTATTTTCCACATAACTGGAAACTTGCCAAGATCAAAATGATTCCAAAGGCGGGCAAAGATCTTACCAAGACTGAGTCATATAGGCCTATAAGCTTACTATCTACAATCTCAAAGCTTTTTGAAAAGCTGCTCATGACTAAATTGTCAAAAATTTTAACTGATAATGGGTGCATCCCGGACCATCAATTTGGCTTTAGAAGTCAGCACAGCACGATTGAACAAACGCATAGACTGGTCCAAGTTGTAAGAAGAACATTTGAAGAAAAGAAGTATTGTTCTGCTCTCTTTATTGATGTTTCTCAGGCGTTTGATAAAGTATGGCACGAAGGCCTAGTTTTAAAATTGAAGACATATCTGCCAATAAACATTCAAAAGCTTTTGGAAAGTTATATTATTGATAGGAAGTTCACTGTTGTGGAAGGAGAGTTCACGAGTGTGCCCGAATCTATATCTTCTGGTGTGCCCCAGGGTAGTATTCTGGGTCCTGTCTTGTATTTAATATATACTTGTGATATGCCTGTGAGCAATAATATCCATATTTCTACTTTTGCCGATGATACAGCCTGTATGAGTGTGCACGAAAAGCCTTATGAGGCATCTCGCAATCTCCAGGAACATATCACTCAGCTGGAAATATGGTTGAACTTATGGAGAATTAAAGTCAATGAACAAAAGTGTGTCCATATAACGTTCACCCTAAGAAGAGATACTTGCTCCCCCATTCGAATCAACAATCAAAATATTCCTCAACATTCCCAAGTGAAATACCTTGGTATACACCTTGATCGAAGACTTACATGGAAACATCATATTGACTCTAAATTAACTCAGATGAAACTTAAGTTAACTCAAATATATTGGTTGATTGGCAGAAACTCAACACTCAGCCTAGACTGCAAACTTTTATTATACAAGTCGCTTTTGAAGCCAATATGGCGCTACGGAATTCAGTTATGGGGCACTGCTTCAGCTTCCAATGTCGAGAGAATCCAACGAAGGCAAAACAAAAATTTACGGTTAATAACATCGGCTCCATGATACATCCAAAATTCTATTATACATCGTGATTTAAATATGCCACTAGTGACTGAAGAAATTGCAAAATACGCAGGCAAATATTTAACAAAAGTCGAATCACATCCTAATCCGCTTGCTCGTAATATTTTGAACTTTACTGGACACATCCGCTTAAAAAAGAGGGACACACAGGCTCTTATACCTAACACTCCAGATGGGACTACTTGAAAATACTTTCCCCTCCCCCCCCCCCCTTTTTTTTATTATCACTACTAATGTATTATTTATAACTACCACTAAGTTTATGTCCGACACTGGTCGGGCCTAATAATTTTTTTTTATAGATTTAAGATTTGAATACTTATTGTTAGTTCATATATGAAGATACAATAAATAAATATATACATGCATTACAAAAAAAAAAAAAAAAAAAAAAAAAAAAAAAAAATTTATGACTGTTATTTGAGTCATTTATCAGTCGCATTTCTAATCGTATTCGACTTTTCTACGAGAATTTTTTAGTCAGCTTTCTGAGTCCTACGTTTAATGGTCAAACAGAATTACGGCACAAACACATTTTCCATACAAATTGACACCAAAAGGAAGTTACACAAAGCAGTCCAGAGACAGAATCTATTTTATTTTGACAGCGTTTTTTTCTTATGCTACCACACTTTCAATAAATTTCATACATTTTGTAAAGAAGAATAAGCAGAAAGAAAATATAACATAAATCAGAGAGCAATTGAAGTTACTGCCGTTGATTTTATTATGGGCTCTGTTAATTTGAAATCGATTTTTCCTGAAGCTGCAGGCTTATTCTGTTTCATCATTTAATTTCATATTCCATTTAACTTTTATAAATGAAAAAAAAATTAAGTTTTTGACATTATACGTAAAGATTGCCCGTTATACTTAAAAATAACATATCAAGTAGTGTTTAATCATCATCTATCTGCGTAAAATATGATCATAAAATACATAATTATAATCACTTTTAAAACACCTGCAAAGATTTGTTTTTGATAAGCATTTTTCAGTCTTCCAGGCAAGCGAAATATGATAATAACAACCAGAAATAATAGTCACATTTTACACGCCTGGATGATTAATTTGCGATTGCTAGACAAGTTGTTATTGTATTTTAAATCGAACTATTTTTACCCATTAGCGCGAATCTTTTTCAAGTCCTTTTTTGATCGTGTAAGTGATTAATCAGATTTTGATCACGAATAGTGATCTAAAAAGACTCAGCAAGGTGATTTTTCAGAAAACTATCTTCCAAATGCTAGATGGGGTGCAGTAATATAAATAATATATGTATGTATATACATATATGTATGTATGTATATTTAAAGTGTAAGTGAATTTATGTGCATAAAAATTAAAAAAAAAACTAATTGTAAGTAATACCACAAACTGTTTCGAATGTGAATCGCAATTGATCAGAAACCCGAGTCATAGAAGATTCTTTTAGAAGACTCGCGGCTAGGGTACCAGTTTCTCCCGAATGAACAGTAATTTTCGACTCGAAAACGAGCGCATAAATGCTTATTCTAATCTCGCGGAGGAGTCGAAAAAGACTCGAATATGATCATTAATTTCACAAAATTCTGACGGGGACATGACGTATAATTATAATTACACATACATACACATATATGTACATACATACATATGTATAAAATCATAAGAAATTACCCGATTCAACTCCGTTCCATTCGCTAACCACTGTGTTGTGATGATGCTGGTGAGGATTTGGGTGATCTTCTACAAAGCCTTCGTATTGCTTTAAATCAGTAGCAAGAGCCATATTTTCTGTCATATCAAATATTTCGGTAACTTTTACTTTATTCGTGTTGTCATCAGTGTAGTAATAGGCATACAATGCATCATTATGGGTCGTTACCTTCAAAACATGTTCAAAATGATCAACATCATCTTCTAAAGGCGCATCACCACTATTTTCAACAGAAATATTTAAAATATACACACATTCATATAAATTGGATAAAAAATTGGTTTTTTAATTTACCATTCGTCAACTAATATAGAAACTCTAGGACCGTATAGTCTTTTTGAATGTAACAACCCCGTCATATCAAAATGAGGTGTACCACAGATCTAAATTTAACAACTATTAGTTCTAAAATAATTACATACAAAATATTTTGCAGCTTGACTCACCGTAAATTTATTTAATAGGTGCGTAACTTGCAGGGTATTATTTAACTGGTATATAAATTCCTCTATGACCTGGCGCATATGTTTGGTTAGTTTTGGGGTCAGTGAACTTAATCTATGGAAAGAATAATATAAAAATTTAATTTAATAATGGAGTATTTCGACTTCGTCTATGAAGTTTTTGTGATAGTTTAAAGAACACTTCAACAGTTTTTCTTTCACCTATGACCAGATAAGTGCTATTATTTTAAAATAAATTAGATATATTTTCACCCATGCAAATTATTATATAATACTATGGATTATACTATAATACACAAAAAACTAACTTATTTATAGTTGCTAAAAAAAAGTCCATTGGTACTGTAGCAGGCAACGACAACAGCTTTATTCCACGATGTTTAAATATCCAGTTTGCTAAGCCCTTATTAGCCTGTTCTATGTAGTCTTGTATTACATCCAACACTGTTTGAGGCATATTTGAAGTCAACGCGTCCTTAAATCACGTAATAGAAAATTAGAGTTAATTATTCTGTTTATGAAATATAAATAGTTAAATAGACCAATACCTTCCTATGCTTTTTACATTCCCTGCATTCTGGATCGAAATCGTGGGGCTGAGTCAATGTTTCTGATACCACAAACGTGGATTGAACAGCTACGCAGCGTCGACAGTTTATTAAATTGTTACGTGTCAAAAACTGTAGAGCGTCATCGAAACCTTGTTGGCAGAACTTTGATAAAAATTCTGGTCTTGGTGGAAAGAGAATACGAACAAACCGATTTACATTTTGTCTTGAAATTTCTATGCTGGTATTGGCCCAATTTAAATGGAATAACTGAGAACTTTGATCGCGAGGGCATATATCACTTTCTCCGCAAAATGGCGATACAGTTATAGTGTTTTCATCCAAAATCGGTAAATTGTCGGAAAACGCGCCATCCATGTAGCGGACTCCGCGAAAACGGGGTGGTAGAATTCCAGAAAATCCAGGTATAAAACAAGCACATAGTAAAGCTTGTAGAACTTCATCCCGCGAATTAAAATCGGATATAATAACGTTTTTGCCATCATATACCCGCGTTACAGATATATGTAATCGTCCACTGACACGTTTATGAGCATCATCAGGCAAATGCTTCTGAAGACCTTCGATAAGGCAAGTTTGAATATTGAAAGATGGACTGAAAGGGCCCAATGAATAACGACGAGCTTCGTTAACAACGCGGAGAAAATCTGAGGTCATGCTACCTGTAAATCGATGAATAAAAAAATTTAAAAATTCATGTTTATTATTTTAACTTTTCTAAAGTTTTCGATTGTTAAGGTCACAGTTGACAAACATTTGCTCACAAAAACATAGCCCACCAAAAAATTAGACATTACAATTAGAATTACTTTCCATACAAGGAACATCAATATAATATAATAATATACAATAAATGCGCCTTGTTTCCATATGTACTCGTATGTACATATTTACATATGTATGTATGTACTAGAACCAGGGTTTGCAAATAATTTTCATAATCGCTATTACGATTAAAAATATGCGATTAATCACGATTATCGGTTATACTTGATTAATCAAGAAAATATACTATCATAATTTTTACTAAAACCAAAATAAATTGCGTCGAGTTTTAGTCGAACTGTATGGGTTTAACCAAAGAAATTTATTTATTTTGTCTTGAGTTCGCGTTTTAATTTAATTTTTCAATTAAACTATGTACATATGTATATTTTTATTTTGAGAAAATTATAAAGCATGTAAAATGAAGTTCATAAATCAGAACTCATGAGTATCAAAAACAATAATAGGTGTGTTTTTTTTTTATTTTCATTTTTTTAAGAGAATAACACTCAGGCAATTAATGCCTACTACTAATACTAGGTGTTACCTTATTTCGGAAAGGGAAAGTGATAGAAGACAGGTGGTGAAAGAAGAGATAGAAGAAAGCTTCATTCTTTTTACAACTCTGCATTTTGCACGCATTTTTTTGTAATAATGCAGTGTTGTAGCGCCTTCTGGTCTCAAATTAGGCGTATTAAATTTTGAAGCTGTGTTTAGTAGCCATTTTATTGGTTATTTTACTTCGCCGATGATTCTGCTACACAATGCCGACAAAGGAGGGCGCTCTGATTTTACATTAGGATTAGCATCTGTTGAAGTCGGTATAGTTCAGTGACCAGTGACTATGCCTTCATCACTTGAACTTTCCTAAAACAACTGATACAAAGGGACACTAATGCACATCAGAAAAATGCGTGCTGTTGTTATTTAATGACTGTCGGATAGAGGGATTGAACCCAGGATCTTCGGTTTTGTAGTCAACGTGCTAACTACTTCAGCCAACGCCACTGTTTTTTTACTTTTGCAGTAAAATGCAGTAAATGAGTAGTTACTGTAAAAATTTTAAAATTTACTCTCAAAAAGAGTTGTTGCCGAAAAAAGTATGCGAACGGAAATATAGTAAAAATTAGTAAGATTATAAAAGCAGCTGACTTCAACTCCGCATAGTGTTGAAAAATATATAAACTTTTGACTATTCAGCTCTTTTAATTATTGGTACTCGATACAATATTTTTATAACACAAACAATCCAAGAATAAATTTTGTAATTTGTTTCATGTAGTATTTGTAATTAATTTCTTTTTGATTTCGTTGTTTTGTTGTTTGATAAATTAATAAAAATTACATGACTATTTGTTAATATTACTGATTACTTTAAAAGCAAGTGCAATACTTAGTAACCAGATACTTTACAGTTTTACAACTCTGAGTAATTAAAATAAATTGCAAAACAAAAGGTTTAATAAAATATGTTAGAAAATGTGTATATTAACAGCTATTATTATTATGATTTATAAATTAATTATTTTTTCATGACTTTCACTATTTTTATTTAGCCTTTTCTCAAATTTTCGAACTTTTCGTTTGCTTATTTTTAATTTGTTTACATTTTGAATCTCAGTAAAAATTTGCAAAACACTCAGTCAAGAACTGTCACTTTACTCTCTAAATTTGTGTTCTCATTTACTGCATTTTGTGTAAACGAACGCAATTTAGTAAAATGCAGTAAAGTTAAGTAAAAATTTGTAAAAACTTTTGAGTACGCGAACGCAGTTAATACAAATTGTGAGAAATCAATCTTTTGATAGAAAAATTTTTCTAGGACGAAGTATATTTCTACTTTCTTAATTTATTTTTTTTTTAATTTTTTATCTACACCTGATGAAATTTTATCATAATGAATGAACAAGTTGATATAAAAACAGTATTTTTTACCAACCGAATGAAAAATACTTGTAGCAATCGTAATGAAATTTTTGAGATATTACGACGGTTTTGAAATGAAATTGGCAGAATATAATAAAATAAAATAATATGTAAATGTAATAAGTGCTTAATTTGGATTTTATATATCATTTTGCTTATAACACAATTATTGTACTAAGGTGTATGAAAATAAAATAGATGTATAAGTTTCTGAGCGTATTCGAATATTCTCTATTGAAATTTCCAAAATGTTGAAGTTGAAGTTGGTTGAACTGGACTGGTGATTTGTTAATGCTCATTAGTGAAATATACTTCGACGCTACAATAGCTAATGCCCTCGGTTGGCAGATAAACAAATAATGTTGCATGCTTTTGATATATTGAACACAAGTTTTAGTGTTCTCATAAAATCAAGAGCACTAAAAAGAGAGAAAAACTCAATAATAGGTCTGTTCCAGATGCATAACAAAACAGTCCGAACTTGTACAAAGTTATGCTAGGAACACAACTGGGACGAACGACGAATTTTTCGGTGCGAATTTTCGTCATAAAAAATAAAACACATTTGTTCATATTAGTGTCCTGCACAAGATATCTTATAACAACTTTCAAGACATGAGGGATTTTTCAAATGCTTTACTACAGCGAAATCTTATAAAACAAACGTTAACACACTGTTTGCAAGAAATTTGTTTGAGTATTGCAGGTATAAGAGTAAAGAAGAAAACACTTCGTGACGGAAGAATTTATGATACTTGCTTCTTTCTACGCATGAGCGCGTGTACAAACGTCATGCATGTATGTGTGTATGATCTTTTATTTTTCTGCGCACATGCAAAGGCACACACATGCATCAACATTAGTTGTATGCGGTTAATCACATAATAGCTTACCATCTACATATTACACACACACTCAAACGTACAATATGAAAAATAACGAGCATACACTAATCAACAGTACTTCTTTTGAGTGTTTGTTACAAACAAGCTGTCTTGGCGACACCGCTTGTTAACACTGATATACACGTACACCAATACATCCATCGTGCTTCGTTTATAGTACGACAGCATTTATTATTGGTTTAGTATGATACATGCGACGTGAATACATTTAAAAATCATGGCGTATTTACATTTAAAGACTGTTTACGCAGGTCTCTAGTTCATATGAAAATGAACACAACACCGCCGTAGAACGAAATTCGTCGTGCGTGACGAACTCTGAGATAGATTTATTTCTATTTTGTACGCCGACGAACGACGAAAAAAACAATTTTCTCTCACTCTCTTTACATACACAATAACCAGTGTGACCACGTATGTCTTTAATACATTTTTAGAGAATACGCAATTTAGATTAAAAAATGCTAAAAAAAGCCAAATAAGTTTTTAAAAAAGCTAAAAAAAATAAGTTAAGAGCTAAATAAAATTTTTAAAGCTAAATCCAGAAGAAATGAGTTAAATTTAGCCCAAAATTAGCTAATATGGTCACACTGACAATAACCAACTTTATCAATTATAAGAACTGAATTCGCTGAGTAAATTCGTTGTTATTGTGCTTCACACGACGAATTTACGCAGCGAATTCTTATCGACGAATTCGTCGACGTGGACAAAATTCGTCATTCGTCCCAATTGTGTTCCTAGCATTATTCAATAGCGTTCCAGATAGCAATTTTTGTGCAGCTATGAGAGCGAATGAGAGAGTAATTTTTTTTTACAAACTAGTACGAAGTTTTTCTTCTGGGTATAGCTTACATTAGACGTGCCATAGCTATAATGTCAAATACAGTGTTGCTTATAAAGCTATGTACAGACGATTGTCAGATCTTACAATATTGTCAGATCTGGCAATGTGCTGACAACGTACTGGCAATCGAAAATTGCCAGCACAATATTCCTTGTCAGTTCACACGGTTGTCAGAAAATCTTACAATTTATTGCCAGACGGTTGTATGACAATAAATTCATCTGCCAAAATCGTCAGTAGAAAAATTGTCAGTTCACACGGTTGTCATATGCACAAATTGTTAAATCTGTTGTTATGCGTTGCCAGACTTAAAGCATTTGTTAGAAATTGTTAAATATTTATCGTTTGTGTTATATGTTAAAAGTGAAAGTATAAATTATTATGGACCATAAAGAAGCAATTGCAATGATTTGGTCTGCATATATTTTATTTTAAATAATTTCTTTAAAATCAAGCGTGTGCAGTGTTGCCCATAGAAAGAATTCTCTTACAATGACGCCATTGTCAGATGCATGAACTTCGCACATCTGACAATATTAAAATGTCTGACAAATATCTGGCAATAATTTTACAATGTGTTCACACGATTGTAAGATGTCTGACAATTTGTTGTCAGTTGCTAGTATTGCAATGGACTGACTTGACTGACAATGCTTTTTCTGGCAACGGCGTCTGACAAAAATTGCCAGTTCACACGGTTGTAAGAAATTTTTAGCACATTTTACTGGCAATATTGTAAGATCTGACAACCGTCTGTACATAGCTCAAGTTTGGTTGGAATAGCTGTTTTATGGTTATGGTTATGGCATGTCTCATTGACCCCTAAAGGCTCAGTTAGCCGACAGTCATGTAATGTAACTGCAAGGTAAGAAACAGCTGATCGATATTTTTATATGAAAAGTAGGTTACGTAACATTACATCTCTATAACCATTTTCATTACTTTTCACATAACAATATAGATGAGCTGTTTCCTACTGTTACAGTTACATTACATTACAGTCGGCTAACTGAGCCTTAAGTTCAGACAATAATTAAGTAATCAGCTGTTTTTCCTTTTCCCTCAAGTTATACATACATACTTGATTTTTTTTATTTCTCAAGTTGCTGTACTTCTTAAAAGAATATCGGCCTGTCCCACGATGTCGCCAGAAATCGTTCGATCGACTTGTATTGCAAACAACAATAACATTACAAAATTTGTTGTTGTTTTCGACAAGCCGTAAGTAACGTGTATATCCTGCATAAAGATAGGGCAAACAAAGGTACTGCTTATTCGTTATCGTGTTGACGTACTGGTTCACTTAAGAAATTTATTATTCGACATATTGTCACATATTGGTACACACATATTCACACATACTTAAAATATACTACATATAAATAAACAACTATCGCAGACTGACTGACACACCCCCTCTGTAAAAACACATGTATGTAAATACATATCGCACCTTAAATCAAAAACACTGACGAGACAAAATTTCTCTTACCGCAATACATACATATGCATTTTGCAGACTGAAATAATTTTATATTATGTACATAATAGCTTTGTTTCTTTACTTTTTGGGTAAAGTTCGGTAAAATGAGAGGAAACTATAATTTCGCTCAATAATATACAAAAATGCGCAAAATTACGGGAACGCGAAAAACCAACATTTTAACATGAAAATAAATGTCAATGCATGTATGCATATACATACGTATACACATAACTAAACAAATACTTATGTACATACACCCGCACGTATTTACTTACATGATTCAGCATACTTATATAGGTTTTTTTATATTAATTTCATATAAAAACTTATAAAACTTTGTTTACTAGTTTTTAAACATTTTTTCATACATTTTTCCATTTTTTAGTGTTTAGGCAAATGTAATTTTTATTTGTAATTTTTTATTTTTCAAACAGCTGCTTGATTTTGTGTTGGCCCAAACTAGCACGAAGAAATTGTACGGGCTGTTTTGTACAAGAAGAAGAAGACAATTACTCTCACAAAACCTCTCATTTACCCAATTTTCGAGTACGGGAACGCTTTTCATGCAAATTGGGATCCCGCGGGATCCCAATGTAGAGTAAAGAAACACACCTAATATGTACATACATATGTATGTATGTATGTACATAAATATTACATTACTAGTGATGTAAGCGGAATGTAAATTTTTGATATTCAACATTATATCGACGGCATTTATCCAAAATGGTTTATCTGCAAAACCCTTGATTGTTCAGGAGAAACAAAAAACTGTTTAATTCCCTAACTAGTGGCTATTTAACAAATCGATCTTCTACAATATGATTGATAGGCTTCTACTAATTGCCTAAGATATAAATTATAAAATAAAACCCGTTATCGCATTTTAACGGTAGATAAACCATTTTGTCTTACAAAATTTTCGACGTAAATATTAAAATGAGTAATAAACCATTTTGTTGAAAAAAATAATATAATAAATACTGTTGTTTTTTCACTTTTAAATAATTTTGGGATTAAGAAAAATAGAAGAAGATACTAACTTCAGGTCCAAATAATTATCTGTATGGTTAATGTTAGGATTTCTATTATTATTTATTAAATAAATTACATTTATTTTGAATGAAGATTGTCATAGAAAGAATGATATTCATTAGGTATCACAGATTTCAATTCTTGTAGATGTTTCCATTTAGTGTTTGATATTGGAAGATATTCTTGATGAAGTGATTGTGGTTCTATATGTATATCCTGGGTATTTTTCATTCGTATTGGAAGATCTTTGTACTCATCATTAAAACTGACTTTGTATTTTACAGCACCATTCGGTAAGTATAAAATTGATTTCAGTTTTGCAACAGTTGGGTCATTCTTAGTTCGTCCAGGACGAATACTGGAAAAGTATAATTTTTCATCGTTGAAGTTTTTGAAGAATTTGTATTCTAAGTATTTTGTATCAAACGGTTTACTTAGTTTTTTAACACCAACTATTACACTTTTCCGCGCCTCTTTCGTTATATTGATATTGTCATTAGGTATATATGCCCAGCAAAAAATAAAATGAGTACTTCTTTAGAAAGTACTTCTAAATTACTTCCAAAATAGGTTATGCATTTCATTCTGGTTTAATGAAGTTATTTTTAATCACATATCTAAAGTAATGGTAAATCACCTATTTTATTATTATTATCCTCTAAAATAAAAACCCAGTAAAAAAGTGATGAAAAAAAGTAGAAGCACCACAACTACTGATACGAACCACTTCAAACTCCGAGCAAGCCCGTAAGCTAATAAATTGACTGATTGATTTAATTATTTAAAAGTACCAATTCTTCAACTTCAGAAATGAACGAAAACTAGAACAGATTTCCCTTCTTTTTTCTTCTGAGACAATTATTTTAATGATCATTACTACTCGAGTAGAATACTTTTAGGAATTAAGTAACTTCCAATTGGGTTAATAAATAAGTGAATAAGCACCATTTCATAAATCATAGATTTAAGTGCTTTGGAAAAGTGGTAAATAACCACATCCTAAATGTAAAATATATTGGATCACCAATAAAAAATCACACCTTATTTTAGAGTTTCTATAGCAAATAAAAAGTAAATCTTATTCACTCACTGGTTGGCAAAAACAAACTACTTCGCTCCAATGACACGCTAATGTAAAATTCACTACTTTTTGCTCGGAGTTCGAAGTGCTTCATATTGGTAGTTGTGGTGCTTTTTCTACTCTTTTTTCATCACTTTTTTTGCTGGGTGTATATGGATTGGTTCTTAAACTTTTTTTCAATTGTTGCATGTGCACTGTCACATTCCATTTGAGTGTATCCCTTTTCCAGATATTTTTGTTCAATAATTTTTTTGTTTTCTATTGAGAAATTAGACAAGGCATTTGCGAGAAAATGGTTCCGATTTTGGTAGCCGAAACCATCGCAATAAATAATTATAGGCAAATCATCCTTTAGGCAGTGTGTCTTAATATGGTACATTATTATTGAAATAAATGTGGATGCTGAGAGATAACCGTTAGTTTCGCTCCACCAATAATTAGTGCATGAAAGAGATGACACTGGTTTTGGGAAGCTTTATTTTTATCATTTTGTTTCTCATGTCGAGCTTGTTCTTTTTTTTAAATGTGTTCATTATATAATTCAGCTGAAATCTGCTTAACATTGAAACCAATAAATATATCACATTGATCTTTACGAGGCATATATAAAGCTAAATGAAATAATTTGAAAAAGTAAACATTGAAAACGGTTGCACTTGCTTATTATTACATTTTACGATATAGTCTCTGTAAATATCGTAATTTAAATGCAGAAGCTACAAAAATTTTTTCGAAAGTAGTGACTCTCCATTTTTTCTAAATTGTCAATAAATTCTTTGAGGTGTATATTTACATGAAATTGGCGCCGCCAATCAGATTTCGTTTCGAACTTCTTAATCATTATCCAACGTCTTAGCGTTGAATAAGGGATAGCAAGAGTCGAGAGAAACATACTTTGACATACCTGCAATTTTTTGTCTTCTTGTGGTAATTTGAAAACAAAACTTTTCTGCCTTTTGGAATTTGTTGTAGTTTCTCGCTGTTTATTCGAAACAATCACATGACCTTAACCAAACACATTTTTCGCTTCCCAACTCATATTCCAAAACCTTTCAAATATACCCAGTCTTGCAGCACTATCAAAATGTTGACAATACCTATTTTGTACTTTGAGACATGTTTTCGATGTACAAGTTTGGCTTATAAGTCTTTTTGGTCTTGGAGTGGATTGTTTGCCATAGTTTCGGGATATTCCTAAATATGACTCGCCTTTCATTCGCTTTAATTTGTTATCTTTGCGCTTAATTGATGTGGTAACATACGCTCTTTTCTTTTTTTGCGAACGATTTGGTTGGATTGTAATTGCTCCTCGTCTGAATCTACGCTAAATAACTAATTCCTATTTTTAGGAAATAAAAAAAAACGTAAAATGACAAACCCGTTATAATATTTTGATCAGCCTCATTTGAAGATGAATAGTTAATAGCAATTGCACGTAAAGAATCATTATTTCTACCATCTTCGTTATTTTTCTTTAAAATCTCCATTTTTTATTTAATAAAAGCGATAAGATTTTTTATTTTTAACACAACCGATTTGTATTTAAAATATTCACAAATGAAATTTGAAGAAAAATTTTTGCCATATGTATTTACATATGTAATTACTATATGCACACTATGTTAACTTATAATATTTTTGGTTAAAGAAACCAATTTGGATAAATGCCGTCGATATGTGAAATTTATAGACATTTAATTGGGATTCTATTTACGTCTGCAAAATGAAATATCATATGAAAAAAAATATGAAACAGAACTTCCTTCAATATCTGCCCTTACATATTAGAAAGAGGTTGAGGGCCAACTTTGAGGGCCGGACGCACTCCCTAAAACACAACTTATCGGTATGAAATTTTTTTGTATTTTTTTTTTTACATAAAACTGAACCGATTTGGGGGGTGAGAGTAGAAGAAATAAAAAAATAAAAAAAAAAATAACGGCCACCCTAGTGTACATACATACATATTATGTACATATGTATCTATTCATTATTTTAAAGCAACGGTTTTTACAATAAATCAGCAAATAATCATACTAGAATTCAAAAGCAAACTGATAACGGAAACAACAACGCTTACTCAATAACTTTAAATATAATTCTATTGTTTATGAATAATGAAATTAATATTTATTATCAATATGAGGAAATTTAACAAACTAAGTATACATACATATACTCGTACATATGCACATGCATATGCACATGAATACAATCAAAATTGTGCGTTGACGTCAATGTATTATTATTATTATTATCAAAAGTTAATTAATAATTTTCAAACAAAGCCTCTACAATTACAAATGTGTATTTCTTTGTTATTCTTTCAACAAATTTCAAATTATTAAAGAACAAAACGCGTGCAAATACACATCTACGCTAAAACAAGGTTGTTTGTACTAAATAATAATACATGAGCTTGACACAATAAATATTAATATGTATACATAAAAGTATGTACATAAGTATGTATGTACATATTAGTATACCCTCAACTTTTAAAAAAGAAAAACTCTTGTAATTAAATAAATAACTATACATATGTATATACATACATACATACTTATTTTTTCTATGAATTTATCAAAAACAAATCAAATAATAAAAATGGCATTTCGATCAATAATTTTATGGAAAATAGAGGAGATCACTTGATCCTTGAGGAACAAAGTTTACATTCATACGCTAAAATAATCTTAAAAATTAATTTTAAAAACTCGTTTTAGTATCAATTAATTTTTTTTTTTTGTAACTGCATCAATTCTTATTTTTTTTTTTTTTTTAATTTTATGAGTACGAATATGAATTTCTTTAAATTAGTAAATTATACTTTTCTTTAAAAAAATTTTAAAATGGAATATATTTTTATTCAAATGTTTTATTAAATCCTCCATTTCCAAATAGTTTTCTTTTAAATTCGGATGCTAGAACACATACTCACGCTCTTGAGAACAATTTTGTGCTACTGACAATATATTTCTGTTCCCTAAGGTCTAGAAAATAGCATAAACAGGAGTCAGTTGTTTCGACAACGGGTACATAAGCCCCAAATTTTTGGTATTGTGTTAAAGTAACGTCGATATCGACATGGGATATATATGGTTCGGATCCGAAAAATGAGTGTATATGGGCATATATGATTGTATATATTCATTCCCTCTACAGTATGCAAAGTTCATATTCACAAAAGCGCACTGCTGTGCAATAAATTAAATTACTAAAATTACTTTTTTTAGATTTTGAACTGGGAGGTTGTATTTAATGACACATTTGTTTGGACAAATAGTTCAAAACGAAGTAAAAGTCATTTCATTCCTCATTTTAAGTCAAAAGGTAAATCAATTATTTAAAAAACACAGAACTCAAATTCGTACTTAAAATTTAATTTAAGAAATCAGATTAAAAACTAATTCAATTAATTATAAAAGAAAAAATAATCCGTCTAACAATAGTTTTCAATATAGTTTTTTGCAGTAATATGAACTTTGTTTCTTATCTAGAGAATTCTGTTGTTTTCGATAAAATTAATGACTGTATTATCCTTTTGATTATTTGATCCACAATGTATAAAATCATACAAGAATGGTTTTTTTGTAACAAAAGTTTTTCTTTTTTAAACGTTGACTTTACGCATATAAACTTTGCATATCGTGTCTATTTTGAAATGGAATATGAAGATATTAATAATTAAATTTGAATATATGAGCTCATATATTATAATACATTTCTTATATTAGTCCATATATTAATTCATATATAATAGTTTTGCCATGTATAATCCCATACATTTCCATACATGAATTCATACATATTCATATATAGTTATATACATTCATATAGTAAAAATATATGGACCATATATAATTTTTTTAGCTGGGTTATTATATTATTAGTTGCGTTTACGTTGTTCAAAATAACCACTTGGCATCTTCTTCTCATCGATTTTACTAAACTTTGGCACCTTTCTGCAGTAATGTAATACATGCATGTTGCACTATATCCCATATGTCATTATTATTAGAAGATTTTCTATAGGGTTGAGGTCTGGAGACAGAGCAGTCCACTCTATGACTGATATTTTGTTGTCCATGACTCAAATCAGCTGCATGTCCTCAGATACATATGGTAGCATTACTTCTGCAAGGATTCGTACATATTCGGATGTATCCATAATGGTGTTTATACGATGAATAGGACTAACACCATAGTATGCTTACCTGCAGATTTAACTCTCCTTTCTGACATAAAAGGAACCTTTTTGATTTGACGAACTATGCGACTGATCATTAATGATGGTGTAAACGTTTTTCTTCCACGAGTTTCGGGTTTAAATTTGTATGTTATTGCGTTTCATATCATTTTGTTTAAACAGCCAATAAGCTAATAATAATTTGGGAGTAAGTTTTTCCCTCCGATATGAGTTTTTTTTAAATAAGATTACGTTTTTACCTGTACAAATTTTCGCTCCCGAGGCTTTTTTGCACAACTTTTTGAATTTGGTGCTATTATTTTGACAGCTTTCTTTACGACTCATAAATTTTATGTTTTTTTTTAAGCCAGTAAGAGAATATCATATAGTATCATAGCGTCTATACCTGATATATCAAATATATTTCTATCTAACGTCAAATTTCATAGCAGAGCGAATTATATTACGTGTGGACTGCAATATTAGTATTATATTAATATTATATCAGATATTATAATATTGTTTTCATAATATATATTTAGAAAACAATATTATGATATCAAGTGTCAAAAAACGCACACATACATAGATACGTGAAGAGAATTTTGTGTATTAAAATGAAAATTAATATTTTTTGATAAAAAAATGCGGAAATGTTTTAATTATTATTAAAATTTTTATGAAATACACATTACTATTACAATAAACGAAGATGTTTACTGCACGGCTGCCGGATATATATTAGAGACCTGCGTAAACAGTTTTTAAATGTAAATACGTCATGATTTTTAAATGTATTCACGTCGCATGTATCATACTAAACCAATAATAAATGCTGTCGTACTATAAGCGAAGCACGATGGATGTATTGGTATACGTGTATATCAGTGTTAACAAGCGATGTCGCCAAGACAGCTTGTTTGTAACAAACACTCAAAAGAAGTACTGTTGATTAGTGTATGCTTGTTATTTTTCATATTGTACGTTTGAGTGTGTGTGTGTAATATGTAGATGATAAGCTATTATGGGATTAACCGCATACAATTAATGTTGATGCATGTGTGTGCCTTTGCATGTGCGCAGAAAAATAAAAGATCATACACACATACATGCATGACGTTTGTACACGCGCTCATGCGTAGAAAGAAGCAAGTATCCGTCACGAAGTGTTTTCTTCTTTACTCTTATACCTACAATACTCAAACAAAATTTCTTGCAAACAGTGTTGTTAACGTTTGTTTTATAAGATTTCGCTGTAGTAAAGCATTTGAAAAATCCCTCATGTCTTGAAAGTTCTTATAAGATGTCTTGTGCAGGACACTAATATATATGAAATATTATGATATTTACAAGAGTACGTTTTCCCTACATAGATATTAATAAGTGCGTTCGAGAACTCAAAATTTTTTAAAAATTTTTACTATTTTTTACTGGATTGCGTACACAAAATCCAGTAAATGAGAGAGAAAAATGACAGTTTATTTACTGAGTAAATGCAAGTTTTTACTGGACAAATTTTTGCCAGTAAACAAACAAAAATATAGGGAAACAAAAATTTTAGTTCTGATGAAATTTTTAAAATAACAAAAAACAAATGTATTAAGTTATTTAAGTTTGATGCTAGAAAAATATTCGGGTATGTTATGTATTCCACGTGAAATTAAAACGTGCGGAATTTCCATAGATTTTTGGAAATATGTATGTATGCACATATGTATGTATGTATGTATATATAATAACAATGCTATTGCATTTCCGAACGATTTAATTTCACATGGAATTCAGAACAGAACCGATTGTTTTTAAACGTGAATAAAATTAATAGATCATTATGTTGAAATTTTTGTTTATACATATCGTCGGGTCGACGCTTCCTGGTTTGACGTATGGAACATTTAAAAAAATTTATTTTGTGTACTTTTTTTAAATTCTTTCCCAGTTTTTCGATGTCTTGAATATATCATTTTAATAACTTCTCACGTTCAGGGTAAAAAGCTTAGAAATTTCAACGGCCTGACCCGCGATGTCGACAAGAAAGTTTCTATCGCTTACTTATATTTAAAACAAAATCAAAATAAGAAAGTTTATTTTTGTTTTCAATATAAGTAAGCTATAAAAAGTTTCTTGTCGACATCGTGTACCAACCAAATAAGTTTAAATAAAAACATATCGCACATTTACTTCAATAGTAGCATAACTCAAAATATGAGTTTTTTGAGTTAATAATGCAGAAAGATGCGGCATTTCGTATTTTATCTTGTTTAAAAATTTCATATAAATAGCTTGTACCATCACCTCCTGAGAGAAGAGTTTTTTTTTCATTTCTCCATTAAGTTGTATGCAAATTGAAAACTTAAAACGCGTTTTCTGCAAAACTGGTTTTTTTGAGTTATGCCACTATTGAAGTAAATGTGCGATATGTCCATATCTATTACTTTTATTATTAAACAAAATATTCACACTTATTATATTTGGTGTCGGCGACATCGTCGTCAATTTTGAAACAACATCAATATAACATAACATCAATGCTAACTTTGTATTCCCTAACAGTGTTATGACGACGTTGGCTGTTTATCGATAAATACAATACACACAAATATACAATATTTGAGTCAGCTGATTCATTTTGTTAACTATTTTTGGTAAAAGTGTTTTTGAATAAGCAAAATCTTTGTAAATAAATTAAAATAGTTTTTCTTTCCTATTGGGACAATGAAAATAAAAAAATTTAATATTGAAAATAAGATTTCTCAAACAAAAGTCATGCATTTGACAGTCACCCAAGAAAAAGTAAGTCATAAATTCTATAATTTTTTTTTGGAAAATAATGGGTAATGTTCATCCTTTTAATATTTTACAAATATTTTCGGCTGAACAAAACATCATTTAGGAATGTATTGGATACAATAGAGCCTAACTTTTGAAACAAAAGGGATCAGATCAACGTTTATTGGAGCTTGGAGATTCCTCCAAAGGTACTCAGTGCTAATTGTTTATATACCCCTCCTTCAGTTGCTTTGCTGTTGTTGTTTGCAACCTTTTTTTTAATTTAAACCTCAGTATACTTTCCCAACACACTATTTACCTTACATTTTGCCATCCACCACTAGTTCTAATTGGTGGACCGAGGGAATTTAGTGCTGAGGAATCCTCTAGCAAAAGAAGGACTTTTCCAACTCTTCCACAAGCTTTTCAAATTGGTTGGGGTTGGTAATTTTAATTTTGTCCATATTATATTTTTAACTTTTTTTAAGAACTTTTTTCAAATAAATATGTACATTTTTATATCTACTTATATTTCACTTTTTTACCATTTAAATTATTTTTCAAATTCGTTGAGGCATGCACACAACAGAACACGACATCAAAAACACTGACGACAAAATGAACGGCAACATCAACATCAATGTTTCTTTCAGAATACCAAACATATCCTGACAGTCATCGATAAATGGCAATACTATCTATGGGAATACCGATTTGATAAAAAACATTAAAAACGACGTCGTGTTATGTTGCCGACGCCAAATAGAATAAGGGTGATTCTATCGTGTATTTCATATGAATAATTTTTTTTAGCGCCAAAATTGGTAATCAGCTGTTGTATATATTTTACTGGATTTTACAAATTTTCCGTTCGCTTACTTTTAGATGCAAACTTTTTTATTGAGAGTAATTTCTTTAAATTACTCAGTATTTACTCAGTTACTGGATTTTAATGGAAAAGTACTCAAACGCACCTACTATCAATATTAATATATATTTCTTTTTATTCTGCCGATGTTCTCTCTCATATTATATCAAAGTTAATATCACACTACGACCACACCAGCAATTTGATGTATCTTAACACAAGCAATAACGCCGGCATAATGATAACGTCAGATTGCTTGTGTTCAACAATGTATTTGGAGGTGGTGAACACGTATATTCAAATATATTTGCTTTTTATTCACATAAATACTTAAATTGTCAATAATTTTATCCTTTTCTAATTTTAAATTAAACTTTTATTGCTTTTATGTAGTTAAAACTTTTGTTTTCTATTTTTACGTTGAAAAAAATTTAATATAATTTGTATTTGACAGCATGTGTTAGATTGTTGCTCAGCAATGTATTTTAACATTTGTTGCTGAATATATATTTGAACACATATTCATACACATATTCCACACGCTAATATCTTGTGTCGGCAATCGAATTTGACAGTTGCCATGGCAATAATTGCCAAGATTATTGCTCGTGTGGTCGGCATGCCAGGTAGGTATAGACGCTATGTAACGGAACTAAGAAGTTATGAACAAAGACAAAAATCCGAAAACCTAGATTTTCCAACATGAACTTTATACCCCTTTTGCGGTGCTATTATTTTGCACAGCTGTATATACATATATTTGTATGAAGTTACATATAACAATTTCAAAAAGAAAACGCGTTCCGATGATGAGAGGTCGCCTCTTTGTTATCAATAATAACCAGCGTTGTCAACTCGGTGCTTTTCGCACCGTTTTTAAGCTTTTTGAAATTTTCGACGCGAAAAATTTTGAAGTTAGTGCTCGGTGCTTTTTTAAACTAATTTTTGGTGCTTTTTATTTCTTGGCGGTGGCACTATAGCCAAAATTCAAAAATAATTTTCCTTATATAATATGTATATATATATTTTTTGTAGAAGTCTAACATTTAAAAAAAACATAAGCACTGAAGTTGAATGGAACATTTCAAAATATTCTAATAAAACTGTACAAAACTTGGTTGAAGAAATACGTGCATTTTATTCTCAAACTTTCATGTTTTAAGCACAATTAATGGAAACAGTGTTTTGCCACACGACAAAGAAGACATAATGCAAGTATAGTCTAATAGCGAAATATTTTCTAGTATACACTGTAAATAGAGAATAATTCACTTAATGCAATGGAGAAACTTTGAGTTCGCTATCGAGTTTTGGGCAGATATAAAGTCTTATTACGATTCATTTGGTATAAATTCGTTTGGGGCATTATCGAAATTGCATTCCCATCAAATTTTAATGTTTAAACGCAGAAGTTGATCACGTTTTTACCTTTATTACTTTATTTAAGTCTAAAATACGTAAAAAGTTGTCCTTATAACCTACTTCGTTCCTATTTTCTAAAATAATAGTACAAATAATTTAAGTTTATATAACTTGGTTATCTTGCAAATTACTTTTTTTTTATTTGTGATTTGAACGGGCTAAGGTTCGTATTGCTTTTTAAGCCAAATTATATGTGATAATTATTAATGAACAAATAACAACAAAGTCTGTTTGTAAATATTCTGACTAACAACACAGTTGAACGGAACAGCCAGCCGTTTTCGAAGGCCACTAAACCTTCATCATCAGCGTTCTTTTGTGTTTGGTCCACTGTGTGTGGTGTCAGTTGATGTAGATTTCTGCTTTATATACTTAGCATTATTGCAAATGGAATGTGTGAATTGTTTTGATTCATCTTATTTCAATTTGCTGAAAGCGTTTTTGTAATGAAAGCTAAATTTTACCATCTCTATATTTACAACAGTCTTACCATTGTCATTTGTTCTTTACTAATTATGCACATGTTAGTTAATTTGCTTATTTTTATTCTACTTAAGGCAAACTTTTTTGGTTTGTTACTATTAAGTATATTTTAATTTTTTTTTTATTTTTAATTTTTGCCTTTTTTTTAATTTTGTAACTTTGTTATAAATATTGCGTTTGCTGTAAAAGAATGTTTCCACAGCATGGTTTAATAAAAATCAAATTTTGAAAGTCTTGATTTTAAAAAAATTAACTACTACTCCCATCGAGTTCAAAATCTAAGTCAAAAAGACTTCCCAATTACTGCTAATTTCAAGTGATTTGTTTCTTCGTTGACGAAAAAAATTAAATTTTTTATAATAATTTAAAAAGGTTTCGTCAAATTTATTTTAGAATTCACTGATTCTCATATTTTTCTATATTTCTATATTTTTTATATACAAAATTTTTTTATAAAACAAAAAAATTTTGATTTAGTGCTTTTTTACTTAAATTACGCGTTTTTTTCCTGGTTTCAGTGCTTTTTGAAATTTAAAAGTTGACAACGCTGATAATAACCTACTAATACCACTACAAGTCTTAAAAAACCAACAACAGATGTTGAATTATACGTACGTACATACATACATACATATGTATGTACATCCAGGCTGCCCAGAGAAGCACCATAGTGCCGAACATCAATCGGCTTTTTATAAAAATGAATACACAAAGCTTATACATTTCTGTCGGTTTTCTCTCTGTGGGCGGCATTGATGTACATACCCTGCAAATAATATTGGACTACGTGGTCCAATGTTCGTGAAACAGTCTAGTTACATCATGATCCCACGTAATCAATAAATACATGTCCAAATCAAACAGTTTTTCATTAGTAATTAGTGGTTACGCTTTCTTTGGCACGTGGCACACAGATGTAAACCCGACATAAGACACTTAGAAATTGTATGCGAGTGGTCTATAACTATTCCATATGGGGTAGTTTTGGGGTTAGTCCGATGTAATGGACCATGTGGTCCAGCCCTAAGACATCGTAATGTGAAATTGACCAAATTTGTAATTAATTAGGCGTGAGTGCGTGACTAAAAAAAATAAGTCGTGCGTAATCGTCCGTGAGCTATTTTTAAGAATCACGCACGAATTCTCACGCTTTCACGAGATATCATTCCTAAATAGGTATATACATATCGATGGTAACAAGTAGAAAGGCCCTAACTCGTACATGTTTTCATGAAGTTGAGTTTTTCAGTACATTTTTTCAATACATTTCACAAAAATACACCTCGTCACAATACACCTCGTTGCAATATCGTAAAAAATAACGCTTTTACAAGCAGATATACAAAGAATTTTTACAAGCAGTTTTACTGTTTGTTTTTATGTTTTTACCTTCTCCTGTAAAGTTAATTGACCCCTTATTATGCTACTGCTAAGTTTTGTATAAGTTTCTAAACCCTATAGTACACAGCAGCAATGTCTTCATATATATGATCCTTAAAGAACTATATAATCAGTAGTACCAACGTCAGTATTTGCTTTTCAAAGAAACGCACATGTTAAATGTTACAGCAAAAAGCATAATTAGTCAGTAGTACTAGCGACAGTCAATAGTGAATCAGTGACATTTCCTACAGGGTATATATTAGGGTGATGGACTCAGTTTTTTCAAAATGTTGATTTTTCGAACGTCGAATAGTCCGGTTTTTTTACAATTTAAAAACCCGCTGAGTCGAATACTTTTCGATTTGTACATTTTGCAACAAAATTAGTTTTTACTATGTTAAAACTTAGACCAACGTACTTTGTAATTCGAAACGAAAGAAAATGCTTTCGAATTTGTATGCTTATAACATGTAAATTCGAAAGCATTTTCTATTTATTTGACAAATTTCCCATAGAAATATGTCAAATAAGCGCTTAATAAACTTGAACAATTTTTTATGAATAAGTATATGAAGTTAATTTTTATGTTTTACCTTTAATTTTTGTATTGTTTTATAGTATTTACATGAACTTTCAACTCTTTTTTTAATAAAGCAATTTAAAATCAAAACTTTTGTACAATCATTTTCTTACTTAAAAAAAACCGGTTTACCGATTTTTTCTGAATTGTAAGAACTAAAACCGGGTTTTTCATAATTTCAAATATAGTTGAACTTCCATAATTTGAATCACCATTATCCAAACAAAAAACGTCAATTCATGGAGTAAATTTCGAAAGTTTTGAATATAATAAATATTTTTGCCTACTTATCCCTGTTTACTTGTAATAAAAGAATTGAAAATGTGTATATAATTTATTATATGTATATTGAAGTACTGAGTAATTTTTGGCTAGACTTGTTTATTTTTGTTTTGCACTCGTATAAAATGTGTTTCCAATTTGTGTAGTGCTTTGTAGTGGTCGTCAGTCATATTTTCATTTGTGTGTTAATATAAATTCAAATTGTTCAACGAATCCGTCATAGCTTCCCTGGAGGGCTGTGCAACAGTTTCTTCAACTATGTCCTCCTCATCACTATCTATTGTGATTCCAGTGTGCGATACTGCATTATCAACAATATGCTCATCCATTGGAAAATCTGCGACAACCAGCTCATTATCGACTTCAATTAATTCTTGAAGAGTACAACTGGTTAAAAAATAATAAAAAAATGCGAATGCAGTCTAGTAAGTTAATATCGCTTTTCCTGTTTTCTTCTATACGCGTTAAAGCTTCTTTTAATATTATATTTCGATAATAAGCTTTCAAGCATCGAATTACACCCTGGTCAAGTGGTTGTAATTTTCATATCATATTTGCAGGGAAAAGTTCAATTTATAGAAACTTTGCAAGGCTTTGTACCATTATTAAAGGAATTTACCTGCTTGCCGCTGTTGCCATGCGATTTTCTTCAACTTATAGAAACTTCAATTTATAGAAGTTCAAGTTATAGAGGCTCAACTGTATTCGAACTATTCAAAACCCGGTTTATGGAAAAAGTAGAATAATCGATCACCCTAGTATCTATAGATAAACTTATGTATTTACAGTGTAAATTTTACACATACATATGCAAGCAAGTCATATTCAGCGTTGCCGTTTTGGTTACTTGTAACCAAAATTGGTTACTTTTTTTTCCAATGTGTACTTGTGTACTTTTTTTTTCCATTTTGGTTACTTTTTTTCAACACAAAAATAACCATTTTTTATACATATGTATATGTGCATATGTGGTATGTTAAATTTGCACATAACTATCTTGATAAAAGATCACAATTTAAGAGTTTTTAATACGTTCTAAATACAACACTGGTTAATCAACATAGCGTTAAAAAAAATACATGTCTGTCTCTGAACATAAGAAGCCTGGTTTTAAAAATCAGATGCATTCATGGTTGCAAAATCTTTAAACGTCAAACACTATCAGCCCAATTATGAATATTCCCGGGGAGTTTTCTCCCTTCCTTACCATTTGTTCCCGGGGAATAATCCTCCTTCTAATTCTAAACAGCCGGGGAATAAGAAAATACGGGAGAGAGTAAAATCTGAGCCAGGTGCAGATGCAAATGGATTAAATTCCCAAGGACTGTGTGTACAAAGGAAATTGTAAATTTTATAAAGTTTTTCTTATCGGTCTTGATAATATTAGAAGGAAACAAATCTTTCATTTACCTATTATGTGAACTTAAAGGATGCCTGCAAAATTGAGTATTTTAATATTTCTGAATACAGAAGTAGTTTATGCTTTTGAAGTGGATGTGCGCAGGGTTTAGATAAAAATGCAAAAATACAAAAATACAAAAAATGAGTTTTATTCGTTTTTTTAATCAGTGCTTCTGTTGATTTGTTAGTTTTTTTTTCAACCAATTAGATAAATAACACTAATTAATGTAATAAAAAAACACAACTTACCCAAAGGCAAATCGCATAAAAGGCAACATGCTGCTAAAGCTCCAGCAGATGCTCCAGCTATCTTTTCCAAAAGTAAATGTGGGGCATACTTTTTAAAACACACGGCCACACCAACATGGTAAATTCCTAAAAATCCGCAACCAGCAAATGATAGATTCATAATACAAAATTGCAAAAGTTAACGCAGTATGTATACACAATATATATGTGTGCAATACTATATTTTTCCGTACAATAATAAGATGTAATTCCTTTCTCTCCTCGCGCCTTTTATATTTTATGTATATGCACGTACATATACATATATGTACTTATGTATATAGATATAGCTTCTTTTTGGAAATATAATAATTCGGTATTATTATTAATTTGATTTTTTTAATTTTTGCATTAGTTCCCTTCAAAATGTTTGGGGAGAAAACTATCAACAAATTCTCCCTCTCCCTTATATTTAGAATACCTGCTATTTTCCCGGGGAGTTTTCTCCCGGGGATATTTTAATTCATAATAGGAGGAATGGGAAAAGGATAAAAAATCCCGGGGAATTGCTATTCATAATTGGGCTTTATGTAAAAAGTTAAAAGCGATTTTTTTTATATTTAAAGGCTCAGCCGACTGCAATGTAATGTAACTGTAACGTAAAAAACAGCTGATTGATATTTTTATATGAAAAGTAGGTTACGTTACATTACATCTCTATAACCGTTTTCATTACTTTTCACATAACAAAGTCGATCATCTGTTTCTTACTGTTGCAATTACGTTACATTACAGTCGGCTAACTGAGCCTTAAGTTTGAGAGCGTAACAAGCACGGAATGAAGCCGATCAGCTGTGAGTCGGCTAACAGCCGCCGCTGGCAGATTTTCTAAATTAGAAGTAAGTGCTGATATGGACATAGCTGAATTTTGGGACGCAGTTTCAAAACATACAAATGGATTGAACGAAAAATGTTTTTATGATTTGATTTGTACATTTTTTGAATTTTGTATATAATTTAATGTCACTGCCACACAGTTCGGCTGCTGCTGAAAGGATATTTTCGAAGCTAAGCCTAGTCAAAACTAAATATAGGAATAAGCTCGATTTTAAGGCTGTAAACTCAATAATGCAATCTAAAGAATTGTGCATCAATCGAAACAATTCCTATTATGTTTGGTCTGCCAAAGATTTATTTTAATATTAACAAATTTATGGCCTATTTCCCACCTGCGAAAGAAAACGTTCGACTTACAATTTATATTGAAAACAATAATAAAATACGAAAATTTGTTTATGTTTTCAATATAAATTGTAAGTCGAACGTTTTCTTTCGTAGGTGGGAAATAGGCCATTAATACTTTGTCTATACAGTCTTGTGTTTTTCTAACGAATGTAATTAAATTACATATTATTTTTTTGTTACTAAAAATATTTTTGGTTTGGAATTTCCAATAATATTACCTGAAGTATTTTTGTTACAAAATTGATTTTATTGATTGTTAATTATAATAAGATATACTTAAAAAACTGAAGTACAAATTTAAATGTATGGTCCATTTATATTATATGATTTTATAATAATATATATTAATATACGTATGTATATTTTTCAACTGAAGTACAAATAAAACAGTATTTTAAATCCATAAAAATTTTGGTTACTTTTTTTGCATTTGGTTACTTTTTTTTTGTATTTTGGTTACAAAATTTTTTTGGTCGTGGCAACGCTGGTCATATTATTTTTAGACGTGCTCTCTCCAAATAAACATTAAATAAAGAGCATAATGACAAGCCCCTTGTTTTTATGATCAATTTATTATACATATGTACCTATTACGCTGTTTGTTTTAAGTTTTATTCGTTTTTTTAATCAGTGCTTCTGTTGATTTGTTAGTTTTTTTTTCAACCAATTAGATAAATAACACTAATTAATGTAATAAAAAAACACAACTTACCCAAAGGCAAATCGCATAAAAGGCAACATGCTGCTAAAGCTCCAGCAGATGCTCCAGCTATCTTTTCCAAAAGTAAATGTGGGGCATACTTTTTAAAACACACGGCCACACCAACATGGTAAATTCCTAAAAATCCGCAACCAGCAAATGATAGATTCATAATACAAAATTGCAAAAGTTAACGCAGTATGTATACACAATATATATGTGTGCAATACTATATTTTTCCGTACAATAATAAGATGTAATTCCTTTCTCTCCTCGCGCCTTTTATATTTTATGTATATGCACGTACATATACATATATGTACTTATGTATATAGATATAGCTTCTTTTTGTTAAGCTAGTTTAATTTTTATTAGCAAATGCTTAATAGCTAAATATTGGCGTTGATAATGAAATTTTTTAGTTCGTTTCTTTATACTTATGTATGTAGGTATATTTGTATTTTGTTTATAGGGATTCTTATCCACTATTTTTCGCATTTACTTTTCAGTGTTAAATTTTAATTACTTTTTTTGCTCTGCGTCAATCGTTTCGTTAAAAATTATACTAATTTCTCAAAAAAAAAAAAAAAAACAATACAATCACTTCCAAGTTACTAGTCGTTATATATTGATATATTCTTTGTACTTTCCACGTAATAGCCGAACTGCCATCTAAAATCGTTCTGTTGTTAATGTTTAATAGAGAAGAGACATTTATAGACCTTTTTGATAGTGATCCGTGTTGCCGTCTTGTGTGAAAAACTGTAAAAAGTTTAAAAAGCAAAATGGAAGGTTTTGTGAACAAATTTGAAGTTGTAAGTACATTTGTGCAAATCTTTCCATTTTTCCACTATAAAAAATGTTTTTATTTAATAATACTTTATAGGGTTCAGTACACTAAAGGTGAAAAGGAACCCTATTGTTTTCGCTACGTTGTCCGCCTGTCCGTCACACGCTATTTTCTCAGGAACCGTAAGAGCTACGGACCTGAAATTCGGACAGAGTATGTAGAACCTTAGCCGCTACAACAACAAATACATAAGTTTTAAAAATTAATGTCTGTTCCAAAACGAACTACGAAAAATGTTAAAATCCCATGTAATATACATACAATTGTATGAACATATGTATATTGAAACTTGAGATTTGTAAAATTAGTGTATTTTTATATAGACTACCTACTACAATTAACACTAAAATTTTAAAAATTTAAATTAAAGGGTGGTCCATCAGCTAATGCAATTTTGACTATGTAATTTGGACAACTGGCTATATCATGGAAAAATTCAAAAATTATAAAATCGCCAAACCATAAAACATCGCCAAAAACAAAATAAAATCACTTAAACAAAAAAAAGCACCAAATTAAAAAAAATTCTAACACTAAAATAAGTCGGCAAAACCGAAAAAATCGCCAAAACTAAACAAATCGCCAAAATGAAAAAAAAAAATTGCAAAATTGAAACAACCCACAAAACCGAAAAAAACGCGAAAAAGCGCCAAAACTAAAAAATAGCCTGTATGAAAAAATCGCTAAAATGAAAAAAAATCTGCAAAATGAAAAAAACGCCAGAAACGAAAAAAAGCCAAAACTATTTGTTATATAGGACAAGGCCTATTTATCAGGTCAACGCAATCGTCCTGATGATATTTTGTGTTTTCGTGTTTTAACTGTCAAAAGCTGTTTGCACCATACACTTTAGTTCATGTTTGTGTGTGTTTCTGACAACTGAAACACAAAGTTGTTTTTTGTGTTGCTGTGTTTTTGTAGAGTTGCATAGACCTAATAAATAGGCCTTGATATAGGATAAAGTTCGTATTGAATTACATATGTATCTAGTGTCCGTATGGAACCCTTCGTGCGGGGGTCAAGCCGCACTTCACTGAATTTATTTTATAATGTTATGCATTTAAGCGACTAAAATCACTTAAATTAGTTTTCAAGAGGTGCAATCAAAGATATAATTTTTTGCTTTCCAGCAATTTTCGATAACTTTTGCATATTCAGAGTAATTTTCTTTTTTCTCTCATTAGTCCGACCTTGTACGAAATCTTGTGGAACACTCCTTTTATTTGTCAGTGCCCAGAGTTCCTTAACGAGTGACCACAAGAGTAATTCTGTTTCCTGTGATAACGCAAACAAAATTGTTTTTATAGCATTGGTAATTCTGAAGTAGTGTGACAAATTTGTGGAAAAAATTCCCAAAACGAAAAAAAAACACTCGTCTTTTATTTACCACCATAAATAATTTGAACTAAAAATTTCCCCTAATAAAGCCTAGTTTAATTTTTCTTCTCTTCTTTAAAAAACTTATATTAATTAATAGAAATATTTCATTCAATAAGAATTGAAAATACTGAACTTAATCCCGATTAAGAAATTATTTCTGATAAGAAAAAATTTTAGTCTCATCGTAATGTTCAGCAAACGTAGAAATAGTAAATTATTTCGACGATTTTTCGTACGAAATTTTACGAATTCAAACCTATTTCATCTGGCAACTATGGTCATAACTTATCGGTACAAGCAAATCAGTACCATCTTCTTTCCTCTCTCTATCATAAACTCAGACTTTATTCAAGAAAAACAATCGAGTCTAAAGCATGACTAGTAACAGAAAAGCTGGAAATGTTTAAATCAATAAATACATGTCTGAATCAAACAGTTTTTCATTAGTAATTAGTGGTTCCGCTTTCTTTGGCACATGACACACAGATGTAAACCCATGCTAAGTACTTCGATTGTAATGTACGTGTAAACTGATATATCATGTGTTACTAATAACTTCGATTACAATGTAAGCAGGGATTCAGTTATTGTTTAAAACCATACCTGTTATTTTACGATTACGATTAGTAATCAATTAGATTACATTTTAAAAAGAATTGTACTGATTATATAATTGCCTTTGAAAGAATTTCTGATAAATAATTGATTACGATTACTAATAATCGAAAAGTAATCTAATTACTTTAAATTGCTACAAAATACTCAAAAAGAATCAAAAGTAAACAAAAAGTAATCCGATTACTTAAAAAGATTACTTTTGATTCTTTTTGATTATTTTCAAACATTTTTCAGCAAATTGAAATAAGATGAATCAAAACAATTCACACATTCCATTTGCAATAATGCTAAGTATATAAAGCACACAGTGGACCAAACACAAAAGAACGCTGATGATGAAGGTTTAGTGGCCTTCGAAAACGGCTGGCTGTTCCGTTCAACTATGTGTTGTTAGTCAGAATATTTACAACAGACTTTGTTGTTATTTGTTCATTAATAATTATCACATGTAATTTGGCTTAAAAAGCAATACGAACCTTAGCCCGTTCAAATCACAAATATAGAAACAAATGGAGTTCGAATAATAATTAAAATTAACTAACATTTTGAATTAAGATTACTTTATTTTGAAAAAGTTCGAAAGATGTAGATGTTTTTGTTTAAGAAATTCTTACCATGTTCGATTATATAACAACATTAATAATATTAATCTGAGAAAAAATATAAAGAAAAACATAAAGTGAAGTTTGTTTGCTGGTGGTTAAGCATTGTCTTTATGCATTTCATTGTAGCTTCCACAAAACGTCAGTAGGCTTCAAACCACACAATTTGAACAGCCACAAACTTCTTATCTTATTCACATACTTTTAAAAAATGATTTGAGAATTCACACATTTTTTTTAAATCACAAAAGAAAAAAAACATATACACGACAGTTTTTTGAATAACTATAAAAATGTATCAACAGATATCTTGTCTCATTTGTCAAATTGTAATATAATATAATATATAAATTATATATTTTTAAGTTTAATATAAGTGAAATGCAATAAACTTAATAAATAATCAAAAATAATTAAAAGTAATCCTTAGAAGTAATCGGAATTGTTGTAATTTCAAATAATTCAGATTACTTTTCCATTATTAGTAATCGTAATCAATTAGTAATCGGGCGAAACTGAATATAACCGTAATTTAATCATTACTTCACCTTAAAAAAAATTAATCAAATTAGTAATCATAACCGTAATTTAATCATTACTTCACCTTAAAAAAAAGTAATCAAATTAGTAATCATTACGATTACTAATCATTACTTTACAGCTATGTTTAAAACAAATAGTTTGTTATAAGAAAAAATTAAAATACTGCCCTACTTTTAGGGTAAATTTATTATCATGCTCGCTTACAACTCCGCTGTCGATGTACATAAGTGAAATGCTAGTGACATGTACTGACATCATGGCTTACGTTGTAAGCGAGAGCGCACAACGAATTACCACTGACTGCTACTAACGGCCTGGCCCACGATGTCGACATGAAACTATCTATCGCTTACTTATATTGAAAACAAAAACAATTTTCTTATTTTTAAGCGACAGATAATTTCTTGTCGACATCGTGGGCCAGGCCCTTAGTGTTACTGATATCGGTTACGTAATGTATATAAAAACGAATCTTATTTTCTGTTTCAACATACATACACCTATTTATTGAAGATTTACAAATTTCAATATAATTATTTTATGGTCAAATGTGTTGAGTTTGTATGGTAAGACACTTTAGCCTGTGTACTTTTACATCTTTCAAACACGTCCAACATTATATATCGTTACCTTAATATAGAGAAGCCCTAACTCATGATTTTTTGAAATCGAGGTTCTTGTATATTTCGATAGAACGTCTAATGTATCAAAAAATGAAAAATATCGATTTTAAAAGAAAAAAAAAAATGAGTTAGGGCCTTTCTATATTAAGGTAACGATATGCATATGTATGTAAGTATGTATGTATGTATGTATATACATATATTTGTAATATATAGAACACCAAATTTTTACGGCTTTATTTATAAAAATTATTAAGGCTTTATTTATCAAGGCTTTTTAAGAAAAATTTTGTATGGAAATTTGTTTTAAAAACCCTTTATAAAGCCTTAACAAGTTTTATAAATAAGGCTGTTAGTTTTTAGCATAAAATAATAAATATGTACATACATACATACATATAGGTAGATTTTACTTGTATTTAATTTTTAATTTAATGAAATATGGCGACGTCGGACTGGTCCGTTGTATGAGTTGTGAATTACATAGATATTGAAATTTTGGCATAACTCTACATAGCGTCAGTTATTATTTCTTTTAGGTGGTGGTATGTACATTTGCCTTTCTCCCCTATAACGTTGATTTCCAGCACTACTTGTGTTTGAATGCACGTTGGACCTTTGTTGAACTGTCGGCAGAGGTTGGTGCGACACGGAGGGGGAGGTAGTAGTTGCTTGATATGAATTTAGAGGAATTTGTCGGGCGTCTGTTACCGGTAGGCAGTCTGATTTTAACACCTCCTCGTAATTTCCATACCCCAGAAATAAAACAACACATGTTTTCTCCGAAATTGCTGTGATTTTTGCATTGTAATACTGAAGAGAGAGGAAGAAAAATACATTTCGAAAAATATTTCAACTTTTACACTTACATTTCCATCATCCCAATATTTGGCTAAACATAAATCTCCTACTTTCCATGGCCAAATTTCGCTAGACACCATGCCAAATTGCACTGAGGACTGTTGGTGTGGTGCTACGAAAATGTTGGTATTATGCGTAACATAAGCAACATTTGTTGGTATTTGGCTATTGATTATCGGAGTTTGAGGCTGTTGTGTTGGTTGCACCGGCATAGATGCCGGTTGTTGGGATTGTGGTGTTGTTACATTTAGCTGCTGCCGCTGTTGCATGGTCATGCCTTGACTTTTCAACATGTTCATAGCATACTCGTTTGCTTCTTTACTTTGAAATCCCACTATTTTGCTAGCATCATATGCAAAACCGTTTCCTACTTGCGAAACGTGAGCTTCTAACTTTGAGAGAGATTTCGGATCTTTAACTTTGGATGACTGTCTTTTAGAAGTTTTAAAGTGCTGTTCTGATCTTTGAAGTTGACCCCTTGGTAGTTGCTGTTTGTTATTATCACTCATAGTTTGTTGGTTTTTCTCCTTGTTCTGTTCGACATTGGAAGATAAATCTTTTTTATTTTGAATAGTCAATTTCGAAGTATTATCTAGTAAATTATCAAAATCATTTTCAATATTAGCCCTTTGCGTTTGCTTTTGCTGATAACTGTTAGCGTCACTCTTTGAATCTTGATTTCTGTTAACGTTATTTGATTGGTAAGATTTTTTCCCCAATATTTTGTTGTTTTCATTTGACTCTTTATTATATTGATAATCACTGGATGAATGTCCAAGTGCCTGCTGCCTCTCTTTTTTAAATGGTCTTTCATTTCGTTTAATGTTAATATCCGTTAAACTTACTTTCTCCTCAGCTGCAGTCGGTTGATTTTGCATTTTGTTGAAATTTGATGATTGATTCTTAGTCCTATTTGAATTATTCCGTTCTCCGTTTTTTCCAGTTTTATTTCCATTTTTTTGGTTGCATTCTTCTTGTTTTCTTTTTTTGAAAGTGTTATATCGGAATTGATTAGATTGATTATCTTCATACCTTATAGAAGCAGTTGCTCTGTTTGCGGCAAAGCTTGATGACATGTTATTTTCAAATCTGTTGCATACAATATTTGCTGTTTTAGTATCGCAAGTTTTTACTGAATTTTTGTCTTTAGAATTGTGTTCATTAATCGGCTCAGAATGCCCAGTATTCTGTAAAAAAGTTTCAATTCAATTTCTCGATGGCTTAATAATAGTTTTATATTTTTAAGTTATTTAAGGAATAACTTAAAGTATAAAACTTTTATTTACACTTATTTCGTGAGATTAAATAAAATAAAAAAAAAACAAAAAAGTCGGAATAACTTAAATAAGTTTAAAAATGTTTTACCGCTGGAAGCTTATCCGTCAAGAAATCAAACAGTGAAACATTTGCTTGTGGCTTTGCAGTAGCAGCCTCTTCTTTAGCTAAACCTATTCTTCCTTTATAACCCGTTCGACTTGACGAAATAGGCAAAGTTACTGTCGAACTTTCAAATGAACCTGTTCTAAAATTATTCCTTCTCTTAAGGTTATACAGCGCTCTTTCAAGGTTATTGTTTGTTGCTTTAAGAGCTTGCTTTGCTTCTTCCTCTGTGTAGCCCTTTTCAAGGATTTTTTTTACATTATGATCTAAAATATTTTGTTGACCACCCCCAAATACTTTCTTTTGTCCAGCCTTCGCAGCTTCGGCAATTGCTTGAATTCGACTGGTGTTGAATTCGTCATTTTCTTTTGAATTTTTATCTTTCTCATTAGCAATTTGCAAACTTTTAAAATTTTTTTCAGTAGGTAGTGTATTAATGGGATTATCTAAACGTTTTCCAAAAGCAATCCACGGGGGTGCTCCACCGGATCCAGATAATCTATTACTTTTAGCATATTTCAGCATTTGTCGTGCCAGTTCCCATTTTTCTATCAAAGGTTCCACCTTTCCTCCAAGTATTTCAATATCCGAAGCTTTTAATACTACAAATCCATTCAATAGTTTAAGTTTTTCAGTTTTTATATATAATTTGGTTCCCGGTGGCACATTTAAATTTAGATTTGAGATGCGTTCGAACTCTAGTGCAGCTATTGTATTTACTCCATCACTTAGCTCCAATTGTAAAAATCGAGGAGCAACAGTTGATTCTTCGTTGGCCTTAGGTGCAGAAAGGTTACGCATTTTTTGTATTTGCAATATAATGCGACCTGGTATTGAACCATTGCTATCGGGTTTAGGTGGTAAAGCTCCACCTGCGATATCTTTGAAATCCCACTATAAAGTGATTGAATCAATGAATTTTATTAATTTATATTACGTATAACTAGGTATTTAATATTTATTTACATTAAGTGCAAAAGATATAATTTTGTTGGCATCTTCCGTTTGCAAGTTATTGATTGTGGTCAACTTTTTAAGACCTTCTTCCGTCAGGTACCTTTAACATTTAAATGATTACATTTACGTAATATCAAATACATATACTTCCTCTTACCATCCTTGATCTTGCAATTTTTTAATTAAACTCATCTTTAGTAATTAACAAATTCAATAATTGACACAGAATGGTAAAAAATTAGTTTAACATTAGGATTTGTGAGCGAAAATAACATTTTTAACATTAAGTAAATTAATTTCATAACACTGATGTTTTGTATATAAAGCCATTGTTAACATAATCACAACAGAATGCACAATTGAGGTAGTTTACACGAGAACAATTTTTAAGCCGCACAATTTTTGTTCTTTGTCCCCGAAAATCCCTGAATTGGGTTTTTTGATTAAAATTTTTTCTTTTGTGAAAAAAATAAAAAAATTATTTAAAAATAATGACAAAAATAACATATTTATTCAATAAAATTCATATGTATCGATAGCTATATTTACATTCATATTATTTTAATTTGTACTTATAAAACTTCTAAAGAAAAACTTACACATGGTTTAATATACACAAGTATAAAAAAATGTTTAACTAAGTTTACCATGTCAAAAACTTCAGAATCGAAATCTTCCGATTTATCAGCCTCAGAAATTTTGTTGTACACAGTACTTGTATTAAAAAAGCTTTAGCATTTCAGCAGAAGAAATAAATTTGTCACAACAAATTAAATTATTTTTAAAGTGTGTGTTTATTTTAAAAAGTGCTTCCAACAAGTCATATTGCATTTTGTGACGTATTTTTGTTTTGGTAGTGTTCATTATTGGTTAATCTGCCTTGATACTTCTTCTTTATTAGAAACCATTCACTATGAATAGAAACACAAATTTTTAGACTTGCCAGACTCACATTTCTTAACTCAAAAATTATTTTTGTTACCATCAGTTACAAAAACAAAATCCCAAAAAGTTCTAATATTTGGTCATCATCCCCAACACGAAATTTTAATCTACAACCGGGAAAAAATCCCCAATTTGGGGATAAATCCCCTAAACTGGGAAACACTGATGCCAACCGCAAAACCACTCTCTTTGGCTCTCTCACCAACAAACTGGCATGTTATGCCAGCCAGTGTGCACACTTAATTTTTTTTTTAAATTCGGTAGAATCGACAAAAAAACCGGTAGATTTGAATGAAATTCGGTAGAAAAATTTTTTATTTAGAGAAACATAAAAAATAACAATTCAAAGAAACATGAAAAATAACAAAATATATGTACTTATATAGTTATAAAGGATAAGTGCAAGGAGTATCAAACTAAACAGGTTCCAAAAGCGCATTTAAAACTTCACATGTGATTGGAAATTAAACTGCCATAAACAATGAAGCATTTCCAATAAAAAAAAGTGTCATCCTCAGTTACTTGCCTTTACCCTTTATAAAAAATAACTAAAATATTTGACAAACATTTGTATCTACAAAGATTATATGTAAGATCCATTTATGAATTTAAACTTTTTTGCAAAAATTATTAAATCATTGGTAGGAATAAATATTTCATCCCCAAAGCACAATTCTTTGGCAAATATTAGGTTACTTATAGTTTCAGTTTTTAACCGATTTCTTTGTTCTGTTTTAATGATTTTCATGACAGAAAATGACCGCTCTGCGGCTGCACTGCTATTTGGCAAAATATGCAATTTACACATATATCGACCAATATTCGGTGGATTTCAGGCCTTGTTCGGTAGAATTGGTAGATTGTTAAATTCACAAACATATTCGGTAGAATCTACCGAATATCGGTAGAAGTGTGCACACTGATGCCAGCACAATTATGCCCGTGTAAATCAGCGCATTGACTTCTTGGGCTGCGAATTCATTTCATAACAGTCAGCTCTTGTGTATAAGAGATAAAGTTAACACAAATGGGAATTCGTTTACATAAATACGTATCAGTGATGGAAAATGAGATTTGCATTTCGGTATAAATAAATTTGTTTTTGAGTACTTTTTTGATACCAAGAGTACCAAAAATGATTAATTTTTTAATCAGAAATAATTTCTTAATCGGGCTTAAGTTCAGTAATTTCAATTCTTATTGAATGAAACATTTTTATTAATTAATGTGAGTTTCTAAAGAGATGAAAAATTAAACTAGACTGTATTAGCTGGAGAAAACCGATATTTTCTGTGCAGCTGCTCACTTCATCAGCACCCATGTATATCTACTGGGGTAGAGATTATTATTAACATCAGCTATTTAACGCAAAATTTTCAATGAAATGGAGTATGAGAAATGATTATTGTGTATAAAATTATTGGTTTAACTTTGGTAAATACATTTGTAAGTATCACTATTCATTTTCAGATTTTCCGTTTTTTCTATTTAGGTTAGCACGCAGTGTGCACACTTCTACCAATATTCGGTAGATTCTACCGAATATGTTTGTGAATTCTACAATCTACCAATTCCACCGAACAAGTCCTCAAATCTACCGAATATTGTTATTTAGTAATTTAAGTCGATATATGTGTAAATTGCCTATTTTGCCACATAGCAGTGCGGACGCAGAGCGGCCATTTTCTGTCATGAAAATCATTAAGCTGTTTAATTTGATACTCTTTGCAATTACCCTTTATATACAAGTACATTAATTTTGTTATTTTTTATGTTTCTTTGAATTGTTATTTTTTATGTTTCTCTGAATAAAAAAAAAATTCTACCGAATTTCATTCAAATCTACCGATTTTTTTTGTCGATTCTACCGAATTTAAAAAAAAATAAGTGTGCACACTGTTAGCACGAAGTTATATCAATCAACTTTAACCATTCTTGCTTATCTTTTAACGATCATCACATTAATTATTTCTACTTATTCGATATACCGTCGTTACATATGTATGTAAGTATTATTGTAGTGGCTATTGTAATAACCCAGTGGGAATTTGAGTTAACTAAAAGCTTTTAATTATCAGCCAAAAATTAGAGGTGGCTAAAATTAGCACTCATTCTGCATGTTAAAAGTGATCAGTTTTAGCATTGAGTAGCCGCAGGACGAGTGCATCAGTTTTAAGCTAACCATGAGTTAGATCATTATGAGTTAGCTTGTGCCAAATAAAAAAAATAAAAAGAGTATTACTTTAATTAATTACGATTTAACATATCTATTATTTATTAACATTTTTTAGTCAGCTTAAAGTTTAAACAATTTTAAACTATTTTTTAAGAAACGAGAACGGGTATGATCACTTTGCCAGCCATCATACTTAACACTTTGCCATCGCGCCATATAAAAATAAACGGTACAAAGTTAACATAAACATGAATTTTATGCTGACATCTTCTTTCTGAACTTTGACTCATCTCTGTATCAGATTTGAGTTAGCTCAAAACTTATCGAGATTAAGTTAGTTGTACAAAAACAACTCACTAATCTCTGCATCAGTTTTGAGTTAGCTTAAAAGTTAGTTCAATACTTATCGGGAAGAAGACTTGTGCAAAAAACAACTGACTCACATCTGTATCATATACGAATTGGTTTAGAAGCTAATTGTAAATGAGTTATCAAAACGTCACCATATTTTGAGCTAGCTAATAAAAATCCGACTGGGAATATCTCACTTAATTTTTTATTTAAATTTTATTAACAAAAAATTCAATAAAATTCATTTACAAAGAAATAAAAAAGGAGTTCCAAACATATACATATCGCAATTAATCAACAAAAGGGTATTAACTTAAAATTTTTAAGATTTCACTTTTTGTAGGAAATCAACTTACATCAATATCTATCAACTGTAAAAATTCCAACGCATCCCGATACTCTTTCATCTCGAAAACCACATTTGAGACCATTTTTGTGATAGTGTAGTAACTACCTTTATATCACCAAAAAGGTATTATTTTGAGTT
The DNA here is from genome assembly GCA_949987645.1 of Tachina grossa. Taxonomy (NCBI): domain Eukaryota; kingdom Metazoa; phylum Arthropoda; class Insecta; order Diptera; family Tachinidae; genus Tachina; species Tachina grossa. The sequence goes on along the minus strand of OX465276.1, from coordinate 172,499,858 downwards.
AATACAAAAGTGGACAGAAATGTAGCGTATATCTTATATATATATATATATATATATGTAAATACATCACACATTTTTTTTTTGTCGCACACTTTTAACTTTCTTATCGTTGGTGAAACATATACATATGCATAAAAAACAACCCTGCAGAAAGTGCGAATAGTGAAATTCTAATGATTTACTAGTGACATTGTCAGCAGTACTACTGACCAGACTGTACCCAGCCAATGTAATCATCTATTGACATTTAACATTAGCTTGTCATTGAAAATCCACCACTAGACTGTATCACTCTTGACTAAGTAGTTCTTTTGGGACCACATGGAGACATTGGCACCAAAGATTCACTAGTAAATTTTAGGGGATCTAGTCTACAATATCAATATTTCCTCGCTCGTAGTCAAGACTAAAATTATAGTGAGTTTATAGTGACATTGTCAATAGTGCTACTGACTAGGTGTACCCCAGCCAATGTAATTGCCTATTGACATATAACATATAGACTTTAGCACTATTGAGAACGTAGTTCTTTTACGACCATATGGAAATATTTGAACCAAAGATTCACTAGTAGATTTTTGTGAACCTTGTCTGCACATATTTATTTAATATTAATAAATATTTATATTTAATATATTTATTTAATTAAATAAAAAAGAAAAACAAACTATTGACGCGTTCATTGACAATATCACCAGAAATACACTAGAACTGTTGTCTCTAAAGAATCCTTACTCGCGCATAAAATGAAAGTTGTCGACATTTTAACTAGAACAATTGTCGCTGTAGAAAGAGTATTGACAAAGAGACTTATGGTTCTACGCTGACTAGAGGGAACTTTCAGTTTTATTTTTGTTTTGCACACACATTTGCAACATGTTTACATATGTACGTGTCAAGTGGTCTAATTTAGACCCCCGGGCGATCCTAGTTTTCATAAAGAGGTATTGTATTTTTGTTTGAGCCTTTTGACTCAATCAGACGTGGAGTAACCATAGCCATAGAGAACAGCCGTTCGAACCAAACTAATGGGCAACACTGTATTTGATTATAGGTGACTCGCCATAACGCCATAACTCTCACCATAGAAACCAATTGAATTTTGGTTAGGTTATGTATATGGCATTATCGCTATGTCACTTCTAATTTAAGCTTATATACGAGTTAAAAATATGTACTTATATACATACATATATGTATCTCTACTGAAAATTTGAGTTAATACCCTTTGCTGATTAAGTGCGATATGTACATAGTAGTGATGCAACGAATGTTAAATTTTGATATTCGCGAATACGAATACTTGAAACGATATTCGCGAATCGAATACGAAATGTGAAATTTATAGACATAAATTTGGGGCTCTATTTACGCCTGCAAAATGAAATATGAAAAAAAAAATACAAAAAATTAAAAAACTATAAAAAAGAACTTCATATTCCTGTTGGCGTACTTTAAAGTTAATACTAACTACCCAAAATTTTAATGATCGTCATTAAATAGCATTTGAAAATGATACAAAGCACAAATTTGTATAAAAAATTTAATAAATTCGTACATAGTACGACAAATTTTAATTTTTTGCAGAAAATTCATTTTATGCCAAACAATCTAGAGACAAACTGAAGTCAAACTGTTTGAATGGTTTTCATTTCTTCATATCTTTTTACACCACATTTTTAACTATTTTTGATACAAATAAATAACTTATTTCCATTTATTACCAACAAGAGTAACAAATACATATGTAGAAGATATTTCTTCAAATTCTCATGGACAAAAAAGTTCTTTCAAAAAATATATTCTTACATGGATATAACAATATCAAATTATCAGTTTTAAAACTATTGTTGGCCTGCTTGAGGCTACATCGTATAATTTTTGACAGATGCATTAATGGAAACTTTCATACATAGATGTATTTTCAAAGGGATATTATTTAAATTTTTTATTTAATCGAACTAAATAAAATATTTTTATAAAACAGCAGTTATCTAAGAACTAGACCGTTGGCCCATTGAATATATTTAAATAATACTTTATAACATTTTAATATGGAGAAATAATAAATATTATCTAGAAAAGTAATTTAACGTTTTTAATGTTAATTGTGCAAGAAGTTTGTTTTATTTGTTTTTAAGTTGTGTACAAGAATTGAATTGAAATAATTTTTTTAAATGAGACATTTTTAGATTTTAATTGAACTATAGTGAATTTTTAATCAGAAATAATTTTTAGTCAGGCTTAAGTTCAGTGATTTCAATTCTTTTATTGAATGAAATATTTTTATTAATTAATGTGAGTTTCTAAAGAAGAGAAGAAAAATTAAATTAGACTTTTAAGCTGGGGGAAATGCCGATATTTTTCTGTGCAGCAACGCACTTCATCAGCACCCTAGTCTATCTACTTGGGTAGAGATTGTTATTAACATCAGCTATTTAACTTAAATTCTAATGAAACGGAATGTGAGAAATGATTGTTGTGTACAATTATTGATTTACCTTTTGTAAATACATATGTAAGTATCACTATTTATTTCCCCTGTTTTTCCATTTTTTCATTTTTCTATTTAGGTTAGCACGAAGTTATATTACTCTACCTACGTATGTTTTTTAAATTATTTATAACAAACTAATATGTTTAGCCATTTATTTAAATATAATTTAGTGTTTATGCATTTATTTATTTAATTTTTTTTTGGAAAAATATTCGCATTCGTATTCCCCTGAATTTGGCAAAAATTAATACGAAAATCTAAAATGGAGAAATATTCGGCAATTCGGATACGAATAGGTACAAGTGTTAAAGTTATTACAAGAAAGGGGGTGTCAGATAAGGCCACAATGAATCCATACGTTAAAGTTTAAAAAAAGTAAAGGCCGGGCACAATGAATTCGTCATACGTTATACTTCGCCTTTTTCAACTGGCATTATCACAACGACGGAGAAGGTTGGCACAATGAGTACTTTATTGGGCGCATTCATAAGACGTAGCAGTTGAGCACAACAGTTGTGAAACTGTTGGCAACTGTTGGCCCCAACAGTTACGTCTTAGAAACGGCTTGATGGATATAATTTAATTTTATATCTTTATTTTGTTACTTCATCGCATTTGTAATATAAAATTTAACAAATACTTGCTCCTTCCACCTAACAAAGCATATAACAGGCATAACTCTATTCGAGCAGCTGTTTAGGCTGAGCACAAACGTTAGCGAAAAAATTTTATGATGGAAAATTACTCAACTGTTGAGTGGAGCGGAATTACTCAACTATGCGTTTCTAAGACAAACGCTCAACGGTGTCGCAACAGCTACGTCTTATGAATGCACCCATTGACGGAAGCATTTGAAGAGCTTCAATAGGTTGGTTCTCCATTTTATTTATTAAAATCAATTTTTTTTATTTATTTCGTTTATTTCTTTTGTTTAATTTTATTTTTGCTGCCACAAAACACAAAAACCTAATTCAAAACATACCAAAAAAACAAAAGAATATCTGTCAAACTACTCAACGTACGCAAAAAGTTAAAAGTTGACCAGTTTTCGTACTTTGCGTTGACGGACAAGTACTGAATGTAACAGCCGTCATAAGAAACCATGTACTTCAACTTAGCTGTCAGTTGAAAAAGACCAAGTTTGGCGTATGACGGATTCATTGTGCCCCGGCCTTAAAAGTTTACCAATTTTTGTACTTTGCGTTGACGGACACGTACTGAATGTAACAGACCTCACAAGAAACCATGTATTTCAACTTAGCTGTCAGTTAAAAAAGGCGAAGTTTAACGTATGACGGACTCATTGTGCGTGCGTGACGTTTCTAACGTTGGAAAAAAAAAGCGTGAACCAAAATGTGTATGACACAATAAAGACTTTGACAAGGCGAATTGATATTCGATATATGTGAATTCGCCTTGGACTTTGACAACACTCACTGTTTCAGTGTTTTGTTTTATGCATAAAACTGTATTTTGTGATAAAACACAGCACAATTCGATTACTCTGATGCCACTAACTCGTTTTTTGTGTAAATTTACCAAAAATTTAATAAAAGAATTTATATTTACATGCGATTTTGGCCAAACAAATTAAGAAAATTATACCAACTTTAATTTATTTCTTTTTTTCACTCGAGTAAAACAAAAATGACCCTTGTTTGATTGATATCGAAAGCCACCAATTAGACCCGACAACTTATAACAACATTGCAACGATTGTAATAGTGGGTACACACTTTCCAACGTGTTTACGCAACACGTTTATATTAGATGTTGCATATTTTGATACAGACTATGCAACCTACAATGCAACCGCCAATGCAACCCATAAACATCAAAACATTTTAATATTTTCGAAACTTCGAATGCAACTTCGAACGCAACCATAAACAAGACTACAGAATATGCGACCGACAATGCAACCTCCCTGGTTGCATAAACACGTTGCTAAGTCTGTACCTACCATAAGAATGCAGTAGCAAATCTTATTGCTACCAATTGAGCGATCTCTTTCACATAAGTGCTTTTAGACTGCTGCAACAAAAATGGCAAGGTTGAACCGTGATTTATTGATATTAATGCAAAAACAATAACATATTACTCAATGCGAATTCAGTATCAGGTGACCATATTAGCCCGGCTGATTATCAGCTGTTTATGCAAAATTTAGCAATTTGAACCAAAATGTCAAAATTTGCTCAGAAATCTTTTGACAGATTGTTTTTTGTGTTGTAAAATTGTTGTACTGATAAGGTCACCTGATACTGTATTCGCCTTGATATTACTCTGTTGTGATTTTTTAATAGTTAATTAATGTTCCTTTGCTGCGAGTTTAAATTTTTTATGAAAAATCACAAACAAATTTCATGTTTGGACAAATAACTAAAAAATAGCAACATTAAAATAAAAATGGCTAAAAAAATTGCCAATAGCCTAAATTCACATTTCTTCCGGCTAAATGGAATGAAAAATGGCTAAATTTAGCCAGAAAATGGTTAAATTGGCATCACTGGTTAGGGGAGTACTACGGTACTTCAACATGTTAAATAGTATCAAAAAAAGTACGATCGTACCAACTTTCCCATCACTGAGACCTACAAATTCACACAATGATTGATGTTAGTTTAAGGGTAATACCCAATGGCATAAATTTACATTACGTAATCGATAAAATAAGTAATACTGTTCAGACTATTATACTTTGTAAGTACGATATTGTGAATGTAAAATGTCATGACCAGGGAAACCGCAAATATGAAATTGCATGTTTTTTCTTGTGTGACGTATTAATGCGGGGACAAGATATTTATCCGTTTCAGAACTTTTTATGAATTTTGGCATCGATTTGTTAGTGCATATTTTTGCATATTTTACTCTTTAAGACATGTTTTTGCATATATCAGTCTTACACGCATATTTTTAGCATATTTTCTAATTTTTAGATCATAATTTACGCCTTTCGGGCATATTTTGACACTTTATAGAATTTTTTTATTCTACACCCCATTCCGAAAAATATTAAAAATTTTTTTTTTAAACTTATTAAAATTTCATTTTTGAAATAAAATTTACGGCCTGGCCCACGATGTCGACAAGAAACTATCTATCGCTTACTTATATTGAAAACAAAAACAAATTTTCTTATTTTGTTTTTTTTTTTTCAATATAACTAAGCGACAGATAATTTCTTGTCGACATCGTGGGCCAGGCCGTTAGTTTAAAAAAATATTTTAAGGTGTTATCTCGGTTAATATGCTCACAAGTTAAGGGGCTGGTCAAATTTTTTTTTTCGTCATCTAAATCTCTGTTTCAATATTACATGTAGTGTATAAATTTTTCTTATACACGCAGTTTTACGGACGTTAGTTTCAATACAAATTCAGTTTTGCTATTTGTGACGGACTCTGCCCCGAGTAAAGGTTTAAGGAACTTCGACAGAAACTTAGAAATGATTTTTATTTGAAATTCTAGGTCAATATTTAGTTATTTATTGCAATAAAAAAATATAAATAAAGATGTTGTCTTATTCATCCAAAATAAAGTTCAAAAGCCTGAATTCTGATATCGTATTCTTTTGAAATGGAAGTTAAATTGTTACAAGGGCATCCAATAAAAATTAATTTGTATTATTTGATTTAGTCAAAATTTTTATAGTACATAGTTTCGTTTTAACCAGCATTTCAAACACAGTTATTCTTTGTTAATTTTGTTTCAGTTTTTTTGTTTATTTTTTGTCGTTTTTTATATGCAAATGTTGTTGAATTTTTGAACTAAAAATATACCAATTTATTTTATTTTAAGGGCATATTTGTTGACTTTTTAGCGCATATTTTTAAGTTTTTAGTGCATATTGAATGCGAATAAAATACTTTTTTTAGAATGATAAATAATACGATAAAAATTTGACATCCCATAAGACTTGACCATATTTAGAAGTTTTTCTAAAAGATAAGCCTTTCCATCTGATCTGAGTTGCATTATTACCAAGTCAGGTAATAAACAAACTGACAAGCCGCCTGTTACAGGGCACATATTCTTCCGTTGATTTCTGCTGCGGCTCCTCAATAATTGTCTGCCGTGGCTGTTAGCCGGCTCACAGCCAATCGGCTTCATTCACTGTTTAGATTTAACATAAATGTCATAGGACCCGTGGGGCGCTCTTGCTTACAAAGTAAGCCATGATGTCAGTATTTATTATCATAATGTCAGCATGATAATAAATTTAGGAAGTAGGAAAAAAACTACAAAACCAAATAATAACTGAATCCTTGTTGATATTTAATCGTATTTATTAGTAACATATGATATATCAAATAATATGTGCATACATTACAATCCAAGCACTATTTTTATTATTTCTGATAATACTTTGTTGGTACTCTCTTACAATGTAAGAGATGGGGATTTACTATTGTCATCAAAATTTCAGTTATTTCTTCGTATTTTCTTTCAATTTTAGATTTTAATATTAGCTTACCTTTGAAATCCGTTAAAACATGATTGATTGATATGATGAGTATGTATTTAATGTCCTATGATTTAAAAATTATGTACTATTTTGATATCTCTCGAGGCCCGGGAATTTCGCACGAATACTATTAAATTTTGTAATTTGTTTAAAAATTAAAACTATAAAATAGACGTACAAATATTGAAATTGCCTCTCTACCGTTCTGGACCGCACATCACAGCTCCTTTGCGTCGATCAGTTAAATGTGTTTCTCTATGATTTTGTAAAGACTTATCGAGCTCCCTCCGTACTTCACCTAAACATAAATTACACAATAAGATTCGTTAATTTAGGAATGCTAGCAAAACATGCATAGATGTACATATCCATATGTGTGTATGTGTGTATATATTTGCAATTTCGTATATTCAGTTTAGTTGCGCTTTCGCATTCAAACAAAACGGTTGTGTTTCGTTCGCTTCGAATTTAAAAAGTAACGACGGGAAACGGAAATAGGAGCATGCTAATTGCAACAAGATTAAATATTTTTTTAAACTACTTTTATTGAACTCTTACGAATGTTAACAAAATTAAAATAAATTTTTGTGGAGTTAACAACGGACTCGGTAACGGTTTACTCCTCGAGTTCCTTATACGTTTTTGATTTTTTAAATTTTGAAATAACAAAATGTATGCATAAGAAATTTTTCTAAGAAGTCAGTTACCGAAGTCAGTGTGCAATTAATTATCGAACAAGTAGCAAATACTTAGATACAAGATATACATACATATATGTATATATATACTTCAATAATGTCGCAACTCAAAAAACTAGTTTTGCCGAAAACGCGTTTAAAGTTTTCAATTTACATACAACTAATATGAACATGAAAAAATATTCTTTTCTCAGCAGGTGGTGGTAGTATAAGCTACTCGTATTTATGTATATGAAATTTTAACAGAAGATAAAATACGAAATGCCAAGATATTCTTGACTAAAAAATAGCAATTTTCGAGTTATGACACAATTGGAGTAAATGAGCGATACATACATACAGTATAACCTAGCTTAACACCGGTTATTGCAACATTAAACTTCTGGACTTTGTTAGTGCAACTTACTTTTTTTCTTTTAAAATTTTATGATTCTTATTACTTTTGCTTATTAATTTTTAATGATAAATTGTAAGTACTCAGGTACTTCTTGATAATTTTTGACTTTTCTCTCAATATTTGAGTATACAAACTCTTTGTACGACATTTTTACACAATATAAATAGGTACACACATATTTACATTAGGGATATAACTTTTTAACAATTTTTTTTTAATTTTCAATATATCAAAATAATATATCGGACAGAGCATAAAAGCTATAAAAGAACGTACAGTTATTTTTTCGCTAAGGTAAAAAAAGTTCACACACCAACCGCGATGGAGTTTTTTTCTTTTTGGTTAAGAAATGAATATTCAATATTGCATTAAGGCCTCGAAATAATTTTAGTAAAATAATATATTTGTTAGTTCAAGTCCGTGCTGTAAGTGTTTCGAGTTTTGTTACGATTTGTTATGGTGCGGGGAGGGCTCTTTGAAAATGTTACGTATCAGAAAAAATTACTAATTCTGTACAAAAATACGTATGTTTTTCTCATTTCTTTATTTATGTAATTGATCATACGTGTTGCCTACATATATTATGTACGAGTGAGTATGTATACTACATACATCTGTCGAATGTCAACTTTTGATATTCGAGAATTTGAATTCGAATTTTTTAAACGATATCCGCGAATACGAATATTTAAAACGATATCCGCGAATACGAATATTCAAAACGATATTCGCGAATACGAATATCTATTGTATGTGAAATTTATGGACATTTAATTGGGGGTCTATTTTATTCTGCAAAATTAAATAAAAAAATGTGTATGGAAAAGAACTTCATAATTCTGTCCGCGTAAATTAAAGTTTAAATATTCTTAATATAAGTATGTACATAAAAACAAAATATATAGAAGGAAATGGTATTTGCAGAAGTTTAGGAAAAGTTTTCTTGCAATTCTCATAGACAAAAACCCCAGCAAAAAAGTTTGCCTACTAGAATGAAAAAAAGTGTATGTACTCTCCAGTCGTGAGTACTTTTAATTTGACTGAATAAGCCATTATTTTTGTATGAGAAGTTCAAAAAGTACGGTACCCTATACTTTTTGCCTACAAATATCCAAAAGTTAATAGATTACTGATTGCCTAAAAGTATTCAAAATATAATGGGTTATTTTATGCTCATAAAAATGCAAAATTTAATAAAATAGCCAAAAATTATAAACAAATAGAATTTTGTGACATAATTATAAAATTTGAACCTTTTTTGGGATTGTTAAAAATCATAATTTTACAAAGCAAATATATGAATACGTATATTGAAGAATATGCGAAAATACTTATATTTTGTAATAAATATTGTAGTAAACCAAAGTTATTTTATTGTTTTCGAAGCTCACTTTCACGATCAATAAATATTTTTTTAGATAGATTTCAGGATTAACTGGGAAGTACTACAATAAGTACCTTCATGTAATGATATAAATAAGTTGTTATTTTATTCATTACAAGACAGGCATTATTATACACATAAAATAATTAAATAAATAAGTACTACTCATTACTTTGTAAGCCATTAAAAGAGTACTACCCATTACAAAATCTTCAAATTTTTTTGCTGGAAAGTGTTCTTTCAAACAATATATTCTTCTATATATGTACATGACAATATCAAATTATTAAGTTTTAAATTTATTAAATAAATAAAAGTCTATTTTAAAATTTCATAAGAATTAAGAAAAGCATGTGTGCAAAGCACGGTATGTACTTCTTTTTCAGAGGCCAGTTCTATTGCTTTGCAAATCGGACCAAATGTCAGTTTTGAAAGTAATATTTTCCATTGTGTGTAATTTAGTTTTCAATGTTCCTGACAAAACTTCATATTTTTTATCAACCCAACGAGTCACAGTAGCTCTACTTGGAACTTTACAATGCGGTGATATAACTTTCACTTTCTAAAACCTTCTGTAACAGTAATTTTAAGCCATATATATTATTGATTTTTACATCAAATATGGAAAAAGAACTTACATTGCTGATTATTACCAATACCAAGAAAATTTTGACAAATTTTTCACAATAAAAAACGTTTTAAAAGTCATTCTAGGAGGGGTTTTTTTACCACTACATTAACCCTAGAATATCATACTTATTTTTATATCGCAAATGTCATACTTCGTCGAATCGACTACGACCTATTTCAAGAGCCAATAAAAAAACGTCTTGAGCAAAAATAAGTACGAAAATAGATTTATTATTGATATTTAGCTAGTTTTTAATTATCATATAACGAAATTCATATATTTCTTTTAATCGTTTAACGTAAAATTAACATTTCACAGACTTCTATCAATTGGCATTTTTTCTTAAAACATAGCATTTATAGCATCAATTGTATGAAATATTACACATTTTTTTCCATTAAGTCTTGTAGTTTCTTATAATAAATTTATTAAACTAAAAAAGCAACATTAGTTTCGAGTAACTGATATTAGCGGCTAACGCTATACGAAAAGCGAAACAAAAACAATCACAAAAAATATGTTTTAAATCGAAAATAAAATCGCGCGTCGTCATTTCGACGAAGTATGATAGTGCAGGGTTAAATGAGTTGCAAGCATCAATATATACAAAAAGTCGTCTTTTCGATACATCGAATAAAAACATCGATGTATCGATTAACATCGTATGATACTATACATCGGCATTTATTCGATGTATCAAAACCAAAACATCGATGTTTACGATGCATCGATTAACATCGAGCAGCTCTAGTGTTAATGGAAACTTGCATAAATAGACGTATTTTCATAATTTTATTTTAATTGTTATTTTAATTTTTTATGCAACAGAACTTAAAAAAAATATTATGAAAACAACAGTGAAATGTGTTTAGGAACTAGATTGTGTGCCCCTCTAATTTTAAGGCAAATATGTATTGAAAATGTAATGTTGTAGAAGGGACAAAAATTAAGAAAAGGAAAATTGCATATCATTCGTAATTGACATTAGAGTTGGGCAAAATCGTTCCTTTTGTGGAATCGTTCCGACCGATCCAAAAGACTCAAGGAACTAGGTCGTTCCTTTCGTTCATCGTTCCGTTCTTATACTTTTAACAGTGAATGAACGAGGAACGAGAGAACGTTCCTGTTGCTCGTAAAAACGTCAACAGAAGTTTTTTATGGTTTATTTTAATTTTCTTACAAACTAAGAAACAATAATTCTTTGTTTTCATAAAATATTTGTAAAAAAAAAATAGCTCACAATAAGCAATAAACTTTTGAAATTAGGAAAATTTATCATAAACATTACAAATAAGTGAACGAAACAAATGTAATACACGTTCTTAACGTGTATAAAAGAACTATAAAAAAGAACCTTTAAAAAGTCCGCACTGTTCCTTTTTAGGAATCGTTCCGCACCGATCCAATTAGGGAATCGTTCCATGGAACTAGTTCGTTCCGGAACGACACAACTCTAATTGACATCATTTTGACTCATTTGATATGCCAACAATCTGTAAATAAAAATATTCTCTTTTATAAAATGAAATATAATTCACCATGGCAACCTTTACTGATCCAAGATATAATTTTTTTGTTTCACGAACATTTTAGATTGATTTGAAGATGGCCAGCAGATTATTTGGCAAAAAACGCATAGCAAAGAAAATAAAAAATATTTTTTTTTAAATTATTACAAACTAATATTTGTGTGCCATTCATTTAAATTTCGTTTTGGATTTATGAATTTCTTTATATATATTTTTTTTAACGAATACGAATATCTAGAAACGGCCGAATGTTTTGGAATTCCAATACACATCACTAATACATACATACAGTTTAGGAATAAGCTCTCTATAAAACCATAAAATGGGCATAGGATCCAGCTAAACCCCAATAATCAATTTCAATGTATTTTTAATAAAAAAATATTTTACTTAATAAGTTAAATATTAATTTGGGATTATTAGTGCGTTTAAAAAATTTTAAACTTAAATTTACTTTTATTAGGTACATACTAGTGATGCACGAATATTCGTATTGGTATTCGAATTGCCGAACATTCGACCATTTTTAAATATTCGTATTCGCATTCGTATTCGTCAAATTCAGGCGAATACGAATATTTTTCCAAAAAAATTAAATAAATAAATGGATAAATCCTAAACGTAATTTAAATAAATCTATAAAAATATTAGTTTGTACGAATCCATTAAATTTTTTGTAGAAGTTTGTGCTTTGTATCATTTTTAAATATTATTTAGTGACGATCATTAAAATTTGGAGTAGTTTTTATTAACTTTAAAGTACGCCAACAGGAGTATGAAGTTCTTTTTCATAACAATTTTTTAATATTTCATATTACAATCGTAAATAGAACCCTAATTTAATGTCTATAAATTTTATATTAAATATTCGTATTCGTATTCGCGAATATCGTTTCAAATATTCATATTCGCGAATATCAAAAATTGACATTCGTTACATCACTAGTACATACATGTGTATGTATGTATCTATGTACACATGTATGTATGTATGTATATTGTTTTTGTTAAATGTCCAAATAACCATGTTTTGTAACAAATGTTGGTTTTCTTCATATGCATTATTTTAGTATTTGTTTTTGCTAAATTTAATGACTTAAAACGTGTTATAAATAAAAAAAAAATGTTTTCTTTTTTTGCACTTAATCGTGATTAAAATTTTGAATGGCTTTAACGTTCGAAATCTAAACAACTTTTTCTGAAAAATTAATCAAAGTTGCATACATTGATGTACGTATGTACCCTGAAGGAAATGTCGATGGTGAAAATGTACTGAGTCGCTTTTGACTTTGTCACCAGTACTACTCTACAACTATTCTCCATATAATACTTTATGCTATAGAAATTTAGCATGTGCTTGTCATTGAAAATCTATTAGTAACACTAAAACAATTGACTAGGTACTGACTACGTAGTTCCTATGGCAACATGGAGACATACCAACCAGACATTTACTGGTACATTTCTATACCTTACGTACATACAAATTTATGTATATTGACAAATTGTTGCAAAATTCACCAGAAATACACCACATCTGTTTTCTCTATTTCTTTTATACTGACGAATAGAAGAGAAATTGTAGACAATGTAACTACTACTAGAATTTTAGTGTTGATATAGAGACACTTGGCCCCAGTCTGACTGCAGGGTACATATGTACATTTACATACATACATACATACTATGTACGTATGCAGTGGTGGATTTATGCACAGGGCGGCATGATTTAAATAAAGGGCACTAAAATTTAAAGCTAAAAGAAAGTAAGTGCAATTTCTATTAAATAATAAAAATAAGATTGATATGACCCTGCTTTGAATTCTGTGGCAATAAGGAAAAAGTGCTTAAGTCATATTTTACTGTTTCGCAGTAAAGCACTTTTAAGCGTTTAAGTCGATTTTCAGAAATTTATTTCTTTTACAGTTAAATTGGGAAATTCTCTGTTGAGCTTTATTTTTTTAAACAAACATCGTTCTACACACTATAAGTAATACATTTAAGTTGAAATATACCAAAGTATAACCTCAATTAAGCTATTATTCCAATTGAGATTAGAAGTCTAAAAAAGTCGCAAGTCATATTGCTATTAATTGAGATTTTGACCAGGGATATTTTCGAATATGCAGATTACAGAGGTACCATTAACTCAAAATCAGCTTATCTCGACTTAAGAACTTTTTCCTTTTTGCCACAGAATTTACCAAAAGATTGGAATAAATATATGTACATATGTATGTCAATTAAAAAAACGTGTATACGAGTATGTACATACATACATACATAGGTATGTATAATTTAATAAAAATTAATATCGACATAATAATACCCGTAATACAAAATAATAGGCATAATAATAGTACAATAGTACATGATAATCCTCTATTGTATGTATATGTATATTCTATTTAAATTGATATGTATTGCAAAATACCACCTAAAATAAGAATATATGTAAATAATTAAAATTACTACTCGTGTTACTGTTTGAAACTAAAACAAATACTTTATTGTTGTATGTTTTTTGAGACAAATAAGAAAACATTTATTTAAGTACATATGTACATAGCGATTAGTTTGACAAATAGTAATTTTAATATTGGTCAGCGTTTGGTATCAAATATCGTTTAAGCTAAAAATTATTGATATTTATAAAAAGTTCCAATCACAAGTTTCTATTGCTAACAAATTGACCATTAATAAATCAATAGTTACAGATTTGTTAAGAAGTAAAAAGCTGCTGGAACAATAAAAGAAGATTATACCATCGAGCGCCATAAGAAAACTTCACCGTTAACTCATAAGATGCGTTTAATTAAGCCAAAACACTTTATTTCTTCCAAAGGTGCTGTGAACGTGGTTAGTCTTAATATTAGTTCAAGCAACTGTGAGAAAGGGATTATTGGAAAATAATTTGAGAAGTTTCAGGCCGTTTAAAAAGAGTGTAATGTTTCTTTTTTATTTATTAATCTTCATTAGGTTAGGTTAGGTTAGGTTGGAAGAGGGGCAATCAATACTGGCACAATCCGTTTCTGATTACCAGGGAAACCAGAAATATGTTCTAAAAAAGTGTTTTATGCGCATTCAATATGCACTAAAAACTTGAAAATATGCTCTAAAAACTCAAAATATATGCTCTTAAAAATAAAATAAATCGGTTTATCTTTAAACGAAAATATATTTTTGATTTAAAAATTCAACAACAGTATAAAATAAAACAGAAATACAATAAACAAACAAAAAATAATTAAACAACATAAAATAATTAACAAAGAATAACTGCCGTATTAAACCCAATATTTTGGGCTTGCAAGTGAAAACAAAAACAAATTTTGTTTGTTGAAAACAAAAACAAATTTTTTTATTTTGTTTTTGTTTTCAATATAAATAAGCGAAAGAAAATTTCTTGTCGACATCGCAATGCATCGTGAGCCAGGCAGTTGAAGTGTATTTTGGATAAATAAGACAAGATTTTTATTTATAATTTTACTGCAATAAACAACAAAATATCGACCTAGATTTTCCAATAAAAATCGTTGCCTCTCACATCTAAGTAAAGTTTTATACACCGACAATTTTCATTCGACGTCTACTGATGTAATCGGGGCACAGTCCGTCACAACTGGCAAAACCGACTTTTTATTGAAACTAGTGTCCATAATAACTGCGTAATATAAATATAAGAAAAATGCATAATGCTACAGGGAACATTGGAAATGAGATTTAGATGGCGAAAAATAAAAAATAAAAATTACCAACACATAAGCTTGTAAGCATATTAAAATAAAAAAATTTTATAAAGTGTCAAAATACGCTCCAAAAATGAGAAAATATGCTAAAAATATGCATGTAAGGCTGATATATGCAAAAACATGCTTTAGAGGATAACATATGCACTAAAAAATCTATGCCAAAATTCATAAAAAGTTCTGAAACGGATAAATAAATTGTCCTTGCATTAATACGTCATACAAGAAAATACATGCACGGTTTCCCTGCTGATTACACTTATGCTTTTATAGCGTTTTGCGCTCTTATGAAGCGATGTTGGGGAAAGTGCCAAATAAATTATCATAAAAACGTAAAACCTGGCTTAAATTTCGAACAGTCATATATGGAGAGTTACATATGTATATGTGACAGCGCATAGAGAAAGGGACCTAATGGTAAAAAAAAAATCAATTTTCACTTTTTTTTCTTTGATGTGGACAACATCTGATCATCGAATGAGACCGATCCCATGCCCCAAAAGTGTTCCCTCCCAGAGATATGCGCGTTTTATGATGTGATGGTACACCAAAGATACACGTATTTAAATCTTTAAAATGGCTCTCCTGAACAAAACCGGTTTTTAACCTTAGGTCCCTTTCCATTTTGCGCGTCACATATGTATATATACAAGTTTTATTTAAGCTTAAGGTCCTTTTTGTAAATAATTGATAACAATATTTATTATTTTATCGATATTTCGCTGCAACGTTGTGTAGCTTCTTCTTCCTGAAGAAAAGGTCGAATAAATTATAATAATATGTATATGTATATAATATATTTTATGCTACTTATAGGAACTAAATGATCCAATATATGTACATATGTATATATACCCTCTAGTCAACCTAGAACCATATGTCTCTATGTCAATACTCTTTCTCCAGCGACAATTGCACTAGTTAAAATTTCGACAACTTTCCTTTTATGCGTGAGTAGAGATACGCTAGAGACGACAGTTCTAGTGTATTTCTGGTGATCTTGTCAATGAACGCGTCAATAGTTTTTTTCTTTTTTTATTAATCCCCGACTAAAAAAAGGGGTTTTATAAGTTTGTAGTGTGTGTCTGTGTATCTGTGGATCTGTGTGTCTGTCTGTGTCCACGTACAGGACAAACGGCTGGACCGATTTTCATTTTCTGTTTGAAAGATGACTTGATCGAGAGGGTTCTTAGCTATGTTTGAAGGAAATCGGTACAGCCATTTAGAAGATATAACATCTTTTCTGAAAAAATACGGGGGTTTTTAAAATTTTTAATTTTTGTTATTATGTTGTGCAATAATATTAAATAAATATATGTAGACGAGGGTCACTAAAATCTACGAGTGAATCTTCGGTTCAAATATCTCCATATGGTCGTAAAATAACTACCTTCTCAATAGTGCTAAAGTCTACTGATAGATTTTGAATGACAACCCTATGTTATTTGTCAATAGGCATTTGCATTGGCTGGGGTACACCTAGCCAGTAGCACTATTGACAATGTCACTAGAAAATCACTAAAAGTTTACTATTGACAACGAGAGAATATATCGATATTGTAGAATAGAGCCCCTAAAATTTACTAGTGAATATTTGGTGCCAATGTCTCCATGTGGTCCCGAAAGAACTACTAAGTAAGTAGTGCTATAGTCTAGTGGTGGATTTTCAATGACAAGCTAATGTTAAATGTCAATAGATGATACCATTGGCTGGGGTACACATGGTCAGTAGTGCTACTGGCAATGTCACTAGTAAATCACCACAATTTCACTATTCGCACTTTCTGCAGGGTACATACATATGTACGTGTATACATATATGCATGTGTACATGTATATATGTATATACATACATACATAGATATATTAGATCCTTTAGTTCCTATAGGTAGCATAGGGGGTAAATATAGTTTTTTTGGTGTTTTTTTATAACATGGGTACAAAATACAACAAAAATTTCAAACATCAATTTAAAGAGAACATGGATGCTGTATGTATATATGTATGTACATATGTATGTGTGTATGTACATACATGTGGACAGAAAAATACGTGTGAATAAAATATTGCAAGATTTTTACATTTTTCCATATTTTATTTTATATTTCATAATTTAATTATTAAGTTAACGCATTTTTGGGTCATAAAAATTAATTTATTTCGGATTTTGATGTCGACAATAAAATAGGTGTATACGAAAAAACTTAAAATTAAGATACATTTTTGTACATGAAGGTATATTTTTTTTTAAATAAATATTAAAGTAGACTATTAATATCCAGTATAACCACCGTTATTTTTAAGAACGGCACCTATTCTTCTAGGTATGGATGATATTAAATTACGGCAAGTCTCTAGTGCGATACTGTACTGGAAATTTGTCTCTTTAATTCACCCCAAAGATTCTCGGTGGGGTTCAGGTCGGGAGACTGGCTTGGCCATTCAATAACACTCAAATTGTGTTCTCTAAACCATGAATTCACCAAGTTTGATGAGTGATTTGGGTCATTATATAGGTTCCCGTCGTTCCTACATTTAGCATAGAGCCTCAACTTTGGGTCATTATCGTGTTGAAATTTCCATACAAGAGACATATTTGCCTCAGCAAATGTTAGCATAACTATCTCCAAAAAATCTTTGTGCACAAATCTATCCATTGTGTTTTCAATAAGACGTATAGGACCAACCCCGTTCCAGGAAAAACAACCACATTTCCTCCTCCATGCTTAACAGATTTTTGGGTGAATCCAATAGGGAATTCTTTTCCTTTTAGTCGGCGATTTTAATTTTGTCGGTCCACAGGATATTTCCGCACTTTTTTCTCCTTCTGGCCCGCATCATATTTTGAACCAAAACAAAACTTTTCCTTTTCTTCAAATTAGCCCTTTTAAGCAAAGGAATTTTTCTAGCTATTCCGCCTGGCAGTTTTGAATCCAGCAATCTTCTTGGGACCGTTCGGGATGATACTACATTTCCAATTTCACTTGGTATTGCCTTAGAGGACTTAAAATGTTCTCGTTTAGCTAACGTCACTATGCGGTTATCCGTAGCTGGGGATATTTTATTTTTACTTGCACCACGTCTCTCAACATTTGGTTTTGGTTTTAAAGCATTGGTTACAAAATTTTCAGACCGTCTTAGCGAGTTGGCAATAAATTAGTAAGTTTTCCCTTGCTCGCAAACTTGATGAACAAACAAGCCGTCTTTCTTCTTCACTGCAATGATGCCCACGACCCATCTTAAATTCTTTTTAATAAAATTTTATATCTCCGTTTTATTTCAATTATTATGCATTATTTCATGTACTATTTCACTTTTTTCAAAAATTCAAATTATCACAACCTTACACTACTCACACCTATGTATTTCACTGTCCAAGCCGAATAGCATGTAAAACAAAAAATTTGCAAAAATTTTTACAACCTACGTTTCTATTAGTGGGATTTCCCTTTTTCCTTCTTTAAATAGTGAAGCCAGATTAATAATTTTCAAATTAGTTTATAGGAGTAGCTTGTTACAATTTCTGCTAAAAGTAAAAAATTAAAATCTTTACACCTATTTTTCTGACCAGCTATAAAACTTTAATTGTTTTATCAGAAAAAGTTGCTTAGATTTCGAAAAATACTGTATGTACATACATAAGTATGTAAATGTGTACATATGTATGTATATGTACATACGTACACACAAATATTTGTACATACATACATACATATGTATGTATGTACGTTTATGTATGTACTTTTATACAAACATACATACTATGAATTATGCATTTATTAACATCAACTGCAAATCTTTTTTATTTTTAAATGTTTTTAAAAATTCCTTCGCTTGAAAACAAATACAAGTTTTCATTTACATACTTATATTTTTTTAGTTTTTGCCTATTAAATAAAAATAAGT
Source organism: Tachina grossa (assembly GCA_949987645.1). NCBI lineage: Eukaryota > Metazoa > Arthropoda > Insecta > Diptera > Tachinidae > Tachina > Tachina grossa. The sequence goes on along the minus strand of OX465276.1, from coordinate 172,480,599 downwards.
TACAAAATATTTTAAGAAAATTAAATTTGTGTTAATAGAATGCGTGTGCATGCTTTTATTCATGTCCGTAGATGTGAATAAATGTACATAGATATGTATGTATGTACATACAATACATAGATATGTATTGGCATTAGGAATGCACATATCGCTGCTCATTTACTCAAATAACGTCATAAGTAAAAAAAAAGAAACTACTTTCACAGAAAATGAGTTTAAATTTACAAACATCTTATTAGAAAATATAATTTTATTTTGCTTTCAAGAGTTAAGTTAACAAGATACATACTTGCATGAAATTTTTACACAATATGAAGAACGATATGCGGATTAATTCTGCATCGGGTCAAAAGTTCCATTTTTGGAGTTAGGACGTTATTTGAGTAAATTATCGATAATTTCATTAGGGTGGTAACTTTTTACATTTTTGTTTTGCAAATATCACACCTCCCAAGGTAAAATCGTGTGGGGTGTAGATAAATATTAACAACTGAATTTTTAGTTTTTCGCGATCGTTAAAAATGTTCACGCACCAATCGCGATAAAGTTTTTATTAAAAAGGGTGTTTTTTACTGAAATTATAGGTACATATAATATTTATGTCGAAGTATTTTTTTTTATAATTTTCGCACATAATTTATAATTAGTTACCTCCGAAACCAAATGAAGTATATAAGGAAAACTCTGTGAACATTTTTGTTTTAAATAAAAATATATAATAAATAGAAAAGAATTATAACTAATATTAAAAAACGTAATTATGTGCAAATTATTTCGACAACACCAGCAACATAACCGTGAAGCGGTACTCTGTTGTACATAGAAAAAGAAATCGTACCTACATGTCGTTACAAATTCATACCGACATTTCGTATCGATTTCGTTGCGAAGACGATACAAAAATTGTAACGGTTTCGGTAATATTTCGGTTCCGAAATCGGAAGATTTTGTCGACCAGTCAGATTTGGTTGACACGACTTCGCAATGATATGTCGGTACGAAATCGATACAACATGTCGGTACGAATTCGTAACGACATGTAGGTACGATTTCTTTTTGCTTTTATAGCAGAGTACCGCTTCACCGTTGTGTTGCTGCTATTGTCGAAACAATTTGCACATACTCACATTTTTTATTATTTGTTAAAATCCTTTTTTTAATCAACACATACATACATATTTATTTAAAAAAATTTTCACAGACTTTTACTTATGTACTCAAAAATGTTTTTATGTTTAAAAAAATTGTTCAGAGAAACTACCGAAATTTCTTAACGAATTCCCTACGAAAAGATTGAGGACAGACAAACTACCTATAGTACCTACATATATATATACGCTAAACAACACTGTTGGCAAGACAATTGTTTAAGTTGTTTGTCTTGCCAACGGTGTTGTTTAGCGTTTGTTTTATAATATTTCGCTGTAGTAAAGCATTTGAAAAATCTCTCATGTCTTGAAAGGTCTTATAAATGGTGTTGTGCAGGATACTAGTACACTTTCCTTGATGTTTGTAAGGCAACTTTCCTTACTTTTCATATGCACTGATTGAAAAACAAAAATTTTTGTGAAAATTTAAATTTCATGCTTGTAGTGCACTATTTTTTTTCACTAAAATAAAATCTTTTAAAAGTAATGGATTAATATTACATTACCAGCTAATCGCATGGCGAAAAATGCACTAATTTTGCACTAATTTCCACTAAGCTCATCATGAAGTAATGCAATATTACATACAATGCATATTTTTATCAGATAGCAGAAATAAAAAAAAAAAATAAAAAATTCAGCAAAGTTCACATTGAGGGTACCTATATACTATGTATGTATGTAAGTACATACATACGTACATACAAATGAAAGATCAGAACTTATGGTAGGTACTGACTTAGCAACGTGTTTATGCAACCAGGCAGATTGCATTGTCGGTCGCATAGTGTGTAGTCTTGTTTATGGTTGCATTCGAAGTTGCTTTCGAAGTCTCGAAAATATCAAAATGTTTTGATGTTTATGGGTTGCATTGGCGGTTGCATTGTAGGTTGCATAGTCTGTATCAAAATATGCAACATGAAATATAAACGTGTTGCGTAAACACGTTGCAAAGTGTGTACCCACTATTAGGTTTTCGTTCATTTTATTGTAAATTTATACCTTAAACAATTTTGATTTTATACGTAGTGATATGACTTTTCGTCTTAAGGCTCAATCAGACGTGACATACCATAGCCATAGAGAACAGCCGTTCGAACCAAACTAAAGGGCAACACTGTATTTGATTATAGGTGACTCGCCATAACGCCATAACTCTCACCATAGAAACCAATTGAATTTTGGTTTGGTTATGGCTATGGTGTTATGGCTATGTCACGCCTAATTTAAGCTTTAAGGCTGGTACTCTGTTCAAAGTTGTGAAAAATTCTCAGCACCATTGATTATTTCGCGTGAAAAATTTGACATGTACTAAATGTAGCCCAACTAGCGGTTTTTTATAAATTTCTCGCTTTTATTGCTTGAAAGTATGCAACATTGTCAAAATTTCGTGCGAAAAAAGCTCTGCTCATGTTGTTTCGCAGCTAAACTAAAGTGATGCCAGGCTAATTTTGCATGGAAAGACATGATTTTGCGTGTTTTCCACAACCAGAACAGAGTACTACTCTTGCGAATTTATTTCGCAAATATTTCATACGAAATTCTTTTATATGTAGTTTGACAGCATTTCGCACGAAATTGTGAACAGAGTACCAGGCTTTAGGTGGCGATATGTACATAGAAAAAATTTACATAATCATGTATGTATGTACGTATGTTTTTACGTATATGTATACACACAACACAAAATGGCGCACGAAAATTGTAAACAACTTTTGAAATTCATGAATTAACACTAAACGAAAAAAAATGAATCACCTGAGTACTTGCATACATACGCCTTTTCCACACGCAAAGTCAGACAAACAGACAAAGTCCTACCTTTAACTAACGGCAAGTTGTAACAATGCCCCTTAATCCAAAAGTCAGAGACAATACCACGGCATGTAAAAAGCCACATTTGCATGTGACAGTGGCATAATTTTGACCTCAACATGAAGCAATATACATATGTACATTTGCCATATTTCGTGTACTAGTAACATATGTTTACACATGTGATGCCTCTGGAAAAGTGTCCACTTCGGCAGAAAACTCTCGTGACGTCAAGGCTCAGTTAGCCGACTGTAATGTAATGTAACTGTAACGTAGAAACCAGCTGATTGATATTTTTATATGAAAAGTAGGTTACGTTACATTACATCACTATAACCATTTTCATTACTTTTAACATAACAAAATCGATCAGCTGTTTCTTACTGTTGCATTTACTTTACATTACAGTCGGCTAACTGAGCCTTTAGCCGACTCTAATGTAATGTAACTGTAACGTAGAGAACAGCTGATCGATATTTTTATATTAAAAGTAGGTTACGTTACATTACATCTCTATAACCATTTTCATTACTTTTCACATAACAAAATCGATCAGCTGTTTCTTACTGTTGCAGTTACATTACATTACAGTCGGCTAACTGAGCCTTCATAGATACAAACGCATGTCGCTTGTTACATTTCGTGTAATAAATTAGTATTAAATACTAAAGGTATTCACGTCAAAAGTTGCACTGTTGCAGAAAAGCAAAATTGCAAAATTTTCAAAAAATATAACAACAACCACATAGAAAATTATTTTGAACAAATGATGCAAAATTGTCAGGGTCTGAGTAAATGCAAGATTATCAGGGTAAATTTTGCAAAGTTGTGCAACTTTTTATGGCATTGCCAATCCAAAAAAAAAATTGACAAAAAGTACTTTTAAAATCAACCATACACCAAATTACAACGCAGAAATACCTACATAAATGTTTTACACACGTTAAATTTTTGACTTTCAATTCCATTCAATTTTCAATACACTCACACTTTTTTCACAAACACAATCAAACTTTTTAAATTGAAAACTAGATTGATTTCAAATTCACCTATGCATTTAAATGGCAATTTAGTTTTCAATTTGAACGGCTGGTCACAGCACACATTGATTGAAGCTACAAATTTGAGTTGTTTCTTCGTCGGTGGCATTTGAAATTTGTGTAACAGTTATCAATTTCAAAGAGTTTTGACACACAATATGTGTAATGAAATTGAAAGTCATTTATTGAACGTGTGGCTGCAGCGTTATATGAAAAAACAAGTCGTTGAAAATATTTTCGATACAAATAAACTAATTTTAAAATTATAAAATTAAAAAATATTTAAAAATTCTTAGCTAGAAATTATAAAGAAATCTTCAAATTCGATTTTCAGATAACAAATACATATATAATTTTGCTATTTTCAAAAGACCTATGGCTCAAAATAGTTATTAGAATTTTGTTAAATAATATCAATATTATTAATATTGATATTTTATTAGTGAATTGATTACAAAATTAATCAGCGAAGTTCCAACACTTCGTCTCAGCGTTTAAACAAACATACGAGTACAATATATCTATGCACATCCCAGCAAAAAAATTTGAAGATTTTGTAATGGGTATTAATTACTCTTTTAATGGCTTACAAATTATTGAGTGGTACTTATTTATTTAATTATTTTATGTGTATAATAATGGCTGTCTTGTAATGAATAAAATAACAACTTATTTATATCATTACATGAAGGTACTTGTTGTAGTACTTCCTAGTTAATCCTGAAATCTATCTAAAAAAATATTTATTGATCGTGAAAGTGAGCTTCGAAAACAATAAAATAACTTTGGTTTACTACAATATTTATTACAAAATATAAGTATTTTTGCATATTTTTCAATATACGTATTCATATATTTGCTTTGTAAAATTATGATTTTTAACAATCCCAAAAAAGGTTCAAATTTTATAATTATGTCACAAAATTCTATTTGTTTATAATTTTTGGCTATTTTATTAAATTTTGCATTTTTATGAGCATAAAATAACCCATTATATTTTGAATACTTTTAGGCAATCAGTAATCTATTAACTTTTGGATATTTGTAGGCAAAAAGTATAGGGTACCGTACTTTTTGAACTTCTCATACAAAAATAATGGCTTATTCAGTCAAAGTGTAAGTACTCACGACTGGAGAGTACATACACTTTTTTGCATTCTAGTAGGCAAACTTTTTTTCTGGGATATTAAACAAAATGGGTTGCTCACGTCAGAAAGTGCAATTATGCATTTTTGCACAGTTGCAAGAGTTGACGTGAATACCTTTACTGTCTTCATAAAATACACGAAGTTGCACTTTGAAAAGTAGAATGCGCCATCTGTGTTCGTTGCTGATTGATTTTTCACCGATTGTACTGATTGTACTGGATATAAAAATTTATTCAAATTATTCAACAAAGAAACGCACAGAAATTCTGCAATTGTTTATTGCCTTCATAATTTTTGACATTTGTATGAAAAACATAAACAAAATTTTTAAATAATTTTGAAATTTGGTTTTGCTTTCTACTTACATACATACATACTATGTACATATATACATACATATGTAGATTTAATTTTGGTGAGGTGATTTACAGCATTTAGGACCTAAATGAGCGTGTATGACCTTGAAAATGTTATATACATATGTATGTACATAGTATAGGTATATGTACATATTTATGTATATGAACTGGGAAACAACCCTCCAGTCAGCCTAGAACCATATGTCTCTATGTCAATACTATTTCTCCAGCTACAATTGCACTAGTTAAAATGTAGACAACTTTCCTTTTATGTGCGAGTAAAGATACGTTAGAGACAACAGTGCAATAATATTAAAAAAATGTATGTAGACGAGGGTTACTAAAATCTACTAGTAAATCTTTGGTTCAAATATCTCCATATGGTCGTAAAAGATCTACCTTAATAGTGCTAAAGTCTACTGGTGGATTTTCAATGTTATATGTCAATAGGCAATTACATTGGCTGGAGTGCACCTAGTCAGTAGCACTGTTGACAATGTCACTAGAAAATCACTATAATTTTACTATTGACAACGATTGAGGAAATATCGATATTGTAGACTAGAGCCCCTAAAATTTACTAGTGAATCTTTGGTGTCGATGTCTCCATGTTGACCCAAAATAACTATTTAGTGAGTAGTGATACAGTCTAGTGGTGAATTTTCAATGACAAGCTAATGTTAAATGTCAATAGATGATTACGTTGGCTGGGGTACGCCTGGTCAGTAGTACTACTGACAATGTCACTAGTAAATCATTACAATTTCACTATTCGCACTTTCTGCAGGGAATTAATGACTGATGGTTTCAAATACATACATACATATACATAAGATATAAAAATCAAAAAATTTATATGTAGAAAAAAAAGAATTTTTCAACACCAAAATATGCTACAGCTCGAAATCGAACTGACAGGTGGAGCTGATAAACTTAAACGGCTCTGGTTAATATTTGATCAGAAAAAGATGGAGTGAAATTAATTTTAAAACTGAAGAAACTTTTTCAATTACATATAACATAGTTCGTGCAACGAAAACCGTGTTCGCCTGTCAAGTTGGTCCCGCTTTGTCTAAAATTAGCTTAATTATTTTAAATTTAAGTTGCTTTAAAAAAAACGTTAAACTCGCAGATAAGTCTGAAGGTTGAAACTTTTTTTCTTGTATATTTATTTAGGTTAAATATTGTAGCTTATCTTTAACGTACGCTCTGTTAACTCCTCAGTAAGTTTTCAATTGATAAAACATATTAACATGTGTATAAATTGCGCTTATATCTGTGTAACCGTATGTCTACCCGTATATGCAAAAATTTTATTTATGTGAAATTGGCTCAATGTGGGAGCGACACTTTTTTTTTGTAAATGGTTAACAATTAACAAAAAAAAAAAAAGTTTAAAGTATTAATATGGTTGAAGCAAATGAGCGACATGTATGGTGCATGTCGCTCATTTGCTTCAGCAGTGTCATAACTCAAGAAATTGTTTTTTTCTCAGTTAATAATGCAGTAAAATGCATAATTTTGTATTTGATTGGACTACCACGTCCTTAGTGAATAATAATATTTCATGTCTTCATTGAGTTCCATGTAGATGCATAAAATGAAAACTTTAAATGCGTTTTGTGCAAAACAAGTATTTTTTAGTTGTGACACTATTGAAGTAAATGAGCGGTATGTATAGTGTCATTTAAATATGAACATATAGCTCCTGGTTCTTCTAAATTGGGTCAATTCGAAATTTAAAAATTTTCAGTAGCGATAAAAAACATACATACATATGTATATCACAAAGAGGGATACAACTGTATTTTTGTTTGGTGAAAGAGTAGAGAAAATGATGTAAGATTTTTGCAGTGAGTAGATATCACCACTGTACATCATTTGTTGTCACAATTTTTGCAACTTAAGACAATTTCTAATAAATTGAATTTGAAATAAATAGTTTTAAAACTATGAAAACCTTTTGGGAAGGCAAGCAAGCAGGCATCTTACTTCAAAGAAATGTTTCAAAATTCCCACTTTGTTTCTTATTGGGTGGAATATTTGAAATAAAGTCCTTGCCATCAGAATATGCTAATACCTTAATAGTTTCTTCAGTAAAACCAATATTTCATTAAGGATAGAAAATTTGTTTGGGTTATTCTCAATGGCCTCTCACACAGTTGACCATTTCGAATATATCTTGAACATTTATCGTGTAAAACTATCGAGAGTGACACTCAAAAATTAATCGAAAAAAAGTTCACTGAGTTTATATCTGGCATTTCTTGTGTGTCATTTACCCAAAAAAGCGTAACCAACTAATTACTAATGAAAAACTGTTTGATTCAGACATATATTTATTGATTTAAACATTTTCCAGTCATGTTGGATTCTATAAAATTGTCTATTAGTTATGTATGAAACTGTTTAACTTAATAAATACGTGTCTGAATGAAACTGTTTTTCATTAGTAATTAGTTGGTTACGCTTTTTTTACGCTTGTGTGGCACATGACACACAGATGGAAACCCGGCCTAGGATTTGAACATGATACCTCCATTTTAACAGACTAGCACATATTCACTAGGCCATCGTGGCAACCCAGTTGACCAAGACTTTTGTTAGTGATATCGATTTCGAATATATCTCGAACATTAATCGTGTAAAACTATCGAGAGTGACACTCAAAAATGAATCGAAACAAGTATTTATACAAAAAAAAATCAAAAAACCCGACTATGGACCGTTAAATATCCTAAATGGTCATTCCAAATGAAAAGTCATAAGAATAACCTAAATATGATTTTAAAATATGTACCTGTCGAATGATACCCATTTTGATATAGTTCTCTGACTTTTTAATTTTTTTTTTTGTATAAACAATTTTTGATATTTTGTTGGTTATGTCTTCATTATTTTCTAAAATGATAATTTTAGCAAACAACTTTCTTTGAGACTAATGCTGTTGACTAGGAGAGCTAAAATATTGCCATATACGTACATATGTATGTATGTATCATATTATTCTAAAATGTTTTTTAAAAAGATAGTCATATGCAAACAAATTACATTGAAAATGGACTTGAAGGCCAACTTTTTGGGGCGGACGCACCCCCTAAAACATAACTTATCGCTATGAAATTTTTGTGTGTTATTTTTACATAGAACTGACCGTTTTGGGGGGAGAGAATGTAAGAAATAAAAAAAATAAATAATTAACGGTCACTCTAATGTACATACTTATGTATGTATGTATGTATATAATATTTTTTTAATCATTCATCAACGCAGAAAATCAGTCTATTAGCCAAGTTAAATGCAAGAACATTTTTGTAAGATATTTCTCCCAATTGCGTCTCCTTGCCTCTTATCGTGAAATGGAAATGTGATTGCATGGTTTCAATAGATGAAAAACATTGCATGGACCCTGCAGTCAGACTGGTGCCAAGTGTCTCTATGTCAACACTAAAACTCTAGCAGTAGTTACATTGTCTACAATTTCTCTTTTATTCGTCAGTATAAAATAAAGAGAGAAATCAGATGTGGTGTATTTCTGATGGATTTTGCAACAACTTGTCAATATACATAAATTAAGGTATAGAAATGTACCAGTAAATATCTTTTTGGTATGTCTCCATGTTCCCATAAGAACTATGAAATCACTATCTAGTCAATTGTATTAGTGTTACTAGTAGAATTTCAATGACAAGCACATGCTAAATGTCTATAGCATAAAGTATTGTATGGGGAATAATTGTAGAGTAGTACTGGTGACCAAGTCAAAAGCGACTCAGTACATTTTCACCATCGACATTTCCTTCTGGGCACATACACACCATATGTATGTATGCATATGTCCGAAGATACCCTGCAGAAAGTGCGAATAGTGAAATTGTGGTCATATACTAGTGACATTGTCAATAGTACTACTGACCAGGTGTACCCCAGCCAATGGTATCATCTATTGACATTTAACATTAGCTTGTCATTGAAAATCCACCACTAGACTGTACCACTACTGACTATGTAGTTCTTTTGGGACCACATGGAGACATTAGCACCAAAGACTCACTAGTAAATTTTAGGGACTCGAGTATAAATATCGATATTTCCTCGCTCGTTGTCAACACTAAAATTATAGTATTTTCTAGTGACATATTCAATAGTGCTAGTGATTAGGTGTACCCCAACCAATGTAATCGCCTATTGACATATAACATAGGGTTGTCATTGAAAATCTACCAGTAGATATTTGAACCAAAGATTCACTAGTAGATTTCAGTGACGCTCGTCTACATATGTATATTTATTTAATATTATTGCATAGCATAATGAAAAGGAAAAACTAACTATTGACGCGTTCATTGACAATACCACCTGAAATACACTGTTGTCTCTAACGTATCGACTTTTTAACTAGTGCAATTGTCGCTGAATAAAGAGTATTGACATGGAGACATATGGTTCTAGGCTGACTAGAGGGTATGTAGATATGTACATATGTATGTATCCATGCACATACATAATATGACTAAAAACTGATTTTGTAAAGAAAACTTTAATAAATACATAAATACTTTAATAAATACATATAAAAAGAATCGTGTACGAATTTAAATTATTGTTAAATTTTTTATTTTGATTATTCGAATAAAAAAATGGTGTGAACTGAACAATTAAACATAATTAAATAAATTTAATTATTTATTTATTGATACATATTATACAAAGTATATGGTGTTGCACAAATATGGGCAGAGTAACTAGACCATAGCTGCCCAGAGAAGCGATAGAGTGCCGAACATCAATCGGCTTTTTATACAAATGAATACACATACGCTTATACATTCCTCTCGGTTTTCTCTCTGTGGACAGCTCTGAACTAGACCATATGTCCAATATGTTATTAAAAGTATTTTAAAAAAGTTTTGTGACTGACTGTACACGACCTATGCTTTCACATAGGAAGTAGCAACGTGGTTGTTAAAGAAATTCCACAAAAGAACCGCAAGATTCACCCCTTTTCCAAACGGAAAGTTTACTTTGAAAAATTCTTAATTCAGCTGAGAGAAATGTATGTCTTTCACACAGTTTAATTAAGACCAAGGCCTATTTATTAGGTCTATGCAACTCTACATGCAACTCTACAAAAACACAGCAACACAAAAAACAACTTTGTGTTTAAGTTGTCAAAAACACACACAAACATGAACTAAAGTATATGGTGCAAACATCTTTTGACAGTTTAAACACGAAAACACAGAATATCATCAGGACGATTGCATTGACCTGATAAATAGGCCTTGATTAAGACTTTGCAAAGTAAGCTTTGCGTGTGGAAAAGGGGTAATTATACGGTTATCTGTGGCAGATCAGTCAACCAGTGCGAGCGAGACGAAACACTCTCGAAGGCCAAGCAACACACACAAGCCTGATCGCATCGCACTTAAGAAATCATTACGATGACACGAGAGCTGTTCTTCAGCCCAGAACTGCTTAAAATTTAATTATTTAATTTAAAAAACACAGAAAACTGTAGTTTTCAAGTCAAAGAATTGGAATCGGAAAAATAATTTATTTAAGGTTATGGCTCGATGTAAAAGCCTTTGTTTATTCAATGGATTTTTACATTGGAAAAATGCTTCATTGCAGACAGGTACATACATATGTAGTTGCATTATAAATGTAATGAAATTATTTTATTATGTAGTTAAACGTACATATCGCGCTTTAAAAGATGGAGTTATTGACTGAAGCACTATTTTAGAAAATCGAACTTTCATCATTAAATTTTAAAAAGTACTGAAATGAGAAAAAATTCGTAATTTAAGTAAAAACCCCCAAATTTGAGGCATCCGATACACATTTTAATTCTGTAAGAATCAGTTTTATAAAGCCTTTTGAAGTTATTATAAAATTAATTTGCTTTCGTCAATGAACAAACGAATCACCTGAGTAAGAGCTATCAGATTTTGAACTCGGCGGGCTTACTAGTTAAAAAATATTCTTTCGACTGCAGCTGAACAAGTAGTATATGACAAAGATAATAAATTTTGAACAAAATAAAAAAGGTGTCAAAAGTGTTGTGCAGCAAACGTAATATAAATAACAAAGTTAAAAACTAAAAAAGGTTATTTGCAAGTTTATAAAGTTACATAAAAAAATATTCATATGTATTATTATTTTAGAAAAAAGTAACGATAATGCAAAAAATATTCGACATGGGAAAAAAGTTACCAATTTTGGTTATATGTACATGATGGCAGCTCTATTCACAACACAATTTTCTCGTTTCATACAGTTTTTTATATAACATTAACAATGTGTAGGGACATTCTGTTACGTATTTTAGAGCTAAATAAAGTCGTAGAGTTATAAACGGGATCAACTTCTGCGTTTAAACATGGAAGTGGCTGAAGTTTGATGGGAATGCAACTTTTGATAATACCCCAAACGAGTTTATATCAACTGAAACGTTATTAGATTTTACTTCTGCAAAAAACTCGATAGTGAACACAAACACAGCCTGGTCCGCGATGTCGACAAGAAAATTTCGATTGATAACTTGTACTGAAAACAAGAATAAAATAAGAAAATTTGTTTTTGTTTTCAATACAAGTGACAGAAAATTTCCTGTCGGCATCCATCCATCCATCCATTGTATAAATATACTACACAAAGTTTTACTTTTAGATTATACTTTCATTATGTCTTCTTTGTCGTGTACTTATGCTTACATTAATTATGCTTAAAGTTTTTAAAGTTGAAGGTATTTTTTTTTTTTTTTTTTAAAGAAGTAATACCTCTTTTACACACGGAAAGTTTACTTTGCAAAGTCTTAATTCAGCTGGGAGAAAGACAGAAAGAGAAAGTATTCTTACCCCTGTCTTTCACACAGCTGAATTAAGATTTTGCAAAGTAAACTTTCCGTGTGTAAAAGGGGTGTAAGAATGTATCACATAATTGCAACTAAATTCTAGTGAATTAGAATTAAATTCAAATAAGTTTTAAGCTGGTGATCGAATCCGAACTCAAACTTAAGTAAAAAAAAAAAAAACAACTGCCGGGAATTTAACCAAAAATGTCGAAAAAATTGTATTTTAATAACTCCAAAAGTTCTTATCAAGTGCAGTTTTAGGATTAATTTTGATTTTTTGAAATTGAAAAACTGCGTTTAATGCCGCAAATTCGATCTAAAAAATCGAATCATTTACTTTTCCAAAAAATTTGCAATCGCTTGATTTTAGCAGGAATTTCGATGTTTGGTTGGTATGCCAGCTCAATCGTTTCCCATTTTTTTTTTCCATTAAAAATTGCTAAAATCTGTAGGAATATTCGCGTATACGAATATTCGTTACATCACTAGTACATATCTAATGTGTTCATTAGTAGAATGACTAATAATTAAATTTTTAACACGCGCTCATTCAAAAAAAACCAGTATTATTTGAATTATCATACATATTATCAATTTTATTTTTATACTTCATTCCCTTGAGAGACAATAAGGTGCAATATTGTTTGTTATTAAAACAATGCATTAAAGTTCTTCAAATATTTTTAATATTCTAAAATAATATTTGAAAAGTATGATGTGAATTATCCATATCTTTCGTGACCTTAAATTTTCCAACGTGCATAAATACACATATACATAAATTCTCTGTACATTGGGAAGGAATTATGTTTAATATTCGTATAAAATTTAACTTTGAAGTATTACCCCTTTTATACACGGAAAGTTTACTTTGCAAAGTCTTAATTCAGCTGGGAGACAGACAAAAAGAGATAGTATTCCTGCCTCTGTCTTTCACACAGCTGAATAAAGACTTTGCAAAGTAAACTTTGCGTGTCTAAAAGGGGTATATAGACACAAAGATGTGAAAGTAGATGGGCAAAATTGTTTTTATTTTACAAACCAAAGAGAATGAATGAATGTATGAACTTTCCACAGGAAATACTACATTTTAGGCAATTCGGTCAGTATAGGTAAAACTGTGACATAATGTCCATGGACATTGTTTCCATTTTCAAATTGTTCAAAATGGAAATAATGTCGATTACAAATGAAAAATGACATTCATGGTGTATGTGTGTATGTCACATGTTGGATCCCCTAAGTAAAAATTTTTAATTACGAGTATTTCAAATTTTTTACAATCTTCATCTGTGAATTGTAATAAATTTTTTTTCCAAAAATCACTAGGCCACAAAATTGTGAATTAGTTTTAGTTGGAGCAATATTCAGGAAAAAGTTTTTTTGTTTACAAATTGTTATTCTGCCAGCGCTTACCTAGTCACTTACCTAGTACATAACAATTTTATGAAATTTAAATAGGAAATGTATGATTTAAAAAATATATTTATAAAACGTGCTCAAGTGTGTAACAAACCCGCAATATATTTTCAACCCCAATACTTTCTGGGAATATACATATATACATATGCCACCTATTTTTGTTCAGCATACCTTATGTACATAATGTAAAAACAATATGTAACAACATTTTCTGAATTGTGATAGGTGCGATTGTTTTCTTCCGAAGTTATCTCAAATTTTTAATCAAATAATAATTTCTTAATGAGGCTCAATTTCAGCATTTCAATTATTTTTATGGAATGAAATATTTTGTTGATTATTGTGATTTTCTAATAACAAATTAATTTAAAAAACCAAAAAAAAAACACGACTACCTAAAAACAACTGAAAAAAAACAAGACCATTAAAAATCGAATCTTCAAATATTATTAATAGTGGCTCCCGACTGTAAAAGTCACTATGTTCCGCACTACGGGACTTGTTTTTTCCTTTTCAGTTGTTTTTAGGTAGTCGAGTTTTTTGGGTTTTTAAATTAATTTGTTATTTTAAGCTTTTCAGTGTCTCGGCAACTCTTTTTTTGATACAACACTTCATAGGTTTCTTAATTTTTTTATTAACATCATTTAATGAGAAGTCCCAGCCAGCTATCAAGAAATTCTAGAGTTTTTATTCGTCATTAAATTTAAACATACCTTGTATACATTTTTGCAATCTACTTTTAATTTCCTTTGTTTTGATACCCCCATTCGATAGGTTTGGTAAAAATTTTTTTTTGACGTGTTACTATTTCACGCGAAAAATCTGCCATTTTGGTTTTTCTGTTTGAACACTTGGGTGCTTGAGACGCATATAACGATACCTTAATTTTCGAAATCCATGTAGCCGTTTGGGAGATAAGTGGTAATAAAGAAATTTACAAATATGTATATATGTACCAGAAACGTGCGAAAAACATAACCCTTCTTGGCATTCGGGTAAATAGGCAAAACAAGTTAAATTCGACCATGTAGGGATAATTCCGCATTTTTGTGAGCCAACGCGCACTTCATCAGCACCCATGTCTATCTTATTGGGCAGAAAGTTGTTGTTAACATCAGCTATTCAACATAAATTTTTAATGAAATGGAATATGAGAAATGGTTTTATTGTATGTATATATGTACATACAATTACTAATTTACCGTCGGTAAATGCATTCATTATTATAAATATTCATTTCGTCTTCATTTATGTTCCAAGTTGACACGAATTTATTACACTCTACTTAAGTATGTTCAACTTTCTTGTTTATCGTTTTACATCATCACATTAATTTTTTCTACTTAGGGGCTGTCCATATATTACGTAACGCTGTTTTCCCCGATTTTTGACCCCCATCTCCCCCCTAGTAACAGATCGTAACAAAACTGTGAACCCCCTCCCCCCAGGAATAACGTAACAATGAGATAAAAAATAAATTAAATAGTTAAAAGTTTTTATGAAAAAAAAATTTAATTTAATTTATTGCTTTATTAAATTCATTTGTTAGACTACCACAGTGGGTAGACAAAAATTAAATAAGCTTACATATGAACGTACTCCATATATTGGCGAAACTATTTTTAAATTTCTTCCCAAGTATACTCAAACTCCAAAAATTATGGCTCTATATAAAGAGCTTATTCCTAAACTGTATGTATGCATTAGTGATGTGTATTGGAATTCCAAAACATTCGGCCGTTTCTAGATATTCGTATTCGTTTAAAAAAATATATAAAGAAATTCATAAATCCAAAACGAAATTTAAATGAATGGTACACAAATATTAGTTTGTAATAACTAAAAAGGAAATTCTTTTTTATTTTTTGCTATGCTTTGTTTGCCAAATAATCTGCTATAGTTTTCCGTATTGATGACTGAGCAGTATTTGAAACACCAAGAAGAGAATTGGCATTAGCCTTGCGGCCGCTTTCACTAGTTTCTATAAGTGAAGTCGTCGTGTATTTCAGAGCTTAAAGATGACTCCGTTTGGCCATCTTCAAATCAATGTAAAATGTGCGTGAAACAAAAAAAATTATATCTTGGATCAATAAAGGTTGCCATGGTGAATTATATTTCATTTTCTAAAAGAGAACATTTTTAACCCGCTTTAAACATACAGATTGTTGGGATATCAAATGATTCAAAATGATGTCAATTACGAAAGATGTGCAATTTTTCTTTCCTTGATTTTTGTCCCTTCTACAACATTACATTTTCAATAGATATTTGCCCATTAAAAAAAATATACCTTAAAATTAGGTGGCACAAAATCTAGTTCCTAAACGCATTTCAATGTTGTTTTCAAAATATTTTTATTAAGTTCTGTTGCATAAAAAACTAAAATAATATCCTTATGAAAATACGTCTATGTATGCAAGTTTCCATTAACACATCTATCAAAACTTAAACATTGTAGCCTTAAGTTGACCAACAAAAATGTTAGAACTAAATAATTTGATATTGTCATGTACATATATGGAAGAATATATTTTTTGAAAGGACACTTTTTTGTCCATGAGAATTGCAAGAAACCTTTTCCTAAACTTCTGCAAATACCATTTCCTTCTATGTATTTGATGGATTTAATGTTAATATATGTTGCAGTTTAATATGGAAAGAAGTTTTTATGTACATACATATATTAAGAATATTTAACCCTGCACACATAACCTTCGAACGTATCCCTCTAAACCTAACCATTCGTCGTTTCGACGAGCACGTTTTGGGGCGTATAATATCGGTTCTAAACATATATATTTTTGTACTTGCAACACATACATACCTTTAGCAAGTACTTTTTTAGTAAATACAACTATATATTTCTATTCTGTTACAAGGATATTTATTATAATCCATTTTTCCAAAAAGCATTTTTTTTTTGTGAGATCACATTGTTATAAAATTTATATAAACGAACAAAACAAAAAAGCCTTTTTCTCTTTGGCAAACCTTAACTATAACACTATTGTCATTTAAAAAAATATATAAAATTAATTTTTTGAAGCGCATTGTGTGCAGAAATCAACTTTATGCTCGCCAACACTCGTCGAAGCGACGAACAAGCTTATCATATCTCAATAATTACGTGCTCACGCGCCGAATTTGGTTGTCTCCTGCAAAAGCTCAGCGAAAACTAAGTTGGCAAGAAATTTAGCGGCGATCGGTGCACGTGTTAAAAAGAAATAGCTAATTTTTCGTCCGGTGTTCGTCGTTTCGACGAAGGTTATGTGTCTAGGGTTAAGAATGTAAATGGATAAAGAAAGATGAGGAATTCAGAACCACTTCAATTCAGTTTGACTACAATTTATTTAATTTATTATAAAAACTTTGTATAATTTTCAAATGTTATTTTAACTTTTGGATAGTTTTCATAAACTTTAATGTACGTGGACAGAATTATGAAGTTCTTTTCCATACACATTTTTTTAATTTAATTTTGCAGAATAATATAGACCCCCAATTAAATGTCCATAAATTTCACATACAATAGATATTCGTATTAAATATTCGAATTCGAATTCTCGAATATCAAAAGTTGACATTCGACAGATGTATGTAGTATACATACTCACTCGTACATAATATATGCAGGCAACACGTATGATCAATTAAATAAATAAATGAGAAAAACATACGTATTTTTGTACAAAATTAGTAATTTTTTCTGTTACGTAACATTTTCAAAGACCCCCTCCCCCCACCATAACAAATCGTAACAAAACTCGATTCTCGATTCGATTCTCTATATTCACATTATGGGTTAGTTGGTATTTATTTTGCCTATCTTTTATATATTTGCATATGTGTATTTACTGTGAGTAAATACCCACATACATACATATGTATATATTTTATTTTTTTTATATTTTAAAATAATGTCAAGAAAATATTGGCATACCCAATAGTTCATTGCCAGACAAAACAAACGATATTATGATGCTAGGCCATCAAAAATAAATTTGGTTTTATTTCATTATTAGTTTTATAAATTAATTGACTTTATCGGTCATAATTGTTCAGTTAAAATGATTTAGTTATCGAAAATTTTAAAACTACATGGCGTATTCAAAGTATGTATTCACGTTAAACTGTGTTTGCATAACCCTACAAACATTTGCAAGATAACTTACCCAGAAGATACATATTAAAGGGTTGCATTTGTATACTTATACCCAGCAAAAAATTACACATTACCATCAGAACTACTTGCCATATAATGACTTACTTTTCTCATTGCCAAATTTCATTACTCGCTTACAAATCTCATTACCTAATATGTAAAAAAGTTATGTAGAAGTTGCTAAATGAAGAGAATGATTTTTTTAGATTAAATATACTACGTGAACAAGTTTCCAAATAAAAAAGGTAAGTACTTCTCAAGAATCGATTATTTTAGTCTCACGCCTTGTTGAAATCATTAAGTTGGTAATCCAGTAAGGAACAGCTTCCACCAAAAATGCTTAATTCCACACTCGATTACCTTTTCTGAAATTTTTTGCTGGGTAAGTATAGTCAAAACAAATATACCATGGTATGTACCATATAATTGTAGTGTGAGCGAAAGAACTAGTATAGGAGTTATTGTGTGTGTGTGCTTTTACAAATTAGTCCCGGTTCACACGTTTCAACTTTTGTTGCTCAACTCGTAATTCAGTTGTAAGAAAGACGGAGACGGAAGTACAAGTATCTCTTTTTTCTTACAGCTGAATTACGAGATGAGCAACAAAAATTAAATTGATAAATAAATTAAAATTAAAAACTGATAACAACTGCTTATTGTATTGTTGCTGAGCAACTGTTTGTATCTGTTTTTGCTCAAAAATACATGTTGTAATACAAATATATGAAAAAAAAACCACTGTTGAAACAAATACATGATAAGCAGATGTTCGTGCGCACGTTAGTTAGGTTTTTTGTGGCGCAGACAGGAATAGAGAGAGAGATACAACTTTGTTCTGAGTGTAATTTTTTTTTATTTGCAGCTCATGTGTTGCAAAGTCTTAATTCAGCTGGCAGAAAGACAGAGAGATACTGTACTACTACCTCTGTCTTTTACATAGCTGAATTAAGACTTTGCAAAGTAAACTTTGCGTGTAGAAAAGGGGTATTACATATGTATGTGGAATTTCACTTTTATTCATTCATTCATCAGCCATGTTTATTTTTTCACAACACATCATAAGGTACTTATGGTAAAAGCAATTTTTTGTATTACCCCTTTTACACACGAAAAGTTTACTTTGCAAAGTCTCAATTCAGCTGGGAGAAAGACAGAAATAGAGAGTATTCCTTCCTCTGTCTTTCACCCAGCTGAATAACGACTTTGCAAAGTAAACTTTCCGTGTGTAAAAGGGGTGTATCTTATTTGTTTTAAAAACACAAATAAATGTGTTGTTCTCATTTGCTCATTGCCCAACCATACAATAATTGCTTAAAAAATCAACATTAAGAACTAGTAACAGAAACGCTCATTGCCTAACCATACAATAATTGCTTAAAAAATCAACATTAAGAACTAGTAACAGAAACGCTGAATAACATATGTATCTGTTCATACCAGAACCAAACACACGCAAAACTGATGCAAACAGGTATATCTGTGCAGGCCTATGTAATTAAATGGGATTGATCATTGGTCTGTGGAAAAAATGAACTAGTGAACGAGTTCGACCCAAGCATGATACAATTATAACAGGTACATGCACAAGCCCAGCCTGTTAATGTATACAATGCAAATAGTTGTCAAACTTTGCTTACAAGCTGCGAAAATGTTAGTGTATGTGTGTGAATAAAATGATTACAGTGTTGCCAATGAATTTACACATCGCTGTGTCTGCAATTACACATCGAAGAAAATTACACTACACATCTTTTGTGTAGGTTAAAATTAAAACAAAAATAAATAAAAATAGAACATAAAGTAGAATTACACACAGATTATACAAGAATTTAATTACATGGCCTACACATGTGAGTAGAAATTACACACTGTCTAACTACACAAAGATTGGCAACACTGAATAACTATAATCATGCACGAATGCCGCGTCTGCAATTGTACTTTAGTTACCCTGTAATTGTTATTTTTAAAAACAAAAGGCATCTGTTTCTGACAATTATTCGTTTGTTTATACCAACAAAATGAATGTGTTTTTTGGTGTTGTAATTTTGTTGTAGTCGTGCATGTACCTAGTATAATTGTACCATGGACCCAAGTCTACACATAACTAAACACATACTTATGTACATATGTACATACACACGCACGTATTTACTTATATGATTCAGAATATTCATATAGGTTTTTTATCTTAATTTCATATAAAAGCTTATAAAACTATGTTTACCACTAGTTTTAAAAAAAATCTTCATACATTTTCACATTTTTTTAGTTTTTAGGTAAATGTAATTTTTATTTGTAATTGTTTATTTTTCAGACAGCTAATTGATTTTGTGTTTGCCTAAACTAGCACGAAGAAAAAGTACGCGCTGTTTCGTGCAAGAAGACGAACATTACTCTCACAAATTCTTTCTCATTTACCCAATTTTCGAGTACGAGAACGCTTTTCGTGCAAATTGGGATCCCGCGCGATCACAATGTAGCGTAAAGAAACACACCTATTATGTTTCTACCTTCTCCTGTAAATTTACAGCTAATCTTCTAAACGGCTGGACCGATTTTTTTCAAACATAGCTAAGAACCCTCTCGATCAGGTCATCTTTCAAACAGAAAAAACTAAATGAAAATCGGTAAAGCCGTTTGGCCTGTACGTGGACACAGACAGACACACAGATACACAGACACACACTACAAACTTATAACACCCCTTTTTTAGTCGGGGGTTAAAAATAAAGCATTTACATGCAGAAATAGTTTTTTAAGTTGCCATAAGTCCTTGACTTTGAACTGCAACGTACTAAGATCTTCAAGTGGATGCAATTATACGTTGTTTCCCAGAAAACAATAAAAACGCGATTTCGAAAAAAATTGAGATAGGCCCTTTTTATATTAAGCCATCGATATCCTCATTTTCATTTCTAATTAATACTAGCTATCAATATCTGAATAAACCGTCGATGTTATATAATTCAGAAAATAAGTTTTAAATGTTAAATTTACATACATATCGCACTTAATCAACAAGAGGATAATATAAAGGCAGTCGCTACACTATCACAACAATGGTCTCAAATGTGGTGTTTGAGATGAAGGAGTAATCGGAATACGTTGAAATTTTTTCAGTAGATAGATGTTGATGTTGTTAGTTGATTTCTTGCAAAAAGTAAAATTTTAAAAATTTTGAGTTAATACTCTCTTGTTGATTAAGTGCTATATGTACAATAGCAAACTTCTGCTTTTTTGGCAAGTATCATACCTCCCAAGGTAAAATCATGTAAGTCATGGAATAATAATACGAACTTAATTTTTAGTTTTTCGTGATCGTTCAAAAAGTTCACGCGACAAACGCAATGAAGTTTTTACTAAAAGGATTGTTTTTTACTGAAATTATATAATGGGCCCCATTACGAGTGTCATATGACGACTTCGACTACGACGATTTTGTAGAAGACTAAAGAACATTGCAACATTTTTTCTTTAATCTAGTACGAAATCGTCGTAGTCACAGTCGAAATACGAAATATTTTTTTTTAATTTTCGCACATAATTTGTAGTTATTCATACATAAATTTCCCATATTAAAAAAAAATTATTTAAAATAAACCCCCGAATATATCTAGAAAAGATGTTATATCTTCTAAACGGCTGGGCCGCTTTTCTTAAAACATAGCTAAGAACCTTCTCAATCAAGTCACCTTTCAAACAGAAAAAACTAAATCGAAATCGGTCCACCCGTTTGGTCTGTACACGGACAGACACACAGATACACACTACAAACTTAAGGTACGGTCACACTTGTCAAACATTTACCAAAATAAGCGTAACCAACAAACACTAATGAAAAAAATTTTGATCCAGACACTTGTTTATCATATTAAACAGTTTCGAACGCAACTAATGCACAATGTCGTAGAATCCTACAATATTGGCTACTCTTTAACTTAACAAACTTTTGTGTAAATTGAAAGATTTTTCATTAGCATTTAGTGGTTACGCTTTTTTGGGCAAATGTTTGACAAGTGTGACCGTAGCTTTATAACACCCGTATTTTAGTCGGAGGTTAAAAATAAAAATAAAATACTAAATGCATTTAGAAATCGCTTTTGGTTTTTCATGATCAAAACAATATTGCCCGTAAGATATATGAATTGTTTGCACAAGATTAAATATGATACAATGATATTTTTTTGCACTATTAATTCCAAAACACATTTTTCAAGATACATATGTCTTCTATGTTGCAATATCTGTGGGAATAAGGCCAAGCGCTTAGGTCGAGAAAAGATAGACAGCAAGTCATTGAGCTACTTCCAGAAAAATCGCACAAAATAATAGAGTTGTTGCCCAAGAGTACTTTTTCCAACAGGAAGATTACAAGGATGCCATTAACTCAACATCAGGTTATCTCGACTTAAGCACTCTTTCCTTTTTGCCACAGATATAAATAAACTTCCTAACACAAATTGTAGTCCTTCTATTTATACATCAGTGCTGCTAATTAAGTGCTGTGGCAAGTTATGAAGATACTTTCACGCTCTAAAGCGTTCTTATCGTCTTACAAGCTTCTCGCTACTGTTGCAATTTTCACTTTCAATTTAACATACTTCAAAGTTAGAAGCGAAGTATTTACATTGGGTTATTTGACTGGCTCACAAAGAACCCCAGGAAATTTAGATTACCAAAGACCGGGTAAGAAGAACGATTTTTTAAATTGCGCCAGCAATAGCTCTACAAATTTTTTCAAACATATCGCATATTTTAATGTACATACTAGTGATGTAACGAATGTAAATTATTAAATATTCGCTAATACGAACACCTATGTATATTCACCAATATTCGCGAATACGAAAACTATATGTAAATTAAAATTTAGAGACACTTTCTTTCTCGATTTATACCTGCGTCAGAAAAATTAAAAAAAAATATAGAATTTAATTACATTCCAGAAACTTATTCTTTTTTAGTTAGTGCGTGTACACAGCGAAAATATTGGACATTCCCATAAAGAAAGAGAGAGTAAGGAGACAACTGGGACGCAATATTTTTTCACAATAACAAAAAAGGTCTAATTTGTAAGACTGTGTTATTCATTTTTAATCTGATATTAAGAAAAAAAAAGGCTTATTTACTTTTTTAAACAAAGTTTTTTATTAAAAATACTATACATTTTTTTCTTTAATTAATTAATTAATTTTCTTACACTTTGTTGTTGTATTTTTTGGAGCGAGAAAATATTTTTTTGTTAAAGAAGTGAAGCTAATTTGCCTTGTCTGCAGAAACACCCAGTACACGGCAGAAAGCGAATCCGATAGCACACAGTCTACTAGTCAACAATGCACTGAAAAATAGTTGCTTAATTTGGCGAATGCGATATCGAATGTCATAAAATAGCGAATATTCGCAAATACGAATTCGTTACATCACTAATACATGCATACATACATACATACATACATACGAGTAGTTATCTACATTAATATTAGTGTTTCTCGTAACAGGAATAACAATCTCGGGAGCCATAACTTTAGCTATCAAAGAGGTCAATGAAGATAAGTTAATGGCATTGGGTCACTCATTGGATTTTATTGTAGCTGAGACTTTTGGCAAAGAAGTCAATAGCATAAGACAGACAGCATCGTTATGGACCAAACAAGTTGTGGCATATATAGGCCCGCAAGAAACCTGCATACATGAAGGCCGCATGGCTGCAGCATTTAATCTTCCCATGATATCTTATGTAATTTTTCAATGTAAACATTCTAATGAAACATTTCTAAAAAAACTAAATTTTAGTACTGTACACATCGAGAAACGTCAAATAAACAGAATTTTCCAACTTTTGCCCGTACTCGTCCTCCAGATACACAAATATCGAAATCTGTCGTTTCGTTATTGCTGGCGTTTAATTGGACTCAGGTAAATTAATGTAAATATAAATGTATTGAATTACTTGTTCCAATTTAATCGAATGTATTTCACACAGCAAAAAAAAACAAGGAGCCCTATCTGAAATTCCGTTAACTTTAAACTAACTTTAAGCTAACTATTTCGCAACTAGTACTGCTTGACATGACACTTGGATTACTTTTCAGTGTAATCAACTGACTATTTTAACATTGCGATGTCATAGGCGGTATTCAATTGTCTCACTCTGCATTACTTTTCAACTAATTTAAAGTTGATTTTTTTTAAATCACCTGATAGTAAATTTAAAAAAACTTTCTAGGGTTCGAACATGGTTCGACGGGAGCTTAGCTGATTTAACCGGTATCTATGTATGTATGTATTAGAGATGGGTGCCACTCACTTGGTCATGGATGAATCACGAATAAAAGCCGTAGTAAATGACCGTGCATTGCCTGCTCGTTATAGGATATTTGTTTTTGAATTAAATATTCTATTCCGCTCTCCAATGAATATAAATATTGGCAAAAAAAACAAGAAAGGAATGGAAAGATCCAATATACATATGTATGTCTTATTTGCTGGGTTTTGTATAAGTTTCTAAGCCTACTACGCTTATTCTTCTTTTGTGATTTTGAAAAATATTATTATTTGTGAATTCTTTAATAGTCCTTGAAAGTCTGTGCATAAGATAAGAGGTTCGTGACTATTCAAAATGTATGGTTGAAGTGTACTGATGATTTGTTACGGCGGCAATAAAATGCATATAGACAGCAAATAATTTAAAATTAATAAATATGTCTTAAGTGTTTTTAAAGCAATGAATGAGTAGTATATTTGAGAAAAATTTTTTTGGCGGTCTCAATAATATAGTAAAGAGATATAAGCAAATTTCAGCTTACATGTATGTAGTACATATACATATATATATGTAGTACATAATTTTGCGAAATTTTTTTAATGTGGAAATGAAGTTGAAAATTTTGTTTTAATTTTTTTTAAATGGGTAATGGCTTAGTTAGTCAAATCGTATCGTCTTACTTTTGAAGTTGTCGTATCGTTTAAGTAAGGATTTTAGTTATTAAAAACGTGAGGCTGCCAGCGAATGTGTCAGCTGTTATACCCCTTTTTCCACACGCAAAGTTTACTTTGCAGTCTTAATTCAGCTGTTTGAAGGACAGAGGTAGTAGTAGAGTCTCTTGTTGGCTTTCTCCCTGCTGAATTAAGATTTTGCAAACACCCCTTTTACACACGGAAAGTTTACTTTGCAAAGTTTTAATTCAGCTGAGAGAAAGACAGAAAGAGATAGTATTCCTCCCTCTTTCTTTCACACAGCTGAATTAAGACTTTGCAAAGTAAACTTTCCGTGTCTAAAAGGGGTAAAAGTAGACTTTGCGTGTGGAAAAGGGGTATTATTGTGTTTCTCTTTGCTTTATACGTGTGTGTGTATGTAACAGCAACAGCACGATAAGATTTCAGTAAATCTATAATAAAGTGCAAATACGGACGTGACAATTTTTTTCGAGAACTAAACGCAGTTACTTTTACCCCTTTTACACACGGAAATTTTACTTGGCAAAGTTTTAATTCAGCTGAGAGAAAGACAGAAAGAGAAAGTACTCTTACCTCTGAATTTCCTTCAGCTGAAAGTAAACTTTCCGTGTGCAAAAGGGGTATTTGCTAATATTGATTGACCTTTAATGCAAAAGAAATTAAATAATAACAAATGCTTATTTACAGCTGACAAAAATTAATAAATATTGATTTTATGCGACGGATGCGACATTAAGGTATAAGTGAAAGTAAGCTCAAAAAAACTTCCCCTATTAGAACTCCGTTCTCCTTCTTTTGAGCTAATGCGTAATGTTATTATTGGTAGAAAATTTGTAAATTATAAAAAAAGGAAAAATAATGCCTATTTCTTTAAATAATCCCTAAAAATCCGCTCATAAAAAAATATTTTTTTAGTCCCATATTTCCGTCAACAAATTTCAAAAATTAAAAATGCTTTTACATTTATAAATTATAGACAGACCTTTAGCTTTATTATTAAAACAAAGCAAAAATGTTTGAGCAAAAAAAAATTTTTTGGTTGACCTTTTTCTGGAATTACCCATGTATGTAAAGCCCTGAACTAAAAAAACATTAATGATACCGTCTTTTAGTTTTTTTACTTGTACTTGTCTGTAATGCACCAGAAAGTTATAAAAAAAATGTAATTAAGAATTATTTAATATTATCTGGATCAGTTTCAAAGAGAATGTTTGAGGTTTTATATACTTACATACACACATACATCAGCTCAGATCCAGTCTGCCCAGAGAAGCGCTAGAGTGCCGAACATCAATCGGCTTTTTATAAAAATGAATACACATACGCTTATACTTTACTCTCGGTTTTCTCTCTGTGGGCAGCTATCGCTCAGATCAATGCCATACTACGAGCATGTTGGTTTGATGGTTTCACTTTATAACAAGGGTCTGCTACACAAAGGTGATTACTTTGTAGTTGGAATTGATATTGAACAGTACGATAGTTCCAAACCAGATCAATTCTGCCCACAGAGAGAAAACAGACAGAAATGTATAAGCGTATGTGCATTCATTTGTACAAAAAGCCGATTGATGTTCGGCCAGCAGTGGCTCAGATGTACATGCAGACATTTGTGTGATTTAACGAATTCGCGTATACGAATATCTGTTCTCAAATACGAATATTATATTAAAAATTCTGAGACTTTAATTGGTATGTTTTTGATTATCTTATGTGCTTTCCTAGGTAATATTTTTGTATCTCAGCCATCCAGATAGCTTGTACCTACCTGTAGCGGATACAATTATCAACATTTTGAAGAATGCTGGAATTACAATTCGTGATACGAAAACATGGAATGCAATTTATCATCACGGTTTCATGACAAATCCTTTCGATAAATTGGTAGAGGAAACATTTACGAACACAAGAAGTAAGTACAATGTTAAATATTTACGTTCTTATTCATAAAACTTCCTTATTTCAGCTTTAATATGTACACTACTTATGAAAAAGATAAAAATAATAAAAGTTTGTGTTCATAACTGATTAATATCAGTGAATTAACTATTAAACTATTTTGCTTCTTTTGTAATTTTATGTTTGCAACATCATGTTACTTTCGCTCTCATATAAAAGTGAAAAACCACAGAAAATCTCACACAAGACACGAAAAAATCAAGAAAATATTCTTTATAATTGTTTATCAAACGCTTAAAGTAAAATAGAGCCTACATTAACGGTCTTATTCATAAAAATTCCTTATTTCAGCTTTAATCTGTACATTACTTATGAAACAGATTTTGCTTTATTAAGCTCTCATAAACATTTGTATTCATAACTGATTAATATCAGTGAATTAACTATTAAACGATTTTGCTTCTTTTATAATTTTATGTTGGCAACATCATGCTACTTTCGCTCTCATTTTATGTTTAGTGATGCATACAACGAAGAATCGATCATCTAGGTAGTCTGTTTGAGTCGAAAAAAAAGTAAATCATTACGCATAATGTTATTAAAAAATAACTTAAAAAGTAGGCGTTTCACTTTTTATTAATAAATAAACCAAAAAAAAATTTATATGTTACAAAAAATTGTATTTAAACACATTTATATTCGGCTGAGTACAGAGGTAGGCAAATACCCATTTTATTGCGGTCGATTATGCATCACTATTTTGTTTTAATTTTAAAATGTTATTGTACATACATACATACATATGTAAGCATGCAGTACCATACAAACATACGTATGCTTGTACTTGCATATGCCCTTATGTTTATAATTCTATTTTTCTTTTTGCCAATGCGCTGATTTACACGGGCATAATTGTGCTGGCATAACATGACAGTTTGTTTGGTGAGAGAGGCAAAGAGAGTGGTTTTGCGGTTGGCATAACTTTTCAACCAGCTTCAACCCCGCATTAGCAGCATAAAACTAATGCACATACAACTAAAAAACAGCAAATGTTAAATGAATACTAAAAACACTAACACACACACAGCTGTGTATACGAACGAATACATTTTGTGCCAGATGAATTAGTCTCGTGTAATTTGGAAAAGAACAAAAATTGTGCGGCTTAAAAATTGTTCTCGTCTAAACTACCTCAATGAATGTGATTTCTTTAATTTTCAACCATGTTTATATGTATGTATTTTTCTTTTTGTACAATTATGCATACATACATACATACATGTACCGACTTATATAAATTAATACATTTGTCCAACAACATTATTCAGGAGAAATGCATAAGAATAAACAAGAAACATAAAAGTGAGAAACCACAGAAAATCTCACATAAGGGATAAGAAAAATCAAGAAAATATTATTTATAATTGTTTATCAAACGCTTAAAGTAGCATGGAGTCTACATTAAAAATCTCTGAGTTATGAAACGTTTATTAAACGTCTAATAGGCTATTAAGCATTTATGAATAGTCTTTTTTCGATTTTTGCTTATTATGCTGTTATGAAGCGTTTATGAATAAGACAGTAAAAATTTATAAGTTATGAAACGTTTATTAAACGTTTAATAGACTGTTAAGCATTTATGAATAGTCTTTTTTCGATTTTTGCTTATTAAGCTGTTATGAATAACACGGTTAAAACTTTAATTGTGGCACTTATGACTATTAAACACAATTAGCCAAGTCACAAAGTCTTCTTGAAAGACTGAAAAAAACACATGTACTATTTGTTTTCCTTGCTCTGCCAGAATCAGTCGTTAGAGCATTTTTTTGTGCTATGCCATGTAATCATTCCTTATTAGAACTTGGCAGTAGTTAAAGGTAGGATTTTATTGGATGTATCTACATATACAAAGTTATTAATTAATTATTAGTTGAGTTCTATATGTTGTGTTATGTGTGTGCTTTTTTGTCGTCGTTAATAAAATTGTTTTTGTGTTTGTATTTTGACTTTAGTTTACGTTATACTGGGCCATTACTACGAGCATGTCGGTTTGATGGTTTCACTTTATAACAAGGGTCTGCTACACAAAGGTGATTACTTTGTAGTTGGAATTGATATTGAACAGTACGATAGTTCCAAACCAGACAAGTATTTACGTGGGATGCTAATGGAAAAAAGTGAT
This sequence comes from Tachina grossa, assembly GCA_949987645.1. NCBI lineage: Eukaryota > Metazoa > Arthropoda > Insecta > Diptera > Tachinidae > Tachina > Tachina grossa. The sequence goes on along the minus strand of OX465276.1, from coordinate 172,451,605 downwards.
GAACTGGCGGGAAAAGCATTTCAATCATATTTGGGTATATTTCCCACAGCTTCCTTAACATTTGGAGAGTTTGAAAAGAAGGTTAGTTAGTACATACACACATACACACCGTTACATTTTTCGATACATTAGATATTCTTCTATCGAAATATACGAAAAAACTCGATTTCAAAAAAATAACGAGTTAGGGCCTTTCTATATTAAGGTATCGATACGTATATGTATATGTATGTATACTATAGAGTGTGTCAAATTATATAGACCCAGAAATAAAACTAGAATTAAAATATCGTATAGGAAAAAGTTCTAAAAAAAGTTTTACTAAGAAATCGTAAGAACGAATAGAATCGTTCTGTTTCACGTACAATGCGCTATCGGGGCCATAATGTGTGCTCAGCATTATATGAACAACTTACATGAAATTTGGAATTTTATTTGAGCAAATTTTGAACTTATGGAACTTAATGGGGCCCGTTATGTATTCCTCTACCGCCCACAAACTAAAAAGTTGCGCAGATAAAAATGACACGTGTGAACCGGGATTATGTACACACACATTTTATTTCACTGAAAACTAAATGTAAAATTGTCCTTGTGCATGAAAAACAAACAGGAGGCAAACTATAACATTCCATACCGATCGAAATTTGAAAATGCTTCGATATCGAATGCCGTAATTCGCCCCTGGAAATATAAAAGAAAAGTTGGGATAACCGATTCACAAAATGGTGAAGTGCTGAACTAATAGAGTCTTCTTACATTGTAGAACTTTGCAATGCATGATTGCACACGGCGAGGGTGTACTGGATATGCCCAATGAAAAATTTTAATATATTTTTAGAAAAAAAAAAAATTCAAACGAAAATGTTTTTGTCACATGCAGCATGTGTTGCCAATTTCTATTTGAAAATTCGTATTCATTTTGACACGCGTTAAATAAAAATAAGATATTACGATTAGTATATAGATATGTGCCCTTAATTATGAAAGTGGTCTAAGTCATGTGCATTTTTGATTAAAAATTTTAAATAAATCTTATAAAAACTTCAACAAAGATTTAATAAATATTAAATAAGTTTAAATTAATCCATACTAGTACAACTTGTAATTCAAATTGTTCATAATATAAAAATTATTTTTGAGTTGTTAGAATGTAATCTAATAAATATCTCGACCAAAAAAATATATTACATGTATTTTTTATTTATAGGTAAACACATACATGGAACAGCCACCATTCAATTTTCCAAATCCTTTGGGTTATTTTGGAGGTTCGAAACAGGTACATAAGTACATAAATAAAATTTTTTATTTTTACATTTTATGCATTTTATTTTGTAACAGATAAGTTTCGAGGCTGCTTATTTATATGATGCGGTATATTTGTATACAAATGCATTAATAAGAGTTTTAAAATGCGGTGGCAATCCAAGAAATGGTACAGCCATTGTAGAGTCTATAAAAGGATCACATTACCGCAGCGCTATGGGGTAGTATAAAATCATTTAACCATATTATAATTGCTTAACATATTTTTTTCAAGATATCATGTTTATATAGATGAAAATGGTGATGCGTCTGGAAACTACACAGTATTAGCGCGTGGTTTTACACGCAATCATAAAAATATAACAGTACCTGGTTTGATTCCAGTAGGAATATTTAGTCAGACACAAAATGATATGCTCCCAGTAAGTATTTTTTAAAATAGTTTAAGTTTTTCCGGGGCTATTACTTTTCTGCTTACGTACATACGTTTCCAATTGTCAAAAACTACATACATACATATGTACGTTACCGACGACAACTGGCAAATAAAAATAGGATCTGTCATTTTCAATATATCACTAGTGCTTTCTGGCTTTTATTGATATTTTTTGTCTTCTGGTATTCTACGCCTTTTCAATTTGTAATTCAGAAAGCGTCAATTGTTATTCAGATTAGTCAATTGTAATTCAACTTAGTCAATTTTAAATACATATGTACAATTGTTTTTTTTTTTTACAGGATCTCAATTTATATGGCGAAATCGAATGGGTGAATGGTTTACGTCCAACAGCAGAACCCAAATGTGGTTTTATGGGAGAAAAATGTATAAGTACGTTGTCATTTTCAAACGTTAAAAACATATGTATATACATATGTATGTATGTACATGTTTAAAAATTAATCCGCAGGCTACACTGGAGAAATTTCGGCTGGCATCGCTGGGGGTGCATTGCTATTACTGGGCATCGTTTCATTGGTGTTATATCGCAACTGGCGTTATGAGCAAGAATTGGACAGTTTGTTGTGGAAAATTGACTTTCGGGAAGTTCAAATGCATGAAAATGAAAAAGAGTCAAGTGTTCAAAAACAAACAAGGGTTAGTTTGTAATTTGTTTTTTACAACTTTTTAATTATATTTATACATGTTCATATATTTATAGTCAACACATCCTTTGATACGCACCAGTCAAGTCAGTTTAAGTTCAAATCCGGATGCAGATTTTCGTTATACTACGATATTTACCCCAATTGGCTTGTACAAAGGACAGCTGTATGCCGTTAAGAAGGTTCATAAAAAATCTGTGGACATAACAAGAGAAATGAAAAAGGAACTTAAATTGGTAAATTTAGCGAAAACACAAATATGTTAATGTTTATTTATTCGAGCCGTTCTTAATTTCACTCACAGTTAAGAGATACTCGCCATGATAACATATGCGCTTTTATAGGAGCTTGTACTGATCCACCCAATATTTGTATAATAACCGAATATTGCACAAGGGGAAGTTTAAAAGTACGTATACGAAAAACTCTAACATTTAGTTATGTTCAAAGGTTGCTACTTAATTTTCTCGACTTGCAGGACATATTGGAAAATGAAGACGTCAAGCTGGACAACATGTTTATTGCTTCTATGGTGGCCGACATAATACGAGTAAGTCATAGTCTTTTTTATGCGAAAAGTGAACCAAATAAATTTAGTATTGTTTTCTTCCTTTCATTTTGTTCAACATTTTTGCTGCGGTTCGTTCAAATTAGGGCATAATTTATTTACATGAATCGCCCATACGTTTTCATGGTTCTCTGTGTACATCAAATTGCTTAATTGATTCTCGCTGGGTTGTTAAGTTAACAGATTTTGGTCTTTCCGCCTTTAAAAAGGGCATGGAAGACATTTCAACTGATGTACAATCTATGTCAGCCAAATGTACAAGTGAGTAATACACATTTTATTTATAATTATCATCTAAAAGGAGGATGGATTGGAGTTTGAAGTTACTTAAAAATATGTTTGACTTCCTACATGGTATGTGCATACATACATGTCGAAACACTATCAAACTTGTTTGGGATAGAAATTTGGACTTTTGCATTCCTGATCTTTTGAATATTTTCAATTCTTAATTTAAATGGTTTTGAAACAGGAAAATGTGTCTAATACGTATTTCGGTTTTAAATTTCATTGTGGACGCTTGTCAATGCGCTGATTTACACGGGCATAATTGTGCTGGCATAACATGCCAGTTTGTAGGTGAGAGAGGCAAAGAGAGTGGTTTTGCGGTTGGCATAACTTTTCAACCAGCTACAACCCCGCATTAGCAGCATAAAACCAATACACACACAACTTAAAAAACAACAAATGTTAAATGAATACTAAAAACTCTAACACACAAAGCTGTGTATACGTATTATAGGGTTGCATTTGTATACTCGTTTGTATAGCCAAAGCAAATATACCATGGTATGTACCATATAATTGTAGTGTGAGCGACAGAACTAGTATATGAGTTATTGTGTGTGCGTGCTTTTCCAAATTAAAATACAATTAAAACAAATAACAATTGCTTATTGTATGCTGCTGATCAACTGTTTGATCTGTTTTTGCCCAAAAATACATATTGTAAAGGCTCAGTTAGCCGACTGTAATGTATTGTAACTGCAACAGTAAGAAACAGCTGATCGATTTTGTTATGTGAAAAGTAATGGAAATGGTTATAGAGATGTAATGTAACGTAACCTACTTTTCATATAAAATTCTCGATCAGCTGTTTCCTACGTTACAGTTACTTTACATTACAGTCGGCTAACTGAGCCTTAATACAAATATATGAAAAAACCACTATTGAAACAAATACATGATGTGGAGATGTATGTGCGGACGTTCGTTATATTATTTTGTGGCGCAGCCAAACTATAGAGAGAGAAAGAGACAATTTTGCTCTGAGAGTAATTACAAATGCATGTGTATCATGTACATGTATCATTTACTTACATGTGTATGTGAAATTTTACTTTCATTCACTCATTCATCAACCATGGAATTTTTTTTTCAACACACCATGTGGTACTTATGTTAAAACCAGTTTTATGTATATTATTTGTTATAGAAAAAGAAATACATACAAACGTGTTTTTCTCATTTGGTCATTGCACAACCATACAATAACTGCTTTAAAAATCAACATTTACAACTAGTAAAAGAAACGCTAAATAACATATTTTTTCATACAAGAACCAAAAAACACGCAAAACTGGTGCAAACAGATGCATCTGTGCAATGCTATAATACGTATACATTTTGTGCCAGATGAATTAGTCTCGTGTAATTTCGAGTTTTTCGTCTCGCTCGCACTGGTTGACTGATCTGCCACGGATAACCGTATAATCTTGCGGTTTTTTGTGGAATTTCTTTAACAACCACGTTGCTACTTCCTCCTATGTGAAGGCATAGGTCGTGTACAGTCAGTCACAAAAACTTTTAAAATACTGTTAATACCATCTTGGGCATATGGTCTAGTTACTCCGCCCATACATGTGCAACACCATATTATAAAAATTTACTTTATTTTATATGTACTAAATAAATAAATAAATTTCGAAAAGAACAAAAATTGTGCGGCTTAAAAATTGTTCTCGTCTAAACTACCTCAATGTCATGAGGATTGGATTTCAAATTGGCCCATATACATACATACATATATACATAGATACATACATATGTATGTATGTAATATGTATGTAGATATGTACGTGTATGTACATATGTACTATTTCAATAAATATACATATCGCACTTGATCAACAAGAGGATATTAACTCGAAATTTTTAAATCAAGAAATCAACTTACAACATCAATATCTACTGTAAAAATTTAAAAGTTTATATTCCGATTACTCTTTCGTCTCTAAAACCACATTTGAGACCATTTTTGTTAGAGGTGGAAAACTATCGATAGTGTCACTATATATATATACAAATGATATCTTTTTTGGCAATGTAAAATTTTGACAAATTCTCTTGAGCATAGAAAGAAGCTGATGAAAAAATATTTGACTACAAGCCGCCGACTACCATAAATTTTTTCAAAAGAAAATTTTTTTATAAAACAATATTCTCGTAGCAAAAAATTATATAAATGATGAAAAATGTTTCACAAATTAAAATAAACAATGCATTTTTCACAATCTAACTACATTTAAGAGACGTAAGAATGTATGTAAAAGGCGACGGCGGTGGTTTTGCCTTTTATGATACCATGCTTCTTATTTGCTGCTTGTCAAAAATTTGTCCGTTGTGTCAAAAATTCTACTAGCCCCTAGGGCTAGTGAAATTTTATTCACCTCAGAAGTGTCAAAAATTTACTTACACTAGTACTTTGCTACCGTTTGGCACAGGCCCAGTTTAAAAAACTTTATCGATATATCGATTCAAGACTATCGAAAGTTAGAAAAACTATCGATATATCGACGATACTATCGTGATAGTATAGAAGTTGTATGGTTCTCGTATAATGTACATACAAAACAAAATATTTTTGAACAAAACAAAGCAAAATAAAATAGAATTTTATTTGTCAGTTCAATAAATAACAAAACTAAAATAATTGTATGAAAAATAAGTGAGATCAGCGGAGGAAATTTTAACGTCATTCAGTTATTTTTGTTTATGAAAAGCAACATATTTACATTTTTTGATTTTAATGGTGTATCATTTACTATCGATAGTGACTAAAAAATATCGATTGTTTTCAAATATTAATCGATGGCAGAATTAAAACATCGATAGTCACAAAAAAAATTTACTATATATATATACTATATATGTATATATTTATTATAGTGCCATCGATAGTTTTCCACCCCTATTTTTTCTGACAGTGTAGTGACCAGCGTTGCCGTTGTAACACTAAAGCATCACTTTTGACCCTTTTTCGTGCCAATGACACTTTATGACCCTTTTTTAATTTATCCCTTTGTATAATTTTAACAAAATGTATACCGTAGGGCAATCTTTCTTACATATGATAATAAGCAAATTTGATGAAACATAAAAATTACATTTTTAGTTGTACTTTACAGTAAATTCAACTATAATAACAAAAATTAAAAATTTTAAAAACCCCTGACTTTTTTCAGAAAAGATGTTATATCATCTAAACGGCTGGACCGGTTTTCTTCAAACATAGCTAAGAACCATCTCGATTAAGTCATCTTTCAAACAGAAAAAATTAAATGAAAATCGGTCCAGCCGTTTGGCCTGTACGTGGACACGGACAGACACACAGATACACAGACACACACTACAAACTTATAACACCCCTTTTTTTAGTCGGGGGTTAAAAATAGAAAACAAAATCTGTGGTTTACAAAATTATTAATAACAACTACTTATAACTTAGTTTAAAATGGCTGTTAATTACAAATATTTCAAATAAATAATTTATGACATATGAATTATTTTTAATGTTTGTTTTTTAGAAATAGAAAAAAATAATTTTCCAATTCAAACCAAAATTTTCAACAACGTTCGACTTGTCGAACAATCACATTTGAAACAACGGACAGGCCCTTACAGAAGGTGTAAGTTACATTTAAAATAATTCACAGGAGAAGCAAAAAACCTTATCAGCATTAGTGTATTTAGTTCTCAGTGGTCTTTTGACTTTCTTTAATAAATAAATTGTATATTTTTGGGCATACACAAATAAAAATTTTGTGAGTAGATGGACCAAGTAATTTCATCATTTTTTTTAATCCTTTATAACGATATACAGAAAAACCTGTGTTACAATATATATACATACATATGTGTGTACATACATATGTACATATGTATGTATATATACAGATGTTCCTTCCTTCGATAGAAGAACATCTAATGTATCGAAAAATGAAAAAATCTCGATTTCAAGAAAAATAATGAGTTATTGCCTTTCTATATTAAAACTTATTTTCTGCTTTTATTTTCATGCATTTGTAGAACTTCTTTATCGTGCTCCGGAACTGTTACGACAAAGTTCCGTAGTAACCGGCTCTCAGAAGGGTGATGCGTACTCATTTGGCATCGTGTTGTACGAAATGCATACAAGGCGAGGTCCATTTGGCGATACTGGATTATCGCCTATGCAATGTTTACAAAAAGTGTTGCAAGTTCAGGATACTTTGTATCCATATCGTCCTTCATTGCAGCCCTTAGAAACGTCTTTCGATTGTGTACGAGAAATTTTAAAAGAATGTTGGTCCGAAAAAGCTGATGAGAGACCAGATTTCAAAACTATACGAACAAAGTTAAGACCACTGCGTAAGGGAATGAAGCCAAATATATTTGATAACATGATGTCAATGATGGAAAAATACGCCAACAATTTGGAAGCCTTAGTAGATGAGAGAACTGATCAGTTGCAAGAAGAAAAAAAGAAAACCGATGCCTTACTACTAGAAATGCTTCCACGTCCTGTGGCAGAGCAATTAAAAAAAGGTCACAAAGTAGATCCAGAAAGCTATGAACAAGTCTCAATATACTTCAGTGATATTGTGGGTTTTACAGCAATGTCCGCCGAAAGTACACCATTACAAGTAGTAGATTTTTTAAATGATTTATATACATGTTTCGATTCTATTATTGGTTATTATGATGTATATAAAGTTGAAACCATAGGTGATGCGTATATGGTGGTGAGTTTGCAGAAAATGTGAAATTATTTTAAATCAATGTACATACATACATAATTTATTACTTTGTCAGGTCTCCGGTTTGCCGATACGTAATGGTGACTTACATGCTGCAGAAATAGCTTCAATGTCCTTACATCTTCTTAGCGCCGTATCAGAATTCCGAATACGACATAGACCTTGCAATAAGCTGCTTTTACGGATAGGTATCCATTCTGGACCGGTATGTGCAGGTGTGGTTGGCCTTAAAATGCCTCGCTACTGTCTCTTTGGAGACACTGTTAATACAGCGTCTCGAATGGAGTCTTCAGGAGTGCCTCTAAAGATTCATTGCAGTTCTCAATGCAAAGATTTATTGAAAAAGTTAGGCGGTTACGACTTTCAAGAACGAGGTATTATTAATATGAAAGGTAAAGGTGAACAACGCACATACTGGTTACTCGGAGAAGACGAAGAAGCAAAAGCAAAGCGAACATATGAACGATCGCAGAGAAGAGGATCACGAGCTCTAAATAAATTTATACAGGGAACTATTAAACAACAGTCAGAACAAAACCAGTTATTTAATGCTACTGATTTAAGCGTACGTTCGTCTTTGAAAAATAAAAATGTCCCGAAAAATTCTTTGACACGATCTTCTAGCTTAGAGTCACCTAAGAAACTTAGATTTGCAGCTGGAATTTTATTAGAGAGCCATCGTTACCATAGGCATGTACATACATATGTATACCCACACATACATACCTATCTATTTATATTTACATATGTATATGTATATAAAAAACAATAAAAAAATATTTCTTACTTTTTTCAGTGACGATGCTCTTTTGGAAGTTGTTACCGATTCATATATAGCATTAAGGCGCTCTTCTGGTTCTTCTTGTCAATCCCATTATGAAAAGTCAGCGTTATCTTGCCAAAGTTGTGAGGATTTAAACAATTTGAAACATCAAAGACGCTCCTATTCTCTTCATTCTGCCAATACGCCTCTTTTGCTCAATCATAAAGATCCCTGAAATCATTAAACTTTTAATTTTAAGACAATGAATATCCAATCAGAGTATGTTGCTAAGAACACAACTGCGACGAACGACGAATTTTTCCTTGCGAACTTTCGTCCTCGGAAATAAAATACATTTATGAATATGAATACGCTGTCGAACGAAATTTGTCGTGCGTGTCGAACTCTGTCATAGATTTAGATATATTTCCTACACTGGCAAACGACAACATATACCTAATTTACATTAAGCATTTTTTTCATGAAATTAGTTGGATGAAAATTTTTTATTTGTCAATAGGAGGCCATGAGGAGCAACTTATATCAAAAAAGTTGTCAAAAATGCATCAGAGATTCAATCTACCCCCTTTTTATATAAAATTCTCTTTTATAACGCTGCAATTAGCAAATAGAAAAAGTTGCGTGCAACAAAATTCATGAAATTTCATGAAAAACGCTTAATGTAAGTCAGGTAATACATATTTTTTGAACTTCGTTTTTTTGACGAAAATCGAAAATTATGTCGTTTCAGATTTTTCGGCGGTTATGGCACGTTATAAATTATAAAAGATGTTATTTTTTCATCGTTAATGTGGTTCATACGACAAATTCACTGGGCGAATTTTTAGCAACGAATTCATCGTGCTGGGCGAAATTGATCGTTCGTCGTAGTTGTGTTCCCAGAATATGAATTTTTAAAGAGTTACTTAATATGTACTTACATTTAATGTTAGAACTGTTTCTATCTCAATAGAAAATAACGTACACAACAACTCTTTTACAAAATATAAGTAAATACATACTATGAATGTATGTATGTATGTATGTACATATGTAGATATGTACATGTAAATGCATATTATAGCTTAAGTAGATTTATTATTTATATCATCAAAGAAATTTTTCTAGTCTTTTTTTATATCAAGTATGTAGATTAATTTTGTATTTATTTCATTATTCGAGCAGACCGGAAAAAAGTATATAAGCAGGTAGATAAGTATATATAATATACATATACAACATATATATATATATATATATATATATATATATATATATATATATATATATATATATATATATATATATATATTTACAAATAAAAAAGATGACTTGTTCAATAAAATTTTTGAAAAAATGCCCGTTTATAGCAAAATGCACAAAAACCTTTAGATGGATGCAAATCGCTCATTTACTAAAACAACGTCATAACTCAAAAAACTAGTTTTCCAGAAAACGAGTTTAAAGTTTTCAATTTGTTCTAATTTACACTATGCAAGTCGTATTGCTAAGCTGATTAGTTTAAGGATGAGAGAGACGAGGGGAACAAAAACAATTCTTTTCCCCTCGTCTCTCTCTCACCCCTAACAAAATAATCAACTTAGCAATAAGACTTGCATAGTTTATATTAGGATTTCACACACAACTTGATGGAAAAAGACAATTTTATTTTTCTGTCATGAGCTGAGTAAACAAGACATTTTTTGTATGAAATTTTTACACAATATGAAGAAGGATATGAGAACTAATTCTGCATCATTAACTCAAAAATTGAATTTTTTGAGTTATGCACATATTATTTAGTTTTTAATCTCTGCTTTAAAATTTTAAAACATCAGTTTTGCCATTTCGCATTTCAGCTAACGATATATTACTCTTTATTAATAAATAATTTTAATCAATATAAATTAAAAGCAAAAAAAATTCTATTAATGTATGTATTTGCAAATTTCCTCTTAAGCAGTTTTTAATATCAAAAAGTTTTTGTTTAGCAATTAACAGAATTATTTTATATTAATTCCAATATTTCGATCGACTTTGTTCAGGAATTTTTTGTATGTGACCGTAAAAAAACGTTTTTAAAAACAATGACGCATATTCATAGTCAAAACATAGTACATGTACTTTAAAAATTTAAAACCAAATAAATAGATACAAAATGTTGGTTTTAAACTCTTACTGCCTTATTCATAAAAAATATTTCAGGTTTATTAAGTGCTTATTTGACATATTTCTGCGGGAAATTTGTCAAATAAACCTGTAATAAACCTAAAATATTTTTTATGAATTAGACCATTAAAGTATACTTTTTTTTACTATAAATATGCGCCAATGTAATGACGTTGTTAGTTGATAGCAAACGTTTTAAAGAAAAAGTTCATATTCTCTTTAGGGCGTTTAAATAAAAACTAATGGTGCATAGTCATAAGGTCCGTTTGTTTACCCCAAAATTTGTGCAATTTTGTGCAAATTTGTACTGGATTTTACTGAAATGCGTTCGTTTACACATAAAATTGCAAAAGAGAGTGCCAATTGAGAGAGTAAATTGACAGTTGTTGACTGAGAGTCTGCAAATTTTTACTGGAAAAATTTTTGCCAGCAAAATCCAGTAGAGGAGAAAAACATATGATTCAATAAAATAAACAAAAGTAAGCAAATACAAAGTATAATTTTTTTTAATAAAAACATTTAAAAGAAGAAAAGTTGAAGTAAAAGTTTAACAAAACAAATCTAAAAATTGTTATGTTCAAGATGAAACAAATTAAAGAATAATAATCGTTAAATACATCAGTTTTCAAATATAATTTAATTGTGTTATTTACTTTAGTTTTTTAGAGATGTAAGGTTTATGTATGTATATGTGAATACTGATTTCTGCATACTATTCAGGGTACCGATCGACTATCAGAAATCAAATATTGATGTATTTTCCTATGCCATTTACCCAGAAAAAATAAGACTAAAAACTAAAGCTTTCACACAATTTCTATTTTAGAAATATGTATGTATATATCGCTTCAAGTTTATAATTATAAAAATTACCAAAATTAATTAAATTAAATTACCAAAAATATGTATTTGATGGGTTTCAAAAACAACAAAAACATACAACAATATTATCAGCTGTTTTGATTAATCTGCAAATTTTTGCAATTTTTCCGTTTGCGTACTTTTTTGTGCAAGAGACATTCTTGAGAGTAAAATTTTCAAATTACCCAAAATTTACTCAACTACTGGATTTTACTGGAAAAGTAAACATACGGACCTATAGTCAAAACAAAGTATACGTAAAATATTTAAGGTTTATTTGACAAATTTTCCATAGAAATATGTCAAATTAATTCAAATGAATTCATACCTCAATTCAGATTTTTGCTTTTTATATACTACATATGCAAATAAAAATTATTTTGAAACTTATTTTAAACCTTAATAAGTACATCATAGTTTCTTATATTTGCAGAGATTTTTATTAACTTAGCATTAACACATGTAAGTGCAAGTTCGAAAAACTCAACACATTCACAGTTTTTTACTAACACAATCACATTTTTTGTACTTACTGCTCAACTTACAACATAATTTCCTTGTAAGTAAATTTCTGTAAGTAAAATGACAATTGAAGGAGCAGTGTTAACGAGAATGAGTTTTGTATAAATTTTTAGTACTTCGTATAATAAAAATAATATTTATTGCTGATTTCTTTCGTATTTATAAGAAAATAGTATTTAAAAAAGAACAACAATATGCAACAACGCATATTGATTATGTTTTTACATATGAATTTCATTTATTTTTACAAAAACGTTGTTGAAGAAAATACTGTTTTCAGTAATTTATGATTTTGGCAATACGGCAAAATTGGATTCATATATTTTTGAAATAAACATATTTTTTTTATTTAAAAGAAAATTTATTTTCATAAGACGTGTACGCTTCGAAAATTTTTTAAAAGTAAACTTACAACTGACTGTGCAAACTCTCAAGTAACTTGCAAGACTTTCGGTTATTTCTTCGAAATTTTCGTTGATAATAGGTATACACTACTTGCAACGAATCACATGTGTAATTGCAGGGTAAGGAAATTTCAGCTATCTAATATCAATTTAGTTTGTTTTTTTGTTTGGAAAAACTCTGTCTCTGTTCGTTTACAATCATCACCAACACGGTCAAACCGATTTCAATTAAATTTGATACGGATATGGTTAGGATACTTTTTGAACTAAAAGCGATTGCTGTTGTCCAGATGTATGTAATTGGTTTTTTCAAGTATGGTGTAGTTTTTATATGTTCTGAAAAATATCATACTTTTAGATACTATATCGGGCCAGATTTAACCGTAAGCTACAACAAACTTTTTTATTGAAATTAAAATTTTATGACTACCAATGCATTTGGAATTACCAAAATAAAATACATGTTTGAATATTAAAAAACAGTCTGAAAACGTTCATTTTTGTCGCTTATGATTAAATCGAAAATACGGATCGATATGTATGTATGTACATAACTATGAAAATGATCTAAATCACATATATTTCGAAGTTATTAATATATAACATTTAGTGTCCAAAATCAAAATTAAGATAAAGTAAAAAAAAATTGTTACAAACAAAATTTTAATTTAAAATCGTGTTATTCTTGAATAATGAAAATTTATTTGATATATAATATTTCCAAGCAAGACTATATGTATGTATAGGCCACTTTCATACTTATAGACATACATCATCTGTTAAATTTATTTTAAGTGTGTTTATTTAAGTACGGCCTCATTTCGTATTGACTGGCATATTTCAAGTTGATGCAACTATTAGCAATGTCAAAGCTATGTGAAATTCGTAAAGCCATTACTTATGCTTATGCCAAGACCCAAGTGCTGGAATAAACTCAGCTTATGAACCAATTACAAATGAATATGCATCCACAATGTTTGACAATTAACCCTCAACTAAAAGAATCATTTAAAGCGGCATAAGCAATTACAGAATCCTCAGACACTTCTTGTGTACCATCTGTCACAAACATTTAAAACTAAAGAATAATTAAACTTACATTTTTTATCGGGTGCAGTGAGGTACAGGCCACTTTGTAACAAGAGTAGCATCCTCCAAAGTTACAAGTTACAAACAGCAACAAGCCCAACAGCAGTGCAAACATGGTAACTTCAACAAGAACAAAATACCTAATAGCAACAAAAGGAACAAGTACAAGTTCCTAATTAGCCCCCACGTGGTGGTACGAAGAAATTAGTTTGTAGAGCTTCTAAATGGTGGCGCATTTCCGTGCTGTTTTATAGTTTTTTGCTAACAGATACTTTAAATTGTATTCACATACCAAGCTCATCTATGTATATCAACGTTTCTCAAAACACATTTCAATTGCACTTCATTTAAACACACTTATTTTTAAACTTTTTTCTTACATTTCCTCAAAAAGCTACTTCGCTTTGCAAACGACGATTGTTAACTAAATAGATACTTGTGAAGAATGGCGCAAAAAGTACCGAATCAGCCCTGGTTTTAGCGCCAAACTAGGCACCACCAGCGTTGTCGTGTATTAGTATGTTTTTAGTTTCTGTAACATAGTTGCATTTTTCGTTATTTTAAGAAAATATACTTAAACTAAATTTAACAGGTGCACATATCGTCGGTTGGTTATTGTCTTGCGGCACAGTATATTCAAAATACATTACATCTGCAGCAAACCAATAATCTAGCGACAATATGTATGGCCATAAAGCTATGTACAGAAGATTGTCAGATCTTACAATATTGTCAGATCTGGCAATGTGCTGACAATGTACTGGCAATCGAAAATTGCCAGCACAATATTTCTTGTCAGTTCACACGGTTGTCAGAAAATCTTACAATTTATTGCCAGACGGTTGTATGACAATAAATTCATCTGACAAAATCGTCAGTAGAAAAATTGTCAGTTCACACGGTTTTCATATGCACAAATTGTTAGATCTGTTGTTATGCGTTGCCAGACTTAAACCATTTGTTGGAAATTGTTAAATATTTATCGTTTGTGTTTGTGTTTAATGTAAAAAGTGAAAGTATAAATTATTATGGACCATGAAGAAGCAATTGCAATGATTTTGTCTGCATATATTTTATTATAAATTTTTTATTTAAAAACAAGCGTGTGCAGTGTTGCCCATAGAAAGAATTATCTTACAATGATGCTATTGTCAGATGCATGAACTTCGCACATCTGACAATATTAAAATGTCTGACAAATATCTGGCAATAATTTTACAATGTGTTCACACGATTGTAAGATGTCTGACAATATGTTGTCAGTTGCTAGTCTTGCAATGGACTGACAATGCTTTTTCTGGCAACGTCGTCTGACAAAAATTGCCAGTTCACACGGTTGTAAGAAATTTGTAGCACATTTTACTGGCAATATTGTAAGATCTGACAACCGTCTGTACATAGCTTAACTATGGAAGTAGTTGCATGTAACAAAACTTTTTTTATTTAATATAACTTTAAAAAAATTGTTACATGCAACATTTTAATTTAAAATGGTGTTATTTTTAAATAATGAAAATTTATTTAATATATAATATTTCCAAACAAAACTATATGTATATGATTTTGATCTCTTTTATAATTATTCCTATACATATGTTAAGGCCGGGGCACAATGTGTCTGTCATGAGTTAAACTTCTCCTTTTTTTAAATTAAAGCCATTCAGTACGTGTCCGTCAACGCAAAGCGCAAAAATTTGTAAACTTTTAACTTTTTGCGTACGTTGAGTAGTTTGACAAATATTGGTTGTTTTTTTTTTTTTTTTTTTTTGGTATGTTCTGATTCAGGTTTTTGTGTTTTGTGGCAGCAGAAATAAATAAAAAAAACTGTTCAAATACTTCCATCAATGAAGTACTCATTGTATCAACCTTCTCCGTCGTTGCGTTAATGTCAGTTGAAAAAGGAGAAGTTTAGCGTATGACGGGTTCATTGTGTCCCGGACTTAAAACTTATTTTAAGTACGTTTCTTTAAAATAACGAAAAATGCAACTATGTAACAGAAATTAAAAACATACTAATACACGACAACGCTGGTGGTGCCTAGTTTGGCGCTAAAACCAGGGCTGATTCGGTACTTTTTGCGCCATTCTTCCCAAGTATCTATTTAGTTAACAATCGTCGTTTGCAAAGCGAAGTAGCTTTTTGAGGAAATGTAAGAAAAAAGTTTAAAAATAAGTGTGTTTAAATGAAGTGCAATTGAAATGTGTTTTGAGAAACGTTGATATACATAGATGAGCTAGGTATGTGAATATAATTTAAAGTATCTGTTAGCAAAAAACTATAAAACAGCACGGAAGTGCGCCACCATTTAGAAGCTCTACAAACTAATTTCTTCGTACCACCAGGTGGGGGCTAATTAGGAACTTGTACTTGTTCCTTTTGTTGCTATTAGGTATTTTGTTCTTGTTGAGGCAACTGATGTTTGCAACTGCTGTTGCGCTTATTGCTGTTGTCTAATTTGTGACTTATTGAGTTGGAGGATGCTACCGCTCTTGTTGCAATGTGGCCTGTGCTACCGCTAAAGTTTCTGTCCACTGTTACAACATATTTGTGCCATTTTCATTTTCAATCTGCAGTACTTTCCAACCTGATATGTAAACTGATGCGTTTTCTTAAATGATCTTTGCTATATAAGTCTTTTCACCACTCTTTTTTACGAATGTGTTGCTATTTCTTTCATCAATTGAAGCAGTCTCATTGGTTTAAGAGGTACCATTCAATGGAACACAAGAGAGAAGTATTTGTGAGCACTGATAACGGTGGCACAATCATTTTGCAGTATTTACTACCTGACTACGTGCTACATATATTTTGCATTATGTGTTTTCTTAAATTGTCTTTGTAGTAGATACATACCTCACCGAATCCAATAAACAAAATGTAGGTTTAATTGTTCTTTCCTTTAGGCTGATCGTTTAATAAAAAGTGTCTGAGCATTCTGTAATTGCTTATGGCGCATTACATGATTCTTTTATTTGAGGGTTAATTTTCAAATGTTGTGGATGGATCTTCATTTATAACTGGTTTATTTGCTGGGTTTATTCTAGCAGTTGAGTCTCGGCATAAGTTCCTCGAGATTCTGGACAAATATATGTATGTATGCACAGCATGTTATTATTTGAGGCAATGATTATATGTATGTACGCATTTGGCCTAGCTGTAACATTGGCCGGGTGCTTGCATCAGTTATGCATATCAGTCTTCTAATTGATTTGAAATGTACTAGTCACACCACATAAGACTTGTGACTATTATTAAGTAAATATCAGATTTTTTGTGCATTTCCATTACTTCTATCTTTGTTTATGCATAATTTGTCTTTATGCGGAAGGGGTAAATTTGAAAATTTTTCTCTGGTTTCATACCTCAATTCAGAGTTTTGCTTTTTATATAGTACATGTCATTTAAAATTTTTTAATTTTTATTAAGGAAATTTCAGCTTTCTAATAGCAATTTAGTTTATTGTTTATTTGAATAAACCCAGTCTTTGTTCGTTGTAAATATGTAATTGGTTTTTTTAAAATATGGATTAATTTTTATATGTTTTGAAAAATTACATACTTTTAGATAGTATATTGACCCATATTTTAGATTTAATCGCAAGCGACAAAAAACTTTTTTATTGAAATTAAAATTGACTTAAATAGGGTTTAGTTAGGTCCTCCTCGCATAATTAAAATAATAAAACTATCCTATCCGATAGAAAATTAAAAACAAGAAAAAATTAGATAAAAAAATTGGCGTCGAGGCTTAGTTTCCGAGTTATGGGACCTTAAACTTTTCATGTAAAACTGTGATTAAGCAGCGCCGTGTTGGAAAAACCATTGTGGAGAAAATCGTTAAGCCCGCCTCAAGGCCGGCTATACAAAAAAAACCTTAGTGCGCAGCGCCGTGTTGGAAAAACCATGGGTTAATGAATTTTTAAAAAAATTCAATAAATCTTTAAAGAGCTTCTTAAAAGATTTTTTTTTGCATTGGATGGAAAATACTTACATCAATCACAATTGTGTACATTAAGTGTCCAAATCCAAATTAATATAAATTTAAAAAAAGAAATTTATTACTTGCAACATTTTAATTTAAAATCGTGTTATTCTTGAAACATTAAAATTTATTTAATTTATGTATTTCATAAATACTTTACAAAATAAATTTGCAATGTAACTAGACCATGTGCCCAATATGTTATTAACAGTATTTTAAAAAAGCTTTTGTGACTGACTATACACGACATATGCTTTCACATAGGGTGCCCCTGCGGCTGAGTGGTAGCGATGCTAGCCTATCAGCCCAGAGGTCGTGGGTTCGATTCCCACCATAGACCCTGTGTGATTTCCGCAGACAAGCTAATCGCTTTGCGGGTTGAGTATGTTCTAAAAAAAAATTTGTAATGAAAAAAAAGTAATTAAATTAGACCACTTTCATAGTACATACATCTGTTAAATTTAGTTTAAGTATATTTCCTTAAAATAACGAAAGATGCAACTATGTAACAGAAATTAAAAACATACTAATACACGACAACGCTGGTGGTGCCTAGTTTGGCGCAAAAACTAGGGCTGATTCGGTACTTTTAGCGCCAAGCTTCACAAGTAGTCTATGTAGTCAACAATCGTCGTTTGCAAAGTGAAGTATATAGTTTCTTGAGGAAATGTAAGAAAAAAGTTTAAAAATAAGTGTGTTTTAAACAAGTGCAATTGAAATGTGTTTTAAAAAACGTTGATATACATATGTAGATTAGCTAGGTATATGAATAAAATTTAAAGTATTAGTCAACCATAAACTGTAAAACAGCAAGAAAGTGCGCCACCAGTTAGAAGCTGTACAAACTTTTTTCTGCGTACCACCAGGTGGGGGCTGATTAGGCACTTGCACTTGTTCTTATTTATTTATTTATAGTACATATTCTGCAAAGTAAATTTGCAGAATATTGTTGCACAAAAATGAACAGGTGACTGAGACCATATGTCCATGATGTTGTTAACAGTATTCTTAAAAATGTTTTTGTGACTGACTGTACACGACCTATGCCTTCACATAGGAAGTAGCGACGTGGTTGTTAAGGAAATTCCACAAAAGAGCCGCAAGATTATACGGTAATCCGTGGCAGATCATTCAACCAGTGCGAGTGAGACGCAAAACTCTCGAAGGCCAATAAATAACAGTGGCCTGGTTGCATTTAAGAAATAATTGCCAACGACGCGTGATGTTGACTCGCACAGAGCTGCTTTACGACTGCTGCACTTGTTCTTGTTGGGGCAACTGCTGTTGCCCTTGTTGCTGTTGTTTAACTTGTGACTTTTCTTGGATTGGAGGATGCTACTGCTCGTTTTAATGTGGCTGTGCTACCGTTAAATTTCTGTCCACTGTTACAACATATTGGTGCTATTTTAATTTTCAATCTGAAGTACTTTGCTACCTACGTACTATTGATATGCAATCTAATGTGTTTTCTTTAATGATTTTTGCAATAATTTCCCTATTTTTTTTACAAATGTGTTACTAGTGCTTGCTCTAATTGGTTTATATCGGTATAAGCTACTCCACATTCGAGTAATGGCAGTTTGAAATATACCAGTCACTACCACAAGAGGCCTTGTTTTTTAGTACTGAAAATGCACTATTGCCATCGGTTGTCATTCTTGCTGGAGCTCTGTAATTGAATTTTAGTAGTCGATGACTTATAAAGCCAACAGTGTCCTTTGTGTTCGGAAACTCTCATAGATTTTGCCTTTTCTACATGCTTGAAAGTAATATTTAACTTTTCCTTAATTCCTTTTAAAATATACATTTTGTTTGCTTTGTAAAAAACTGCAACATTCCCGTACATTCATCACTCACTTTGTTCACCTCTGTACCACAAACAGAGTAGCAAGCCGTAACGGCGCGGCTGGCGGCTAGCCACTCAGCCGATTTTTTTCAACAAGCCAATCCGCCGCCGAACCACTCGGCTTATTGGCGGCTTAATTCTTAGCCGATATTTTCCCCCTTATGCAAAAACGATTTTTAAACTTAAAGTTGGTTTAACAAACGAATTTTGTATGGCAAAACCGGTTTTAACACATGCTTTAACTTTAACAAAGGTTATTGCATAAGAGCGTTTGTCTTTTATTTTTTATACTTTTTGAATTATGTTTAATATTGTGTCTACTCAACTTGCTTATAGTTTTTATTTATATTACGGATTGAATATGATAGCGAGAGTCTCTGAAAAATAGTTGATTTTGCTTCCACATAGAGAGAAAATGTGTATATGAACGGTAAGTCCCGGTTCACACACTTCAACTTTTCTTGATCAACTCATAATTCAGTTGTAAGACAGACGGAGGATGACTTACAAATGTCTCTTTTTTTCTTACAGCTGAATTGCAAGTTGATCAACATAAGTTTAAGTGTGTGAACCGGGACTAACGTAGCTGCGACAAAACTTACGTTCTCTACTGGAGTCCCTTCTTAAATCCATGCACGTTTACATAGACTTTTTGTTGCAGCAGTCAGGCGACTTTTTACAATTATTTGATCAAAGCTTTTTATTAGTTCATCCGTAGAAGTGTTGCAATAAAGTAAATAATTTTTAAATCAATCAGGAAGCTTAAATGAAATTTATGTATAGTCTAGTTTCTATGGTTTAACAAATTATTTAAGAAGTTATTTTTATTGGCATTTAGGACATCAATTACTGCAATATTCAACCTATTGCAAAATAAATAATGCTACAACGTGGTGATTCAATAATTCACGTACTTTTCTAGAAACAGACTGGGTTCAAAAATTTTTTTATATGCTAAACAAATCGGCGTTAAGCCGTTCAGACGCCGCCGCCGAAAATATTTGTCTTTCAGCCGCCGCCGAAATTTTTTGGTCGGCCTGCTACTCTGATCACAAAACATCTGTGTCTGTATACCTACTTTGTGATTAATGTTTACATCTTCTTGTTTACAAAAATTCTTATCAAGGCCTTGATCAAGGCACATTTATTTCCAGGTAATATCAGGATTACAAAAACAATGAAAAAACACAACTATGAAAAAACAACATGGTTTTTAGTTTATCCGAAATATCAAAAATAGAATATGTTGTAACACAATAATAATAAAAATTATTCACATAAAGTTGAAAAAATTTCTCCACGGCAGCTACCACTAAAAAAATTTGCAACGTTTATCACTTCTCACAATTTTTTAATAGTTTTTTTTCATATTTTTAAATTTGTTTCAAAATAATTTTTTTAATAAAATATTTTTCACATTGATAATTTTTTAACATTTTTTTTTAATTTCTCTCTCGTAAACAATTTTTGAAGTTTCCGATGAACTTTAATTTGGAAAAAAATAGCTCAGCTGCATTTCCGCTACTACCTGGTGAATGTGCCTTGGCCTTGATTCTTATGTACTTAAGAAAATCATAAGAACAGCTGTGCAAAGGTTTATTCATACACTTAATCCTATTTTCTCGTGATGGTTATGTTTGATCATGGTAAAATAATATAGGTAAGCTCACAGCGCCAGCTGATAAAGTTTTTATTTGCTTGTTTCGTAACAAGGCGAATTGATACCAAGTGGTCTCGATTTGCAACTTTACCTATTCGCTTTGTATATATGTTAGCGTAAAATTTCCTGCTGTCAGAATATTTCCTACCGTTTTGCTTTGATTTGGCAGCAGAAAAGTTATGTCAGCTCGTCGCCTCAGAATATATTTAGCCCATATGTCACAAAAGTTGGAGTGGAGCAAAACAACAAGGAAGATTTATGTGAAGTTTTCTCAAAATATCGACGGTCCATTCCAAAACATGCTCAGTCGACATAACATGTTATGCTGGGAATAGCATTTTTGAATTCATCGCTTATGAACTCAGATTCTGTAAAATTTCGATATTAATTGGACTATTCTATCAAAAGTTATGAGAAAAAATGTACCAAGCAAGGCGAATTCAGTATCAGGTGACCTTGTCAGCCCGGCTGATTATCAACTGTTGATGCAAAATTGGTTTTGCAGCATAGCAAACTACATGTTGTTTTTTTGTTTTTGTAAAATTGTTGTACTGATAAGGTCACCTTATACTGAATTCACCTTGGTACCAAGCAGAATATGTAAATTTTAAAAAACCTCACTTTTTTAAATATTTTAAGTACACTTAGAATTAAGTAGTAAAAAAAAATTAATTTAAATTTGTCTCCAAACTAAAGCATGCTATATGTACTTAGATAACCATTGTAGGTGAGACAGGTTCTTACTTAAAGGACTTGGTAATAGATCATTTTAACGATGATCTACGACAAATTTATAAAGTTCACACAAACTAAAAAAAATCTATTGCAATTATTATATGATTACAAAAAGTCTCAAGTTTCTATCTCATAACATTCCCGAGATATCATCAATAAACTTTGAAGGCGTTTATCTCAAAACTAGCTTTTTGACTTCGCATGTTCTAGAATGGAGCCGTCGATATACCCGATGACTTTCTTTTGTATTTGCACCACTGAGGCAGTGTTTTGAAGAAAAATGCAAATGTTTGTGAACTTTTATCAATGAAGTTTGAAGTTAATATTACTTTATTTTAAAAGTAAAAATACGTTTTGTGCGGCATACACCACTTTTCTTAATTTATTTAAAAAAAGTAATGTTTTGTGCTCCATACGTATACTTAACTGCTGTGTCACAGCTATGAATTGACAACTTTGTGGTTTTGTTTATTTTTCTTGCTGTCCGTCGATCGTTTAACGCCGACCAAGAAGCCCCCGCCGTAATATTTTAACTATTTAACTAAAAACAAGTAATTGAAGTGTATTTAATATAAAAAACGAAATTAAATGAGTGTTGTTATACTCAACCATTCATAATTAAGGTTTCTTTTAATTTATTTTAGTGTTTAATAAGTTTATACTAAAACATTTAATCGGCGGCTGCGTCTGGGTAATGATGTTTTTGCTTCACAGTTGCGGTTGAATTTTTCTAACGGCACTTTTTTTAATATTAATTTCTTACTAGATATACCAATCGTCCGTATTCTAGAATCAAAATGTAAATAATTTTATAAAGATTCAACGAAAATGTATCTAAACGTCATAAAAAATTCATTAAAACAAAGGGATCCCGCGGGATCCCAATTTGCACAAAATATTTTGCGACTGGCGGTATTATTGAATATTTTCGCAGTCGGATGCACAGAATATTAATTATCTATGGTCGGATGTGAACTTAAGTGTAGAATGAACATTATTCCAACCAAGTAAAGTACATACATATGTATACGCATAAATATCTGAGCAGCTGACTTTGTTTATTGCTCAAAGTAAAAATAGTGAAATTTTGTGTAGCTCAATGGGAATAAAAGGTCGCTTACAATGGAAAATCTAAAATAAGGTAAGATCCATATTACTAAATTATATTATTATTATTACTACTATTTGGCTTCACAGAAGTTAAAGCTATTTTCCGTTGGCAATCTAGCTCTACCTCTACTATTTCTAGCTTTAAAATACATATCGCTTATGTAAGTACAATAAATGCGCCTTGATGAAATGCAAAGATTGGAGAGTTATTGAGCGATTCAAAATTTTCTAAGGGTGGCGTTGGTTGAAGTAGTTAGCACGTTGACTACAAAACCGAAGATCCTGAGTTCAATACCTGTATCCGACCGCAATTAAATAACAACAACACGTATTTCTCTGATGTGCATTAGTGCCCTTTGTATCAGTTGTTGTAGGAAAGTTCAAGAGATGAAGGCATAGTCACTGTTAGCGTTGTTAGCGCGTTATTTGTAAAGAGAGGACAGCACAGGAAAAAAACCCGGGCATTTGTTTAAAAAAGTAGCTCTTAAAAATAAAAGTTGTTCCAATAATATTACTACCCAGTGTTGTTAGATAGGAATATATCTCGCCAAACGTGGAGATAAATTTTTGTTTTTGGCGATGAAAATTTTGAAATGGCGATTGGCGATTTACTTGGCGATATTTGAACTCCTTGGCGATAATTTTGGCTATATTTTTTTCGATTTCAATACAATAGCAAAATGTTAAAAACATGAAATTTTAATGTAACAAATATTTTTTAACATAAAATATTTCGTGCAAAAGATTCTGAATTCAAGAAGTCAAAAAAAAAACTAAAGACCACAGTCTCATTTGGTGTTTATAAAACAAAGTGCAGAAAACTTCCTTTTATAAATTGGTACCAACATTTTGATAATGAAGGATCAAAAAGCCTTGAGGAGTTCTCGCCTAAAGTGCATAATTACGACTTTGCTGCTGGTACTTACCACTTGTTCTCATGTTTTAGACTCGGCAGTTTTTCTTGAAGCAAGTCTGAGTTTATGGGAGAGCGAGGAAATAAGAAAGAAGAGGGGTACTGACTTGCTTGTACAGAAAAGTTACTCATGTTTTAGACTCGGCAGTTTTTCTTGAAGCAAGTCTGAGTTTATGGTAGAGAGAGGAAAGAAGAAAGAGGAGGGGTACTGACTTGCTTGTACAGAAAAGTTACTTCAATTCTCTTTTGTTATTTCATTCGAAGCTTAAAACAATAGGAAAATTGAACAAGAAACCGTCTGAGTGTAAACAAACGAGCAGTTGTAAAAGAGAATTGAAGATAACTGCTTCAAGAAAAACTGCCAAGTCTAAAACAAGACTTTTGTTTATTTTATTGAATCATATGTTTTTCTCATATACTGGATTTTACTGGCAAAAATTTGTCCAGTAAAAATTTGCAGATTCTCAGTCATCAACCAGTGTCGCCAGTTTAGGGGATTTGTCCCCAAATTGGGGATTTTTTTTTCGCGATTGGGGATAAAAATTTGGTGTTGGGGATCTAGGGATTTGTTGGGGATGATAACAAAATTGTAAGGGATTTTTTGGGAATTTTTTTTATAAGTGATGGTATCAAGAATGGTTTTCATGTGCTCTGCAATTCTCTTTTGATTTGAAATTCGTAATAGTTAATTTCAAGTTGCTAGTTGTATTTGACGTGTTTTATAATTTTATTTCTTCAGTTGTGTGAGAACCAAAAATATTAGAAAAATCAAATATAAGTGTTAATTTTTCAGGAAAATTTGTGGTGTATAATGCATAATTGAAAAATTAGAATTTCATAATGTGGACACTTATGCAATTTCAAAGCAAAATTTTAAGAAATTCCAGCAACAAAAATTGCAAGTCTGAACGAGGACTTTCCAAAAAACATAAGCAAAACATGTAGAAAATTATAATTGCATAAAATAAGTTTTATGAAAATAAACGAACGTCATAATACATTTTCTATTTATTTATTCCATGATATGAAACTATGTATTGTCCTATATATTTATGAAATTTTAACGAAATTCTTTTTAATACGAGCACATGATGTTTTCAACACGACCACATGATGTTTATGTGTATGATTTCAATAAACACACACGCATAAAAACATATGCTTAAAGCTTAAGTGGTATTATATTACACAAGGTTGGGAATTTAATTATTATTTAAATATGCACTCAAAAACACAATTTCGTATTTAAATATAACTTAAAACTAGATTTAACAAGAATTCAGTTACTCAAAACGCGAAAAAAATGTTTGGTCCCAAAAAACGCGTGAATTAGTATTTTTTATAATTATCTTTCAGAACTTATTTTACTTTTTGTCTAATATCTATATAAGTTATAATCTTTGTGCAATTTTTCTTCCTTTAATCTAATAATATCGACTTTTTACTCATTTAATTTTGCTAGTTTGCGTTATCAATTTAAAAAAGAAGAAGACTATAGAATCTTTTATTTCTTCCAATTTTTTTGTGCTTTGATAAAAACAGATAATGTATGTTTTAGGAAGAGTAAGAAATCGAAATTTTATTTTTAAAATGACCAATTTTATATGTCTGTATGTACTTATGTAAACGTAGATACATACATATGTATGTATACTTCTATTATATATATATATATATATATATATATATATATATATATATATATATATATATATATGTGTGTACACTATTTATGGGTACCTTATTGAAATTTAATATGAAATGTAATATCTCAAGCTATGTATGTATTGATGTCATGATTTTCTAATAAATTATTGTACAACAATGTTTTCGATGTTTTGATTTACAACAGAAACATTTTAATACTATCCCCTTTTCCCGAGTATTCGAAATTTGTTACTTTATTTAGCGCTAAACGTATATTTTTTCAATTTAACACTTTTTCAAAATTTTTTTACGCTTTTTGAGTATCAAGAGTTGGCATTACTGTTCTCAATTATATATATACATACATGCACACATACATACATACGTGAATAGTTGGCAGGAGTTTTATTTTCTGTGTTATTTGCAAGGCGAATTGATATATGTGAATTCGCCTTGGTTATTTGCTCTTTTACAGTAGGTAAACAAATTAAGCAAAAAACAAGTAAGAGTGGTATATTCGGCTGTGCCGAATCTTATATACCCTTCACAAATCATAAAATGTAGAGAAAATACATGCATGCATGACTGTGTGTGCTCAGCAGCGAACTTGTATAAATATATACTTTCAAATTTATCGGGCCTGTTCTGAAAATCATGGTGATTTAAAATCAAAGTAAACTACTAATAGCTGACTTGATAGCAGGTTTTTATAATACGTATTTTCTTCCAACTTCCAACGCTATAAATCGTGCAATTTACAAAAGCAATGATTTAGCTTTCATTAATTTTTAGAAATCACCGTGATTTGACATGTCGTGATTTGCAGAACTGGGGCCCATATGAATTAAATCAATTGAAACTGAAATAGAGGCAATTAGCAGCAATATGCATTCACATTAGGGTGATCGATTATTCGACTTTTTCCAGAAACCGGTTTTCGAATAGTTCGAATATTTGAAACTATGAAATACCCGGTTTCGGTTATTGCAATTCAGGAAAAACCGGTCAACCGGTTTTTTTAAATAAGAAAATTATTATACCAAAGTTTTGATTTTAAATTGCTTTATTAAAAAAAAAAGAGTTAACAGTTCATCTAAATACAATAAAACAATACAAAAATTAAAGGTAAAACATAAAAATTAACTACATATCTATACCTACATATGTATAGTATAAATATGAATGTATGGATAAGGTGGATATCTACCTCTATCAGTGTGACTTTTTTCAACTTCTTTCGCTTTGCAATTTCACAAAAATTTTTTTTTATAGTTTGAAATAAAATGATAAGTTGTCGAACAAAACCAGACACGTCCTCAGTCAATATTTTTTTCTTCAATTTTTTCGGGCTCTACAAGTACAAATCTATGAAGTCATGAAATATTTTCATTCATAACCAGTTCGATCCTACATTAAAAAAGTAACGAACACTGGTTTTTTCCTTGCTATTCTCTATCTAGTTAATTCAGTAATTTACCTGTCGTGTAAAAATAGTTACCGGGACTAGTCTGGTTTTGTTCGCTAACTCCTCAAATATACATATTTAATCATTTTTTAATTAAATTATATATTCATTATTATATTTTAGTTAAAAAAACAAAACAAAAACTTCCCAAAATAAGCTTAACCAATTTTTAAAATTTAACAGCATTTATACTAAAATACGAAAACTTTTTTAGTTAATTACTGTTGTTTACAGTAAATCTATTTCAAAGATTTGTTTTAAGTAAATCCTTGCCGCTGATGCACGTTGAACTTAATATCAATAAGATAAGTCTTATCGGTAATAGTAATTTAACATTTGCCATTGCAACTCCAAAATTTCAATCAATGCCCTCTATTTTTAAATTTGCCATTTCTCTTATAAATAAACAATTTAAACTTTGTATTGTTTAAACTATTTTTCAATGAAAAACATTTATATTTTTATATGTTAAAAAAATTTTAAAAAATAAGCCAAGAGCTAAATGAAAATTTTCAAGCTAAATCAGAAAAAATAAGCTAAATTTAGTCCAAAATAAGCTAATATGGTCACGCTGAGTTCTATATAAAATATGAAGCAAAATGTTAACAAAACTAAAAAAAAAACACTTTTTGCAAATGGATTTTGACATCCATTGCACACCATAAGGCCAATTTAATTCGCCTCTGCTACCGCCTCATAAAATAATTTCGTTTAAATTTCATGCTTCAGTAAGTGTTGCCATGCTCAAAAAACGTTTAGAACTTTTATACTGAAAAAAATAATTATTCAGGGCTATCATGAATAAAATTCCACGTGAAATTTCTCCCTTTTCCAATTAGAATTTTTTGTTTTCCCTATTACTTGTTATTAGTTGAAATTGTTCCCCGTGAAAAATTTCACGCGTAATTTTATTAATGATATTTATTGCAAAATATACAAATCGAAAAGTATTCGACTCAGCCGGTTTTTAAATTGTAAAAAACCGGTCTATTCGACATACGAAAAATCAACATTTTGAAAAAACCGACAACCGTATTGTGAAAAAACCGGGTTTTAAAACCGGTTGAAAACTGAGTCGATCACCCTAATTCATATGCACAATATTTTTTTAATTCATAAAATTTATTTCATTTACTCCTCTGATAAAGTTTTTAAAATATGTACATTAGAGCGACTCACTTGAAAAAAGTTTTTGTTACCCTTCTCAAATCAAAGATCGGTCTGTTTAATGAGGACTCCAAAAATATTAGAGGGGTCTAGCGATGACCGCTCGTGAGCTGGACCTTGTGTAAATAAGGTATATTTTTGAAGTTTTTTTTGCATATTTTTATATTTTGTTCCGACACAGCATATTAAAAAAAGTATATCATCTGAAAGGTTTGTTCAAACCGCTTTCAACGGTGAATTAAACCTTACCATTCGTGCCATCAGCAATGTGTCATTCCATAAAAACTGCGATTTTTTAAGCGTTCATACATATGTATATTTAAATAAATTCTGTTGTTTGTACTACTCATATTTGATTTGAATCTTTATTAAATTATATCTGTTGTTAGTTCTCGCATGAACTTTTGCGGAAACTATTAACAGAAATAAGTTCACAATGACTTAAACCAAATAATCCTTTAAACATAATGGAATTTTTTCATATAAATAAGTAGCACCTGCTATGAAAATGCTTAAAAAATCCTAGTTTTTATGGAACAACTCATTGCTGAGGGTATTAATGGTTTTCAATATGTTGTCTAGGGACAAAATACAAAAATATGCAAAAAAAAACTTCAAAAATATACCTTTTTTACTTACACACACGAGCGGGCATCGCTGGACCCCTCAAATTTATTGGGAGTCCTCATTAAAAAGACCGATCTTTGATTTGAGAGGGGTAACAAGGTCGCATTTTTCATCTCCATACTAGGTGAGTCACTCTAAAGTACATACATACATAGTTGGTATTTGTAGTAAGGATAATATATATATATATATATATATATATATATATATATATATATATATATATATATATATATATATATATATATTGTTACGTTTTCCTCTCTATAAAAACGCTTTTCCGTAGATCCGAAGATTTGCAAATGAATACAAGAGCCGAGTGTAGTAATTAGGGTTAAGAATGATACAAGTTTTATTTACAAATACACTTAAACTAAATTACTCAAGAGCTTAAATACACTAATACAACTTAAACTAATAAATTACACACAGATATTCACAACTGGTTACCACTGCGCCTTCCTCGCTGTAGTTTACGCACGTTTCTTAGCTGGCTGCACAAGTAATCACGTGACACCTCTTTGTCTACTGCTCGTCACTTACGAGACTCACTCTGCCGTCACTCACCGTTGATACACCAATACTTCTTTGTCTGCTGCTTGTCACACACGGCACTCACTCTGCCGACACTCACAGTTGATACACCAATAAAGACTCACTGGCTTTACTTACACGCTTATACACGTCTATTCGCTGCGCTGTTCCCTTTACTCCAGTCGACACGATAGACTCCACAATAATCTCAATTCCACGACAGACTATTATTAATTCACAACTAAATTATCAACTGTCTAACGAGTTCTTAACTTCACTAGTTTCTGATTAGCACTAGCTATAACTGTTCGCGACTGACTTACAACTGCAACTAACTAACTCATTGGATGCGTCACCTCTATTTATATTTCACAGAAATTCCACTAGAAGTTTCAAGCAATGTCTAGACGATCATTATCATCTTATATGCTGCCTAATTAAGTTCATGTGGTAACTATGTACATACATGTGTATATGCGTACGTGTGTACATCATTAACTAAGCAACACACGGTGGTTGTTTATCTTTTGCTTTTCGTTTGAATTGGCATGTATGTATGTGTACAAATATGTGAATCTTCATAATAAGCAGACGCTTTTTTTGTTGTTGTTGCTTTTGCTTGTTTAGTCAAGCTAGGCATGCTTATTTAGTTGTTGGCTACTTTCTAGACTATTCTTTGCTTTGACCCTGTAGGAATATTTTCGCGTAGCATTTACATTAACCCTGTTGGAATATTTTTGTGTAATGTTGCTTAACATTGTTGACGGCTATTTTCGTAACAATATATATGCGGCAAAAAGGAAAAAGTGCTTAAGTCGAGATAAGCTGATTTTGAGTCAATGGTACTTCCGTAATCTAAATATTCGAAAGTATCCCTGGTCAAAATCTCAATAAATTTGTGTAATTTTTCAGCAAGTTATAGCGCGACTTATCTATTTTAGACTTCTAATCTAATTTGGAATAATAGCTTAATTCAGATTATACTTTGGTATATTTCAACTTAAATGTACATATTACTTATAGTGTGTAGAACGACGGTTGCTTAAAAAAATAAAATTGAACAAAGAATTTCCCAATTTAACTGTAAAAGAAAAAAAAAATCTGAAAATCGACTTGAACGCTTAAAAGTGCTCTCCTGAAAAACAGTAAAATACGCCACAGATATAATGTCATACATATCGCTCGTTTATTAAAAAAAATAAGTTTATTTTAAACTTTAAAGATTTCAATTTACACACAACTTAATGGAAAACGATAATTTTATTTTTCTCTCGATAGTTAAGCATACAAAATATTTGTATGAAATTTTTACACAATACTAATATCAATATGAGGATTAATTTTGCATCATTAACTCAAAAATCCCATTTTTGATATATGACGTTGTTTTAGAAAATGAGCGATATGTACTTATGTAGCTTGTCAAGTTGCAAATAACCTACTAGCCTACTATGTGCCGTTGAAAGTTCTCATAATAAATGATATTATATGAGAAAAACTTTGTAAACATTACGGTTGCAAATCTACCAATGAGTTGGCACAAGCACCAATAAAATGCAGGAACACAAAATGGCTTTAGATATATGTAAAAGTTACCAATTTTTTTTTAACCAACACTTCCCCTTAGATAAGTTTATTTAGCAATCGAATAATTAAGTTATTTTCGGACCCAGCAAAAAAGACATGCAAAAGAAATAGTTAGTGCACGGGTTCTTCTGAAAATGAATTGATTCAATTTAGGTGCAGAACGTTAGATTTTAACTCAGGCGTGTCATTGATGAGCATGGGTTCACATTTAACAAAACTGCTAATTACACAGTACAACAGCCAATCTGGGGGGTGAGAAATTCCAAGTCAGGGTGATGGTACTAGGTCAGTATAGTAAAACCCTCAAAGGGTTTGGCGTTCGTATGTGTCAGTTTTTTTTTATGACCTTTTAAATTTTTTCCTTATCTTGATGTTTTTTCGCTTAGTTGTAACATTTTGGCAAAAACGTAGTTTAACATAACTCGAGAACCACTTGTCCGATTTTGATGAAACAAACTCAAAAAAATTTAGAATTACAATTTCTCTAATCTGTTTCTATACCGTTTTCCTATATGTACAACACTTTCGAAGTTAAAAATGAATGCATGAAGGGAAAGAAGTATTTTTTGCCTAAAAATTTAAATATTTTTTTTTTTTAAATTCATAAAAAATCCAAAATGGAAAGAAGTGCCAAAACTAATTACTTTCGCGTAAAGTCACATAACTCATGACAAAAAAAGGGATAGATCATGAAAATCGATGCACGCGTTTCTCATTTATTCACAATTAGGTAAATGTATGAATTTCAAAAATTTGCTCCAGATATGCACAACATTATTTGGAGAAAACATTGACACTCACAAGCCGAACTCTCTCATATTTTGCTACTGTACTGAAAGAGAAATATTGATGTGGCAACACTGGTTCTGTAATGTTCACATAAAACATGCATTGTCATTATACATTTTCTCTTTCTCACACTGGTTCTGTGATTTTTGTCATTCAACAAGTGCCGACGAACGAGAACAGTAAAAGTGATTTTTCTCCAGTTTTTTAAAAGTGAACAAAAGAGAACAGAATATGGAACTGTGCAAGCCAGATATAAATAGCTTTTGCTACTGCTGTGGTCAATATGTCTCAACACATAAAAAAAGTGGAAATTTCATTACTGATTTTGTTCAAACATACGAGATGTACTTCAACCAAAATGTTATAGTGAACGAAAATTGGGTACCAAATATAGTGTGTAAAAGCTGCTACAACCGTCTAATGGATTGGAAAAATAGAAGACGTGAAAGTATGCCATTCGGTATCCCAATGACTTGGACTAATCCTGGCGAAGGTCACAATCCATTGAATTGCTATGCATGTGCGAATAAAGGAGCCGCAAAAAGGATAAGAAAATCGTATAATTACGTTGGTGTTGCAAGTGCCGCAACACCATTGCCTCATTCGGACCACAGTCCTGTGCCAAAAGCTTCTAGCCCAGATATTTTCTCTTCTACGACTGCTCCGACATATCATGCACGTGATGATCCCCCATATGAGCCATCAGTATCCAATGTGCCAATTTTAATAAATCAAAATAAGCTTGATTCAATTGTTGCCAAGTTGGAATTAACACAGCATAAATCGGAAGAGCTGGCGTCCATTTTGAAATCAAACAATTTTTTGGCACCCGGTGTGAAAGTCACAGCTTATCGAAGTCGTCAGGCAACACTCCAAAGTTTATTCCTTGTGAATGATGAAAAAACTTCTGCATATTGCCCGGATGTAGGAAAATTGATGGACGCAATGGAAATAAAATATGAAGCAGATGACTGGAGATTATTTATTGACAGTTCAAAACTCAGCTTGAAGGCGGTTTTACTGCATAAGACCAATAAAAAACCTTCAGTTCCAATCGCCTATAGTACAGAAACTGGAAAATATTTTAAAAATGGTTAACTACGCCAAACATATGTGTCGCATATGCTGCGATTTAAAAGTTGTAGCAATGCTTTGCGGTCTTCAAAGCGGCTATATAAAATATATGTGCTTTTTGTGCGATTGGGACACACGATTTTCCGGTGACCAATATGCATGCCACGGATGGAAACTCAGAGAGCACAGCAGGTTACAAACGGCCAATATTATTCGTGAGCCTCTAGTGCCGAAGGAGAAGATATTGCTGCCTCCACTGCATATTAAACTTGAAACTTATTGAAATGAGTGCTCTAAGCATGTTCATGTTCGCAGATTCGATGACGTTTTTCCGTAAATACAAAAATAAATACCGTCTCTGTTAGGATACGAACCATACTTTTCTGTCTGTCCATTCGTACTCTCTACCACTGGACTAATGCATCGTTATAGTTCCTAGGGGAGACAACTTATTTTATGAAAAATAATTCTTTGTTGATAATGTTTTAATTCCGTTTTTGCATTCCTTTTTCGCTGGATATTTATTTCAATTCAGCCAGGGGATCAATCCCTGCCGATTTCCCATCTGCAATCCACACCAGCTTAATTAAGCAAAAGTACTTTTTACTTAGTTATTGGAAAAAAAGAAAAACCACATGAATGAAAGAAAATACTCGCAGCAACAACAAACACTCAATCAAACACCCTCAAGCAAACAATATTGTCTGTCCACTTTAAAATATTCATAAGAAATCCATGATCTTTAGCAAGGGTTTGCTTATTTTTTTAACATACATACATACATATCCATACATAATACATACCATACATTAGCAAACGAATTTATATTTACTTATAAATATTTATATACCTATACATACATTTCTTTAAAAAAATCTATAAATTCTAAACACAACAATAACAAGCGTTTGTAATAGTTTGCTACTTCAAGTGTATGAATGTACAATTTGTACGCCAATTAGAGATGGGCACGTGCCGTGCATTTTTCCGTGACATGAACACGCACGACTCAGCACAAAGTGTTCGTGACAAAAAAATCTAATTTCGTGCGTGTTCGGTTCGTTTCGTGTTGACCAAATTGACACGAAAAACACTAATTTATTTTAGATGTAAAATATGTCTGAATGAATTTCCAGTAGAGAACAAATTTAATATTTTGTATATTCATACACACAACACCAGCATATTTATTATTGATATTGAATGGGCCTCTGAAGCTTAAAATTCTGTACGTAAACCGATAGTATCAGCTGTGGTGGCAGATAGTATCAGCTGGCAGTGACAACTCGGTGCCATATTTTGAAAACTGACTCTTGAAAAAAATCAGTTAAATTATATGATATTCAACATCATGCCAATAATATTTCGTTCGTGTTGTGCAGTATCGTGGTGACAAAAAAAAATTTTTTTTCCAGTTACATTTTTACAAAATTGTTATCAGAATCTACAAATTTCTTTGTAGGTCCGCATTCATACAAAATATTTACTGATTCAATGAATTTTGGTACATAAGTATGTATTTCGATTTAATTAATTTTTGTCACACAGTGTTATTTCTATATTAATTATTTGATTAGGCTAACCCTACGTCTATACCTGATATATTTTTATCATGACAAATGTCAAATTCCAAGTAGAAAAAAGAGCTAACATAAAAAAATTTTTTTTTTCAATATAAAGTTTGACTTTTGTTATGATAAAAATATATCAGGTGTAGACGTAGGGTAAAGTTCGTATCGTTCTGTAAACCAAATTACATGTGATAATATTTAAGAAACAATACCACCAAAGTTAGTTGTAAATTATTATTTACAGTTACTTACTTTAAAAATAAAAATAAAAATTTTAAAATCATTGAAGTTTAGAAAAATCTAGTTCAGAACAATTAAAATGGTAAGATTTGATTGATGATTAGCTAGTTTTGTGGCGTTTCCTTGTATGTACATAGTTGCTATTTTTCTTTAAAAATTCAATAATAATTTTATTTTTATGCTTTGATTAATTTCTTTTTCAAAAACATAAATTTACATATTGAAAAAAAAATCTGTAATGATATCGCTCGAACTCAGGCAGAGAATTTTATCATGCCGAGTGCTTATCAACGAGCCATGCTGTCTTCCTCACTTAGATAACATTTTTTACTAAATGTACTGAGAAAACATTAATCAGAAATCAAATTAAACAACTCTTTCCGGTATAAATACATATATATTTATACCAAATCCATGCTCTTTAAAAGCGCTTATTTACTTACATAGTAGATATGTACATACATATGTATGTATTTACAATATCTACATAGCTTAGCAAACGAATTTAGATCTATTTTCTTATGCATATTGAATCTACCTACATATGTATATGCATACATATGTATGTATGTACACATTTACATAATAATAATATCATGAACACGTGGGTTCATTAATAAAATACTTTATTTGTACATATCTACATATGTATGTCATGTGTACGTAGCTATACAAAATAATTCTGAGTTCTTAGAACAACCAACTTAATATTCTTCCTTCAATACGTTGGCTGGTACATTGTTGCTGTTTTAGTAGACAAAACAACAACAAGCAACTGAATATTCTTTCAATACAGTTGGTAGCAAATTGTTGTTGTTGTAGTTGTTTCAACGCAGCATACATACAATCTTATGTAAGCGTTTATTTAAACACAACTAAGTATGTATGTGCGAATGTTTATACCTATAGTTTTTTCTTAACACTACACATTCTGTGCAAACACATTTCTATACATACATACATATGTACATGCAGACGAATAAGAATGTTCCACGCAAATCACGAGATAATTTGTGTGTAGTGGTGACAAAAAGGGGTTTTATAGGAAACACTGTTTTAAAAGAATATGCTTAAATACAGTGAACATAAAATAGAAGTAAGCAAGCCTCAGTATCTGAGTAGCTAGTGGTGTTAATAAGAAATTTGAATATTCTTGGTTCTGTGCACGATGATTTTTTTTGGATTTTTTTTTTAAAATGGGTGATAAAACTATATAAGTATATAGAAAATGCAAGAACCGATTCTTTATTTTTGCTGATTTTCAATACCAACCAAGCCAAGACAATTGCGGTCGTTCAGTCCAACTCCGAGCTCTCTAACTTTTTTGGGAGCTTCAGAAAATCTCTTTCAAGCTATCCGTACATGCAGACGGACAGACGGACACGTCTTTTTTATATCTCCTCTTCATAAGGATCCAGAATAACTAACTTTATGTGGCCGCAAATGAAAATTGTAGAAATTACAAAAATCTGGACAAACCTATATATACCCTTTACCATTTTTGGTGAAGGGTATAATAATTAATAAAATGTGTTCTATTTTTTTATATCATACACGCATCCATTTTTTTGGTTTGCTTTTTGTTTACTCATGGATATGTGTATGTGTGTACTCATTTTGTTTTGATAGCTAGTTCAGATAAATTAGCGATAATGTGTTATCAAAACTAGTGATAACAGCAAATTCTTCATGGTTCGCAACTTGGTTCAAAATGAACCAAGTTAGTTTCTCAAAAATTTGTATGGCGAACCACCTTGATTCAATCAAGATTCGACAGTGAACCTCGAATGAGAGAGCGAACCTCTATAATTGCTGTCCGCGTGAACATGCTATTACTATTAAAAGTGAATTGTTTTTAATAAAGATCAAGGCAGATTAACCAATAATGAACACTACCAAAACAAAAATACTTAACAAAATGCAATATGACTTGTTGGAAGCACTTTAAAAATAATTCAATTTGTTGTGACAAATTTAATCCTTCTGCTGAAATGCTAAAACTGTTTAATACAATTATTTCGATTCTGTAGTTTTTGAAATGGTAAACTTTGGTTACAAAATTGTTTTTACTTGTGTATATTAAACAAAGTGTAATATTTTCCTTACAATTTTTAAAAGTGCAAATTAAATTAATCAGCCCAATTATGAATAGCAGCCGGGAGTTTTTTCCCCTTTCCAATTCCTCCTGTTATGAATTAAAATTTTCCCGGGCAAAAGCTCCCCGAGAAAAAAAGTAGGTATTCTAAACATAATGGAGAGGGAGAAAAAAAAATACTCGAGAAATAAGTAGGTATTCCAATTATGAAGGAGAGGGAGAACTTTGAGAGTTTTCTCCCCAAACATTTTGAAGGGAACTAATGCAAAAGTTTAAAAATCAAATTAATAAATGTTATAAAACAATGGTATAATCATTTATTTAGAACAAAATGTTGAAATAAGCACCGGAATGGTATATTTCTCTCTTGTTTTAGGCATTTTTATCCAAGTCCTGCTCACATCAACTTCAAAAACACGAACTACTTCTGCCTTTAGAAAAAAAAAATACTTAAACAATAAAATTGCACGCCTCCTTTCACATAGTTCACATAGCAAGTAAATGGAAGATTTGTTTTCCTCTAATATCAAAACCGATAAGAAAAACTATGAAATTTACAAATTCCTTTGTACATACAGTCAAGTCAAGTCTGCACCTGGGCATTTTTAGCTCCACTTTCTCATCATTAAGTCATTCCTGATGGTTGTATATGGTTTCGCTGTTTATTTATTTTTTTATTTAAGCAAAAAAGATATTTATATTAACACACAATCTTATTGAGAATGAAAATTCAAATT
The DNA here is from genome assembly GCA_949987645.1 of Tachina grossa. Lineage (NCBI taxonomy): Eukaryota > Metazoa > Arthropoda > Insecta > Diptera > Tachinidae > Tachina > Tachina grossa. The sequence goes on along the minus strand of OX465276.1, from coordinate 172,414,059 downwards.
TTTATTAAATTTCTATTGCTGAACTCTTGCTTTATTGCAGAATAAAATGTAAACATTAAACAGCTGATCCAGATTTTACTCTCTCCCGTATTTGCTTATTCCCCTGCTATTTAGAATAGGACAAATATTCCCCGGGAACAAATGATAGGGAAGAGAAAACTCTCCCCGGAAATATTCATAATTGGGCTGAATATACATAAATGTTAATATAGCTATCGATATATATATATATATGAATTTTATTGAATAAATATGTTATTTTTGTCATTATTTTTTAAATAAAATTAAAAAATTTAATTTTTTTCACAAAAGAAAAAATTTTAATCAAAAAACTCAATTTGGGGATTTTTGGGGATGACAAATCAAAAATTGGGGATAAGCTCTAGAAAAAACTGGCAACACTGTCATCAACTGTCAATTTACTCTCTTTTACAATTTTATGTGTAAACGAACGCATTTCAGTAAAATCTAGTACAAATTTGCACAAAATTGCACAAATTTTGGGGTAAACAAACGTACCTAATGAAATAAATACATAAGTATGTGTTTGTAGAAAAAATTTGCTGCTGAAAATAAAAGTCTCAGACTTTACTAAATCCAAAAGTGGAGCGTTGTGAGAATACGAAATTTTAGACATTTACAAACTTCCCTGGAAATTTTAGGAATGGCATATTTATAATGTATTTCCAGATTTTCTGGAAATCGCTAAAAGAAAATTAATTCCCCTATTACGGTTTACAACTCATCTAAGTTTAGTTGAAATTGTAACAACTTAAGCCCCGTTCAGACTATTATACAAGTATTAATACTTTCATCACATTTTACGATACAGAAATCTAAATACATTCGTTGCGACTGTCAATAAATCCAACGTAAAATCACATATTGTGTTCAGACCATCACACTTCAAATAAAATGTGTAATACAAGCAGATAACAAAACAGCTGTTCAATGAAAATGTCTGCGCTATTCACTTACTAGCGGCGGCAAAACGGTTTCATGCAGGCGGGGACGTGCCGACACTTGAAAAAATTCTGCAGTTAAAAATATTCTATGTAAATAACAGAAAAAATTTAAGAAAATATATTACAAAAACGTTAAAAAATTACGTCAACGAAATATAATTCCATACGATTCACTTATTCAAAATTTTGAGCCGATATACAAATGACAAAACATTACATCAATGACGACACGCTATCGGCGGCGAAACAGCAGACTTGGAAGTTTGGTTTGTGTGAAAATGCAACCCTGATCTAATGAAAAGTATTATCGTTTAGAAAATTTTCTAAAAACGAAAAAGTCTTATGGGATGTCAAAATTTGTATCGTATTATTTGCCACTTTGATGACATTTTGCGTTCAGACTATCACACTTGCACGTATTATTTGAATTTTTGACAAGTATAAATACAAAGTATAATAGTCTGAAGGCGGCTTTAGCCTTAAAACCAAAATACAAGTGATAAAAAGCAGTTGTCTCACGGTGAAAAAAGTTGTAATCCATAATAAAAATTTTACAACTAGGTACAACTAAACTATTCATTTATACCTGATTTACATTGAGCATTTTTTCATGAAATTTCATGAATTTTGTTGCACGAAATTTTTTGTATTTGGTAATTGCAGCGCTATAAAAGATGATTTTATATAAAAAAGGACATGGAATGAATCCTTGATCCAGCTTTGGCAACTTTTTTCATATAAGTTGCTCCTCCAGGCCTTCTATTGACAAATAAAAAATTTTCATGCAAATAAATTCATGAAAAAAATGCTTAATGTAAATCAGGTATTAGTTGTAAATCATAGTAGAGATCTAAATTTGTGCCAACTGCCTCATTTTATTCTTGACAAAAATAATAACATTTGGTTTCAACAAGATTTCATAAATTAATTTTATTGCTTTATGCTTTTACATATATATTATTATTTTGTATAATTACCTCTGAATTATATTAACAACCTTATGTAGAAGAAACTGAAATGAAGTTAGCATAAGTGACGACATTGAATTATGTGCTAACGAGTTCTTCCAGACAATTTGACTTTAAAAATCGGTGCATAATTTAGTTTTAACCCACTATTAAATGCTAGCCTGATTTTTAATGTAAAATTTTATGGCAAAACTCGTTAAGATCATATTGAATTTTGCCACTTATGCTAAAGCCTATAGTACACGGCATATAAAAAACCACATGCGCATGTGATTCTGACGTAATTTTGACATCATTACAAAGCTACATTTGCTACATGCCGTGTACTAGCAATATATTTGCATGCAAATATTCACATGATTACAGATTTGCTGCCTCAGAAAATGTGTTCAATTCGTTTAAAAATGTCACATTTGTATTTTGGAACAAAATTTGGTATAAAAATTTTACGGTATGTAGCTACTATTAGTAATTTTAAAAAATACAACCAACATGCTGAAAATTTCCGTGACGTCATTGCCACATATGCGTGTGGCTTTTTACATGCCGTGTACTATAGGCTTAACTTGTTGCCAGTTTTTCTTATACCTAAGGCCTTAAATTTTCTACATTGAATTCATAATCTTAGTGTTCTTTAATCTTTTTTACATAAAGCGAGTTTAACAATTTGTCGATATTGTATATATGTATGTATGTGTATTTCAACATTTCAATTAAAATAGAAATAAAATAATTTACCTTCTGATTTAAGGAAATTTAAATGACTGATTTTAAAATTTTCAGATATAGAAAGTTTTAAAGAAACAAAATTAGATACGTATGTATGTATGTACGTTGAATATTTTACAGTTCGCCATCGTCTCGCAGTGGGAATTTAACTTAACTCAGAGCTATTGAATTATCAGCCAAAAATTAGTCAGAGGTGGTTAAAATTAGCACTCATTCTGCATGTTAAAAGTGATCAGTTTTAGCATTGAGTGGCCGCAGGACGAGTGCATCAGTTTTTAACTAACCATGAGTTAGCTCATTATGAGTTAGCTTGTGCCAAATAAAAAATAAAATAAAAAGAGTATTATTTTTAGTTAATTATGATTTAGCTTATTATTTTATTTATTAACATTTTTTAGTCAGCTTAAAGTTTAAACAATTTTAAATTATTTTTTAAGAAACGAGAACGGGTATCGAACTGTGAGTGATCAGTTTGTTTGTCAACCATCGTACTTAACACTTTGCCATCGCGACATATAAAATATAAACAGTACAGAGTTATTATAAACATGAATTTTATGCTGACATCTTCTCTCTGAACTTTGACTGTATCAGCTTTGAGTTAGCTAAAAGTTAGCTCAAAACTTATCGAAGAAGTTAGTTGTACAAAAACAACGCACTAATCTCTGCATCAGTTTTGAGTTAGCTTAAATTTAGTTCAATACTTATCTGAATTAGTTCAGAAACTAGTTGTAAATAAGTTATCAAAAAGTCACCCATATTTTGAGCTAGCTAATAAAAATCCGACTGGGCTGGACTTAATCCAATTTTCTGGATACAAGAAAAAAATGGCGGTTATAAATTATTTGTATATACTGGGCAACAAAATATTTCCATTTGGCGGAGGTGGAAATTTATGCGAGAAAACGATTCTAAATACTCCTCCCGAAGTGTAAAAAATTATATTTTCAGCATGCTGTGCTTGTTATGAATTGGCAGACTCAATCATCAGTTTTGAATCCCATTGAACACACCTGGAGAGTTAAAAAAGAAAAATTGGAACGCATACCAGCCTAACCTAAATTAAAATGTCAACCTACATATGTATATAAATACACTTTGAAAGTACTGAAAATACGTACTTTTATAGAATTCATAATTCGAAAATCGCAAATGAGAGATATTGATTTGGCCGATAGGGTTAAATTTTAGTGTATATGGTTTCTGATCGAAATTTTGTTATAGGCCATTTACACCAGCACAAAATGTAGCAGATTTTAATTAAAATCTTTATGAAAATCTATGCCGTTTAGACCAACTTTTTTGACATTTATAATGATTTGTTATCCAAAACAAAACCCATTAACTAAAAAATTTCCAAAACTACAACCAAATAACTGGAATGTAGCTAAGCCACACACCTTCTTAAACAGAACGTAGCTAATTCACTCATATTTTTATAAATATATTGTACAGGGCAGTACAAAATAAATAAAAATATTAGATTTTTATTAGATTTCCTACAAATCTACTGACAAAATAGATTTTGTTTTGTATGGGAAATCTAGTAAAAAGCAGCAAGATTTAGCTCGAAGTCTTGAAAGTACTAGATTTCGAGATAATGTAAATGCCCTATTAGTATTTTCTCTAGATTTCATGCTGCATGTACTATGTACATATGGGCAATTCCCAGGCGACGGACGCGACATTCGTACACTTTTAGTTGAGCAAAAAACAAGAAAGGAATGGAAAGATCCGATATTTATACACAGTGTTTTGAAGCAAGAGAACAGAACTACATACAAGAAAAAAGTTTGGGCGATATCAATAATATAGTAAAAAAATATAAGCAAATGTCAGCGAGAAACGGACGCGACAAAAATAGAAGTTATTTTTGTGCATATATGGAAATATACATATTTCAGCAAAATTTTGTGAAATTAAATTTTTTTGTGAATGTGGAAAGTAAGGTGAAAGAACATCGTTTATGTGTAGATTTATGAGATATGAAAATTTTGTTTTAATTTTTTTTAAATGGGTAAATGGGTACGGACGCGACAAAGCGGACGCGACAATTTTTCCAAGAGAACAAAACGCAGTAATTTTGCTAATAATATTGATTGATTATTTATTTATTTTTATATTTATAATTAAAAAAAATAATAAAAAAAACAATATAAAATTAACTTCAGGAACATTATAATAATAATGATAATAAGAAAAATCGAATTGAAATAAACTTCCATATTCTCGGTCAGGTACTTAAGCATTCATAATAGTTAATGAAGTTGAATTTTCTTAGTAAATTTTAATTATAGATTTTAATGATGAATAAGAGGTGCGGCCAACCTTAATGCATTGACTGTTGAAATACGAAAAGCAATGCTGGCCTTTAATACCTTTAATATTTCGAACATTCTGCCAGATATCAGCCAGTTGGGGTGAAAACCTTTCAATTTGTTCTGTTGAGATATAATATATGTCGCTTAACTCCATCAATATTGTTCCTAGCACATTCATAAAACGATAAAGCATCTTTGAGAAGAATATTTTTTGATCCAACTATTCCCCAAACTTTTCGCTTTACCACAGCTCCAACTCCGTCTACAGCACCTTTGCCATGGGACGTGGCAAAAAAGTTCCACTCCAAGATTCTGCAATTGAATTCATCTTTAAGTCTAGGAATGCTAGAAAGAATGAATTTATTTTTGAACTGGCTACTGCTTCCATCTGAGAATATATAGATGCTTGAAATTTCTTTGTGTTGGTTTTGTAATTCTTTCAGAATTTGCGAAATGAAGCAATAAACATCGAATTTGTTGTGCGACAGCTTATCACTGATAACTGCAAACGAGTTAATTTCACCAAAATACCAAGCTACGCACATGAAAATTGTTACTTGACTGTAACTGAAGTGGGCATCTTGAATCTCGTTTTGACAGGTTAGACGATAGTTTTCTGCGAAATCAACTTGCAAGACTACTTCATTTTCTGTTAATTTGTTTTTTTTTGTTTTCAAAATAATTTTGTTGGGACCGTTTAATAAAAGTGTGGATTTTAAAAGCTGGTAGCTGAGTCTCTAACTCATAAATCAGGTCAATTAATGGGCCAATAGTGTAGTTTAAACTTAGGAGATTATCTAATTTCCTCCATTGCTTCCATTTGAATTTCATATGAATCTTCTTGAGAAACTCTATCTATCAGTTCATCCTTAATATCGCGTAAGCAGATCTCACATTCGCCAAACATGCACTTTTCGTTCGTCACATCACAGCAAACTGATGTTAAGAGTCCATCTTATTTGTTGGGAATAAGCGGTATAACTTTGGCACAACTTTCTAGCAAAAAATTTAAATTTGCATGATATTTACACACACACACACATTGTGTGGTAAATTATTGATAAGTTGAATAAATTTGGGCCTGGAACTACAAAATAAGGTTTTGCTTACGTCCGCCGTGGTAAAATCACCTTTGAAAAGTTGGTATGCTTCTGCCAGGGTCATAAGCATAAAACGTTTTCCAACAACTTTTCCATTAATTAAAACCATATCCTTCCGACCCGGAGCTTGTACGCTGATCCCGTCTCGCAAATAAAACTTTTCAACTAGCTTTTCTCGCCTATGGCTGTCTGATGTGTTTGTAAAGTTAACATCTGTCATCTCTGTGGAGGTAATATACTTTTTCCATAAAGATTTGAGAACAGCTACCTTTTTATTCTGTTCTTTTGGCAATGTAGTTTCAACTTTTTTGATTGCTTTCTCCATCGTTTGTTTACAGCTGTACGCTTTACATTCAAATTTAGCAACGAGTTCATTCTCATTTTTCTTTTTTCGTCGCAACACCATCTGCCTAACTCGGTCCTTTTCTTTCTTCTTTTTATGGAGAGCTTTATCTCTTTTCATATTTTGCGATAATTTTTTTCGATACTCTCGCTTTCTTTCAGCTTCTTTCTTCTTATATTGCTGTCATTTATCACCATCTTCTCTTACCTTCTCTCGACGCTTCTTTGCTTGTTCCCTCTTTTTTTCTTTTAATGCTTCCTTCATCTTTAAAATACAAAGTTTTATCCTACTGATATTACTTTATTGAATATTAAGAACTTACGGTGACGGACGCGACAAATTCAAAATGCCAATAAAAATTATGAAACGATTTCTTCCAAAAAAGGTATGTTTCCTTTTTTAAAGAGCACTTTAAAGCTCGCTTAAAAATCAGAACCTTGGTGCACATCAAATGCTTATTCACTACTGAAAACAATTAATAGTGATTTTTGGCGACGGACGCGACATTAAAATACAAGTGAAAGCAAACTCAAAAATCTTCCGTTATTAGAGTTTTGCTGATTCTCTAGTGTTAATGCGTAAGGTAACTGTTTGTAGAAAGTTTGTAAATTATAAAAAAAAAACAAATAATATTACTTTACATACATCTACAATACAATATTAATCGCAAAAATATGCCGAAAAAAATTTTTTACAGTTGTAGGTATATTTCATCCAAAAAATGAGAAAAATTAAAAATTCTTTTCCATTTATAGAGTACAGACATTTAAGATTTATTATTGAAAAAAAAAAAATATTTTTTGAGCACTTTTAATTTTTCACACGAGGTTGACCTTTTTCTGGAATTACCCATATGTATGTTCATAATTACATGGTATTTATATGATCGAGAACTGCGAAATCGAATTGAACAATTATTTTTGTATTAGTATGTTTTATTTTAATCACAAAATATTCTCTTATTTTCTTTCGGTGAATTGTTAAGTTTTAAACGACTTACATATGTTTATTAGTGCAATTAAATGATTAATTTATTTGATTGTTGTTAATAGTTAAATAAGTATGTATGCTTCCCAAATACTTCCTCAAATTCCAATCAGAATTAATTATCACAGTTCCCTGCTGTGGTAAGCTTAGCCAAAAATGTAAAATTTTTCTTATGTATAGCAATATTGCTACATATGTATACGAGTATGTATGTATGTCTGGTTTGTGTGATTATACTTTTAAAGTAATATCTACATATATAAGCTTTAATAGATTAAACAAAATTAATTTTCATATTCTTATTGTATAGTTTAAAGTTAATTTGTATAACAATAACTTGTAATAACAATTTTTTTGGTATAAAAAATGGTATTGTATTTATGTATGTATTTTCTTATAAACAAAAAAATCTCTACTGCATTCTTAACAAACAATTTTACTATTATGCACTAAAATTTTGTAACAATACTACACGTATTTGTCAAGTTAAATATACAAATATAGTTAACTATTTAAACGGAAGGAAAGATGCCAAAAAAAATTTCAATATTTCTTTGAGCCGATTTTTTTTGCATATTAATGAAGTGTTAACTTAATCTTATAATTAAGGATAATCCAATTTATGTAAAGGAAATCAAGCAGTTTATTGTTTCCAAATCAAACAATTAGTTTTTTCTAAAAATTTTTAAAATAAAAAAAAAATGGGTTTTCTTTTTTATAGTATAATAATGTCTAACAGGTAACATGTACATAATTTTTAAAATTATTTTGATTAAACATTTGCTTAATTTTTTGTATACATGTTTAATAAATTTGATTTAGGTTTTAAGAAATGTTCGCACCATATTTTTCTTTAATTTACGCTTAAAAAATTACAAAAAATAATTGCTTTAATTAAATAATTTTATTTTCAGTGCTGTAAATAGTTTGTTTAATTAAATTGCTTTTTAGATTGTTGAAGAAGAAAGTTTGTTTGTTTTTAAATTTGCTAATTTAGCCTTAAATGCTTATATGTATATAGAAATTGTTTTTGTCTTATTATTTATATTTTATTATGTGAAGTGAAGTTTCACTATGATGCTTTTCTTTTGTTAAATTTAAGCATTCGGCTATTACTTATTGGTACTCTTAATTGTTTATTTGACTTTTTTTTTGCAAAATGCTTTTAAAAATTGTCTTAATTTTTGGAAATGATTCTCTTCATTATGATCCCTTTGCGGTATATACATACATATATGTATACTAACTTAGAAATATTAAAGCTTGATCATTGCTTTATTGTGTGAATTATTTGAAATACATATAAAATATTCTGGGATGATTTTTATAAAAAATCGTTAAGAAATTTCATGTTCGTTTTTTTATTAAACTGGTGGATCTATATGAAAGATAAAGCATTAGAAAATAAAAACATTGGATTAGATTGTTAGTATTATTTGCAATGATTTCGTACCTTCTAACGCCCTGACGAGGACTAACAGGTGGTGTTCTTGCCGGTGAGGTTGGTGCCGATGATCCTGAAGAACCACGTGATGAGGCCAATGACAGCGTAGAATTTCTCGGACCTGAACAGCCTAAATAAATAGCCGATCCTTTGTCGGCATCTCGTAAATCAACACGTGATCCATGGACGGAGGATGGCACAGAACCTAAAAAATTCAGGAAATACTCAGAAAATCCAAACTGATCTTAGTGATGTGCTGAACCACCTGTATAGGAATGTAATCCAGCTGGACTACTACGAGGTCGAACGGCCAAGCCACTGACCGTACTAGCACTACGTTGCAAAAGTGGGGACCCATTATTGCTTCCCGCTGCAGTTATCATTGATTCATTGTTAGATTTTCCCAATCTAGAATTTCCTGTTAAACGACTTCCGGCACTAAAACCTCTTGGTGATCTTGTAGGCGATTTTTGCAGTTGAAGATTTTGTTGTTGTTGCTGTTGTTTTTGTTGCTGCTGTTGCAAGAGTACCTGCTGAGCTTCTAACCGGCTCGCTTCTATGGCGGCGGCATATTCGGCAGCTTCACTAGAGGTGGTGGGTGAAAGGTGGGCCTCTTCGTCTTCAGGTATCTTTTCTCCACCCAATGAACGACGCGATCCCATGCCACTCTGGGTGCTGTGTTTTGGTGAAGTCGGACACGATTGCGCAGTTGTTACGCATCCGGTGGAATTTTGAGGTCGGAGACGTGATCGTGTTGAGGCAGAGGATGGCCTTCTGCGGAAAAGCCCTTTGGTGGGGTCCATATTGCAAACACCTATTTTTTAATAATAAGAAAATCTTAAAACATTTATAAAATCTCGTAATGGTTTTCATCTTGAAATGTTTTAAAATTTAAATTTTACTAAATGAATTATGTATAATAAGTTATTATTGGATGTCTCTTGAAATGTTATTATTTGGTTTTTGAGACACTTAAGTCACAAAGGCTAATGATACATAATATTTTTTATTGAAAAATCAGCACCCAAACTGGAGTTTTTCTGATTCTTGGAGATGTCTTTTAAATTTACAATGATCGCACCTGTAGGACATTTTTCACCCCGAACGCAATTTCCTTCACATATATCTTTGTTTTGAAGCAACTCTTCATAATTATCCAAGGCGGATAAACATTTTGCACGGTCCAATTGCTCCAATGCAGTCGAAGGAAATCTTTCTCTTAAACGCTTGCGTTCTTCTCCCAGACGGTACATTTCGAATTCCTGCAATTGTGTTTGAAAACCAACATTTGGATTTGCCACTGCGCGACCGGCACGCACCACCTTCAAAGCGTCTTTCCAATTCAAATTTGTTGCGGTCATAATGTAAGCTACAGCAACCGTAACCGAACGAGACATGCCTGCTAGACAATGTATAAGAACATTGCCTTCTCTTAAACGGGCAGCATGTATGAAATCATTGCAAACACTGAAATACTGCGAGAGGTTTTGATCAGGCGTATCTGCCGCCATCACGCATAAATAATGTTTATCCTGAATTACGAGTAATTTATAATACAATTAGTTTTCAATTAAAGTATTTACAGAAAATACAGCAAATCAATAACTTACTGGCAGCAATCTTCTAGGACTATCATGTATAGCCACAATATGAGTTATTTGAAATTTGTCTAGTTGTTGCACATCTTTTGAATCGCGATAGTTGCCAACATACAAGCCCGGCAATACCTATAAAAGTAATTTAAAACAATTACTTCTAAATCGCATTTGTGAAATTTTATACTAAATGACAAAAATTTAATTGCTGATTGGTTTCCGCAAGCTTTAGTTTGCGGACAGTTCGCCAGACAAGTACAGCAAGCAAAATCAATGATTAATATTTACAAAATAAAAATAGGCAGAATTTAAATAGATCGTTACCGTAATATAGAAAGGACCTAATTCATTATTTTTTCGAAAACGACTTTTTTGTACATTTCGATAAAAGAACATCTAATGTATCGAAAAATGCAAAAATCTCAATTTGGAAAAAATTATGAGTTTGAGCCTTTTTACATTAATGTAACGATATGTACAAATATATGTATTTAATTATGTACCTACATACATATTTAAAGAATAATACATATCGCACACTAAATCATAAACATCCACAACTCAAAAAATTTCAGATGCTGAGTAGTGGCATACAACCGTTGGTACTGTACAAATGGCGCAAGTATGTAACATAAAAACAAGAATAACGGTATTTTATATTCGTCAACAATACTTTATTGCAAAAGAAATTGTTGCGGTCGTAAGAGTTTTGTTCAGATAACTGATTTATTTTGAGATGTGACTGTCAATGATTTAGTGTGCGATATGTTCATACACACACTGCCAATCAGATGATTAAGAACCACTCAACCAATTGAACAGACATCTAACATTATACTACCATCGGATAGAGCATTTTCTTAAGATAAAAAAAAACATCAATAATATAAAAGTTTAATGCATCAGTATTTTAAATATGTGTTCTTTTCCAAAAAAAAAGAAAAAAAAAATACTTTCAAATTATATTTTTTCTAGTACTAGTCGGAATTGATTTCTACGTTAAACTATTACTATAAAAAATATTGCTTTCTAATAAATTGGTTTGAGTATCGTTTTAAAACGAAAGATAAAACGACAGTTTTATATTAAGAATAATACCGTTTTACCTTTGCACCGTCTTACCATTTATAAAATTAAATTATATCCATCAAGCCGTTTCTAAGACGTAACTGTTGGAGCCAACAGTTTCAAAACTGTTGAGCTCAACAGTGAATTTTTTCAGTGTAAAAAAAAAAAGATTCGTAACTTGTGGCAATTCCAAAAATGCTTAGTAATGTTGCCCATTTCACCATTAAACACTAACTATAACAGCCGTATTCATAAAAATTTTAAACAGCATTTCAAATATTGTTTAAGCAAAATTCGGTAAAATTGTATTCATAACAGAATTTTAGCTTAAAAAACGTTTTTTAAACCTTGCGTAAATCAGCAAATTTTAAAATTGATTGCACCCATGTTTAAACCAATTTTAAGATGACGTTGTTGTATTTTTGCTTCCTTTTTGTTTACATTTTTAACTCTGCCTGTATGTGTGTATGCATGTACTTATGTATGTGTGTATATGCTAGTGATATGTAGATGAAAACAATGTAATTTATTTTATTGAAACTATTGCCGAAATATCAAATAGACTCCAAAAGAATATTTAAAAGAAAAGGAGCGATCCAGTTTCGATTCCGAGTCATTATTTTCTCATTTTATGTGTTAAAAAAAATATTATAATTGTAGAAAATTAACTAGTGATGTATAAACACTCAGAACAAACAAAGTAAAGCTCGTTATTCTAGTGCTTCTTAATCTACAATAAAATAAATCATATAAAAAGCACTTTTAACAAAGATTTGTTGTGAAATTTATTTATTTTTTTATGAAATACTAGTTGGAACACATCTTTTATTTTAAAGAAACAATATTTCTCTGAAAAGCGACAAATAAACAAATATAGACACGAGTACTTTGTGAATTAACAATCGTTGTTTTGCAGAACTAATATGCAAGTGACAAATAAAGGATACAGAGTTGCCACGATATTTAAAAAAACAAGTTAATTGATTTTTAGTTAAAATACTGATACCAATATTTAAAAAACGATATTTAGCCTTAAAATGTTTTTTAACTAATATGAATTTTAAACCTCAATCAACTTTTTTTATGAATACGGCTGTAACAAACGAACAACACTTTCAAATCATTGAATTTAATTATAAAAATTCGTGTTGTGTGGGAAATGTGTTTCGTAAATGATATCTATTTTATGGTCGTCATAATCGCCCGAAATTTTCAAGCTGTTGGCAGTGCTGGATTTACGTATAGGCCCGTGAGGTCCGGGCTTAGAGCGGCATGGTTTAAGGGGCGGCAAAACTGTAAGAACCCTAAGAATTAAAATTCTAAATAATTTTAAATTGATAATTTTTGTGATTTAATTTTGCTTTATACATATTATTGAAAAATTTAGAACATAATTCTGACCTTACCCGTTAATTTATCGGAGCAATGTAAATTTTTTTAGATTTATGTCAAAGCGAACGCATGAAACGAAATGTTATACACAACAGAGAACTTTAGCAGTCGACATGTTCGAACAGTTGTCGGTTTGACTGACTGCTCCTTTAAATAAATTTTGCACACTTCAACAGAAGAAGTGTGCATTAATTAAAATAAAAAATTTTCTTTTTAGTCGAAAAATTGAGTTTTGAGTTAAAAAGTGCTCTACATAACTAATTGAGGTGCCTAGACACGTTCAGATTAAATTGCCAAATAATATTAGTTAATCTGAGAGAAATGAAAAAAAAAATTAGTTTACTTTTGCACAAAAAGTGCATGAAAAAATAATTTTTTCGGCGTAAAATGTTAATGAGATTTATTAAGTTGGCTCTTAGCTACATTATTGCCATATATAGTAAAGCGCTATCACTAAGCCTGAATTAGCTGTTGGCCAAAAATTGATAACACCCTTTTTGAGGGCGCTCTGATTTTCGAAATCTTTGGAGGTTCATAAAAATTAATTGGTCACCAAAATCGCCAAACTGAGGCTTACTTTACTTCCCTTTGGTAATACTCTCGAACCTATACTGTCAGGATAGTGCGGATTTTATACTGTTGCACAGTGTAATTTAAATATTTATAAATTGCATATTTAAGTTTAAAAATCTATTTTTCATAGAGCAAAAAGGGCGGCATATCTCACGGGGCCTAGGGCGACATTAACCATAAATCCGTCACTGGATGTTGTGACGAAATTTCGCATCAGTTTCACTTTTTTGAACATTAACCCACCAATACATATGCAAATAGTGCTCACTCAGGAAATAATAAATTGTCAACAGCGAAAATTTTTGGATTTTTAAAAAATAACGTTACATGAATCTGTGAGGCATTTTCAGCAACTTTTTTATCTGATTTGTTTTTTCGGCCTCCTTTTAGGCCCAAATTTACAGTCATTAGTTAATTAATAGCAATAGTTTAACCAATAATATTTGATTCACAGCTCTTTGTTTACCATTAGTTAAACCGCCAAATGTCATTGGTTAACAAATAGTTAGACAACAGCTGATTCGCTGTAAACTTTATTAGTATTGGTGCATTGTGAAAATTTGTATACACATTTTACACATACATGATCAGGCATCTTCTTTCTATTTAGCTGTAACACATTCTTTTTATTTTATTTTCTATTATATCTTGGTTTTTCCGACAGAGAAACAAGTCGAAGCAAAATTATCGGCGGCGGCGGCGCAGTAGTTTTGTGACCGGGAGGCGGCGCGCCGAGAGAATTTTCGGCGGCTCAAATAAGCATATGAAAATTTAAGGAGAAAATAAAAATTGAAATAAAGAAATAATATAGCAAATGTAAACAAAAACCATATGCTATAGCAGAGCTGCCAATAGTAAACTTAATTGTTTGATAGGGTTACCATTCTTTGCTCATATTAAGATCTTTAGTTAAACAATGCACTGTGAATATGAAGTATTAGTTAAACTATAGTTATCATTTTAGTTTACTAATAATTAACTAATGGCTGTAAATTTGGCCCTTAACAAATGAAAAAAATTTTCATGCAATTAAACGCTTAATGTAAATTAGTTATTACTGTTTGCGATATATTACAATTTTTAATTCCAATATTTCATTTTCAACATATTTTTGGTTAATTCAAAATGGTCCGCTCAATATTGAACTATACCTTCATGTGCAAAAATATTGACAAGATGGTACCAGACAACAACTTATCCTTCATGTAAGTGTTTGTTAATTTTAATTTGCTGGAAAATTTTTCTACTGAAAAGTTCAAAAATAAAAGAAAAATATCATCTCCAAGACCAGAGCAAAACTGACACGAAAAACACAAAATGATTTTAGAAAAAAATTAATGTTTTTTATCGTCAAACACACAACACCAGCATATTTGTTGATATTGTATGGACCTCTGAAGCTTAAAGTTCTGTACGTAAACAGATAGTATCAGCTGGCAAACTCGGTGTCATATTTTGAAAAGCGACTCCTGAAAAAAATATATTAAATTTTCTGATCTTCAATCAGCGTTACCGTTGAAAAATTTCAAAAAGGGGCACAAAAAGGGGATTTTCAAAAAAAAGTGGCACAAAAAGGGGATTTCTAAGAAAAAACAGGTGCAACTTTAAAATCAAGGAAAATTAAAAAAACAAACATATTTATTAAGCTATTTTTATTA
This sequence comes from Tachina grossa, assembly GCA_949987645.1. Taxonomy (NCBI): domain Eukaryota; kingdom Metazoa; phylum Arthropoda; class Insecta; order Diptera; family Tachinidae; genus Tachina; species Tachina grossa. The sequence continues at coordinate 172,398,916 of OX465276.1, read as the reverse complement.
AAAACAAACAATAAAAACAAATTTATCATGTATAAAAAGTACACAAACATTAATTTTATGAGAACTCATAAGTTTATTCGTACGTTTTATTTGCAAGTAAAAATTCTAACTTGTGGCAGAATTAGGTTTTACTTTCTGTTCTGTTACGAATCAGCTGACTCTTTTTTGCTTTTAGAAATATTACTAAAGTTGTTAGTTTTTCTGTTTCGTTCTGTTCTGTTACGGTTCAACCTGTGAAAATCCAAAAAATTTTAAGTAATTCTAAGTGACAGCATAAATAAAATAAAAATTGTGACTATGCTTTTAAAATTTAAAAAATTTAATTTTTATCAGAAAAACATAAAATTATTTTGAAACATAAAAAAAGACGAACTCATCATATCAGTTGAAAACTGTGGCCGTTCTGCTCAGAAACAAGTAATAAGTTATAACATAAAATGTAACTATTAAAATTTAGAAACAGAACGGCACATCACAGAACATCAACAGAAAGTAAAGAATAATGAAGCCTGAACTAACTCACGTGAACAATTACTGATTACTGGGGATGAGAGGTATGTATACAGAAAAAGAAATTTTTGATTTTACAATTGCTTATTTGACGACTGTGAATATATTATATTTCTATAATACCGGCTAGTTGAGTATTTGCAAATACAGTTTTTATTTACAAATAAGACGAGTATAAACGTAGTATAGATAGCTACTAAATACAAAAATAATCATAAAATCTATGATAATAATGAAACACTGGTCAAAATGCCACATTTTTGATATTGATCGAAATTCCAACAGAAAATAAATGGAAATTTCTTTAGATATTGAATGCCGTAATTTCTCCAGTTCTTAAGATTTACAAAAAATTAAAAAATCAAATAACACCAAAGTCTGTTGTAAATATTAAATATTAAAAAATTAAAAATTAAATAAAAATATACTTAATAGTAACAAACCAAAAAAGTTTGTCTTAAGTAGAACAAAAAATAAGCAAATTAAGTAACATGTGTATAATTAGTAAAAAGAACAAAACGACAATGGTAAGACTGTTGTAAATATAGTGATGGTAAAATTGAGCTTACAATACAAAAAAGCTTTCAGCAAATTGAAATACGATGAATCAAAACAATTCACATATTCCATTTGCAATAAAATGCTAAGTATATAAAGCAGAAATCTACATCAACTGACACCACACACAGTGGACCAAACGCAAAAGAACGCTGATGATGAAGGTTTAGTGGCCTTCGAAAACGGCTGGCTGTTCCGTTCAACTATGTGTTGTTAGTCAGAATATTTACAACAGACTTTGGTGTTATTTGTTCATTAATAATTATCACATGTAATTTGGCTTAAAAAGCGATACGAACTTTAGCCCGTTCAAATCACAAATATAGAAACAAATGGAGTTCGAATAATAATTAAAAATTAATTAAAAAATCACTTTTTTTACTTAAAAGAAATAAGGCGAAGAAGAAGAAGATAATATATTTATGGTATTATTTTTATGCATAATGCATACTTATTAAATACCTTAAATCTCAATTCTTTTGAAATTGTACATCTGTATTTATTAATAAGTTCTTCAGTTGCAATCCATTCTTTCAAATTATTTTGAAATAAATTTAAGACAGACAGCATGGACAGACAAGTGTCTACTTTCAGTCTATTTGAAATTTTTTTTAGCAATGCTAATTTAAGTTTACGCTCTATGTTTATTTTTTTTGTAAGTTTTTTTATAAAGATGAAATAAGGTTTAACTCACCGACCTTGCCATTGCTGAATCTGGGTATATTTTTGCGTTTAATTTGGTCAATTTGGCCATTGACTTAAATGAATAGTTGCAACTTATCATCAGCAATAGTCACTTTCCTCCAAAAATAAGTATTTTTTGTGGTAAAAACTCGGATATTTTTCGATCATTTGCTTTTGGGAATTGGCCACATGTTTGACTGTTTTGGTTTTCTAAAATCATGCGATTTCAACTCGATCGGTTTACAGAACAGCCTTTTAAAGATATGTACTTTAATTAAATTTGGCTTTCACAATAGATGTCGAAAATACAGTTAGAATTATCAGGTATGAGTGTGCAATTGTAGTCGTATATTTAAAAACCTTACACAAATGAAAATATTCATTCCAAGATCTATGTTTTTATATTAAGTTTGACACATAGAAAATAAAATCTTGTTTAATGTGGTAGAATCTGTAGGAATCTGCGTACATTTATTGTCAAAATAAAAACGAAAGTTGACTTTGAACAAAAAGGGGCACAAAATAATGCAAATGATACTAAAAGGGGATTTAAAAGTAAGGGGCATAAAAAGTGGCAAGGCAGTTGAAAAAGGGGCAAAATGCGACTTTAGTCGCACAACGGTAACACTGTCTTCAATACTATACCGATAATATTTCGTGCGTGTTGTACAGTATCGTGTTGATAAAATTTTTCGCGTGCGTGTTTCGTACGTTTTGAGCGTCTTTCGTGTCGTGTCGTCTTGTGTTGTAAAAATTTGACACGCTACTGGTTTTCCGTATAGAATATTAAAAATACATTATTATTGCGAAAAACCAGTAACCACCCGACGATAAAAAGATGATTATTTATTATTACGGAGTAAAATTCTTTTTAATTAAATTATTCAATTGTGGATAATGTTTGGGGCGAAATTACACAAAAAAATGTATGGTCCCAAAATAGTTCAAGAAATTTTTTTTGTCCCATTTTTGAATAGTTACACAAAAATTGCCAACGCTGATTTACTCAAATAAGAAGAAGATCTCTACTCTCTGAAAACCTCCCTCATATATGTAAATACATACCAAATTTTCGAGTTTCAGGAACGCTTTTCGTGCAAATTGGGATAGCGCGGAATCCCAATAGAGAGTAAAGAAACAGTTCTATAATGTGAACGACATTGGACAATTACACCATAAAATGACAAGAAAAGAAATGCCAAAATGTGTACTTTTGAGAACTCGAAGTTTATTCATCTTGAATATTATTTTTTGTCAGTTGGTTTGAAGAAAACTATTTCGGTTTTTATTTCCTTTCCCACATATTCATCTATCCTCCTCCTGACGTTTCCCATTCCTTCAAACAAACAAAAATAATAAACTTGCATTATGTTTGCAAACCTAATTATTAATTTTCCTATATTTACTCACGTCTACCAACTTATTATATAGTCCCAAAACTCTTATGTACTTCACTACATATCTACATAAACATATACATATATCTATTTCTTTAATTTTGCATCAATTTACATAATGCAAAATTAAAAATGGACTTTAAAATACTGTTGAAACATACTTTATTTTCTGTGTTGATATTTTTCGGATGTCCACTAAACACTCTTTCGGATAATAGCACCATGTTAGCTGTAGAAAAAACGGAAATTTAAGCGGTTCTAATTATATGCTCAGAAATGTATGTACATATGTACATATACATATGTATTCATGTATAGTTGAGTACATAGATGCAAAAGCTGCAATTTATTTTCTCATATAAAAATTTTATTCTCTCGAACATTTTGGGCAGCTTTTTTGATCTGATTTGCAATTCCGATTTATGCAATTAATTTTGTTAATTTAAATCAGTCTTGCTTTGAATCGACTTAAAATCTTTTGTCTTCTGTACGAACGTTAGAGACCAAAATAAAAAAATAAGTTGGTATAAATATGTACTTACCTTGTTCATTCCATTTCCCATGTTTTATCATTTAAAAGATGTTTAAACAATCTCTTCATAAGTTACAAGTTTTTTCTAGGAAAGTTTGAAAGGTAAAAAAAATTACTATTAATAATATGTGATTAATAAAAAGTATGACATTAAAAAAAGTACATTTATAAGTTTAAGAAACTAAAACATCGCTTACAACTGACAGTCAGTCAATCAGAGAACCTTTTTGGTGTATACCAATAATAAATTGAAAAATATATGTATATTGTCCTATATATTGTATGTATGTATATGTATTTCAAGTAATTTTTTTATTGTGATATTATTGAGATATTAAAGTAGAATGAGATTTTCTATAATAGTAATTGTGGGTGTGAATGTATATGTACTTATGTGTAAAGCTATAGAAATTGCTTTCATATCTTCACTGAAATTCTCCAAGTATTCCACTTCTATAGTCGAGCAAATAAACTTTCACATATCGCACTTAATCAACAAGAGGGTGTTAACTCAAAATTTAATAATTTTCAGTAGAGATGAAAAACTTTTTATGGTTACATTAACAATTTGATTATTTTTAAATAAAAAATTTTTTATGAAAACATAGGATACAATATATCTTTCCACTTTTGTATTAACTCAAAAAAATACCTTTTTGGTGATATAAAGGTAGTCACTACAATATCAAAAAAATGGTCTCAAATGTGGTTTTAGAGATGAAAGAGTAATTGGAATACTTTGAACTTTTTACAGTAGATATATATTGATATTGTTGGTTGATTTCCTGCAAAAAGTGAAATTTTAAAAATTTTGATCAAGTGCCGATATACTATACTCGTACATCCCCATCTTTTTTATTATACATATGCATGTATGTACTCAATATACATATGCAAAGTTGGAAATGAGTCATAATGCAAAAAGAAAGTTGTTTAACAGAAAACGAATTTAACGTTTTGAATTTGCGAATTTCAGTTTTGTTATGGAACGCAAACAGTTAATTCGTTGTGGCTTTTACATTTTTGTTTAACATGTAGGAAATCAATATCGATGGTGAAGTGGAAGTAAAAATTCATGAAATGTTCTTAAAAATGCAAAATATATTTTTGGGTCGATTGAATAAAATTTTAGCTTATACTACAGGGTGGGCCAAAAGAAACCAAGGGGTGTAAAAGTTTAATAACTTTTTTGTTTATTAATTTTTTTTTATTTTTTCTTTCAGATTATATAGACAACACTTGGAGAATTTATAATGAATGAAAATAATAAATGAAAATCAGAAAATAAGAAATGAATAAATGAAATCAACTTTATTGAAAATTTGATTATGAGTGATGAAGCTCATTTTCATTTGAATGGCTTTGTTAATAAGCAGAACTGTAGGTTCTGGGGTTCTCAAAATCCAAGAGCCATTCATCAACGCCAATCGTACCCCATCAGGTGTACAGTATGGTGTGGGATCACATCTGAAAATGTCATTGGGGCCTAATTCTTCGAGAATGAAGATGGAAGTGCTGTAACCGTAAATGGAGAGCGGTATCGGTTTATGATAAAAAATTTTTTACGTCCTGCTCTTGAAAACAGACCTGGTAAGTGGTTTCAGCACATTTTCTTTGGGGTTTTTTTGAAGGAGCGAGTGTATGTGAACAAGCCAGAGACAATCCTTGAACTCAAGGCAAACATTGTTGCAGAAATTCGAACGCTACAGCCACAAGTTTTGAAAGATGTTATGGAAAATACTCTAAAAAGAGAACATCAGTGCGAAGCTGAAAACGGTGGTCATTTAAGAGACATCATTTTTCATACTTAGTGTAAAAAAATTTCCATTTTGTATATTATATAATCTGAAAGAAAAAATAAAAAAAAGTTAATAAACAAAAAAGTTATTAAACTTTTACACCCCTTGGTTTCTTTTGGCCCACCCTGTACATACTTTTTTTCATTAATAGCTAAACTGAAAAGTTTAAACAACAAAAAGTGTGAATAAGTCGTTGCTAGTGCTACTTGCATATCATCACCTAAAATCCAAAAAGCTGTAACAACAAAAAAAAAGCATATACAGTTTGTGTAATCACTTCTTTGATGTTTCCAAATAATTTAAATCGACCTTAATACTGTTGACGATTTTTATATTAGTACAATTCCTTACTTTATTGGTAAAATTTTTTTTAGTTAATAAAGCATTATCAGTTACTTCAGAAATGTCGCCTAATACTTCATCGTACTAGAGATTATTTTCGATATTTTGATTACAAAGTAATCGTGAAAACAAAGTATTTTCGTACTCTTTTTTTCGCTTTTTGTGACATATTTTAAAAAATTAGTATTGGATAGGAAAGCTGAGGAATAATATTAAAGCATTTAATGATTTTTACATCGTTCAATAATTCGATTCTTAAGGCTTTTGATTAGCTCTGTTGAAAAGTAGTTATTGTTTTTTTAATTCTTTATCAGGAATTGTGAGACACTATTTAATTCCATTAAAGAGGCTTTATATTTTCTCAGCAGGAAAACAAAAGATGCGTTTAGTGAACATATAAAGGGTGTTTTTTATTGAGGTATAGAACTTTAAGTTGGCATCACTTTTTTAACTGGCGGCCATTTTGTCAGCTGTCAAGTGATTAATATTTAGTTTGGTTTGCCATTTCATCATGAACAGGTTGACAAAAGAACAACGATTGCAAATCGTGCAAATTTATTTCGAAAATAATGGTTCAGTTTGCGAAGTTTATCGCAAGCTCCGTCCATTTTAGGGTCGACATAATCGTCCATCAGAGCAATTAATTCGGTTAACCATGGATCGTTTTCGCACTACGTTTACTCTATGTGATAATACGCATCCGCAGAGACGTCGAACAGTGCGCACCGAAGAAACAATTGCCGCTGTAGAGCAAAGTGTTGAAGAGAACCCGAATGAATCGATTCGCCACCGTGCACAGCAATTGGAGCCGACTAACCGACTATTTTGTTCCCGAATTGGATGGCATGAATGTGGATGAGTTGTGGTTCCAACAAGACGGCGCTACATGCCACACAGCGCACGTCACAATCGATTTATTGAAGGAAACATTCGATGAGCGCATAATTTCGCGGAATGGACCTGTCAATTGGCCACCAAGATCGTGTGATTTGACACCATTGGATTATTTTCTTTGGGGATATGTGAAGTCGCTCGTCTACGCCAACAAACCAGAAACGTTAGGGGACTTGGAAGCCAACATTCGTGGCGTTATTGCCAACATACGGCCCCATATGCTCGAAAAAGTGGTTGAAAATTGGACCTGTAGAATTAGCTTTATTCGAGCCAGCCGCGGCGGCCACATGCCCGAAATCATATTTAAACATTAATGGCATAAAATTATCCTTCCAATAAAGCCAAATTGATGGACATTAAAACGATTTTCTTGTGTTTTATTTCAATTCGAAGTTCTATACCCCTCAAAAAAACACCCTATACAAACAAGGTTAAACAATTATTTATAATTTGGAGTAATTTGACATCCTATTGTTAACAAATTAAAAAGTTAAGAAATGTAAAATACTTTTTATACGAAGTAATTAAGTAAATTGTACGAACATTCGAATAATTTTTTATTCTTAATTAAAAAGTTTTATTCGTTCGAACAAAAATGAAAATTTTTTTTTCAAATATTCGCATAATATTTGTTCGAATGACAACACTACTGCTTAAGCTCCGTTCAGACTATTATACAAGTATTAATACTTTCATCACATTTTACGATACAGAAATCTAAATACATTCGTTGCGACTGTCAATAAATCCAACGTAAAATCACATATTGTGTTCAGACCATCACACTTCAAATAAAATGTGTAATACAAGCAGATAACAAAACAGCTGTTCAATGAAAATGTCGGTGCTATTCATTGACTAGCGGTGGCAAAGCGGTTTCATGTAGGCGGGGACGTGCCGGCACTTGAAAAAATTTAGCAGTTAAAAATATTCTATGTAAATAACAGAAAAAATTTAAGAAAAGATATTACAAAAACGTTAAAAAATTACGTCAACGAAATATACTTCCATACGATTCACTTATTCAAAATATATACATATGACAAAACATTACATCAATGACGACACGCTATCGGCGGCGAAACAGCCGACTTGGAAATTTGGTTTGTGTGAAAATGCAACCCTGATCTAATGAAAAGTATTATCGTTTAGAAAATTTTCTAAAAACGAAAAAGTCTTATGGGATGTCAACATTTTTATCGTATTATTTGCCACTTTGATGAAATTTTGCGTTCAGACTATCACACTTGCACGTATTATTTGAATTTTTGACAAGTATAAATACAAAGTATAATAGTCTGAACGCGGCTTTAGTAAGTATATAAAGTATGTACAGTGGAATCTACCTTAACGGACACTTCCTATAGGCGGACATAAGAAAAGCATTGTAATCGCTCCCCCTTGAACTCTCTCATGAGCGGATGTGAACACTCCCTTGACGGAAAAAATTCTCTTGAACGAACATTTCGTTCGTTTTTTTTCGATTTTTTTCATGTCATAATTTACAAATAAGCTTGCCATGACTTTTAATTTGTTCACTTTAACATATTTACTAGATCAGATAACATATTTAAATGTAGGTATGGTAAATATTTTCTCTCTTATAAAGGTTGGTTGAATACAAATTTACCTACATTTTGTTGTAAACGTAAACATTCTGATTTACTTTGCACTTACAATAACAGCTCGGGTGTTTTCCTAGATATCAAGCTTTCTTGGAAAAAGAACACGCAGGAAAGGCTAAAGAAAGGGCTCAATGCCTACTATGCATGCAGGAACTCCATAGGAAGGAACTGGGGTCTTCAATCGAAGGTAGTAAACTGGATTTACACATCGGTTGTCAGGCCGATTATTTCCTATGACTAGAAGTCTCCTTAGACTCGTAGAAACAGGTTTGGTGAAGACAGAAATGACACGTCACATATCAATCTTAAATGAGATCGGTTTTGGTGATCAGGAATCCGTAATCCCTGTGTTTACGGACTATAAGGTCGCTGAAATCGATTTTAGTAGAACACCCTTAATGGTAATTTCGGAAAGGGACTATTGGGTGAAATCAGATAGGCTGTATGAGAGTAGTGCAGTCTTTACAGACGGATAAAAAATGCTGGAAGGCTCAGGGGCTGGTGTCTATATCTTGGGAACGAACATTCGTAGTTCTTTCAGACTGCCGAATGAATGTAGTGTTTTCCAGGCTGAAATCTTGACGATCCTCAGGGCCACGGAGCTGGTGGCCAGGAATGTAGCTGAAAGTGAGAAGCTAACCTTCTACGTCGACACGCAGGCAGCGCTAAAAGCTTTGAAGGGACGCAATGTCAAATCGAAACTTGTTAGTGACTGCAGGAAAGCCCTCAACTTGCTTATGGATAAGTATAGTGTCAGACTATGTTGGGTTCCTGGCCACAGCAGTGTTGAGGGAAATGAAATTGCCGATGAACTGGCAAGAATAGGGTCGGCGTTAGATGAGGGAATTTCGGACAGATCAGTGAAATTACCGACAGGTCATTACTATAAAGAACTCAGTAATTGGGTAGAAAACAGGACCAATAATTCATTGCGAAGTAGGGACGATTGTAGAGTCTCGAGGAGTTTTTGGCCAAAACTTGACTCAGGAAGATCCAAACTACTACTGGATGCGAATCATGAATCGGTCAGAGCAAGGACCAGCATTTGGTCCAGATTTTTGTAGGATGTGCAGGGATGTAGAGGAACCAGAAACCATTGAACATATTATCTGTCACTGTTCCAAGCTGCAACGTCATAGGCTTAGATGGCCGAGCAGACGCTTCCATGAAAGCATTACTGATACCGGGAAGTGTAAACTGAAGGATATTAGGAGGTTTATCATGGGAAAACGGCGGCTTAATGATGGATAATAGGGTCACTTCTGGCTGCAAATGGGAGGGAAAATTTTACTTTTTAAGCAACAGAAAGGTCTCCAAGTAGAGGTGCGGTAAAGCACCACCCTTCCTAACCTAACCTAACCTACAATAATAGCCGAAATAGGCCCTTAAAATTTAACCACCCTATATAATGCTTTCAAACTAACTTAGCGATTAACTTTGATATGTCCTAATTTACAATATGCAAGTCTTATTGCTAACCTGATTAGTTTGTTAGGACCAGTGATGCTAGAATTCCTCCACCAAAAATGGCTAAATGTAGACAAAAAATGGCTAAAAACTAGCTGAAAAATGGCTAAGCAAAATCGAATGCAAAAATCATGAACTTTAGCAAAAACAAGAAGGTATTTCATATATTGTTTTTTTTTAAGGCAAATCGGGAACTTGTTTAAAGTAAATAAAAACAATAAATTGAAGTAATAAATAAAATAATTTTTCTTCAGGTAATAAAAAAAACTGCGCATATAGTGCAAACTTACAATACTTGCATTACGCCTTCCTATTCATTTGTACATTCTGCTATAAGTCTTTAAATTTTTGGGATACTAATCCAATCCTACCGAAATTTTTGTTTATACTTTTTATTAACTTTCTATTTTTTAAAATTTAATTTTTCTTGATATTTTCACTCGTGTAAAACAAATATGACCCTTGTTTGATTGATATCATAAACCACCAATTACAGTGAAACCTCTCATAACCGGACACTCACGGTCGCCTTGTTTTTGTCTGTTTATTAGAGGTGTCCGCTTATGAGAGAGTTACACATTTTGTGGATTTCATTGTAGTTGAAAAATTATTTTAAGAGTAGACTTCTTCAAATTAGATTTGTATAATTTCAGCTTTTGGGCTTCAAATGACTTTCAATGATTTTATTTGTTGGAATACAACAAAGTCGTCTCTAGAAAAATGCTTTGAAAAGGCAGTTTGTATAAGAAATGTAGCAATATGAATTGTTAAAATACACAAGAAAATTTATATATTCACAAGTTCGTGCACAGAATGTTTTCCTTTTTTAAACTCGTTTAAAAAATATTTTTTTTTCTGTAATTGATAAAAACAATTTTTTCACTGCCATTTTGGGACACCAGCTAAACAAACAACTTCTTCATATAAACAGCAATTTCTTTGCGTCTCCAATGAATCAGTATTTACATATGCGTTAACCAGGCAACCAGCAATATCATTGACACTAATATAAATATGAATCAGAGTTGAATAAAGAAATACCTACTATTTAAATGCAACTCTTGGTGCCGTGTTTCATCGCTTCTGTACTTTTATGAGAGTGTCCGGTTATGGGAGTGCAGTTTGTATGGAAAAACTAATGAACGTGTTGGATCTACAAAAATTGTCCGGTTATTAGAGGTGTCCGGTTATAGGAGGTGTCCGTTATGAGAGGTTTCACTGTAGACCCGACAACTTATAAAAACCTTGCAACGATTATAAGAATGCAGTAGCAAATCTTATTGTTACCAATTGAGCCATCTCTTTCATATAAGCGCTTTTAGACTGCTGCAACAAAAATGGCAAGTTTGAACCGGGATTTATAGATATTAATGCGAAAACAATAACATATTACTCTGTTGTGTTTTTTTGGTAGTTAATTAATGGTCCCATGTTCCGAGTTTAAATTTTTTGTTAAAAATCACAAACAAATTTCACGTTTGGAAAAATTGCTAAAAAAAATAGCTAGATTAAAATAAAAATGGCTAAAAAAATAGCTAATAGCTAAACTCACTTTTCTTCCGGCTAAATGGGATGAAAAATGGTTAAATTTAGCCAGAAAATGGCTAAATTGGCATCACTGGTTAGGACAGAGAGACGAGGGTAAAAGAAACTTCTGTTCCCTAGTCTCTCTCTCCATCAAACTAATCAGCTTAGCAATAAAATTGCAAAGTGTAAATATATTCTCATGTAAGTGTGTTTTTCGATAGTTCGTCTCATAAGATAGTTGTTATATGATTTATTGTAATATCGATCTTATAAAAATTCTTATAACATTTGAAGGCTACACGAAACATAATTTTATCTGCGATTGAATTTGCAAATCTCATGTTATATTAAAATTATATTAAAATTATATATATAAATATTATAAAATATTATTGTCAAGACCAAAACACGCCAAACTAGAATGGGCGGAATATCCATTGAAATAATATACTACTCATAAAACCTTTTAAACTTTTATTACATATGTATGGAAATAGTTCATATTTATATATTAATGCTTTTTTGTTATTAAATCCAATTGAATTGTTTATTTTTATTTTTTAATAAAAGAATTTAAAAATACTAACCATCTTAGGAAAATTTTACTCATAAAATATTTAGTCTTCTCTTGACCGGACAGCCCCCTTGTACAGATGCATTTCAATGGTCCCTTCGGTGTCCGCTCAAAAGAGATTACACTGTACTAGCCTTATTCACCTCTAGCTAGTTTAAACTTTAAATTTGCTGGTACATATTAGCTTTAGCTACCTTCTTATTCAGGCGGCCGGTCATTCATGGAAAGACATTTTTTTTTCTTCACTTCAAAAATTGTTACCAATCAAGTTGAATTGAAATGCTTGCTTGCATCTATTTAACAACGTACATATTTATTTATGTGTGTACTCGTATGTTCTTGCCTAAATCCACATTTGTTTATGAGATGTGAAAACAATATGTTTGTACATATGTACGTACTACATATGTATGTATGTATCTATGTGCGACATTTAAATGTTGTATTTAATACATATTTTGTTGTAGTTGTAGTCTGTATTGTTTGTGATGAGGCAGCTGACTCAACAGATTGTTCCTCAATTGGATGCTTGTGGCTTGTTAGTATTTATTATTGTTTACTTTTTGGCTTATGTATGTATGTATGTATGTATATGGTGACATTGAATATAATAATATTTACCAAGATATATTTGTCCCTTTGTTTTCGAACGAACGTAGTCGCATTTAGACAAATTTCCATAGGCTCCAAACTGAACAAATAATTAAAAAGGACCCAAAACCAAAAAATTATAAAAAAAATTTTGAAAAGTTGAAAGTTTATGTTTCATGTTTCGTTTGTCATTGAGGCCATTTGCCTTGCCCCAAGCATTAAAAATAGTCAACAACTTAAAAAATAAAAAATAGTTTAAAAAATTCACTTGTTAATTTTTATTTTTAATAGGTATGTACATATGTATAAGACCATACATATGTACATACATACATATGCACTCAAAAATGAATAAAAAAAAAAAAGTTCACATGTCGCTCAGTTTTGACCCAAAAAACATACGACATCGAAGTTTCGCTAGCAATATCAAAAGTGAGAGATTATCGAATTAATTTCGATATTGCAAAAATGTAGCAGAAAAAGTAAATAGTAATTTTAGTTTTTAATTTACTTTATTTATTTTAACTTACTTATTTTTTCTGTTCAATTACCCAGTTGAGCACGGCTTTCGTTAATGATATCGATTTCGGATATACCTCGAACATTTATCGTGTAAAACTATCGAAAGTGACACTCAAAAATTAATCGAAAAATGTTCACCCGTCGCTCAGTTTTGTCCCAAAAACCTTCGATCTCGTATTTCGTTAGCAACATCAAAAGTGAGAGATTATCGAATTAATTTGGATACCGCAAGAATGCAGCAGAAAAAGTAAAAAGTAATTTTTTTATTTATTTATTTTAACTTAGTTAGGGCCATTTTCACAACTTGCCTTTAGCTAAAGGCAGGATTTGGTTTGTCCAATAAATGGCTTGGCATTATAAAAACTTTATTTATAATTTTTTTGTCCATTAAATATTATTATTATTATTGATAGTTATAACAATAAAAAATTGAAGTTTTAATAGTGCAAAGATATTTATCGTGCAGACAAAATCCTACCTTTAACTAAAGGCAAGTTGTGAAAATAGCCCTTATTTTATTATTGACCGATTCATAAAAGGGAATGATAAAATTAAAAGTATATGGAGTACATGGAGTACAAAAAATGTCTTAGTTATCTAATTTGTATACATTCATATATACATATAAACTTACACATGCGCATTTGAATGAAATTTAACATTTATCAGCCTATTTTCTTACCACATATTACGAGTATTAAGGCAAAAATATGAAAACAAAAGAAATTGGCACATTCTTTTCAAAACGACGGTAATCTCCAAAAACAAACTCATTTAAAGGCTGCTTAAAAAAATATACCGAATAATGAATATAAAAAAATGAGGAGACGTTAGATTGAATAGAACAAAAGATAATTTATTCCTTTCAAGATAAAGTCCGTTTATAGATACTTATAAATTCGTCTGCATTATGTACTCGTATTTCTAAATCAATACATACATACATACATATACATACATATGTATATCTTTGAACTTGCGTTCTTCTCTCTCACGTTGTCAATTAAAATTATAATGCAATCAGTGTCGACTATCATTATTGACGAGTTAATACCCACAAGTGTAAAAAGTTTATGGAATCTTTAACTATCACAACCTCATTTGTCTTTCTATTTACTTAAGGAGAGCTGCACGATGTGTCTGACAAAAGCAGTAGACTGGCATCTAACTGCAAATTAAAATATTAATGAAAGACATGTTTTTTGCTCTGCAATGGACAAACGTGGAAAAGAGATTTCAGAGCCCATGGAATAAATAAATAAGTTGGAACTTGACTAGGTTTACTCCAAAAATTATTACAAAGGCAAGCATGAAAAAGAAAAGGCTCTAAGACATGATTCTATTTAATTTCATGTGATCCTTTCTTTACATACATATATACATAGATATTAGCATTTTAACTACTGAAACTTTCAATTGGGGCATAATACAGCTAAATTGGCTTGAGTCAACTTAAGCGATTATAAAATATTGCCACAGATACATATGTGTATGTATTTAGTATGCATGTATGTATGTACAGTTGCGAACAGGAAAATAGCAGTATCACTAGTATATTTGTTTAAAAGTTTATACTGCTTTTTAAAAAAAGTTTTAAATAAAACTTTATACGTCATAGCAAACTGGCAATTTTTTTTTATTGTTTGTAATAAATTATTTTTGGAATAAATTTTATTATATTTTAAAGCGCATTCTGTTGTTAACATTGAAATAGCAATGATAAACGAGTGAATTATTTTTATAGCTTTGCTATTTGTTGGGCGATATAGGAGTTAGGACGTGATTTTCGTAACAAAAAGAATCGACACTATTACAGTTATAAATTTATTTTTGTTTTGATTTCTTTGTACTTAAAAGCAGAGTACGAAAATAAACGAAACAAATTGTTTGATTTTGTTTTGTTTCGTTGTTTGAAGTGAGTGAAACAAAAACAAAACATAAACAATGAGAACGATTGCTCAATTTGTTTTTTTGCTTTGTTCTTGCACATGAACACAAACCAGAGAACACAGCCGATCGGCTGTAAGCCGGCTAACAGCCGCCACTGGCCACAAACAATATATTAATTTATATTAATATACTAATTTAATTGTATGTCCCTAGAAAAGAAAATAATGCGAATTAAATGCAAACGTTTTTAAATATTTGCAGAGAATTTGACATCGTCATATAATATAATTTTATTGCATTGTTATTCCACACATGAAATTTGTTTTATATAACAAAGCAAAAAGCAAAGCTATCACCGGGTGTCCCAAGACACCTCTCTTCTTTTTCTTTTAACTTGTATTGCAAAAAATAATATTTTTTGGAGAATACAGTGAAAGTAAGTTAAATAATATTAATTTACAGTATATTGAATGTTAAATATATATTTTTCTGATAATTTTTTGCTTTTGTGTGTCGCACTAAATAGTGCACTATTGAGCAATAAAAATTAATTTCATAATTAAGGAAAGGGAGAATATCTTATTAAGACATTCAATGGTTTCTCTCATGCTCTGAAAAAATAATATGAAATGCAATAAAATATAAAAATAAAGAAAATGTAGAGGTGTAAAAGGAAAAGTTCACCCAATGCTAGCCAAGTGTAATGCTTTTAAATCAGCCAGGGAAATAAAAACCAAACTAAATCTAAAACTTCAAAATTGTTTCCGCTAAATCCAAGAAAAACCCTACTGCTTAAAAACACATAGAGATAACCGCTTGGGGTTGGCTAGAAATCATGTCCATTGGGCTGCAAGCAAGTGGCGCAATATTTTGTGGACTGATAAGCCTATAATTGCACTGTATGGAAATTCTGGCTGTGGAGAATAAGTTCGGCATCCACCATCTTCTACATGTTCAAAACTGTATACTGTTAAGTACGGTGGATCAAAAATTTTGATATTTTATTATGTTCCATACCATTGTTTAGGGATCCATATATAAAAATAACCGGCGTTGTGGGTCAACACGCGTATGAAGACATTTTGAAAAATGTAATGGTAAAGAAATACTGCTGAAATTGGTCTTCCAGCAGGGCAACGACCCAAAGCATACTAATCGAAGATATATAGGGAGGGAGTGGATTCGCGTGGTTTCGCGTCAACAACATTGAGGCTATGCAGTTGGCAGGGTAATTTTCTTACCTAGCGCATATATAAAATCTTTGGGGAGATATCAAAAAAGCTGTACATGACTCTAAACCATCTACCAGCTTTGGGAAGTTGTTTAAAAAGCCTGCAGGAAGATCCCTGTGACCCGATGTCAAGATTAAGTCAACTCAATAGCATGTGACTGTGTTGCAGTTGTAAAAAATTAAGAATTTGCGACTAAGTACTAAGCAATAAATATTATACCTAAATTTAAATGTTTTTTTCGTATATTTCGGAAAGAGCGCGACATACCTGTAGCCTCTGCTATTTTTATTTAAGTACGAATACCATTTTTTGCGCTTAAATTTGATTTTTACCAACCAGAATTGAATCTTCATACATTTTATTTTCTGTTTTAACATATATTTTCTATTGCAATAGAAAATGTGGTGGTACTGCTATTTCAGTGTTCGCAACTGTATGTTGACATCAACGTTGCAACGTGCACTTTTTTTAATTCTCATAGGATTTTTGTTTGAAATTTTACAATGGAATACCCTTTTTTTAGAACATGCATACATGTTTATATATGTATATACATATGTATGTATATAATGCATATAGTATATACACATGCACACATGTATGTAAGTACATATACATGTAATGTATAGTGATTTGTGATTATTAATTTGTGTATTAAATTTTTATTTAGCACTTTAAATCTTTTTGCACATTCAACTATGTTCATAATTCAATCGAGTTATCGAAAATGGACTAGGTCGCAGCGACGGCAGATGGTGTAAATTTTCACTTGCGGCAATAATCAAGGCAGCCAAATGGCAAAAGCCCAAATAATCACAAAGCACCATAAAAAAACTGTTAAACAAATAGTTGAATGTTAATTTAAAGCACACTGTTTTGTTCTTTAACACATCAAAAGGATAGCAGAAAACAATTCACTTAGTACAATGTACATTGTAGATAATGTTTTATGAATCTTAAGGGAAATCATCATGCTTGCAGATTTATGTACTTATGTACATTTCGTTACCTTAATATAGAAAGGCCCTAATTCATAATTTTTTTGAAATCCAGTTTTTTGTATATTTCGACAAAAGAACATCTAATGTATCGAAAAATGCGAAAATCTCGATTTAAAAAAAATAATGAGTTAGGGCCTTTCTATATTGAGGCAACGATATGTACAGTTATTAATATTTATGAACAAAAATTTATTATAATAATTGTTATATGTTTTACTAAATTAGTTTTAAAGAAATTCCGTTTTGTGGCGACATTGATATCACTGCACAACAGTGATTTGGATGTTTAAATAAAAACAGCCGATCCTACTGTATTTTTGTCTCCTGATTACGATGGTGTCATTAATTTTTCTTTATCAGCTCCAGTTTTGAAGATATAGTGTCATTTAGGATTTGAATAATTTGCATCTCTTTTTGTATTATACCGTCAATATATTACGAATGGTACTCCAAGCCTAAAAATTCTTTCTGGATTATTTATTTGCACAAAAATTCCTTTCATTTAAATAGATTCACATTGATGAGTATATCAGGGTATCTGACTATTATTGCAAGGATGTTAAAAATCGTGTGTTTTTAGCTTAGTCCTTTTAAAATTTTTTGATTATTATTTTTTTTTTTACCAAATATAACTAATTGTTATGTATTTTTGTTCGCTGATTAGAAAAATAGGTTTATTTATTTTCTAGCACCTCTAGTTTAAAAGATATTTTGTGTTACATAAAAAAAATTATTGAAATTTTTCTTTTCGAAAGCCATCCAAAAAAATTGTTTTTTATATTACATTTGTCCATTTACAAGTTATTAGTGCAATTATTACACAAAAAATGTTGTATGGACCATTCCAGAAAATTTTTATGCTATTTGTAGTTAATATATCACATTTTTGTGTAGATAAATAATCCAGAAAGTATTTTTAAGTTTGGAGTACCATTCGTAATATATTAACGGTATAATACAAAAAGAGATGCAAATTATGCAAATCCTAAATGACACTATATCTTCAAAACTAGAGCTGATAAAGAAAAACTAATGACGCCATCGTAATCAGGAGACAAAAATACATAAGGGTCAGTCATTTTTATTTAAACATCATAAAAAACCTCTATTTTGTTGTGCAGTGTATTCATCAATTGGTTGACAGATTGTGACGGACTAATGAGTATAAAGAAAAATAAATTAAGAAAATATATTCGTATCACAAACTCGCTTTTTTGGATATCACGCCAGAAATTATCACAAGACTTTATTGCCATACTTGTAAAAGATCATAATTAGTACATCAATGCATTTGTGGGAAATCCCTAAATTTCAAAACTGTAGCCTAATTCACAATCATTTGCAAGATTGCAAGTTTATGCAACTGTAAAAATTTCCCATCATCCCTATTTACCTGTCAATAGTGAATGCAAAATATAAAAAAGCCATATGCACAATGTGCAAACTTTTACAAAAGAGCTTTTGTGCTTTCACACCGACGAGAGTACAACATCTACAACAACAAGACAAGCTGTTTACCTCAAATGCAACTATCAGCGTATGTGTGTTTGGACGTAGCTGGTGTAGAGTGAAAATATGCTTTATCACTTTGCAAATGCTCGATGCACGACCATTTGCAAAAGAAGGCGAATTGGGCTAATGTTTATTTTTCCCCTAGCACGAGAAAGCAAAAAAAAGTTAAGGACCCTATTATGATTTACAACTAAATGGATAGTTTAGTTGTAGTTGTAAAATTTTTATTATGGATTACAACTTTTTTCACCATGAGGCAACTGCTTTTTATCGGTTGTATTTTGGTTTTTATTTCGAGTGTTGTATTAGTTTTGCTTCATTATTCCAGACGCCAAAAGTAGTTGTGAATTGGGGTTCCTGTGGCAATTAAAATTGTTAAATTGTTGCTGAAATTGTTAAATTTGGGTAATTAAAATTTGAAAATTTTAAAATTCTTGAAATTTGATACCTACGAGGGTGGTTCGATAAGTCCTTTAAATATTTTTCGAGGGTGGTTCAATAAGTCTGTCTTTTTCCTAATGCCTACGGCATGCATGATAATTTTTCCTAATGCCTACGGCAATGCATGATAATTTTTTCAAATGCCGACGGCAATACATGATTATTTTTTTTTTCCTAATGCCGACGGCAATACATACTTATTTTTCCTAATGCCTACGGCAATACATAATTATTTTCAAATGCCGACGGGAAAATCATGAAAATGATTTTTTCTAATACCAATGGTGAAATAGTGGTTATTAATTTTTCTTAATGTCTACGCAAAACATGTTTATTAATTTTTCCTAATGCCGACGGCAAAACATGATTATTTTTTTCAAATGCCGACGGCAATACATACTTATTTTTCCTAATGCCTACGGCAATACATACTTATTTTTCCTAATGCCTACGGCAATACATAATTATTTTCAAATGCCGACGGCAATACATGATAATTTTTCCTAATGCCGACGGCAAAACATGAATATAATTTTTTCAAATGCCGATGGGATAATTTTTTCAAATGCCGACGGGAAAATGATTTTTCCTAATGCATACCTCATGCATGATAATTTTTCCTAATGCCTACGGCAATGCATGATAATTTTTCCTAATGCCGACTGCAAAACATGATTATTTTTTTCAAATGCCGACGGCAAAACATGATTATTATTTTTTTCAAATGCCGACGGCAAAACATGATTATTATTATTTTCTAATGCTCCCAGTGTTGCCATACTGTAGAAATTTGTTATCGTAATACTATATCAGTAATATCAGAGAAAGAAGGTTTGATGACTACTAGGTCATATGGTTTCATATGAATCGTGGGAATGTGCTTGTGTGATTTCATCACGCTAATAAATTGTTTATAAATAAAATAATTAAATAAATTAATAAAATAATTAAATAAATTATTTTATTTATTTATAGAACGTTCTCATGTATGTGAACACCCCTAATGCTTGTGTGTGGGGGGTTCAGCTTGTTTGTCGCTGGTAAGCTTATATTCTGTTTATTTGTTTAAGAAATATATTTGTATGTATGTGTGTATGATGTATGTATGTATGTATGTATGTGTGTATGATGCATGCATGCATGTATGTATGTATGTATGTATGTATGTGTGTATGATGTATGTATGTATGTATGTATGTATGTGTGTATGATGTATGTATGTATGTATGTATGTATGTACGATCGAAAGAACTTGTGCGTGGAATATTTTGTGGCTGTGTAGAATACATTTATATTTTGCAACGTAATCATTTTCTTTGGCTGCGATTATTTTAAAGCAGCAAGTTTCAACTAACTACAGTCATAAGCAGAGAAACAAAAAGTAAAAATTTGCAAGTTAGCAAAAATGCTAACTTCTCCTCCTCCTTCCCACTTCCTTCTCTTTCCTTTATGTAGTTTGTTTTTGAAATAAGAAAACACTTGTAGATTTTTTATTTTTCTATACATTTATTGTTTAAAGTTTTTTAAAATTTTATAATAATACATACACTAATATTTTAAAGAGTGTAAAAATTCATTTAAAGCAAGATATTTCTTTTGTTAGTAAAATAGCATTTTTTAATGCGCAAACACCAAGTTTATGATAATTACAATAAAAATATTCTGGATACTTAATCTCCATTTGTTTAAAGTTGATACAGCCTATATCCTCAACGTTAAAAATTTTTCGGCATAAGATTTTTTCCAACCATCGTCTTTTCTCTTCACCTTTTACATAAATTTTAGAACATCTTGCGTTGGCTTTTAAAAAATTGCAAACGCTTTCAAAAGAAACTGATCCAGCAGTCCAGCTGAGGTGATGATAGTTTTTCGTTAGCCACTTTGCTTCTCTTTGCTTTTTTATTGATAAGCATTTAAAATCAAAAGGTGGTTTTATAATGAAATTGTTATATTCATAATTGTTGAAAACAATCGCTACTTCTTTTGCGATGAAATCATTTGAATTACTTTTGAAACCTTGTACGTCTATAAGAATTGTGTTATTTTCCATATTACTCAATTTATAAGACTTTTCGAACTTGTCCTTTGATGGGTATATATTCTATTATGCGATCATGAATAAGAATGCAGTAAGCTGATGTCTTTGCTGCAATATTAGTTGCTGTTTCAAATGCTATTTTTATATCAATCGGTCCATTATTGAGTGATTCATTCTGATGACTGACATCTACTACAATAATAGGAGCTTTTGTCTTAAACTCTGATGCAGATAGAAGCGGTTGAGATTCTTTCATATAGTAGCTTTGCTGGAATCTTAGATACAAATCATATAGAATTGCATATCGTTCATTTTTGAACTTTATGTTAAGATCATCATATGGATATGAGACTGAATTTAAATGTACTTTTAAATTAGTCAAATCACAATGAACAAACTTATTTTCTTGTTGAAAAGCAATCAATACAAAACGGGGGCGTTCTCTATTTGCAGCCAGTTTAACATTCCAAATATGGCTAGTACCTGTGTTTAATTGTGGATTAACATGACAATCCCAACTGCGAAATACCATAGGTATAGAAGCACCATTGTTAATAATTTTTATCATATTCAATTTGCTAAAGTCGGATAATTGTACATGTGGGATTCTCCATGAGATGAGTGAAATTGTAAGTTTAGCTTTTTCAGTAGAAACACTCGAGCGTACAAGATCTTCATCATTCTTATTGCGCAAGAGTATCAATTCATGTTTTCCATTTAGTATAACTTTGTTGTAGTCTTCGGTGAATCCTAGAAGCATTTTTAGAGGGACATAAAAATTGAAAAATCCATTTTCAAGAGTGACATCGTCAATTTTGTTCCATCCAGCATTTTGCATCACATTGCTTTCTGTTGGTGACAGAGAAACCAAATTTTTTATAGTGCTTGTGGCTCCTAAATATCTTGTATGGTCAATTTCAATTCCATTGAGCTCATAGCGAATTTCATCAAATAGATATGCCACAAAGTTGTTTTTTAATAAAAAGTTCTCCGAAGAAGAAGAAGAAGATTTGGCCTTATTATCATCGACAACAAATCCCTCTACATAAATGTAGCTCTCACTGGGTAGCACATACAAATCTTGATTTTGTATTGAAATTCTAATTTCATCATTATTGTTGTAAGATTGTAAGTATGGTACATATGTATGATAGTCCTTTTTGATTATATTCTCATCAGACAAGGGTTTATCTAAGACATCTATTATTGAACTCATTTTGTCTTCAATTTAAAATTCAAGAACTTTAGAAAATTTTTATTTGATGTTGTTAGAGCTTTTTGTTGAGCTGGTCGCTTTAATGTTGTTGTTGTTGTTCTTGGTGCTATATTTTTCAATGTATTTGTGTTGTATATTAGCATTATTTAGTTGGCCTTAAATGTATTCGTATTGTAATTTCCTCTCCTCGGAAATTAATTAAATCACCGTGTTGATCCAGTACGCGCAGCGCTAGTGAACTTATCTCTCTGGTGTTTACAGGTAAATAGATAAGATTTCTTGGAACCTCATCTATTTTATAGCCTGGAGGCACATTAATCGGAAATTCATGAAGTGTATGCGATTTCGAGTTATTCATATATGTGTTCATAGCGATACTACTTTCAATTCGCAAGAGATTCACTTTAAAAATATTAACTGGAAGATCTGAATAATAATATTTGTTTGGTGTTAGGATTTTGCTATTGAATCCTAAAAGTTTTCCAATTGTATTGTCTTTATTAAAATATACAAGATCCTTGGAACTATTAACTTTAACTTGCATTGTATTGTTATTGGCTTCAATAAAAATCTTATTTGCTGGGCAGAGTCGTTTGTATTCCTCTTCTATAAAATCAACTATATTATTTAGTTCGTAAGATCCAATTGGTATTTCAATTATATGTTCGCCTATATGAAACATATTGTTGTAGGTGTCTACATTTGGAATACTGTTGTATGAATGAAAATCAGTTAGAGCACACTCATATGCACCATGTAATTCAATAGGAGGAAAGTAACTAGCAGATAGTTCTGATGAGTTAGAGCTCAGAGTAAGTGTTATTGACATTATAACAGTCTGATTACAATTAAATAATGTTTAGTACACAGTATGGTTTATGAGTATGATTTACATATTTTATTTAAAACTTTTTCTCATTTCAAAATTAACATTAGTTTCTTAATATTAATGCTATTGTTGTTGTTGCAATTGATGTTGTTGTTGTTTCTAATTTAGTTTTTCTTCCAACTATAATATTTCATCTTTACTTATCCAAGAATTGTGTTGATTAGAAAATCCCAGCCATTTAACATATACCTCCTTCCCTTTAATTTTAAGAACCTTTTCAACTAGATATGTATTTGGAAATCTAGTTTTTGAAAGTTCCTCAGTATAGAAGCCACCTTTAATAGGATTGCCAAGATAGTCTTCTAATATGTATGTTTCAGGATTTGTATTTTGAACTCTTGTAATTGTGAAAATTTCTGTAGTCCAATTTGGAGTATAACCTTTTTCAAATGTGTGCTTATATTTGCTTATGCAAACATGATCTCCCACATTAAATTTTGACATTTTATACATTTTCAAATGACTGTATACTGTATTTAGCAGCTTTTCCTCATTTGTTGAGTTGACTTTAATAGGAGCCATTTTAATGGTACGATGAACTTTTCTATTGTATGCATTGAGTAAATCTTTGTATATATCAATCCACTTATATGAACCATTATAACTAAATTCTTTCCACATCATTCCTTTCAATGTTCTATTAAATCGTTCTACTATTGATGCTTTCATAATGCTATATGTTGAGTAGTGATTAATGTTGTATTTATGCATTAATTTTCCAAAGTGTTTATTTCTTTATTGGCTTTACTTCGTTGAATCAAAAAAACTTTCGTTTTTGCTTATTTGCAAATTCTTGTTTTCATATCGCTTAAACATGCACAGTCTTGTTTTCCCTGAGAGGTTCTGCACAAAACAAATTGAATTTCACAATATTATGAAATTCCATTAAATTTCATATTTTCATAAAGAGAAACAATTTAGATAATCGGATAAGTCCTTATATTTTTCACTACATACAAGTTTCTGTAATTTTCTATTCGAATAAATGATTCCTAAATATCCTTTAAAAAATAATACAAAACAAGGAATAATTTAATTTAATTTTATTTATTTTTATTATAATGATGGAAACATTTCATAGTATCTAATTATTAAATTTTCTAATATACTTTTGCGCAAAAAATATATTGTACATCTGCAAGTATCAGGTCCTTCCTCACACTCAGGATCATACCAAGGACAGCCTTTGAAGTGTCCTTCTGTATTGTCTTCATCTTCCATGATACCATATTCTTCGTTCTCATCTAGCATATTTTCGAAAAATTTGATCATCTCCCAATGATCAAAAAGCCTGAAGCTTTCGAAATCTCTTAAAAATTGGTTTAGAGTACGTCTAATTTGGCTCATTGTATTTGCCGATAAATTAATGAATGATGATTGTTTGAAGGTTTCTTTAAGACTAATTTGCTCTTTAAATTTTAAAAGTACTATCTTTTGATATTTAAAATATCTATACCATCATCTATATTCCATACTTCTTTTTTAGCACTCTATCTCTCTCTATCCCTTTTCTCTCTATAACCATCTCTTTCTGTCTATCACTATCCCCCACTTATTCACTATTTCACCATAAATATTTTCGATTAGCCTTTTAGAAGTCATCATCGCTACTTTTAAGATCATTTTCAGTTAAACATTTAAAGTGAGTAGAAGTAAATAAAAAATGGAGTCTACAACAAATATAACATCAAAATTTAATTCACTAAAAAATAAAACCTTAATCCACATAAAGGAGCTTGAGACATCAATTAAATACACAATTCGAAAAGTGACAAGAGTAACAACAAAATATGGGCCAACACTAAAAGTTGAAATGGAAAACCACATAATGTTCCTCCCAAAGCGATATAATGCTTTAACCGATGATGAAATTAAAGAGCTCTCGAGCGGATCATATTGCTTAAGTAGAGAAGGTGAACAAAGCTTAATTGTTGAAAGCGAGCTGAGTGAATTTCTAATTCAAAATTCCCAATTTCCAATTTGGCAATAATATATAATAATTTTGTATTTTAAATTATAAATAAAAATACATGAAAGAGTTTTGTAAAATATAAATGTTTGTGCTTTTTTATTTAATATTTTCAGTTATTTCATAAAGAAATTTAAGACATAAATGACCACAGGTAAATGTATTGAAATTCTGATGTTGATTATAGTTGTATTTTATATTTGTACCAAGATATTTGACTATTTCCGAAGGAGGTTGTAAGTTTCCAAAGCTGTCGAAATATTCTTTTTCATTGTTGTTTTTATAATATGCTACCCAATGTGTACCAGGTCCTGTTGATACGTCTAAATTGATTATTCCACATTCTATTTTCTTTGTTCGTTTTGGTAGAGTATTCAACATGAAAACTCCTCTAAAATATGGAATATTTATAGAGAAACGGTTTAGGTCCTCATCAGATAGTGGTCTGTTAGGTAGCATCTCTAATAGTTTTTTGATTCCTCTTTGAAAACTAAACCATAACCCTTTTTATATGGTTTTAAGTAAAGTCCCTTTCCAACTGCAATAGATTCCATCGCTTTATTATGTCTAGTTGCTTCATCAAGTTGATTTTTTGCATTCTTTGTTGCATTTACAGCTTTAGCTATAGCAGCACCTCCAGTTGTTAGACTACCAATTGCACCCAGAGCAGTTAAAATCGGTATTAGAGGCAAAAACCCACCAATTTTTGGGACACGTATTACACGTGGTACTATAATTTGAGATTTTCTTTCTTTTAATGATTTGTTGATAGTTTTTCGGGCAATTTTAATTGCTGAGTTAATATCTAATGGTCTTTCCTTCTTTAGTATTTTTGTTGCAGCTCTAATTGATGTTCTAAACAGTTTTTTATCATTTAGCTTGTTCTTTTTAACATTTTTCTTTTTCTCCACACCCATACCAAATTTTGTTTTGGCTTTCATTGCGTTAGTAACCATATAGGCAAATGATTTTTCACCAATACTACTATCTTTTGATAAAACTCGATCCCAAGCTGAATTTTCAAGTATTTTATCAGCCTTGTGTCTAGTGCTTAAATCCTTATTTTTCGAATAAGCTATATCGTGATCTTTACAAGCAGAGTCCAATAAATTAATTCCTTTATCACCTCGATTTAAACGTTTTTGTAGTTTTGTTCCAGGTCCACAGTACTGATATCCAGGAAGATGAAGTTCAACAGGTAGAGAGTTTATTATTTTATCTACTATACCTCCTCCAATGAAGGTGTTTTTATGACTAAACGTTTTCTGATATCGTATAACCATATTATCTGATTTTTTCTATAATAAGAGGTAACATTTATGAAATGTATTTAGTTACAAAAATGCAGTTAGTGAAACAACATAAAAATATTTTAGTTCGTAATATTGATGAATCATCGAACATCACTTCAAAAATAAAGCATAGCCCCCTCTTACCAAATTCTATTCGTGCTCTAATAGTGGGACCATCAAATTGTGGAAAGACTAATGTTATGATCGGCTTACTAGAAAGTCCTAATGGACTCAAGTTTGAAAACATCTATTTATACTCAAAATCTCTTTATCAACCCAAATATGAGTACTTGAAGAAACTAATTTCACCAATTAAAGGAATGGGATATTATACATTCACCGATAATGAATCAGTTATTCCACCTGACGAAGCTAAAACTAATTCAATTATGATATTTGATGATGTTGCATGTGAAAAGCAGAATAATATACGTACATATTTTTGTATGGGGCGACATAGGGATATTGATTCATTCTACTTGTGTCAAACTTATACTAGAATTCCCAAGCATTTAATAAGAGACAATGCAAATGTTATTATAATGTTTAAGCAAGATGATACAAATATGAAGCATGTTTATAGGGATCATGTTGGCAGCGATATGAGTTACGAAAAGTTCCAAGAAATTTGTAGAGAATGTTGGAAGGATAAATATGGCTTTTTAGTGATAAGCAAAGATAATGAATTAAATGATGGTCGCTACAGAAAGCAATTTGACTTTTTCATAACTATATAAACTACTTCTCATAAAAGATTGACTTTAGTTATTAATCTAACTTTAAACTTGATACATCTATTTGCTATAACCTCATCCGATACCTGATAAGCTGATCTCCAAACTATACCAGCTACCTGAAAACCAGACCAGCTCCTGATAAGCTGATCTAAAAACCAGACCAGGTCCTAATAAGCTGATCTGAAAACCAGACCAGGTCCTGAAAAGCTGATCTGAAAACCAGACCAGGTCCTGAAAAGCTGATCTGAAAACCAGACCAGGTCCTGATAAGCTGATCTGAAAACCAGACCAGGTCCTGAAAAGCTGATCTGAAAACCAGACCAGGTCCTGATAAGCTGATCTGAAAACCAGACTAGGTCCTGAAAAGCTGATCTCATTGCTGATACCTGTCATTTGCCCTTAGCAAACATGGATGAGAAAATTTTAAAACAGTTGGTGTTGACAAGGAATGTGTTGAAGAAAAAGCTTCGTAGTATAAAAACTGGTGAAATAGATACACGTGAACAATTAAGAGATACATTCAAACCTATAACAGAACCTCTTAAAGAATTCATAAATAGTTCTAAAAATTTTAAAAGAATTCGTATGAAAGAAGAAAGTAACATCAAGACAGAAGTTGAAAATAATACAAGTTTAAAGCCTGAAAACCCATCAGTCAAGATAGAGACAAGTACACCAAAAAAACTAGTAGAAGGGACAATTTTTGATAATACCATCTTATTTAATGATGTTAATACTGAAAATGATGATGATGATGATGATGATGAAGATGATTTTTACTCACAGACTTCCAATACAGAATATACTTATACTGATTTATCAGTTTTGGAAGGAAGAAATGAGTTAGATACAAACTATGGCCCACATAAAGATTACAATAATGAATGGAAATTTGGTGATAGTAGCCTAAAACTGAATGAAGATAAAATACAAGTTGGTGGTCAAATATGGGCTCTAACACCAGGACTATTTTCTCTAATGTTTCATAAAATACCAAAAAATTACGATAAATTTGAACTTGAAATCTATAAAAAGATTTTAATTACTACTAATGCATATAGAAGAGACTTTAAACCTGATGGTCAAATTAAGGGTACTAGAGGATATAAATATAAATATATTATTAAGAAATTTATTGATGAGAAAAACCAGAAGAATTTACCTGAATCAACAGGGTCTAAGCCCAAAGGTAGCTATTTAGGTGAGGGAATGATGCAAGTTAACATCAATAATCCCAACTATATATACTGGGACGATCCAAATGAGTTAGTAGATAGACTTCGACTACTGCTCGCATCACAAGGTGCAGGTCATACTAATCACAATAACGAAATTGTATCAATTATTGAAGAACTACGTGAAGCGAATATAATACACTAACTTTAATAAACTAAATAGAGCATGTCTGTTGATAAGTTTGGACACTATTTAAACGATACTAGCAGCACAATTTCTTTGAAAAATGCACCTAAACTGCTGGGGTTCTTTGTGGATACGAACAACAACATTGATGTCCAAAACAAAAGGATCAAAAATGTTGCAAAAGCTCTGGAGGAAAACGATGTTATCAATAAATTGTTTTTGCAAACTCAAATCGAAAAATTAGAAGAGAAATTATTAACATACTTTAAGGGGGATAATACTATAATACGAGAAGATATCCAAATGCAAATTGAGGAACTACAACGCGAAATAAAATTATATATAGAAGAAAATTATAAAATTGAAAAAGATATTCTACATATTAAAACTTCCTTTGAAGAACAAATTGAACAGCTTAATGAAAAAATTTATAGATTAGAAAATTATATGTTTGTATCAATAGCTGAAAGTGCGTCAAGCAGATCGCAACACTCTGCAAAAAATCTTTAAAAACAACTTAATGTCTTCAAAAAGAAATTTAGTAAATGAACTCCATAAGCAAGCACGAAAACAATTTGTGCGTCGCAGAGTTGTAATGAAAGGAATAGATGATCTTTGGCAAGCTGATTTAGTTGAAATGGTGAACTATTCTAAAGAAAATAGAAATTATCGATTTTTGTTGACTGTAATTGGCACATTCTCAAAATTTGCATGGGCAGTACCGCTAAAAACAAAAACAGCACTCGAAACAACCAAGGCAATGGAAGATATTTTTGAATTGGGACGAGTACCAAAAAACTTACAAACAGATGATGGGAAAGAATTTTTCAACAAACACTTTGGAAAATTAATGCATAAATACAACATTAATCACTACTCAACATATAGCATTATGAAAGCATCAATAGTAGAACGATTTAATAGAACATTGAAAGGAATGATGTGGAAAGAATTTAGTTATAATGGTTCATATAAGTGGATTGATATATACAAAGATTTACTCAATGCATACAATAGAAAAGTTCATCGTACCATTAAAATGGCTCCTATTAAAGTCAACTCAACAAATGAGGAAAAGCTGCTAAATACAGTATACAGTCATTTGAAAATGTATAAAATGTCAAAATTTAATGTGGGAGATCATGTTCGCATAAGCAAATATAAGCACACATTTGAAAAAGGTTATACTCCAAATTGGACTACAGAAATTTTCACAATTACAAGAGTTCAAAATACAAATCCTGCAACATACATATTAGAAGACTATCTTGGCAATCCTATTAAAGGTGGCTTCTATACTGAGGAACTTTCAAAAACTAGATTTCCAAATACATATCTAGTTGAAAAGGTTCTTAAAATTAAAGGGAAGGAGGTATATGTTAAATGGCTGGGATTTTCTAATCAACACAATTCTTGGATAAGTAAAGATGAAATATTATAGTTGGAAGAAAAACTAAATTAGAAACAACAACAACATCAATTGCAACAACAACAATAGCATTAATATTAAGAAACTAATGTTAATTTTAAAATGAGAAAAAGTTTTAAATAAAATATGTAAATCATACTTATAAACCATACTGTGTACTAAACATTATTTAATTGTAATCAGACTGTTATAATGTCAATAACACTTACTCTGAGCTCTAACTCATCAGAACTATCTGCTAGTTACTTTCCTCCTATTGAATTACATGGTGCATATGAGTGTGCTCTAACTGATTTTCATTCATACAACAGTATTCCAAATGTAGACACCTACAACAATATGTTTCATATAGGCGAACATATAATTGAAATACCAATTGGATCTTACGAATTAAATAATATAGTTGATTTTATAGAAGAGGAATACAAACGACTCTGCCCAGCAAATAAGATTTTTATTGAAGCCAATAACAATACAATGCAAGTTAAAGTTAATAGTTCCAAGGATCTTGTATATTTTAATAAAGACAATACAATTGGAAAACTTTTAGGATTCAATAGCAAAATCCTAACACCAAACAAATATTATTATTCAGATCTTCCAGTTAATATTTTTAAAGTGAATCTCTTGCGAATTGAAAGTAGTATCGCTATGAACACATATATGAATAACTCGAAATCGCATACACTTCATGAATTTCCGATTAATGTGCCTCCAGGCTATAAAATAGATGAGGTTCCAAGAAATCTTATCTATTTACCTGTAAACACCAGAGAGATAAGTTCACTAGCGCTGCGCGTACTGGATCAACACGGTGATTTAATTAATTTCCGAGGAGAGGAAATTACAATACGAATACATTTAAGGCCAACTAAATAATGCTAATATACAACACAAATACATTGAAAAATATAGCACCAAGAACAACAACAACAACATTAAAGCGACCAGCTCAACAAAAAGCTCTAACAACATCAAATAAAAATTTTCTAAAGTTCTTGAATTTTAAATTGAAGACAAAATGAGTTCAATAATAGATGTCTTAGATAAACCCTTGTCTGATGAGAATATAATCAAAAAGGACTATCATACATATGTACCATACTTACAATCTTACAACAATAATGATGAAATTAGAATTTCAATACAAAATCAAGATTTGTATGTGCTACCCAGTGAGAGCTACATTTATGTAGAGGGATTTGTTGTCGATGATAATAAGGCCAAATCTTCTTCTTCTTCTTCGGAGAACTTTTTATTAAAAAACAACTTTGTGGCATATCTATTTGATGAAATTCGCTATGAGCTCAATGGAATTGAAATTGACCATACAAGATATTTAGGAGCCACAAACACTATAAAAAATTTGGTTTCTCTGTCACCAACAGAAAGCAATGTGATGCAAAATGCTGGATGGAACAAAATTGACGATGTCACTCTTGAAAATGGATTTTTTATGTACCTCTAAAAATGCTTCTAGGATTCGCCGAAGACTACAACAAAGTTATACTAAATGGAAAACATGAATTGATACTCTTGCGCAATAAGAATGATGAAGATCTTGTACGCTCGAGTGTTTCTACTGAAAAAGCTAAACTTACAATTTCACTCATCTCATGGAGAATCCCACATGTACAATTATCCGACTTTAGCAAATTGAATATGATAAAAATTATTAACAATGGTGCTTCTATACCTATGGTATTTCGCAGTTGGGATTGTCATGTTAATCCACAATTAAACACAGGTACTAGCCATATTTGGAATGTTAAACTGGCTGCAAATAGAGAACGCCCCCGTTTTGTATTGATTGCTTTTCAACAAGAAAATAAGTTTGTTCATTGTGATTTGACTAATTTAAAAGTACATTTAAATTCAGTCTCATATCCATATGATGATCTTAACATAAAGTTCAAAAATGAACGATATGCAATTCTATATGATATGTATCTAAGATTCCAACACAGTTAATATATGAGGGAATCTCAACCGCTTCTATCTGCATCAGAGTTTAAGACAAAAGCTCCTATTATTGTAGTAGATGTCAGTCATCAGAATGAATCACTCAATAATGGACCGATTGATATAAAAATAGCATTTGAAACAGCAACTAATATTGCAGCAAAGACATCAGCTTACTGCATTCTTATTCATGATCGCATAATATAATATATACCCATCAAAGGACAAGTTCGAAAAGTCTTATAAATTGAGTAATATGGAAAATAACACAATTCTTATAGACGTACAAGGTTTCAAAAGTAATTCAAATGATTTCATCGCAAAAGAAGTAGCGATTGTTTTCAACAATTATGAATATAACAATTTCATTATAAAACCACCTTTTGATTTTAAATGCTTATCAATAAAAAAGCAAAGAGAAGCAAAGTGGCTAACGAAAAACTATCATCACCTCAGCTGGACTGCTGGATCAGTTTCTTTTGAAAGCGTTTGCAATTTTTTAAAAGCCAACGCAAGATGTTCTAAAATTTATGTAAAAGGTGAAGAGAAAAGACGATGGTTGGAAAAAATTTTATGCCGAAAAATTTTTAACGTTGAGGATATAGGCTGTATCAACTTTAAACAAATGGAGATTAAGTATCCAGAATATTTTTATTGTAATTATCATAAACTTGGTGTTTGCGCATTAAAAAATGCTATTTTACTAAGAAAAGAAATATCTTGCTTTCAATGAATTTTTACACTCTTTAAAATATTAATGTATGTATTATTATAAAATTTTAAAAAACTTTAAACAATAAATGTATAGAAAAATAAAAAATCTATAAGTGTTTTCTTATTTCAAAAACAAACTACATAAAGGAAAGAGAAGGAAGTGGGAAGGAGGAGGAGAGAAGTTAGCATTTTTGCTAACTTGCAAATTTTTACTTTTTGTTTCTCTGCTTATGACTGTAGTTAGTTGAAACTTGCTGCTTTAAAATAATCGCAGCCAAAGAAAATGATTACGTTGCAAAATATAAATGTATTCTACACAGCCACAAAATATTCCACGCACAAGTTCTTTCGATCGCACATACATACATACATACATACAAACATCATACACACATACATACATACATACATACATACATACATACATACATGCATGCATGCATCATACACACATACATACCTACATACAAATATATTTCTTAAACAAATAAACAGAATATAAGCTTACCAGCGACAAACAAGCTGGACCCCCCACACACAAGCATTAGGGGTGTTCACATACATGAGAACGTTTTATAAATAAATAAAATAATTTATGTAATTATTTTATTCATTTATTTAATTATTTTATTTTATAAGAATTTATTAGCGTGAGGAAATTACACAAGCACATTCCCATGATTCATATGAAACCATATGACCTAGTAGTCATCAAACCTTCTTTCTCTGATATTACTGATATAGTATTACGATAACAAATTTCTACAGTATGGCAACACTGGGAGCATTAGAAAATAATAATCATGTTTTGCCGTCGGCATTTGAAAAAAATAATAATCATGTTTTGCCGTCGGCATTAGGAAAAATTATCATGCATTGACGTAGGCATTAGGAAAAATTATCATGTATTGCCGTCGGCATTTGAAAATAATTATGTATTGCCGTAGGCATTAGGAAATAATTATGTATTGCCGTAGGCATTAGGAAAAATAAGTATGCATTGCCGTAGGCATTAGGAAAAATAAGTATGTATTGCCGTCGGCATTTGAAAAAAATAATCATGTTTTGCCGTCGGCATTAGGAAAAATTAATAAACATGTTTTGCCGTAGACATTAGGAAAAATTAATAATCACTATTTCACCATTGGTATTAGAAAAAATCATTTTCATGATTTTCCCGTCGGCATTTGAAAATAATTATGTATTGCCGTAGGCATTAGCAAAAATTATCATGCATGCCGTAGGCATTAGGAAAAAGACAGATTTATTGAACCACCCTCGAAAAATATTTAAAGGACTTATCGAACCACCCTCGTAGGTATCAAATTTCAAGAATTTTAAAATTTTCAAATTTTAATTACCCAAATTTAACAATTTCAGCAACAATTTAACAATTTTAATTGCCACAGGAACCCCAATTCACAACTACTGCCAAACAATCCCATTTGTCAACCAATATTGTTGCCACGTGCATAAGACATGAAATCTAAAAAAAATGCCAAAAAGGCCAAAACTAAAACTATTTAAAATGTTTTGTGATGGCTACTATGGTTTCAAAAAGCATAACATAGATAAAAAACTTTTATTTTCGAGCATTGTTTTGAATACAACTAAAATTAGTTGTAATTCAGTATGCCAAAAAAACAGTTAATTTGTTTTAAGGTTACGTTCTTACAATTTCAACTAAACTTAGTTGAGTTGTAAACAAAGAATATAAATCATATAGAATGCGCATCTCATACAAGCTAAAATTTTCTATGACGGGTATTACCAGCAGCGTTGCCACGACCAAAAAAATTTTGTAACCAAAATACAAAAAAAAAAGTAACCAAATGCAAAAAAAAAGTAACCAAATGCAAAAAAAGTAACCAAAATTTTCTTTCGCAGGTGGGAAATGGGCAATAAATTTGTTAATATTAAAATAAATCTTTGGCAGACCAAACATAATAGGAATTGTTTGGATTGATGCACAATTCTTTAGATTGCATTATTGAGTTTACAGCCTTAAAATCGAGCTTATTCCTATATTTAGTTTTGACTAGGCTTAGCTGCGAAAATATCCTTTCAGCAGCAGCCGAACTGTGTGGCAGTGACATTAAATTATATACAAAATTCAAAAAATATACAAATCAAATCATAAAAACATTTTTCGTTCAATCCATTTGTATGTTTTGAAACTGCGTCATAAAATTCAACTATGTTCATATCAGCACTTATTTCTAATTTAGAAAATCTCCCAGCGGCGGCTGTTAGCCGATTCACAGCTGATAGGATTCGTTCCGTGCTTGTTACGCTCTCAAACTTAAGGCTCAGTTAGCCGACTGTAATGTAACGTAATTGCAACAGTAAGAAACAGATGATCGATTTTGTTATGTGAAAAGTAATGAAAACGGTTATAGAGATGTAATGTAACGTAACCTACTTTTCATATAAAAATATCAATCAGCTGTTTTTTACGTTACAGTTACATTACATTACAGTCGGCTAACTGAGCCTTTAAATATAAAAAAAATAATAGTAACAAACCAAAAAAGTTTGTCTTAAGTAGAACAAAAAATAAGCAAATTAAGTAACATGTGTATAATTAGCAAAAAGAACAAAACGACAATGGTAAGACTGTTGTAAATATAGTGATGGTAAAATTGAGCTTACAATAAAAAAAAGCTTTCAGCAAATTGAAATACGATGAATCAAAACAATTCACATATTCCATTTGCAATAAAATGCTAAGTATATAAAGCAGAAATCTACATCAACTGACACCACACACAGTGGACCAAACACAAAAGAACGCTGATGATGAAGGTTTAGTGGCCTTCGAAAACGGCTGGCTGTTCCGTTCAACTATGTGTTGTTAGTCAGAATATTTACAACAGACTTTGGTGTTATTTCTTCATTAATAATTATCACATGTAATTTGGCTTAAAAAGCTAAAGTCCGTTCAAATCACTAATATAGAAACAAATGGAGTTCGAATAATAATTAAAATTAACTAAAAAATAAAAAAATCGCTTTTAACTTTTTACATACAGCCCAATTATGAATAGCAATTCCCCGGGAGTTTTTTCCCTTTTCCCATTCCTCCTATTATGAATTAAAATATCCTCGGGAGAAAAATCCCCGGGGAAATAGCAGGCAGCGTTGTCAACTTTTAAATTTAAAAAAGCACTGAAACCAGGAAAAAAAACGCATAATTTAAATAAAAAAGCACTAAATTAAAATTTTTTGTTGTATAAAAAAAAATTTTGTATATAAAAAATATAGAAATCGGTTGACCTTGCATTTTATCCCTAAAATTTCAAATTTGAAGCATCCGATGCACATTTTGATTTTATGAGAATCAGTGAATTCTAAAATTAATTTGACGAAACATTTTAAATTATTATAAAAAATTTAATTTAAGTCTTTTTGACTTGCTGATTAGATTTTGAGCTCGATGGGAGTAGTAGTTAATTTTTTTTTTAAATCAAGACTCGAAATTTGATTTTTATTAAACAATGCAGTGGAAACACTCTTTCACAGCAAACGCAATATTCACAAGAAAGTTACAAAATTAAAAAAAAAAAAGTAATTTGTAAGTTAACCAAGTTATATAAACTTAAATTATATATGTATACTATTATTTTAGAAAAAAGGAACGAAGTAGGTTATAAATATGTAACCTAAAATGGCAGCGCTATTAGCAACACAATTTTCTCGTTTCAAACCACTTTTATATAAAGCCAAGTGCAAGGATAATTTTTTACGTATTTTAGACTTAAATAAAGTAATAAAGGTAAAAACGTGATCAACTTCTGCTTTTAAACATTGAAGTTTGACTAGAAAATATTTCGCTATTAGACTATACTTGCATTATGTCTTCTTTGTCGAGTGGCAAAACACTGTTTCCATTAATTGTGCTTAAAATGTGAAAGTTTGAGAATAAAATGCACGTATTTCTTCAACCAAGTTTTGTACAATCTTATTAGAATATTTTGAAATGTTCCATTTAACTTCAGTGCTTATGTTTTTCAAATGTTAGACTTCTTCAAAAAAAAAAATATATATATTAATTATATAAGGAAAATTCTTTTTGAATTTTTGGTTTAGTGCCACCGCCAAGAAATAAAAAGCACCAAAAATTAGTTTAAAAAAGCACCCAGCACTGACTTCAAAATTTTTCGCGGCGAAAATTTCAAAAAGCTGATAGCAGGTATTCTAAATATGAGGGAGAGGGAGAATTTGTTGATAGTTTTCTCCCCAAACATTTTGAAGGGAACAAATGCAAAAATTTAAAAATCAAATTAATAATAATACCGAATTATTATATTTCCCTTTTGTATTTTTGCATTTTTATCTAAACCCTGCGCACATCCACTTCAAAAGCATAAACTACTTCTGTATTCAGAAGAAATATTAAAATACTCAATTTTGCAGGCATCCTTTAAGTTCACATAATAGGTAAATGAAAGATTTGTTTCCTTCTAATATTATCAAGACCGATAAGAAAAACTTTATAAAATTTACAATTTCCTTTGTACACACAGTCCTTGGGAATTTAATCAATTTGCATCTGCACCTGGCTCAGATTTTACTCTCTCCCGTATTTTCTTATTCCCCGGCTGTTTAGAATAGGAGGATATATTCATAATTGGGCTGATAGTGTTTGACGTTTAAAGATTTTGCAACCATGAATGCATCTGATTTTTAAAACCAGGCTTCTTATGTTCCGAGACAGACATGTATTTTTTTAAACGCTATGTTGATTAACCAGTGTTGTATTTACAATGTATTAAAAAGTCTTAAATTGTGATCTTTTAGCAAGATAATTAGTTATGTGCAAATTTAACATACCACATATGTAGATATATGTATAAAAAATTGTTATTTTTGTGTTGAAAAAAGGTAACCAAAATGGAAAAAAAGTACACAAGTACACATTGGAAAAAAAAGTAACAAATTTTGGTTACAAGTAACCAAAACGGCAACGCTGATTACCAGTACTACCCAGCGTTGTCAACTCGGTGCTTTTCGCACCGTTTTTAGTGCTTTTTGAAATGTTCGACGCCACAAATTTTGAAGTTAGTGCTCAGTGGTTTTTTAAATTATTTTTCGGTGCTTTTTGTTTCTAGGAGGTGGCACTAAGCCAAAAACTCAAAGGAAAATTTCCTTACCTATTTTTTTTCGAGGAAGTCTTTCATTCAAAAACATAAGCTCTGAAGTTAAATGGAGCATCTCAAAAAAATCTACTAAAATTTTAAAAGACTTGGTTTAATAAATACGTGTCATATTACCATCAAACCTTAATTAACATTTTAAGCATAATTAATGTAAACAGTGTTTTGCCTTACAACAAAGAAGACATAATTCAAGTATTTACTCAAATATAGTCTAATAGCGAAATTTTGTCTAGTATAGACAATGGGTGGAGAATAATTGATTCACTTAATGCAATGGGAAAAATATTGAGTCCACTATTGAGAGATTCAGTTGATATGAACTCGTTTGAATCTTTATCAAAACTTGCATTCCCATCAAACTTCTGTTACTTCCATATTGAAACGCAGAATTTTTATTTCGATAAAAATTTATTATCTTTGTCACATATCAGCCGAGAGAATATTTCCACATAATTTAATAAAACCCAAATTTTGTAAGCCTTGATTTTAAAATATTTTCAACTGCTAAGCCCATCGAGCTCAAAATGTACGAGTAATCGGCTCTTAACCTCAGAAATACTTGTGGATTACTGCCAATTTGACTAAATTCGAGAGATTCGTTTGTTCATTGACGGAAAAAATTAAAAATAGTTTATAATAATTTGAAAATGCTTCGTCTTATAAAAATAAAATGTTTTTCGGATGCCTCAAATTTGTACAATTTATGTACATGTTGTCGGTTGGTTATTGGTTTGCGGCACAGTATATTCAAAATACATTATGTCTGCAGCAAATCAATAACCAAACGATGTGTAAATTTTTTTTTAATAATATACTAAAATTTTAAATTTAGTGCTTTTTTACTTAAATTACGCGCTTTTTTCTTGGTTTCGGTGCTTTTTGAAATTTAAAAGTTGACAACGCTGGTACTACCCGTCCAGCGTGCGCACTCTCATTTCTTTCTGCAGTCACTGTTGCCAACTTTTTCCCGGCAAATATCGCTAAAGTAGACAAGAAAATAGCTAGAAAATAGCTAAATATCAAAATGTGTTTAAAATTTAGCGATAAATGGCTAAAAAAAAATATATTTTTAGGTTGTTTCAAAATTTTTAAGGTAACTTGTTAACTTCTTTCGTAATTCGCAAATTTCCCTACAAATTTTATAAAATACCAAGTAAAAATAATGTATTTATTAGGTTAATAAAAGGCTTATTTTATTAAAAAGCATATATGTACATATTATAGGCCTGTAAAGATATACCTGTTTGCACCAGTTTTGCTTGTGTTGGTTCTGGTATGTTCAGATACATATGTTATTCACCGTTTCTGTCACCTCGGGCTTCCCCAGTTAAAAATTGCTTCAAATTATAGAGAAAAAGTAGCGCTGACAAACCTGCTGAATTTTGAATGGCGAGTTCACGTTTTGGAGTACTACATTTTTTAAGTATAATAAAACATGCAAACATAGCAGTTATCTAAAGCGCTATTTAAAGGATTAATAATATAAACGTATTTACTTATGCATAAAAGCACTTATCAAGACGGATGTTAGACTGGATGTGAGTACATTAGCTCACCTCTACGCTTGCATTGTTGTGGCGCTATTCAATCACCTTTTTTCTATAGTTTGCTTCATATACGTTCACCGTTCCTAAACAAGCTCACATTTTAAAGCGAATTCTGATGGAGAAAAAATCGCTAGAACTCCCGCTAATAGCTAAACCATAATTTGTCCCGCGAAATGTTCTTAGAAAACGCTAGATTTGACGAGAAAATAGCTGGATTGGCAACAGTGTCTGCAGTGTATGCTATGCTCGTATTGCTGAGAGCAGCGTTGCCGTTGTGACACTAAAGTATCACTTTTGAAAATTTTTCGTGCCAATGACACTTTTTATGACCCTTTTTTCAATTTATCCCTTTGTATCATTTTAACAGAATGTATGCCGTAGGGCAATCATATACACAGTTTAGCATATCAGGTATTAGAAAAAGAGTTGTTCGTCCAGTTGGCGATATTAGGCTCGATTTTGTCGATCATTTTATTGTTTTGGTCGATAGAAAATGATGAAAAATATTGCAAAAAATCTGACTCCCAAATCCTTGATTTCAAATGCAAATTATTTCTTGGAGTATCACAATTAAAAAATTATGTATTTTAACTTACTTTCATCTTTAATCTTAATAAAACTTTTTATAAGTTAGTAAGTAAGTTTTTATAAAATGTTTATAAGTTGAAATAGGTTCAAAAGGAATATATTTTTGGAAGCCAAAATTGGGGCTTTAAAGTATACATGTATGTAAATAAATGATCAGCACCAAAAAAGTAAAGTAAAATTTAGATGGAAAACTGAAGTTAATTCATTTTCTTTTTATTATAATTTTTCATTTATAAATGAAAAAAGTAAGAATAATTCAAATAATTAATTAATTAACTACGAACATATTTCTATAATACCGGCTAGTAGAGTATTTACAAATGCAGTTTTTACACGCAAAGAAAAGATATGGTTGTAGAATGGTTGATAAAACAATATTATGTTCTCTGAAACAAATGTGTGGTCGTCGAAAACTAGTTATTGTTATTTTAAACATTTATTTCGTTACGATAAACAGAGTAATGTTTGAATTTAATAATTACATTATCACATCCATAAAAAAGTGTGATATGGTTAGAGTTTAACAATATAGTTTTGTTAAAAATTTATGACTAGAACATAATTTGTGTTATTATTTAAAAACAATGTGATGTAAATAACAATATAATGTTATCCAAAACCATACTATGTTAAGTTTTTACAAAAATATTTTTCAGAATCTTCAGTTCGGTATTTCGTTTGTAAGCTATCGGTAGTGCACGGGTGGTGTTAAATAAATTAATATATAAATAAAGTATAAACAAAAGAGTTGGCCAATAAAAATATATAAACATTTGTGTATCTCTTTATACAGACATGTCTGTATGTCATGTGAGTATACATTTCTATATATACATTTTATGTCAATAATATTAATTTATTATTTCTACAATAAAAATATGATTAAAAAACAAAATAGTATTATTACATTAAATAATACTGTGGTCGCATTTAACAATATTAATATAACATTAGATCATGGTATGGTGAGTCTAAATTATATTTTAGTCATATCTTACAATAGTGTTGTCATATTAACAATAATAAGATTAGGTACAACAAAGTCAATTGTTCTTGTATATAATATTATTATTAACTAAGATAATAATATTATTAAAGTTTTCTTTTCTATTAACAATAATTTGATTTGACTGCAACCATATATTCTTTGCGTGTAAGTATACATTTCTATATATATACATATTATATCTACAATATTAAATTATTTTTATTTCGAATTTAACGCACAGCTGTTTCTACAATAAATATATGATTAAACAATAAAATAGTATTATTATATTAAATAATACTGTGGTCGTATTTAACAATATTAATATAATATAAGAACATGGTATGGTGAGTCTCAATAATATTTTAGTCACATCTAACAATAGTGTTGTCATATTACCAATACTAAGATTAGGTGTAACAAAGTTCATTGTTTTTGTAGATAATATTATTATTAACTAAGATAATAATATTATTAAAGTTTTTTTTTATTAACAATAATATGATTTGACTGCAACCATATAATTCAATCATAGTATGTTGCTGTTTGATTATGGTTACCTCAACCATATTTTTTCTTTGCGTGTAATTGCAAATAAGACGAGTATAAACGTATTATAGATAGCTACTAAATAAAAAAAATCATGAAATCTAAAAAAAGAGTGGTCAAGTTGCGGCATTTAATATCGAATGAAATTCCAATCGAAATTAAATGCATATTTCGTTCGATATCGAGTGCCATAATTTACCCAATTACTTAAGATTTATAAAAAAATTAGATATTGTAAAAACATAAATACATATATTGGACATGGTTCATCTCACTTATTTACTTAAAAACCAGCATAACTCAAAAAAAAAATTTTTGTAGAAAATTTTAAAATTAGATTCTGAAGAGGATACTATAGTTATACTATTCTTTCAAGGCATTATGCATAATTCTTAAATACATATTTTTTAACTGAACATCCTGTATTACTTAATAAGTTCTTCACTTGGAATCTAATCTTGGACAAGTGTCTACTATAAGTATATTTGGTAATTGTTTAGTAACGCTAATTTATGTTTGTACTTTATGTTTTTTTTTTTTTTGTAAATTATATTTTATAAAGATGAGCTTTAAACAAGCTTTATTTCAGCAACAGCAACTTTCCTCCGAAAATCAGTAATTTTTTTTTTTTGGTAAAACTCGTATATTTTTACATAGTTTTTTTTTTGCAATTGGCCGCATGTTTTGCTGTTGAAAAAGTAGCAAAATGCGACTTAAGTCGCACAACGGCAACGCTGGTGATAAGAGCAAAGAATATAATGCTCTCAGTGTGTGTTTGTTGGCGCTTTATACTTTCTCCCCGCATCTGAAGCATTAAACACATTCACCACAGAAGGCTACACGAACACACGACTTCAAATGCCGCTAGTAGCATTTGCCGCATCGTAGCCGGCTACTTAATTATTTTGGAGACGGCAACAGCACCATCTGCAGCTGATATTCAAGTACAAATACATTGTTCAGTATTGCCACTTTTATATATTTTTCATTTTATAAAAGTTAATTGCTCTTTTAAAATGTACTTATTTCACGTAAAAGTACAAAAATTAATCAATATCTTTTTCACATCAATTTGTGGATATTGTTTTTGTTAAATAATATGAAATAATTGTACAAAATCATTTATTCAACATGTTGTATTATACTGGCAATACTGAATTTTCTCATTGTAGCTAACAAAATAGAAATTAGTTTAATTGGACTACAACGACAAAATCAGCACAGACAACAACCTGCCGCCATGTTGCCTTGCTGTCTTCAAAAGAATTATTCTCATATAAACATGTGTATTCTATCCTTGACATTTGGTAGTCGGTAGCTTGCTGTGGTGAATGTGTTTAATACTTAAAGCGTAAGCAAAAAATGTTTAATTTTTTTAGCTAAGATGCGCATTCTATACAATTTATATTCTTTAGCACTGTTGCCAATTCAGCTATTTTCGCGTCAAATCTAGCGATTTTTAAGTAAATTTT
The DNA here is from genome assembly GCA_949987645.1 of Tachina grossa. Classification (NCBI taxonomy): domain Eukaryota; kingdom Metazoa; phylum Arthropoda; class Insecta; order Diptera; family Tachinidae; genus Tachina; species Tachina grossa. The sequence goes on along the minus strand of OX465276.1, from coordinate 172,355,907 downwards.
TCGGGAAAAATTATGATTTAGCTATTAGCGGGAATTCTAGCGATTTTTATCCATCATAATTCGATTTAAAATGTGAGCTTGTTCAGAAGCGGTGAACCTATATGAAGCAAACTATAGAAAAAAGGTGATTGAATAGCGCCACAACAATGCAGGTTTAAAGGTGAGCTAATGTACTCATATCCATCCTAACATCCGTTTTAATAAGTGATTTTATACATAAGTAAATACGTTTATATTAATTCTTTAAATAGCGCTTTAGATAACTGCTATGTTTGCATGTTTTATTAGACTTAAAAAATGTAGTACTCCACAACAGGAACTCGCCATACAAAAATCAGCAGGTTTGTCAGCGCTACTTTTACTCTATAATTTTAAGCAATTTTTAACTGGGGAAGTCCCGAAGTAGCAGAAACGATGAATAACATATGTATCTGTACATACCAGAACCAACACAAGCAAAACTGGTGCAATCAGGTATATCTGTGCAGGTCTGTAATATGTATATGTTTTTAAATAAAATAAGCCTTTTATTAACATATGACATTACTTTTATATGGTATTTTATAAAATTTTTAGGGAAATTTGGGAAGTACGAAATAAGTTAACAAGTTACCGTGAAATTTTTGAAACAACCTAAAAATAAATTTATTTTTTTTAGCTATTTATCGCAAAATTTTCAAGTCATTTTGAAATTTAGCTATTTTCTAGTTATTTTCTTGTCTACTTTAGCGATATTTATTGGAAAAAAGTTGGCAACAGTGTTCTTTGGTTGTAAACCGTAATAGAAGCATAAAGGCAGAATTACCCGACTGTAAATGTAAATGTGTCAGCTGTTCCAATCTGTTGCATGAAAAGCTATGCTAATGCTTACCTGACTGAAATGGCACGTAAATGTAACGTCTGAACCTGCAGAAAATAGAATTTCATGACGACACGTGACATTTGTAGACAGTGATGGGATTTATGTATATTGAATGAGAGTGTGGCAGAATAGCCCTGATTTAGTACTTTTGTTTCTTTTAATAGTTTAAGCTTTTGAGTGGTTAATTTGTATACATACATGGCATATATAATATATTTAGTTTTCTAGCAAAGTTTTTTTTTATAAAATCTAACCAGAGACTGTGTGTTTATTATTTTTTAATATACATACAGATATGTATATGTACATATGTATGTATGTATGAATATGTAAAATATACATACATATGTGCGTACAAACATTCAAGCGTACAAAAAACTATTTTTATTTAAAAATAATTCCAATAAAAATAAAAATAGGTACGTATAATCATAATAATTATAATGAAGATGTTGAACTCTCATCAATGTTTCGAACAGCTGTTTTCCATTTTATATGATTTTTTTATACTGATAAACACCCAGCAAGCAAAAAGTCCTGTATATGTACATGTGTATGTATTTTTGTTAAAAAAATATACATACATATGTATATTGTTTGTAAATAAAACTAAATTATTATGAGTAGGTACGAACACTAATAAGAAAAGGATAAAACGAGAAAGTGAAGATTTGATTGAGGTGCTACTGCAAGCATACACATTCCTGGAAATTAAATAGCTAAATACTTCGTCTTTCCGATGAAGTTGCCCAAAATCTGCTCTGGTAATGTACAATGACAAATATTACTGTTGAGCGTTACAGCTGATATTACAATTATTATAATTGAGTCCATTTAAATAAAATCATAATAATTTTCAAAACCTCTAGGCGCATTTTCGTTCTAAAAGGTGTGTTATTTCAAAAACTCAATTAGTTTTTTCCAACAGGCTAAAACTTGCCATCAAAAGAAAGTAGATTAAAATAGTTTCAGCGAAATTATTAAAACAAATCTTGGATTAATTAAAACATTACTATTTTATATATTATTTACTTATAAGTTCTAATGCATACATACATACTCGTTTGTATGTCCGTATACATTTGTATGTATGTACATTTCAATCAAAATGATTTCCGTGAATTTAAATATTATACATATTTATATGAACTTTCGCGTTTGACTTCAAATAACTCGCAATTTAAAATAAAAAATGCGTGTTTGCTGGGCACAAAGCAATTAGCGTGTATGTATGTGTGCACAAAGAAGTTTTTTGTTTGTGTCGAAAACACATGACACGCTTTTAAGCATTCTATAAGCGGTCAAACGTTTACATTTACATTACATTTACATTTACCTTACATCTGCGATTTCTACAGTCGGGTAATGGAGCCTTAAGCTTTATGGTACTAAGCGATATGTACTCGTACATTTCAAAAATGTAGATATGTACATATGTACATACATATGTTTATAATTTGGATAATTGTGTATATAATTTTATTTTAAAAAAGTAGAATTTTTGGAAGCGTACAATTCGTCGCCTATTACATATATTCAATATAGCGCCGTCCAGTGCACATGAGGCAATAAATGAGAGGTACTCGTACAATGTATTGTAGCATATGAAAGACTTCAATTATCTCATTTAAAATTTATATTGATAGCTGTCGTTCGCTGTTTTAGTTTGAGTTTTTGAAACAACATATCAATGGTCACAAGTAAAGGGTATCCCAACAAGAACGCAAGATTTAAATTTTAAATAAAAGACAGATATTAAAAAAAAAAAATCGTGAAACTTTATTATATCGTAAAGTAGACAAAAACAACAAATCGGGCAGATGGCCGCCGCGGCTTGCTGGCACACACGGGATCTTTTAATTAAATTTTCAATGGCCGTTTTGCATAAATGCTGCGGTATTTTATTAATGCAGCGTCAAATTTCCTCTTTTAAGGCTTGAGTCGTCGTCGGCTTATTCGCGTAAACCATCGACTTCAAAAAACCCCAAAGAAAAAAGTCTAATGGTGTTAAATCGCACGATCTAGGCGGCCAATTCTGGTCTCCAAAACGCGAAACAACACGACCGGGAAATGACTGATGTAGCAATTGAATTGTTTCTCTGGCTGTATGACATGTGGCGCCGTCTTGTTGAAACCACATGCCCTCCACATTCATTTCTTCAATTCTAGGCACGAAAAAACTGGTTATCATTTCACGATACCGAACACCAGTGACTGTTTGCGCTTGACCTGCGTTTGAGCGACATCATCACGTACAGCTGCGACATTTTCGGTCGATCGACCTGGTCGAAGGCCCGTTGTTGTCTTTACATCACTAACAGACCCAGTTTCGGCAAATTTATCCATTAATGTCTTTACAGTTGACTCTTTTGGAGCATTATTGTGACCCCAAATTGATCGCAAATTTGCGAACTGTAGCCGCATAACTTTCACCATTTTGGTAAAACAATTTCACAATGAGAATGCGTTGTTCATTCGTGTAGCGCTTCATTTTTACTAACCTCGTACCATCTACTAGCAAACAATAACAATTGTTCAAATGTCAAACAATGACACTTCGAATGGCGCCAAATTTAAATCTTGCGTTCTAGTTGGGACACCCTTTAGAAAGGCCCTAACAAAGCCATTGTGAAATGTACGCACATACAACTCGTTACAAAAATGTATTGCAATAGTGTAGAAAATAACGCTTTTACAAGCAGTTGTACAAAGCATTCGTACCAGCGTTGCCGATTTCTGTATAATTATCCAAAAATGGCACAAACAAATTTTTCTTAAACTATTTTGGGACTACAAAATTTTTTGTGTAATTTCGTTCATACATTTTACACAAGTAAATTCTTTAATTAAAGATCTCTCTTCATTTCATTTGATAAAATAAACAAACATTTTTATAATATTTTTACGTTTATGTTTGGCTGTAGATACTTGTCTTGAAAATGTTATTTTTCTTTTATTGTTGAACTGTTTATTAAGTGGAAAGAATTTTCAGCAAGTAAAAATTAACAAAAACTTAAATGAAGAATAAATTGTCGTCTGGTACCATTGTGTTAATATTTTTTGCATATGAAGGTATGAGGGGACCTTTTTGAACCAACAAAAAAAATTTTGAAAATGAAATATTGGAATTAAAAATTGCAATATATGGCAAACAGTAATACGAGTACCTAATTTACATTAAGCATTTTTTTTTCATAAAATTAGTTGCATGAAAATTTCTTCATTTGCTAACAAGAGTCCTGAAAAAGCAAATCAGATAGAAATAATTTGCTAAAGATGCTTCAGAGATTCATGTTACGTCATTTTTTATAAATCACTATCTTCTATAGCGCTGCAATGACCGAATAGAAAAAGTTTCATGCAACAAATGCATAATGTAAAATAGTTATAAATATATTAAGTTGTATAAACAGGGTGGCGCAAAATTAGTCATCGTCTCAGAAGATGCTATAACTTTCTTCAAATGGAGATTAATATCTTTGACATTTGTGGCCTAAAAAGGTGCAAAATATCGAACATAAGGCATGATTTGCTATACTTCTCAAGAGCGTGGAATAATTTTTTTGCACAACTTTTCATCGAAAATTATCATGAGCGATGAATTGCACAGAAAAAAATATACAAGATTTATGTTCAACAAAACCATGTTGTTGAATAAAATAAAAATGCGATTATTATCATGAATTATCATGAATACGAATTGACATATCGCTATCTTTATTGACACTGGCCTATATCTAGGAGCACGGCAGTGCGCCAGGCCAAGTTCCGGCCAATGCACGCAGTGTGTATATTTACAGGAAGCCATTCGAGCTGTTTTTACCCCCTTCATAACTCTGTTCCACGCAACCGTAAAATTATGAAATTTAAATCATAATTAGAATAAATTCATGTAACCACACATGCAAAGTCTACCAACTTGGCAATATTTTTAACTTTCTACAAAAGGAGAGAATAATGTTAATTTGTTCATTTCTTTATATCGGTAAAAATTTCGTCAAGTTAGCAGATTATCTAAAAATTATATGACACCCTTAAGGCCCAACTATAATATGAATAAGCTGGCTTAAGCTAATGTCAGAATTGAACGATAAGTCTGTCAAATGCTTAAACAATTCAGATGTGACTTTTAGGTGGCCACAATGTACTTACATGCACTTAAGCCACAGCTGCACATCTAGGTATTGTCAATAATTTTGTAGTAATTTTTTTTCTTCTCATAACTCACAAATGAATGCAATTCAATAAAACTAACTTGAAAGAATGTCCTAATCTATTAAAAATTCACATATAAATATATCCATCACCTTATTACTTGTTTTATTTGTTTTGCCTACTAAAAAGTACAACATTGAATATACATAAGTAAATACATGTGTATGTGTGTATATGTGTATTGTAAAACAAACAATGAAAATAAAAGTTTTGCTTTATTTTCCGAGTTTAAAATAAGAAACAATAAAAAAATTTTAAAATCAATGAATATTTTCTTCTGCTGCTTGTTTGTGTTCAAAAAATGCACAAACAGTTGTTTCCTTACGGAATGTGCGTTCAGTTTGGCACTTTACTTAAGCAAATGACATTTGACGAAACTTGACGAAAAGTTTGTTAAGTACATTATAGTTTGCCACATGCGTTTTATATGTGACCGCACAGTTGCTTAAGCTAGCTTATTCATATTATAGTTGGGCCTTTACGATTACAAATGTATATAATGTATAGCATATGTCAGTGAAAGGTGTTGTGCCAAACAAGAACTTGGTCAACATTTATATCTCACTGCTTTTGATGGCCGAAAATGTTGATAGGAACTTGGCCTTTTTTCACATTGATGTTTTTGTGAGGATACATATAACAGAAATATTCTCCTCAGAACATTTTGAATAATTTTGAAGGTTCGCCTGTATAAAATTGAATTTCGATTCCGGCAACACTGATTCGTACAAGCAGTTGTACTATTTATTATTATGTTTTTACCTTCTCCTGTAAAGTCACAATAATTTGAGTTAGGGCATTTCTACTTATATACAACGATATGTATGTATGTATGCCGCCTTATTTATTTATTAAAAATAATTTCGTTTTATAAAGGGTTTATAGAACCCTTCAGAAATATTTGTTATTAATAATGCCTTTAGTATATACGCATATACATACATATGTACATATGTACATATTCATATATACATATATGTGTATATTGTATATACATATGTACATACATACATACTTTAATCTACCTGCTAGGATGAGCTCGTCTTTAGCATAATGCTCACTGTAGGTTAAATTAAATTTTAACAATGAAAAACTTTATACGTCAGATAAAATCCTTCATTTAACTAATGCCAAGCACTGTTGCCATAATTGACGATTTCTCTGCATTTTGACGGTTTTCACCTCTCAAAATACACTAGTGACGATTTTAGGTCCAGAAATGACGATTTTTGTAAATTTAACTTTTTTTAGTATTGCATTTTTAGAGTTGGTTTTTTGTTATGTTATGATTTTTTTGTGTTCAAAATGTAACCCCCTGTTTGTGTAAGACGTTTGAGTTAGAAATCTTAGCGTTTCTGTAATAGATTAAAGAAGAGTTGTACAAGTTTCCTTTAGTCTATTACAAAAACGCAAAGATTTTTAACTCAATCGTTTTACACAAGCAGGGGGTTAAATTCTGATATTTATACATAAAATGTTTCTATAACAAAAATGCTAATTATTTTTTTTTATAAATTATCTGTTTTAAAAATAAATATATATGTACGTATGTGAATTCTGATTTCATTTTAAGTTTTTTTTTAACTTTTATTTTTAATTTTAATGGTTTTCATGTTTAGGTAATATACATATATTTAATGTATATGTGTATATTTGTTGAAAGCATAGTTAATAAGTTTGAACCATAGTAATAGTTTTTGTAATAAAACAAGTAAAATACAAAAAAATTTAATATTTTTGATTTGACGTTTTTTTGACGATTTTCTAAAATGACTTCACGATTTTGACGATTTTTTGCACAGAAATCTGTAGTTTTTGACGATTTCACCCCTAGAAGTTCTGGCAACAGTGACGCCAAGTTGTAATAATTGCCATTACTGTTCTGTTTCGATGTCTCTAAATTAATCGAGTTGAAATTAAACTTTTACCCCTTTTACACACGGAAAGTTTACTTTGCATAGTCTTAATTCAGCTGTGTGAAAGACAGAGGGAGGAATACTATCTCTTTCTGTCTTTCACCCAGCTGAATTAAGACTTTGCAAAGTAAACTTTCCGTCTCTAAAAGGGGCTTTTGTTCTGCCAGTGGCAAAACTAGAGCGCAAAATTATTTTTCTTATAATTTACCACATACCTGTGGAAATAAGGAAAAACAGCTGAAGTCATATTTTACTGTTTTGCAGGAGAGCAATTTTAAGCTTTCAAGTCGATTTTCAGAAATTTATTTCGTTTATTCCAAATGAGATTAGAAGTCGAAAAAAGATAAGTCGCAAGTTATAGTGCTATAACTACCTGAAAAACCACAGAAATTAATTGAGATTTTGACCAGGGGTACTTTCGACTATATAAATTACGGAGGTACCATTAACTCAAAAGCAGCTTATCTCGACTTAAGCACTCTTTCATTTTTGCCACAGATATATGGCTATCCCTGCACGTAGGTCCAATCTAGATGAAACAGACTAGTTACATCATGGTTCCATGTAATGCATTCATGGATCATGTCGTTTTCATACAAGTATTCAATGCTGTACGATAAGTGTTCGTGTTTAAACGATTATGATCGTTCCTCTTAGGCACTCACAACTTGTATTTGAGTAGTCTATAAGTATTCCATATGGTGTAGTTTTGGGGTTAGTCCGATATAATGCAAAGTTGGACCATGTGGTCCAACCCTACGACATCGCAATGTTAAATCGAGCACCTTTTTCTTCATATATTTGGAGTAGTTTTGTGGTACTCCTACGCCTCTTTGGAGTAGTCTTTACATGCATGTATGGAATAGTCGCATTATTTGCAGGGATATATGCATGTACATCTGTATGTGTGTACGTATGTAATACACAATATACTTATAAGAGGAAAATGTTTAATATTGTAAAATTATGAGTACATACATACATATGTACATACATACATGCATTCATATATGTATCTAGATATGTATGTACTAGCGATGCACGAATATTCGTATTCGAATTGTCGAATATTCGGCCATTTTCAGGCAAATACGAATACGAATATTTTTCCAAAGAAATTAAATAAATAAATGCATAAATCCTAAACTAAATTTAAATAAATGAATAAAAATTTTAGTTTGTACAAATACCTTAATTTTTTTTATAGTAATTTGTGCTTTGTATCATTTTCAAATATTATTTAATGACGATCATTAAAATTTTGGGTACTTTTTATTAACTTTAGAGTACGCCAAAAAGAGTGTGAAGTCCTTTTCATAACAATTTTTTAACATTTCATATTGCTTATAATATTCGTATTCGCGAATATCGTTTCAAATATTCGTATTCGTATTCGTATTCGCGAATATCAAAAATTGACATTCGTTACATCACTAGTATGTACGTGTCTCCAAACTAACAACAAAATATTCAAAATAATTTTATTGTCAGGGAACTATTTATCGGAGAACTAATTTTTCTGATATTTTTTAATATTTTTATACACTCGTATATTAAGGGCTTTGGACACGATCAAAATGCTTGCTGTCAAGTTCGTGTACGTGTGCTTGTCGGCTTGATGTTACCATGCTTGATGACCCACCAAGCATTCATTTTTATTTTGATTTTGTGCTGTTCGTTTGGTTGAAAAAAAAATATATAAAAATGTTTAAATAAAGAAATTCAATAGCAATAATGGCAGCACTGTTTACAAAAAAAAAAAAAGAGAAAAGCAAAAAAAAATCTTCAATTTTCTTCACCAGTCAAATTTATGTATTTCTTGTTTTAATTCCGATGTTTTGGGCAACCGCTCACAATGAAAATATAATTATAATGAAAATTTGTTCGTGCTTGACGGGTTAACACATACACGTATATAACAATTGACAGCAAGCATGCCAAAAATCAAATTTTTTTGATTTTCCATCAAGCATCGTTGGTGTCACACATACTAACAAACTTTCACTCACACTATAACCAATATCAACAAGCATTTTGACCGTGTCTAAACCCCTTTACTACCTCTTGTGAAATTCGAGTGGCTTGTGTAAACGAATGTTATACCCCTTTTGCACACGGAAAGTTTACTTTGCAAAGTCTTAATTCAGCTGTGTGAAAGACAGAGGGAGGAATACTGTCTCTTTCTGTCTTTCTCCCAGCTGAATTGAGACTATTACCCCTTTTAGACACTCAAAGTTATTTTGCAAAGTCTTAATTCAGCTGTGTGAAAGACAGAGAGAGGAACACTATCTCTTTCTGTCGTTCTCCCAGCTGAATTAAGACTTTGCATAGTAAACTTTCCCTGTTTAAAAGTGGTGTTTGCAAAGTAAACTTTCCATATCTAAAACGGGTATTAGTGTACACGTTTGAACATTGAAAATATTTATAGGTGTGTGAGTCATATGCATTTTTGATTCGAAATATTAAATAAGTGTTGAAAAAACTTTAATAAATGTTTCACACAATGAAATAAATTTATATTAAAGGAAACTAGAAATACTCAAAATTAAAATCTTTCATAATATAAAAATACTTTTTGATTTGTTCAAATGTAATCTACTAAATATCTCGACCAAAGAAAAATATGACTTAGATCACTTTCATAATTAAGGGCACATATGTATGTATGTATAAATATAATTAACTGGTGCTTTAACGTTTGCAATCAATTGCACTACAACAATAACTTCACCTTGGTTACCAAAATTTTCCAATAATTTGGCACAAATATTTATGAAAAACAAACAAAAAATGTGTTAAACTCGAAAATGTGTACATGCAGTTAAATTTATTTAGTCATAATCCCAAAATAAAGCATACCTACATACCCAATTGTGTTTTACACAGATAATAGCTAAAACTCCTTCAGATTTTATTAAAAAAAAAACTATTTCCATGTATGAAAGAAAACGCACTTTTTCATATTAAACTACTTATGTTCTTGTACGTGTGAGTAGACACACTAAAAGTTGTTATATCACAGTTTTCATTAAAAAAAACGTATAATAGGAAAATAAAATCATCAACATTATTTGCCTCAAATCCACATCTTTAATTAACTCATTCAATATTATTTACGTTGTATTGCTTGGTTCTTAAAAATAATTCTTTGTTGTTTGTCATTTTATTAACAAATAAATGATTTTTTGGAAACCGCTACAAACTGAATTAAAACAAATATTATTTGCGCGATACGACAAAATTAAAATCACATCTTTACAGCGAGACGAGTCTTTAAGGACTATCTAAACATTTTTAAAGTTTAGCTTTTTCCAAAAAAATATACTCAAACAAACACTCAATTTGTGAGTACATATTTTTAAAAGAGATAAAAAATAAAAGTAATAATCAGGTATGGAAGACTAAAGATTTCAAATGAAATTGTTCCCGTCCGTAGTTAAATTTTTTGAAATTCGATTTAATTTAAGCTTAAATTAGACGTGACATAGCCTTAATGCCATAGCCATAACCACACAAAAATTCAATTGGTTTCTATGGTGAGAGTTATGGCGTTATGGCGAGTCAGTTATAATCGAATACAGTGTCGCCCATTAGTTTAGCTTAAATTAGACGTGACATAGCCATAACGCCATAACCATAACCAAACCAAAACTAAATTGGTTTCTATGGCGAGTCACGTATAATCGAATACAGTGTAATCTATCAAATGTTTTCTGTCGACATCCTGGGACAGGCAGTTAAGTATTTCGACGACATTATTTATAGTAATTTGTTCCCATAAACACATATGCATATGTACATATACATATGTACATACATATGTACATACATTTGCATGTAACACGAAAAAATATAACACTAACGGTAAAGATAATACATATGTATGTATGTATGTATTTACATACTGCATATGTATATTTATGTACATATGTATATGCACATGTATTGTTATGGAATGGGTGGGATGGTGATTAATCATTAAGCGAAACTGATTTAGCAAAACAAACAAAATAAATGCACACATATGTATGTATGGATGTATATACATACGTATTTATGCACATATAGATATGCAGACATACATACATATGTACATACCCTGCAGTCAGACTGGGGCCAAGTATCTCTATGTCAACACTAAAATTCTAGTAGTAGTTACATTGTCTACAATTTCTCTTCTATTCGTCAGTATAAAAGAAATAGAGGAAACAGATGTGGTGTATTTCTGGTGGATTTTGCAACAACTTGTCAATATACATAAATTTGTATGTACGTAAGGTATAGAAATGTACCAGTAAACGTCTGGTTGGTATGTCTCCATGTTAGAGCTGCAAAACTATCGATAGTGGCTCCATTCGATAGTTTCAATAGTATTTTTTGATGCCATCGATACTATCGATAGTTTTTGATTCTTAGAAACTTATCAATTGTGTATTTTTGTGATATAAAATCTTGAATTTTTTAATCATTCCATAAAGTAAAAAGAAAGTTGATTTTTTTTAAACTTTTAGTTCCAATATTTTTAACACACATATTCAACAAACATATATACACAGGTCTATAAAAAAAATAAACGAAAAAGCAAACATATAGATAGATGAATCAATAAAAAATAAATTAAAATGGAATAAAATAAAAAAAATCTTTCATCATTACTTAAACTATTGCAGTTAGCTAAAAAGTATTGGTTTAACAGAAGGAGAAGCAAACTATTTAGCGTCATCTTTTATTTAAAAGTAAAGAGCGGACACAGTCCAGCAGTCGTCAAATTTAGCCGCCGTCAAATTTCTTCATGTATCAAAGCCGTTGGTACATAATAATTGTATTTTTATGCAATTTGCATCTAATAGATAAAAACTGGCATCTTAAGTTGAAACAAATCAAAACTAATTAATTTGTTTTCACATTTATATGTATATGTAATGATACCCATTATTATAAAGGTTTACAGGCGGCGAAATTTTAATGTTGCATTTTTTATACACAGTCGCCATCATTCCGTTTTTATTGACTTTGATTTTTTCTCCTTAAGTATCGTGTTTTTGTCGATAGTATCTCTATCGAAAAAAAATATCGATAGTCCACGTAAAATAAAACTATCGATACTATCGATAGTGCCATCGATAGTTTTGCAGCTCTACTCCATGTTCCCATAAGAACTATGAATTCACTACCTAGTCAATTGTTTTAGTGTTACTAGTAGATTTTCAATGACAAGCACATGTTAAATGTCTATAGCATAAAGTATTGTATGGGGAATAATTGTAGAGTAGTACTGGTGACGAAGTCAAAAGCGACTCAGTACATTTTCACTATTCGCACTTTCTGCAGGGTACATATGCATGTTTACAAACTTTGTGTGTTCATACTTATATATTGATATGTATGAATGTGCCTAGAAAGCTTTTTTGTTACTCCTTCCAATTGGATATGCGCATGAGCCTAAATAAAAATTTAAAAAGTTTCAATGCTTTTACATATATGTATGTATACAAAAAGCATAATCACCTGCTTTGAATTTCGACCTCTGATTTGAGCATAATCGGAAGCGAGTGTCAGCTTGCACGAAATAACCAAGGTTGCCAACTTTTTAAGATATTAAATGGCTAGAGTGAGAAAAAATGGCTCAAAATTGCTTAAGCCGCGTTCAGACTATTATACTTTGTATTTATACTTGTCAAAAATTCAAATAATACGTGCAAGTGTGATAGTCTGAACGCAAAATGTCATCAAAGTGGCAAATAATACGATACAAATTTTGACATCCCATAAGACTTTTTCGTTTTTAGAAAATTTTCTAAACGATAATACTCTTCATTAGATCAGGGTTGCATTTTCACACAAACCAAACTTCCAAGTCGGCTGTTTCGCCGCCGATAGCGTGTCGTCATTGATGTAATGTTTTGTCATATGTATATCGGCTCAAAATTTTGAATAAGTGAATCGTATGGAAGTATATTTCGTTGACGTAATTTTTTAACGTTTTTGTAATATATTTTCTTAAATTTTTTCTGTTATTTACATAGAATATTTTTAACTGCTGATTTTTTTCAAGTGTCGGCACGTCCCCGCCTGCATGAAACCGTTTTGCCGCCGCTAGTAAGTGAATAGCGCAGACATTTTCATTGAACAGCTGTTTTGTTTTCTACTTGTATTACACATTTGATTTGAAGTGTGATGGTCTGAACACAGTATGTGATTTTACGTTAGATTTTTTTGGCAGTCGCAACGAATGTATTTAGATTTCTGTATCGTAAAATGTGATGAAAGTATTAATACTTGTATAATAGTCTGAACGGGGCTTTAATACCTAACCCCCTGTTTGTTTAAGGCGTTTGAGTTAGAAATCTTGGCGTTTCTGTAATAGATTAAAGAGAAGTTGTACAAGTTTCCTTTAGTCTATTACAAAAACGCCAAGATTTTAAACTCAAACGTTTTACACAAACAGGGGGTAAATAATCAAAAATTCTCTGTTTTATGTTGAAAATTTCATTAATGCACTAACTCTGTTCGACGATTGTATCCTCTTGCCTATGGACGAAAAACAAGCCGCAGTTGTGATTCTTTAAAACAATTATTATTTATTGTATATGCTAGAAAGTTCGTATATTTGCTTTATGATTTTGTTCCAAACATTATTTCCAACACATATTTTTTCATATATTTTTAAAACTATTGTATAATACTTTAATTTAATTTTTATGTTTTAAAAACATGGTAATAATATTTTTATTTTTCATTACCAAAGAGAACAACCATTTTTAAAGAAAATAATTTAGAGAATTCAAAAACAAGAACTCAAAAGTATTTTCTAACAAAAAAAAAACGTTCTAACTTACGTTCTTACTGAATTAGGGTATTACCCCCTGTTTGTGTAAGACGTTTGAGTTAGAAATCTTAGCGTTTCTGTAATATATTAAAGAAAAGTTGTACAAGTTTCCTTTAGTCTATTACAAAAACGCCAAGATTTTTAACTCAAACGTTTTACGCAAACAGGGGGTTAGTCTATGTTCAGACGATGGCAGTCTTATTTTTAAAATTGTTAGTTATAGGCGAAAGAGGTAAAAATATGGTAAAAATAATAATGATAAAAAAGCATACATGCATACAAAAAACTATGCATAAAAAATATGTGCTTAAAAATAAGACTCGCTGTGAACGCCGAAGATAGTTAGTTCAAAGAGGAGAAAGTGATAAGTTTATCAATAATACTAGTTAGTATAGTCTGAACATAGACTAGACTAGGAAGATTTAGGACGGTTTTTGTTTGAAAATACTTTTGAGTTCTTGTGCTTGAATTCTCTAAATCATTTTCTTCAAAAATGGTTGTTGATAGTGGAAAATAAAAATATTATTGCCATGTGTTTGAAACATAAAAATTAATTTAAAGTATTATACAATAGTTTGAAAAATATATGAAAAAATATGTGTTGAAAATAATGTTTGGAACAAAATCATAAAGCAAATATACGAACTTTCCAGCATAGACAATAAATAATAATTGTTTTAAAGAATCACAACTGCGGCTTGTTTTTCGTCCATAGGCAAGACGATACAATCGTCGAACAGAATTAGGGCATAAGTATAGGTCTGAACTAGCAATCTTAAAAATAAGACAAGTTAAGCAATATGGAAGACATTCATTTACTTGCCCCTTGTGTTTAAATAAAGTTTTTGATGTTTTTACAACAATTTATTAGGAATTTTAGTTGAAATTAATGAATTTATAATTGTATACATTAGATGCGTAAAAAATTATTGCAATAAATTTAAAGAGGTCAGTCAACTCAATGTTTTTGTCAGAAAAGTATGTCAATCTTCAAGTCTTCTCCGCCATTAGGTCCCGATATGCCTTAAAAATTCTGGATATGGTTTGCAAGTGCTCGTACATACTAGAAAACATTTGCTGCAAAACTTCCGAGTTTGTTAATAAGGGCGAACGTGGAATGGAAAAGGGTACTTTTTTCATGTACATGCACTTCTTGTTGAGTATGTCATTCTCATCTCATTCTCATGAGAAAAATATAAGAAAATGTATTAACCCAGTGGAAATTTTGTCACATACATCTCCGGTCTGAGACCAGTGACAATGAAAGAGTGACCCATCCAAAGCCTGTATACAATTTCTACTTACATTTACACGGCGTTGGCCTAGGCAATAGGATGTGTCCAACACTGTATACATTGTACGCGAAGGTTGGATGACTCCAACTGTTATGGTGATTCGTGGAGCATAATTTAAACTAATAAACAATATTACATATCAAATTACTAACCCATACATATCGGATGCTAGTGCTATGGCTAAATTTTATTAGTGTCTGTTTTGTTCTTTGCTTCTAATTAACATATAATTCTACAATAGGAAAGCAGAAAGACATATCTGAATCGGATGCTAGTTGTATGCAGCGTGACCGTTTGTGCTACTAAGGTATCAATTTGCTACTTTGTTACATTTTTGATACTTTTAGTGACACTTTTTTAAAATCAGGTAAATTTGCTACTTTTTGTTACGCTTTGACCCTTTTTGCCTCTTTTTAGAAATACCATTACTTGATTTAATTTTTTCGCAACAATATGCTTGTACCTTGTTTCCACAGCATGGTTTAATAAAAATCAAATTTTGACAGTCTTTATTGTAAAAAAATTAACTACTACTCCCATCGAGTTTAAAATCTAATCAGCAAGTCAAAAAGACTTGCCAATTGCTGATAATTTGACTAATTTCAGGTGATTTGTTTCTTCGTTGACGAAAAAAAATTAAATTTTTTATAATAACTTAAAAAGGTTTCGTCAAATTCATGTAGAATTCACTAATTCCCCTAGAATCAAAATATGTATCGGATGCTTCAAATTTGAAGTTTTAGGGATAAAATGCAAGGTCAACCGATTTCTATATTTTTTATATACAAATTTTTTTTTTTTATAAAACAAAAAATTGTAATTTAGTGCTTTTTTAAATTACGCGTTTTTTCCTGGTTTCAGTGCTTTTTGAAATTTAAAAGTTGACAACGCTGATGGCAGACTATTTTTTTATATAAACCTATCCGAAAGCTGACATTTTTGTAACAAACTTTGAGTTGATTAGGAGAAATAAGCAACTGTTTATGATTAAATTTGTTGGAAGTTGATTTGGAAGATTAGAGTATAACAGAAGATCTTGTCAAGAAATACATAGCCACATTTCCAAAATATTGAGGTTTCAAAAAAATTTTGCATATATTATTTATTTAAAGTACAACAATTTCTGATTATATTATACATACATATCTTTACCTTTATATAGAAAGACCCTAACTAAATTTTTTTAATTCGAGTTTTTTGTATATTTCAATAGAACAATTATGTTCGAAAAAAAATGCAGAAATTTCCATTTGAAAAAAATATGAGTTACGGCCTTTCTATATTAAGGTAACGATATGTATGTACTACATGCTTATTGTTTCTATTAAGCAACGTCTGTATTGATTTCTTTCATGCTTAAGAAAAGCATCAATAGATTTGAACTCGAACATTTTTGAAATAAGCTAAAAAACTTCATATGGCACACTAAATAATAAACAGTAAAATAAATATGAGTGATGCTTTTTCTTCTGATGGAGTTTTCTTTAATTTCGAAAAATTTTCGTCATCCTTCGTCAAATAAATATACTTCGGTATTTCTTATACATATAAGATATTCATGAATTGTTAACTAGTTTTTTTTATCTATAAATTGTTAATGCTTTTGTTATGTTTTTCAATAATTGCTTGTAAATAAAATACAATCTATGAAAAAATTAACAAAACTAATTCAAAAACGTATTTTTACTTTGAATTTTTGTTTCTAAAATAGTTACCCCTTCTTTGAAAAAATCCCCTTTTTTGTGACACTTTTATTTCTTAAATCCCCTTTTTGTGCTACTTTTCGAAATTTCTCAACGGTCACACTGGTTGTATGCCCTTAAATTTTTTTTATATTGACATAATAGATTACAATCGGATGGCTTTCAATTTGAAATGACTTGCGGACTACTGGGACGCTGCAAATCAAAAACTTTGCAGTGTGGACACCAATGCAGTTTCAAAAGGGAATTTAGAAATGTTTTGCAGCAAATGCTTTACTGTATGGACGGGGAATAATTGTGACAATACTTGATCTGAATTCTTTACCCATAACTAAAGGTACACATGCATACATACATATGTATATAAGTAGATAGGTACATATCGTACTCAATCAAATAATATATTATAAACATCAATTAAAAAAACAAATCTCAATAATAATAAATCTAATCTAATTTCATAAGACATTTTTTGAGCTACATACATCTTGTAAACCTCCTAATAAAGCATAATTAGAATTTGATGATTAACTCGAAATTTTAAAAATTTTCATTAGAGACGAAAAACTTTTTGTGGTTACATTTTAGGAGAATTTGAATATCCGAATACGTCATAGTAAGCAAATTCCTTTTGAAAATATATTTACATTATTTTTATTTTAAAATCTTGCAATTATTGGGGAAAAATATCTATGTCTTGAAAAGAGTCACAACTAAAAAAATTGAACAATTTTAGCATAAAATCAGTCACATTTCGAATTGAAATCATAAAGTAAAACAAATTTTATCAACGAAACAGTTCAACTCGGTATCAAATGCAACCAAATTTGAAATAAACCAATTTGATTATTTTTAACCACCGACCAAAAAAAGGGGTGTTATAAGTTTGTAGTGTGTATCTGTGTATCTGAGTGCCTGTACGCAACCACGTACAGGCCAAACGGCTGGACCGAGTTTGATTTAGTTTTTTATGTTTGACAGTTCCAGCCGCTTGGAAGATATCACATTTTTTCTGGATATATCGAGGGTTTTTAAAATTTTAAATTTTTGTTTTTAACTTGAATAAAGGTTCAAATCAAAATAATACCCTTTTTATGAAAATATATGATAGATACATTCCTCTGTCCACTTTTGTATTAACTGAAAATAATACCTTTTCGGTGATATAAATTTAGTCACTACACTACACAAAAATTATCTCAAATATTGTTTTCGAGATGAAAGAGTAATCGGAATACTTTGAAATTTTTACAGTGGAAATATATTGATGTTGTTAGTTGATTTCTTGCAAAAAGTGAGATATTAAAAATTTTGAGTTGTTGATTAAGTGCGATATATGTATATAAAATAATTAATTCCTGAAGGAATTGTCAATAGTAAAACAGACAAATTTTTACACAGAGAAAACAGTGCCTAATAATTACCTCATAAAATAGAACAAAATTAATAAGAAATCTCTATGGTTTTTTTTCAATAAGGAAATGTTATTAATTTCATAGAGAAAACCTTTTTGAAAAAATCAAGAAGAAATCTTGTAGTTCTTATGAGGTTATCTTATTGATTTTTTTTAATAAGGTTTTCTTCTTGATTTTATGAGGCGACCTCATAAAATAAAAAAAAAATTATGTCTTTACTCTTTGTGCTTTGCTTGTGTATTTTCATTTAAATTCTATACAATATACTTTGAAAGGAGACAAGTATTGAACCAGCAAACTTCTGACTGATAGACAAACACTAACCAATATGCTAACAAGCAGTCTGAATAACCATTGAAATGATTTTGCAAACATGCTTATACCAAAACGGAAAAGATCATGAAAAAAAAATTGTCTGTATGTCTATTTATAGATATGAAATAACAAGACACCTCATAAAATCAAGAAGATTTTCTTATTAAAAAAATCAATAAGATGCTTTACACATAATCATATAGGAACCTAATAAAATCAAGAAGAAAACCTTTTTAAAAAAATCAATAAGGCAACCTAATAAAATCAATAAGAAATCCATATAGTTTAAAATTTATAAGAAAACCTAATAGAATCAAGAAGTTTTTCTCTATGGATTGTTTTTTTTTTTTGGTGCCAAAAATAACGGAAATTGAGTAAAAAAAGTTGATTTTATGTGGTTTTCTTCTTGATAAAATTAATAAGATTTACCACATAAAAACAATAAGGAATCTCTATGAAAAAATCTTCGCTTCTTTCTGTTGGGATACCCCTTAGCCTAAAAACGTTTCATAGAGAAAATCTTATTGATTCTATGAGGCAATTTTTTCTCTGTGTATGCTACCTAACATGCCATTGAAAATCTACTACGGACTTTAGTACTATTGACTAGGTAGTTCTTTTGGGAATATATTTAAACTTTGGAAAAATAGTCGACAAAAGTGGTGATTGGGAGGCACTTGACACTAAGCTTCCTACATGGAATATTTGCTGATTTTTTTCTTCTACTTATTCTATTCTATTCTATTCTATTCACGAGCTTCCAATATTCCATTGATCGTATCACTTTGAACTCGATTTCTTAATTTTGTTTTCACCAAATTTCATCAAAATACATAAAATTACAAATAAAAACGTGTTGCAGTTAATTAAAATGAAATTGCCAAATCTTCCAGCTGTATGACATTTAGCCATTTCTTTATAGATAGAAAATGGAAAATGGCTAAATTGGCAAAAGTAAATATAACACCAACACAAACATTTATTTTTTGATAATAAATTTTGTTTAAAAACACAAATCAAATATAATTTTATAGCTTCAATTAATCTACATATGTATCTGTGTATGTATGTACGTAGAAATATTTCGTTTTTACATCTGTGCACCATTTACGCTTTTAATTACCTTGGTTAAAACAAAAATATATAGAAACATTAAAGTAAAAAAGATATTCAAATTTTCAATGAAAAAGAATAACGAAAATATATCATTTACATACATATGCTTTGTACTAGCCAAGGCACATTAATTTCCAGGTAATAACAAGATTACAAAAACAATGAAAATATACAATAATGAAAAAACAAACAACATGGCTTTTAGTTTATCCAAAATGTCAAAAATAGAATTTCTTCAACAAAACAAAAATTATAATTAAATATTCTCATAAAGTTAAAAAAAATTATTCTCCACAGCAGCTACCACTAACAAAATTTGCAACGTTTGGCACAAGTTTTCACAATTTTTTTAATAATTTTTTTTTATAGTTTTAAATTTGTTCACAGAATTTTTTAATAAAATATTTTTCATGTTGAAATTTTTTTTTCATTTATTTTTCCTAAACAAATTTTGAAGTTTCCGATGAATTTTAATTGGAAAAAAAGAAAAGAAATAGCTTAGCTATACCTTCGGTACTACCTGGTGAATGTGTCTTGGTACTAAAGGGTCCGCCAGATAACTTTCTTTTTTTGAAAATGCTATAAAAAAAATTGCTGAATATTTTCTCAAAATTTTTTTTTTATTTGAAAGTACAATCCTTCCAGTTAATAACGAAAAATAATTTCATTCAAATGGCTGCCTCGGCTGGCCATGCAGTAGCCTACATGATCGGTCCAATTTTTAAGCACATTATCGATTGTGTGCAGCTGTATTTCACAAATAATAGTCCAACGGTGTCAAATCGCAGCTCCGAGGTGGCCAGACGACATCAGCTCTGCGGCTGATAATGCGATCTTCAAAAACAGGGCGCAAAACATCGAGTGTAGCTTCGAGTGTGTGGCACGTTGCGCCGTCCTGTTGAAACCAGATGTTGCCAATATCGTCCTCTTCAATTTTTGTGAACAAAAATTCGTTCAACATGGCCCGATAACGATCGCCATTGACTGTAACGGCCACTCCTTCCTCATTTTCGAAAAAAAATGGCCCAATTATGCCTCTGGAAAAAAATCCGCACCAAACAGTGATTCGTTTTGGGTGCGTCGGCTTTTCTATGTATGCGTGCGGGTTTTCTGTGCCCCAAATGCGAAAATTTTGCTTGTTTACATACCCGCCAAGATCAAAATGAGCTTCATCTGAAAAGATGATTTTTTTTTTGGCAAAATCGGCATCTTCTGTAAGTCGATCGCAGGCCCACTTTCCCAGCGTTGTTCAAGCGTATACATACAACCATATTCGTTCAGCGGAAGGATAAATTAGTTTTATCCTTCCGCTGTCCTTCTTCTGGCAAATCAGACATAAGCTAAGTGTTACCATTCACGAAATAAGCACTAGTTGAAAAAAAAACGTTAGATGGCGGACCCTTTAGCATATACATATGTACATACATACATACATACATATGTACACGTGTTCCAGAGTTTTTCCATATTGAAAACCGTCAATCAGGTATTACTTGTAAATTAATTGAAAACAACCTCAGAATTCTTAGGAGTTTGTATTGTCGAATAATTTCTAAACTTAACAAATGTATATACTTAAACTTAAAAATGATAACATTATTTCACTATAATTTTTTTTATTTTCTTTGAATACTAGAAGAATTACTTAATATAGGAAACTTTTTCTATAGGAAAATAAGTACATTAGACTATACTTTTTCGCTTTACTAAATTGTATTTGTTATTCCGCAGCTTTAAGGCTTCAGTTAGCCGACTGTAATGTAAAGTAACTGCAACAGTAAGAAACAGCTGATCGATATTATTATGTGAAAAGCAATGAAAATGGTTACAGAGATGGAATGTAACGTAGCCTATTTTTCATATAAAAATATCGATCAGCTGTGTCCTACGTTGCAGTTACATTACATTACAGTCGGCTAACTGAGCCTTTTGTTTCAAATTTCAAAAAAAAATTTATGTTGCAAATGCAGTGAAAGTTAATACACACACATACATACGACTATGTATGTACATAAGTATAATCAAATAAACGCTGTGATTTTCGGTATGCAGATCTTATATTATATTATACAACTATTGTTTGGTTTATTTTTACTTATTTATATGTATATCTAAACAATTAAAACTAATAAAATTAACACACTGCAATACATTTCTAAGAATATGTAAAGATAGACTGAGAGGCGGAAGGAGTTAGTATATATTTGGCTTTTAAAGATTTGAAGCAACACAGAAATGTTAGATTTTTTGTTTGTTTTTGAAATGAACATTTGTGTTTGCATCTGAGGCTTTATTATGTTCATACATACAAAAATAAATTAAACGATAAAATGTAGTTTCATCAATTGTAATCTATTGTAACGCACTCTGAGGAGGTGTTAAAGGAGTCCAGCTGCCAGATGTTGATTGAGCACTATTAACATTATCAGTAATGTGATGTGATGCATTGCCATCGGTCGATGAAACTCTATTTATCGATTGACGGCTAGTTGATACTAAAGATTCTATCTTGACGGAGTTTTCGTGCGCATGTGTCGTATCATTAGCCTTAAGGGAGCTGCATTCCAAGGTTAGTACCGTTGAAGAATCGTCCGGATTTTGATATAAGGACTCGTGAGGTGAACCGTCCATTGTTTTATTGATTTCTACCGGTTCTAGAGGAGTTGGTGCATAAGTGCTGCAGTGTAGTTAATGGAAAGAAAAATCATTGATAACTAAACTACATATTGTTAATACATGTCTCATTATAACCGTGGAGAACTGTTAAGCTTACCCTATTTCTGAAACTAACGGTATGTAGTCCGTTTGATATGCATATGCCGCAGCTGCAGTATTCTGGTATAAACCGTATTCAGCAGCGGAGCCATTATGCCAAGAACTGGTTGGGTAATTTAGAGTGCTAGGTGGGTTTATTACGTTTGTGTAAAGTTGGTGGGAAGAGGGAGAAGTTGGAGTTGGATGGTACAGTTGGTGGGCAGGTGTTGCATACGACTGAGTAGGTGAAGCCGAAGCAACGCTTTGATACATATCTGGTGTTACATGATTGACTGATTGAGACATGTTATATTGGTGACCGTGACCATGAGGAGTTAAATGATGGATTGTGTAACCAGGAGATGGAGATGTATATGTTGGTGACCCGTTGTTTGTGGGTGACGGAGAGTTATGGGAAGCTGTTATATAAAAGTGTTGCCCAAATTAGTGTCTTTTATTATAATGGCAAAATTACTCACTTAAAACACGTGCTGTATTCACAGGCATGGGACTTTGTACAGTTGATGATCCCCAGTAATTTGTATTTGCTTGCCAGGAACCTGGATAAGAAAATATAGTTGCACTCGCTGTAGGTTCAACAGGCATGAATCCTGATTGAGAATAGGAACTTGTAAAGCTGCCAGAGACGCCAGCTGTTGAGCTTAGTGAAGAAGATTGCATGCTGGTAGGAGTTTGTGGGGATGAAGGAGGCTGAGGTGGAGAGGAATTTCCCGTACTATTGTTGGAGGCAGAACCCGAAATTATTCGAGGCCTGCTATAAGGTGTTGATCTATTTGAAACCGTTGCCCGGCTTGAAATGGGTCTACCATAACGGTCGCAATTTCCGGACACCAAGGATGATGCATCAGTCAGTGATAAGGATGAGGCGCTAGGATTAATATTAGCAGTTGTATAGTGCGAAGGAGGAGGTATTAACCAACCATAATGGGCATCATGAGAATATAAAGTATCGGGACGCTCCTTTGTGCAAGGTTTAATGTTTTTATTAGTTTTTAATTTTAATGCAAGAAATACGTATGGAAAAAATCTTACCTTGGCATCTAGGAAAGCTTTTGCAAAGGGATTGTATTTTATCTTCAGTGAAGTAACTTCCTCATTTTGATATGCTGTAACTGCAATAAATTGCGTTTCTGGAAATGGATATGTAACAACATGACGCTGCTCTGAGCCAACGCGCACTAAATGCACACGTGGCTCATATTTGTGTAAAGAATTTAGCATAATTTGTCCGTTGCCGTTAGTTTTGTTGGTCAATTTAACTTTGGCAAAAGATATCGGTTCCTTCATCCAGTGAGCGCCAAAGTTTGGTGACTCTGGATGAACGTAAATGGGATTGGATGGAGGAACTTCGGCCTTACCGCCTGGTACCCATTCACCATTAACATACTTCCATCGATGAGAATCCACCTGCACGAATTCTAATAAAACAGTATACATGGCTGCAGGATCTAAACCAGATGCACTTATTTTAACCACAGGAAACATGCGACTGCAATTAATAATTTAAAATTAAATTAAAAACTCTTTTTATACTGGTTTCTTGAAAGAATTTTCAATTAATTCATGGGACTTAAAACTAGTCCCGACTCTGAATGAAATAAGTCCCAATTTAGACAAAGTTTCTTTATAATAAAGACTCACGATTGCATTGTGAAAAACTTAAAATGAAACAAGTCCAGACAAATTTTTTTCTGTTCATTCGTCAGGAAATAAATTTGGGACTTACATACTTCTATCATTTTATTTATAAATTAAAAATTTCTCGTAGAAAAATAAAATTTTTTAAACTGTTTAACTCTGAGAGGTGTGTACATCACCATGTCTTTCTATTGTATTTGTGCTCTGTCGGCCTAGGCCTATGCCCGTGTGTTATTTCATTGGGACTTATTTCATACCTTCACTTGCAGGTTCTTTGGTCCGAAAATTCTGTCATTTTTGGTTTTGGGATTAATTCAAATTTTTCTGACTTATTTCGTTAAATTATAACATTCGAACTTATTTTATAGGGAATTATTTCATTTAGCCGTTTGCTAAAGTTTTTTGAAAATAACGTGATGTCAGCATACTCCAAACGATGATATTATCGTTCTTTCACATTGGTATTGTCAATCACAACTTAAATAACGCCTGAGTTTGCAGTTGTCTTTTGCCGTAGCATATTCAAGTAAAAACTAATTGTGATTCACAATACTAAAAAATAAAAATAAAATTGGGTTCTGTGAAAGTTGGGTTAACTCTCAGACGACCTAACTGAGATGAGTTGAGAACGGTAATAAGGGGCGTTAAATTAAAAAAAAATCTAGTATTTATTGAACTGTTGGATTCTGTAAACAGATCTTACGTCTGTTTTTAGTAGAGATGTGCACGTGAGTGTTTTCTGACTCACGACACGCACGCTCACGCTGAAAAATATTTTACTCACGCTCTTTCACGCATGAATGATTTTGAACATTTTCACGATCACGCACGCTCACGAACAAAATATTTTTAATCACGCACGAGTGGTTTACAACTTATAACGATCACGCACGCTCACGAAAAAGTAAATGTATAATATAATTTTCATGTTTTTTGGGTTCAAAAATAGGTTCTTACATATACATATATACATATCTATGTATATATGTATGCTCGTGTTTTTGTAAAATTTACAATGTAAATTAAAATAAAGCAAAGTTAATTTAATATCGTTTTAAATATTCGTCTTCGCGGATATCATTTTAAATATCCGAATTCGAATTCTCGTATATCAAAAATTGGCATTCCGCACATGTATGTATGTATACATACATAATATAAATGTGAAGGTAAGACGTATGATCAATTAAATAAATGATAATCAAATAAATGAGAAAAGCATGTTAAATGAGAAAACATACAAATTACTAAAAAATTTTCTGTTACGTAATATTTTCAAAGACTCCCCCACCCCCACCATAATAAATCATAACAAAACTCGAACCCCCACCCCTCCCCCCCCTACTGCGTTACGTAATATGTGGACGGCCCCTAAAGCCAAAAACATTTTCTGCGGTACAATTCGTCAGTAGTATTGTTAACAAAGGCACTGTTGAATCAGTAGTGTTTCTCAATTGATACTTCCTACAGGGTATCTAAGAAACATACATACATATATACTTAAAAAGCTGTATGTATACAAAAACAAAATGCTCCGAATTCGTAAAGAATTCGTAACGATTGGTCGACAAAATCTTCCGATTTCGGCACCGAAATATTACCGAAATCGTAACAATTGTTGTATATAATGGTTGACACGACTTCGTAACGATATGTCGGTACGAATTCATTATGATAAGTCGGTACGAATTCGTAACGACATCTAGGTACGTTTTTTTTTTGCTTTTATAGCAGATCACCGCTTCACAGTTATGTTACTGCTATTGTCGAAATAATTTGCATATACTCACGTTTTTTAATATTTGTTACAATCCTTTTTTTTATCAACATATACATATTTATTTAAAAAAAATGTTCACAGACTTTTACTTATATACTCAAAAATCAAAGTTTTACCCGCTGTTTGTGTAAAACGTTTGAGTTAAAAATCTTGGCGTTTTTGTAATAGACTAAATGAAACTTGTACAACTTTTTTTTAACCTATTACAGAAACGCTAAGATTTCTAACTCAAACGTCTTACACAAACAGGGGGTTAATGTTTAAAACAAATTGTTCAGAGAAACTACCGAAATATCTTAACGAATTCGGTACGACAAGTGTGACTTCAGAAAAAGTCGAAACATTTTGTTTGGGGGTATTCATTATGTTTGTAAGCTCATACTACCATACATATTACTATACATAATGCATTTATTATTATAAAATAATTTATTTCAAATGATTGAATACATTTACATATGTACCTATGCAGGAATGTTATCTCGTGAGAGCGTGAGAATTCGTGCGTGATTATTAAAAAAGCTCACGCACGAGTAAATTTTTTTCAGTCACGAATCACGTGAATCACGCGTGACACGATAAAATCACGACATTTGTACATCTCTAGTTTTTAGTACAATGTTTGGGTTTTAGATTTTTTTTTTTTTTGATAAATTTGTATTGATTTTTATTTTCTTTTTAAATAAACTGTAAGCATGACTGTGTTAATTATCACCTAAATATTAATAATTATAGTAGCTTTTTTTGTATTTATTCTTTTTGAATTTTTAAAGGGGTGATACGTTTGGAGGAACTTTTTTCATAAGTGAAAAAAGTTAATTGTTCACAATATTTGCATTAGAGTGGCCGTTAGTTGCATAAAGAATTTTTTTGTTTGGTTTCTTATATTCTCCCCCCCCCCCCCCAAAATCAGTTCAGTTTTATGTAAAAAAATACAAAAAAATTTATAGCGATAAGTTGAATTTTAGGTGCGTCCGCCCCTAAAAGTTGACCCTCAAGCCCATATATTCAGTGTAGTTTTTTTAGTTTTCTTTTGATTATATATATATGTATCAAATAATTTAATAGATATAAGCTCTTGTTATAAATGTTTCATATAAATAATTTCCATATAAATATAATTTTGCATATAAAATTTTTGGTATTTTGTTGGTTATTTTCTTCATTACTTTCTAAAATATTAATTTTAGCAAAAAACTTTATTTGAGACTAACGTTGTTGACTAGAAGAGCTAATACATTTTTTTAAAGGTAGTTATATGCAAAAAATTACATTGAAAAATATGCTTGAAGGCCAACTTTGAATGGCGTACGCAACTTATCGCTATGAAATTTTTTTTGTATATTTTTACATAAAACTGAACCTATTTGAGGGGAGAGAACATAAGAAATAAAAAAAAAAAAAAAAAATAACTAGCACTCTAATGTATATATATTATAAAAACATAAACACTGAAGTAGTTCATGAACGAGATAAACTTTATTTGCTTTAGAATCATGGTTCCAAATCTGAATTGCTAAATTATATACATCGGTATTGTGCATATATTTTGTTTGTTTTTCATTTATTTAAACGAATTCTTTTAAAATTTACTTGTGTTATTGTGATCGTATAATTTTCAATCACAAAAAGCAAAGCTATTTGATTCGATTCCAGCTTTTGCAAAATGTACCTCTTGTTGAGCCACCACATGTCAGAAAGCGTTAAAATATTGAAACTTTACTTTACAGCACATTTATTCTATAAAAATAAAACCTTCAGAGGTAATTTGCAAAATAAAAAGTTTGTAAACATTTAGCACCTTTCAAACATGTAAATATGTCAGACAAGACAAATACATACATACATATGTACATATGTTTGTAAATATAATTACTTACCGGCCATTTTTTGTAACAATCATTTCGTTGGTGAGATTTTGAAAACGTATCCATAATTCACGATCATCCAAAGATACGTGCAGGTTTCGTTCTAAAGCACTAGGACTGCCTCTTTGTTGCAGGGAGCCGTGATTGTTTGCATTCAAATGTTCTGAGTGCAAATGCTGTGGGGAGAGAGATCCATTTGTCGTCTGAATTGCATGAGGATCTACAGCTGATAAGATATGCGAAGTAGACATGTCTTCTAAAACAATAATAATTTTTTTAGTGTTACTTTTTGTTTATTTGCATTAAAATATCTATATATATGATTTAGTTTTGACTATATAGGTAAGAGACTTTAGGATATACATATATATATTTATTTTCTACTTTCTTGTTAAAGTACATAATTATTAACTTTTTATTTCTAACTATTTTATATCTATTAATTGATTAAATTCTGTCAACGCTTGTAACACTGATTAATTTTACAAGCAATATTGTAATTATTCCGACAAGTAGTTACTAGCAGATTCCGTGCGAAATCGGAATTAAATTCATGTCTTGATTTTTTACATAATATATATAATTATATTTTTAATAATATTTCTTTGATTGATTGGAACGAATGGAAGCTAAAGAACTTAAATGAATTCTTTTGGAATAGTAAATAAGAAATAAATTATAGATTATCTCTAATCCCTAAATTACTGCTACACGATAAGTGCTCGTATTTCAACTATTATAATCGTTCCTCTGGTCCACTGAATCAAACCACTTCAAGTTCAGGTAAAAACTAATGAATTTTGCATTTACGTGCCATTGGAAGAAAGTGGTTTCCTTTTGACTTTTTTTAACTCAATAAAAATCATGTTTTTGGTGCTATAAAAATCTGAAATTTGGGTGTGCAAATAGTTCACTTCACAAAAGTAGTTAAGGAAGTGCTATTTATCTAGTATATAGTATACTTGTAATGGGTGTTTTTTTATTGAGGTATAGAACTTTAAGTTGGCATCACTTTTTTAACTGGCGGCCATTTTGTCAGCTGTCAAGTGATTAATATTTAGTTTGGTTTGCCATTTTATCATGAACAGGTTGACAAAAGAACAACGCTTGCAAATCGTGCAAATTTATTTCGAAAATAATGGTTCAGTTCGCGAAGTTTACCGCAAGCTCCGTCCATTTTATGGTCGACATAATCGTCCATCAGAGCAATTAATTCGGTTAACCATGGATCGTTTTCGCACTACGTTTACTCTATGTGATAATGCGCATCCGCAGAGACGTCGAACAGTGCGCACCGAAGAAACAATTGCCGCTGTAGAGCAAAGTGTTGAAGAGGACCCGAATGAATCGATTCGCCACCGTGCACAGCAATTGGAGCTTTGTCCATCAACTTTATGGAAGATTTTGCGCAAAGATCTTGGCTTGCGACCTTACAAGATCCAGCTTGTGCAAGAATTAAAGCCGCGAGACCATGCAATGCGTCGTGATTTTGGTGTATGGGCCGAAAATGAGATTGATCTCGATGCTGATTTTCATCGCAAAATTTTGTTCAGTGATGAGGCTCATTTTTGGTTGAATGGCTACGTCAACAAGCGAAATTGCCGCATTCGGAGTGAAGAGAATCCACATGAGACCCTTGAGACGCCATTACATCCACAAAAACTGACTGTTTGGTGTGCTCTATGGGCTGGTGGAGTCATTGGGCCATACTTCTTCCGAAATAATGCTGGAGAGTCAGTTACCGTTAATGGAGACCGGTATAGAGCCATGATAACCGACTATTTTGTTCCCGAATTGGATGGCATGAATGTGGATGAGTTGTGGTTCCAACAAGACGGCACTACATGCCACACAGCGCACGTCACAATCGATTTATTGAAGGAAACATTCGATGAGCGCATAATTTCGCGGAATGGACCTGTCAATTGGCCACCAAGATCGTGTGATTTGACACCATTGGATTATTTTCTTTGGGGATATGTGAAGTCGCTCGTCTACGCCAACAAACCAGAAACGTTAGGGGACTTGGAAGCCAACATTCATGGCGTTATTGCCAACATACGGCCCCATATGCTCGAAAAAGTGGTTGAAAATTGGACCTGTAGAATTGGCTTTATTCGAGCCAGCCGCGGCGGCCACATGCCCGAAATCATATTTAGACATTAATGGCATAAAATTATCCTTCCAATAAAGCCAAATTGATGGACATTAAAACGATTTTCTTGTGTTTTATTTCAATTCAAAGTTCTATACCCCTAAAAAAAACACCCTGTATATTGTTTGAAAAGAAAAAAATTCAGTAAAGTGTGACTTTGGCTCGCGCACGAAGGGTTCCGTACGGACACTATATACATATGTAATACTATACGAACTTTATCCTATTTTTTTTTAATTTTGGCAATTTTTTTCATTTTAGTGATTATTTTTTAGTTTTAAATTTTTTTTTAATATGGTGCTTTTTTGGTTTTTGGCGATTTTTTTTCGGTTTTTGGATATTTTATAATTTTGAAATTTTTTAGTTTTACTGTTTTTTTTTAAATTTCAATAGTTTGCCTCTTACGGTTTCCAAGATACAGCAAATTGTCATAACTACATTAACTGATAGAATACCCTCCAACTTTAATTTTTAGTTTTAGTGTTAATTGTTGTAGTCTGTATAAAAATACACTAACTTTGCAAATTTCAAGTGGCTATATACATATGTATGTATAATTATATGAATGTATATTACATGGGATTTTAAAATTTTTCGTTGCTCGTTTTGGAAAACCCTTTAATTTTTAACTCTCATGTATTTGTTGTTGCAGCGGCCAAATTTCAGGTCCGAGAAAATAGCCTGTGACGAACAGACAGACTGACGGACAGACGGACAGCGTAGCGAAAACAATAGGGTTGCTTTTCACCTTTGGTGTGCGGAACCCTAAAAATGTTAGGGCATGTCCCACAATGTCACCAACGTTCGAATTGTCGCACAGTTACATTGGAATCAACAACAAAATTTTAATTAATTTTTTTTTTTAATAATTTTTTGTTTCAAACCCCTTAAATATAATAAAAAAAATTTTTCAAACATTTCCAAGTACAATAGTCCTCTTTTTCCTTAAGACGAACTATTTTGGTTTGCATACTTTTAACTACATAAATATGTACATATGTATGTAAGTATGACTTTATGTATGCATGTATGTATGTGTAATATTGGTAACCCACCAACCCCTTCATTTTGTTATCAGCTTTAATGTTTATTGCTAGCTACTAAGCAATGTAACGTTTATATTAACCAAGATCTATATTCTGTACTGTAAACAATATTTTTTTATACCTAATTCTCAATAATATTGTCTTTTTTTTTTTTTTTTTTTTTTTTTTGATAAGGTCTACCGACGAGATTCTTGAGAATAATCGAAATACATATATGCATATAGACGTCGCTTAATCAACAAGCAAACATAAATTCCTAATGCATTTTCATAAATTGCCATACTTTGTACATACTTTATAAATTACAACCAAATTGAAGTTTATTTATTTGAACAAAATATGACACAAAACAAACAAAATAAATATAACGCAAACACACAATAATACAAAATAGCATAAGAAAGACAAAAATGACAATGTTGCCAAAATATAAAAATTTTATGATTTATTTTATTTAATGATAATTAGTATCTTTTTGTTTCTCTGTTACATTTATCAATTATTTTCGATAATTTCGTTTGCATGTTTTTATTAGTTATTTACAAAGTTCTTCCACTGACTGACTGTTTGTAATTGTATTTTGACGGCGATAAGATGCATAATTTTGGATGGTTTGACGTTTGAACAACGCAAGAGAGTAATGTTAACGGTAAATACTGGTTTTGTAAAAATTGTTCTTTCCAACGTTATTCGCGGCTATGCTTCAATTATTGCTTTGCGATGTTTATAATATGTACAAAAATAAAAAATAAAGTGTACGTTAAAACAAAATTTCCATAAAAATTTTGTGACAAAAGAACACTTTAGTCGAGATAGGTTGATTTTGAGTTAATGGTACCTCCGTAATTTGCATATTCGAAAGCACCCCTGGTCAAAATCTCAATTAATTTGTATAATTTTTCAGGAAGTTATAGCGCAATAAATTGGTGCTTATCTTTTTCCATTTCTAATCTCATTTGGAATAATAGCTCAATTTAAAGGTATTACTTGTAGTATGTAGAACGATTTTTTCTTTAAAAAAATAAAGGTTAACAGAGAATTTCGAAATTTAACTGTAAAAGAAATAGATTTCTGAAAATCGGCTTGAAAGTTTAAAAGTGCACTACTGCAAAGCAGTAAAATATGACTTAAGCACTTTTTCTTTATTGCCAAAGATAATTTGGGGGATTCAAACAGTAGTTTTGACTGTCATAGCGTCATAATGCTTTAAGTTACTTTAATATAATTGTTTTTTTTTTCAAACGAAAATTGAAAATATTATGACGCTTTACACTACCGTTTGAATGCCCCAATTTTATTTATATAGATATATATAATTTTTAAGTGTAAATATGAGAAATATATTATCAAAAAAAAAAAAAAACAATGGAAAACTGCTGTCAATTTTTTTTTACTTTTATAAAATTGCTTTGCCATTAAGTTTAAGAACCTCTGGTTATAAATTTTCGATGCTTATAAAAGCGTTCATAATTTTATTATTTTACGGGGGCAATTCAAACGTTAAAGAAAATATTTTTGTTGCTTTCTTAATTTGAATATTCTTTTACGAGTAATACATTAGGCAGATTTCAGAATATGAATATAAACAAAAAAGGCCGCGATATAAATGTGTATGTACGAGTATGTACATATATACATACATACATACCTGCATAATGCTAATACAATAAAAATCTCTATATTTTTAAATCGCTACAATTACAAAAAAGAAAAAAAAAGTAAGAATTTCTACTATCGACACATCTTCCACATTTGTTGTGCCTTTTACCTCATTGTCTGAATCACTGGTTGGAATGGCGGCATTTTAAAATTATATTGCACTTTTCAGCCACGCTCAAGTGACTGGGTGTAAATGTGCGTCATAACTGTTTGAGAGGAAGAAAACAACACATCAAAAATAAGAAATCCTGGTGTATTTATTATTAAATGTTTGTCCGTCTGACTATCGGCAAATTGTAATGTTTTGTGATGTCATAAATATGAGGGATCCCTTCTGTTTTATGACTCTTTAAGTAAAATGTTTGTTATAAGAGTGTTGAAACAAACTGCTGTTCAAATTGGTAAAAATTGGTTTTAGTAAAAAATTTGTTTTTGAAATCATAAACAAACAAAAATATTTTAATTGCTCCCTATGGATGAAAGAAAATAAAAATGTGAATAGAATGCTTGTAGATTAAGATACATTTATGATTCGAAAGATCTATACAAAAATTTAATAAAAGTAATTGAATTGTTTAGTTCCAAAAATGAAATTTATTAGACCATGCCGATAAAAATTATGCTAATAAAAAAAGCCGAAAATTGAATTCAATATTTATGAACAGAAAAACAATATTTACCACTAAACTCGAAATATTGAATTAAAGTTTAATTTTTCTTATGTCACACATTGTTAAAAAAAAACAACGTACATTATGGAATTTATCCATCCACCTGCCATTTCATATTTCCATAGTTTCATATTTTTCATGATCACTTGAGAAAACTCCAGACCCAACACCGCATATCATTCTTGATCCTTAAGATCAAGATGGGAGATGGACTTTGAAAGTTCACCATACCATTAATATAGCACCATGTAATAGAGGGCTTTCCTTAGGTCTGGAGGTAGCTGATTTTAAAGTTTTGCGTGTCCGTGTGCTCACCTCACCTCCACCAGCCAGATACCGTCAATCTTGCAACACTGCTAGTGTATGCGGTCACTACGTTTAGGTTTATAGGAGTAATTTTTGGTATAACATTCAGAACTTCCAAAGCACTAGTGAGTAAGCAACCCCCAATTCGGCTGCATGCAGGACCTGTGAATTCTGTATAATTTTTCTTTCTCATATTTCCTACTTGTAGCGGCAAACCATTTTATTAAACCATAAAACGTATAACTGCCACCTTACGTCTTAAGCCCCATTTCACACTAAAGGCCCTGCGACAGCTACGACATGCGTACGTAGCAAGCATCTGTGGAGTATTTTTTTTTTTTTTTTTTTTTTTTTTGTTTTTGACGATATAACACATTTTGTTTCCATGAGAGCTTGGGATACATAATAAGACTCATATTTTGCACTATACGACAGGGTTACTAGAGCACGGTCTGTGGCCCAGTTGCGGAATGTGCCCAAAGGAGAGTAGAGGGAAATCACCCCACCTTGTGGAATTCCTTTTCCTGCCCATTTAGACTCCCCTCTATTGACGTCAAAAAGTTGTCGAAATCCAAGAACGGTCAATGCATCCCGTAAAGTATGGGTTTTTGGCTGGCGGTGTTATAGGTCCATATTTCATAGAAACTTGGACATTTTGAATGCGCGCCACTCAGCGAAACCGCTGCAAAACATTTACGATGATATATTACATGCCTAATGTCATCTATACGTATTTGGATAATATAGCCTTTGGCTGTTTACCTATAAAACTCTCACTACCCAATCTCTGAAATAACTGAGGAACGGATGTGCAGACATTTATTAAAATGAACCAGCTTGCTATGATGCCATACAGGTGCAGCTTCACCTGCCACTTGCCCTGAGTTATAAATTAATGGGTGCTATTCTGTCCGCATCATCCATCGACTGACAGCTGATGGTGTACTTCGTCTAGCCCTACACTATTAAATAGATGATGCTCATCATGGCAAGTAGGTGTTGGAAAGTAAGCAAAACCTTGTATTCTGTGGTAACGACAAACCTGCTCAGGCAACCACCGAATGGACGTAAGGGACAGATTTTTTCATCCATCGGAATATCAGGAGTTGGGGTCTTTACGAGGATTTCATTGAGGATCTGAATTTTGGGAAGATAAAGGCCCTTTTCTGCACTTATGTTCAGCGGGAGCTTTCGCCAATGTCAATTGCTACTCCGACATTAAAAATAGTGAAGTTGGAGCATATTAGGACACTGTGATGATCCAAGAACCTTCGACTCATAACGGTGAAATCCGTGGACTAAGCTCCAAAAGCTATAGCTTACTATAGGTGCAGAACCCATCTTTATGGTTTTAAACAGACAAAAGGTACTTGAAATCAGACTTGGTAGCTCGAGCAATCTTTATCTATTTTAAAAATGGACAGCCGATGAAGAGTGTTCACTCTGCGATCACCTCTAACTATTTTAAATTTTTCACTAGTAGAACTGGTAATAACACAATATTTTATCTGAAAAGAAAATACTAAAGCTTAAAGCTTAAAGCATAACCGTATAAAACAGCTGTTCGAACCAAACTAATGGGCAACACTGTATTTGATTATAAGTGACTTGCATTAACACCATAGAAACCTATTGAATTTTGGATTTAGTTAGTGCTATAGCATTATGGTATAGCACATCTAATTGAACCTTAAGAAAATTAACTGACGTGTATAGTAGTATCGTCACACGTTTGTACGAATATAATAGCTACACCTGTAACCATTAAAGAAGTAGCTGAAATCTAAAATACAGTAGGTAGGATCACTAAATCATTAAAAGAAGCTACAAGAATAGTTTATAATACACCATGTTCATGTCCCCAAATCATATAAATATTGTGACTAGTGAAATTTCGTAGAAAAAAAATACAAAAAAAGTCATACCGATAAAGGCTCAATCAGACGTGACATAGCCATAGAGAGCAGCCGTTCGAACCAAACTAATGGGCAACACTGTATTCGATTATACGGGACAATAAGTTCTTATTGTACATGCTTAAAATAAAAAATTTCCATATAAATATAATTTTGTTAATAAAATTGTTGATATTTTGTTGGTTATTTTCCTCATTATTTTCTAAAATATTAATTTTAGCAAAAAACTTTCTTTGAGACTAATGTTGTTGTCTTAAAGAACTAAAATATTGCCATATATCATATTCTTGTAAAATGATTTTTTAAAAATATAGTCATATACAAAAAATTACATTGAAAAATAGATTTGAAGGCCAACTTTGCGGGCCGGACGCCCCCTAAAACGCAACTTATCGGTATGAAAATTTTTTTTACATAAAACTGAACGATTTGGGGGTGAGAGTAGAAGAAATCAAAAAAAAAGTCTCCATACATACGTATGTACATACATACATATACAGATACATACATATGTATGTATTCCTTACTAAAAGTTAATTTTCAGCGGTAACATTAGGAGACCAACGCGACGGCATATTCCCTAAAGTTAGTATGTATGTGTAAAGCTATGTGCAGACGATTGTCAGATCTTACAATATTGTCAGATCTGGCAATGTGCTGACAATCTACTGGCAATCGAAAATTGTCAGCACAATATTTCTTGTCAGTTCACACGGTTGTCAGAAAATCTTACAATTTATTGCCAGACGGTTGTATGACAGTAAATTCATCTGACAAAATCGTCAGTAGAAAAATTGTCAGTTCACACGGTTGTCATATGCACAAATTGTTAGATTTGTTGTTATGCGTTGCCAGACTTAAACCATTTTTTGGAAATTGTTAAATATTTATCGTTTGTGTTTGTGTTTAATGTAAAAAGTGAAAGTATAAATTATTATGGACCATAAAGAAGCAATTGCAATGATTTTGTCTGCATATATTTTATTATAAATTTTTTATTTAAAATCAAGCGTGTGCAGTGTTGCCCATAGAAAGAATTATCTTACAATGACGCCATTGTCAGATGCATGAACTTCGCACATCTGACAATATTAAAATGTCTGACAAATATCTGGCAATAATTTTACAATGTGTTCACACGATTGTAAGATGTCTGACAATATGTTGTCAGTTGCTAGTCTTGCAATGGACTGACAAAGCTTTTTCTAGCAACGTCGTCTGGCAAAAATTGCCAGTTCACACGGTTGTAAGAAATTTTTAGCACATTTTACTGGCAATATTGTAAGATCTGACAACCGTCTGTACATAGCTTAAGTGTATGGGGCATGATATTGTTTAATAATATGAAGAATTTATGTATGTTGTTGGTTAAGCTCCCATAAAACTATTAAGAATTATTAAATATAAGAACATAATCAGCTAAAAACCTGCAACAAAAACTAAAAACCACAGCAATTATGTATATTGTATTTAATTTTGAAGCCGATTTTATTTTTTCTTTCGAAGGAAATATGTAAATATGTACATATTTAGTCTAAATGAATTCATAAGAGTAAATATATGCATTTACTTCGGCATTGCTGCGCATAAATTTTTAACAATATTTTTTTTTTTTTTTTAATTTTTTGTTCCTTTGTATAGTCAGTTGCTTAGGTTATATTTTAATTTATGGATATAAAATATGTTTGTTAACTTACGCATTATTTTTAGTTTATTAAATGATTTGTTTCAAAAAAATTGAAGAATCAAGAAAAATATGTAGACTTAATTTTTATTTTTAGTTAATTTTAATGCAGAATTTTTTTGCGGCGGGAAAGCGCTTTCATAATTTTTAAATGATTATTATTTTTTGCCTTGTTTATTTTAAATTATCCAAATCCAATTTTGTGCACTTTAAAAATGTTAATAGTAAACGTTTAACACTTGCGTGTCAAATGTGTCACGCGCCGCTATAAATTATCAAAACGACAATTAACGGAAACGGAACTTGTTAATGTCAACTCGTTTGGAATATTGTTGTTGTTGTTTTCATTCTTTTTATTATTTAGTTAGAATCTCCTGTAATTATGTTAATAAGGCATTTTTCACTTTTTTGCGTTAAATTATTAAATTACTGTTAATTTTAACGTTTTATTTTTTTATTTATTTTTAATTTTATTATGTGTGTTAATGATAATTCACGGGTTGTTAATGATTGGTAACGCACTTAATGTTGACTCTAAAAGTGTTGACTTTAGATATGGAGGATGATTGATTGCGTTCTGGTGCTGATTGTGGCACTGGTGCCGCTGGTAGTACAGATTATTTCGAATCGTACTAAAATATTGTACAAACTGTAATTAATTAGTATCCATTTGTCAAATACGAAAATGTGTGTAAATGCCGCGTGAGCAACTGGATTCAAGATTTTTTTAAACATTCCGTTCATTAAATTTTGTAGTTATTTTTAGATTTGTTTAACTAACTGAGCATACATTTTTATTCCTTTTTTTTTAGATGAATATTTATCGCTTTTATACAGGATTTTTTAGTAGTTTGATGTAAATAAAACCACAAGGCTTCTTGCAGCAACACAACTGAAACAAAGTAATAAATTTGATTAATATTTTTGTTTTTAGATGTTGTTGTTCTTATTACATAGTATAAAATATAAAAAGTGATATGTGACTTACCATAAAAAATCACTATTTTTAAACTTGTTTTATATTTATTAATTCATTTCAAAGGTATGGTATGTTAGGAGTACATATGTATGTATGTATATACACTTTTTAGTTTTAAACAGCGTGTTCACACCCGTTTGCATACTCCGAAGCTAATGATCGGTGCTAATTTGTTCAGCCATCACAAAAGTTGTCAGTTTTGTTTTCATCACAAACATCATTCACAAACCCAAATCACTTAATGCTATCGATGACTTTGTTATTGTTGCTGTCTGGCAATAGCTTAGTATTTTGTCTACCTTTCTAACTCTTTCAAAGTTACTGAGTTATTCTCTCGCTCGCTTTCACAGAATGAAAGCCCCGCCCCGCCTTTTTAGGTTCTTCTTTCATCTTCTTTGGGCAGGTAGGAAACCATATTGTTGATGTGTTCGGCTCATTTCAGTTTAGTTCAATTTGAAAACCGCCAATATGTGTACGACCATTTTAACTCTCTTTGATTTGGCTTGGCAACAACAGGTAGTAAGTAATCTTTACTTGAGATCGAACTATTTATGTACGAATGTAGTACATTGAAAAACTGCTGTGCTGTGTTTTCATGATGGATTAAGTATTTCGAATAATATATATAATAATAATATTTCGAATTTTAGATATACATACATACATACATATCACTGATTTACTCAAAGAACGTCATAACTGGAAAAAATAAAATTTTTGAATTAGTGATCCCTTATTTACTCAACTCGTGAGAGAAAAATACAATTTCCATCAAGTTGTGTGTAAATTGAAAACTTCAAAACTTTCTAGCAAACTGGTTCTTTTTTTGAGTTATGGTGTTTTTTAAGTAAATGAGCAATATGTATGTGCCCGTAACTATGAAAGTGGTCTAAGTCATGTGCATTTTTGCTTCGAAACATTAAATAAATTTAAAAAAAAAAACTTTAATAAATATTAAATAGACTTATATTATAAATCGCGACTAGTACAACTCTAAATTAAAATGTTGCACAGTACATAAATATTTTTTGAATTGTTCAAATGTAAACAATAAAAAGATTACCTAGATGTGGCATAAGTCGAAAGTTGTGCCACAAAAAAATAAATATCGAATTTACATTATGAAATTTTTCATGAAATTTAGTAAAAACTTTTTTGAGAAAAAAAATATAAAATAGCATAAAATGTAACTTGGAAACATTTATGGCATTTCGAAAAAAATTTTCATTCACCTACAATAAATTCATGAAAAATATAAAAAAATAAATTCAGTCAAACAATTTTAATTAATTTCCAAAACAATATCATAACTGTACAGATATGATACAAAAACTGATATTCAAAGTAACAAAATTTTGAAAATTCGTATCGGTTCGTATTTTTAATGCCAAATTTCTTTCAGTGCAATAAGTATATAAATATGTGAATGTACGTGTATGGACATATGTAAATATTTATGTATATTACGGCGTTCAGTCATATTCAACATCGAACTGAAGTTTAAAAATTCAGATACAATTGAAATTATTTTGCTATTCTCTCTTTTCTGTTTGTTTGTTTGTTTATTTGATCTTGATTCGTTTTTGTTTGGTTTACGAATCTATATAAAGTTGAATGTATGTATTCACTTGTGTTAGTATGTACTCGTATTTATGTAAGTATTGTGAAATAAAATAAACTTCAATCTATTTAAATAAATATTACTACATATTGTTGTTTGGCCATATAATACTGCTCATTTCTCTGTTACGAATATTTTGTTGAACTATTTATTGTCAGTGTCCTGATAAATTCTAAGAAGGAATACTTACCTCTATTTGTGTACACAATCTCATACTCTCATACATAATTGCGTATGTATGTATGTGTATGTACATATGTATGCATATGTAAGTAATGGTCTTTTCTATTCAGTATTTAAGCCTTATTTATAAATAAAAATATTATTGCTATATAAAGGATCTATAAAACACATTTCCATACAAAATTGTTCTTATTAACGCTGTTTAAAGAGGCGCTATTTTTTATAAATAAAACAGTTAGTTATTACCTTAAAATCGTAGCTAGTTTACTTTTTTATGAGTTCAAAGTAATGAAATTAAATTCAATACAATTATTTTGTGTGTATTGTATGTTTTAACCAAAAACAAAATTGTATATGTTCCTTAAAACATATCTTATGATATTGTGTCTGTCTCGTTTTCTTTTTCTTTAACAGTTTTTCGTAACTTACTTTAACTTATGTTAATTTTAACACCGTTTCCAATTGAATAATAGTTGATGTCATCGATGTTTATATTCGGTTTTTAAAGGTTTGTTTAACAAACTTTAAATGCAAATTGTTGAATAGACACATGCACACTCCAAGTTCGTTTCCTAAGTCTTTTGTTTTATTTTTTATGTTTTTGAACCGGAAACGGACGTTTGTTTAATAATCTTTTGCAATCTAACCAAATGACATCTTCAATATGAATAAAAATATACGGAATCAGTTTTAAGTCGAGATCCCACTATCGGCGCAATGTACCGATTTTCGTCGGCTCACTGTAACCAAGTAATAAACCAAAACGGATTTATTTCTCAATTAATTCTTACTCAAAACTATATGGCTTTATTACCAATGCAGTATAGTGGAATCACGTCCTCATTTTTCAATTTGTTGATAAATAAAGCCATTTTGCTGACATAGCCATTTTATGACATTATTGCATTTTACCGATAGAATCCATCAGACTTCGATTGTCAAAAGTTTTTGTTAATTATTCGATACGAAAAACTATTGGAAATAGTTTTCGATTATTTCTTCTTCTCGTAGATATGTGTGTATGTTTATATGTATATATGTATATTA
The DNA here is from genome assembly GCA_949987645.1 of Tachina grossa. Lineage (NCBI taxonomy): Eukaryota > Metazoa > Arthropoda > Insecta > Diptera > Tachinidae > Tachina > Tachina grossa. The sequence goes on along the minus strand of OX465276.1, from coordinate 172,314,913 downwards.
AGTTAAATATGAATTTTTTCAAAGGCAACGTATCAACAAATCAAAAGACGTGCCAATGAGAAAAGTCAACAGAACTGGAAGTAAAAATACAAATTTTTGTTGAAAGTTAAACATTAAAATATTTACTTGCTTTTAATTGAAAAAAAAGAGAGAGAAACAGAAAATATAAAGAAGGCAAAAAAAAATATGTCTAAGGCAGCATTAAGTGAAAAAAAAAACAATAATATTTAAGACATGGAAGACTGAAAGTTGAACCCAAACAAAAAAAAAACAGAAATTGAAAGAAATAGAAATTAAAAGAAAAGTTTTGCTGGATATAAATCAATTCAAGGCATATAAGTGGAGTATTTGAATAACTTGTGTTTGAATAGAAAAAATAATGAATATTGAAATCAAATTATTCAATGCATTAAAGTATAGTTTCCAAGTCTAATTTTTTTATTAAAATGGCTCAATAATAAAGAAACTGCAACTGAATTTTCTAACAACAAATACCAACTGTTATATAAAATATCTCAATAATATATTTAAGCGTGTTGTAGAGTTGTCTGTTGAACTGATCAACCTTGAACGCTTCGTTTTAAATTTTCAATGCAATAACCAATTTTACTATATGTACCTATATGATTAAGGTTAAACCTTGAGTTTTATTTGTCTATGTATGTGTAAATTTAAATTTTCCATTACTTTAATACCTGATTTATGTACATGTATACATACATATGTATGTATGTGTATTAAAAATTTGTTTAGCAATTTGCTCTAATTTTGGAAGATTTTCCTTTTATTTACGTACCAAAATTTTTATAACACAATCCACACACAAACACACACAAGTACGAATAGCAGTCGTTTTTCAATTTTCAACCCTTTCATTTATTTAGTTTGTGTGATTGGTTTCAGTTCTAATTGCCCTAAATATGTATATGTACAAGTATACCACATTCAAAATTTCCATATAATAATCCTTAGCTCTTCGTTCTGTTTATTTTTGAATGCAATTTTCAAACAAAAACAACAACTGTCCAATATCTTTTATGATGGCTTAAATGCATATTCCCGCGCCCTAATTAGTCTGAGGTTGTAAACTCATAAATGCGTTGCATTGTTATAAGTAAAATGCATCTAAATAATAATATAACAATGGATAAGGACATGAAAGGAAGAAAAAGTAGATAAAACTAAATTATGTAAATATATTTGAAAAACTGAAGTTTCAATATGACTAAACAAAAAATCCAAAACAATTTATGGCATTTACGCACCGATTCCAGTTTAAGTTCTCTGATGTACATATGAAAATATAAAAACTAAAACCTACATACGAGTACATAAATACGTATCCTTTACTAATAAGTGTATAAGATTACCTTAATGAGCATTTTCAGGAGCCTACCTTTAGCCCTCTACTTTTATTGAATTCAATGATAACTTATATAATGAATTTGAAATGAAAAACTAATTAATACAAGCGGTAACATTGAAAAATTAAAATTTTTATTCCATAAGTGCGGTATAATGCAGCAACATTTTTAGAAACCAAATATATTAGGAACTAATAGTTCATCATTCTCGTTTATACACAAACTTATTAAAATAACTATTGAATTTTTTTTAGAGATAACTCAATTTGTTTTCATAACTTTTCACTCAATCAATCTGGAATCAATTACGCAGAATATTAAAATTACAATATTTATTCGCATTCATTTCTGTAATCATACGAGTGATGATCATGTTTAATGTACATACACTGTAAGAAGTGTAAAAAGTGAAAAAGTAATGAATTTCTATTGACTTTGTCTGTCACCAGTGCCACTGGCTGTGAATTATACCACAGACAATGAATATAACAAATTTGCTTCCGATTCGTTGACCCGTTTTTAATTTACGATATGTTCAGAATATAGATGCTAATCGAGACAGGTTTTTTAAAATCCCGGTCTTCGGGAAGTTCCGTACTAGGACCCCCGGATTTTCGGGATTTACAAAATCCCGAAAACATTGTGAACAAACGTGCATCTTTATAATATTATTTTTTTTTTAATAAAAATAATATTTTTATTTAACAATTTATTTGTATTGCATATTTAAAAGGTACATACAGACGAATATATGTACATATGTACCCAGCAAAAAATTAGACATTACCATCTGAACTACTTGCCATATAATGACTTACTTTTTAGATTGCCAAATTGAAGTACTCGCTTACAAAACACATTACGCAAATTTTTAAAAATAGGAAGCAGAAGTTGAACATGTTCTTTGGGTTTTAAAAGAAGACGTTGAAATATTGCCAAAATAAGTAGTTATTTTAAATAAATTATAAATATTTCTAAATTGCCTACTTAGTTATTTTAAACTAAAAAATAAGTACTTACATTTTGGAAAATAATTATTTAAATATAAGTAGTTCTAAATAATTTTTTTTCATTTACGGTTTTAATAAAAGTTCATCAATGAAAGCAATTGAAATTTTTCTAAATATAGTATTTATAAGTAACAATAGAGGCACTGATACGAATAAAATTTAACCCACTTCAATTGAGTTTATAAAAGAAATTTTACAAAATGGTGTATTTCGTAGTAAAACAATAAGTTTTTTTAAATTATTTAAATTTTTCTTAAAAGTTATTATATATTTAATCAAACTGAGTTTTTAACCAAGACCTTCCATTTACTCAAACAACGGCATATTTAAAAAAAGTAGTTCAATCAAGAAAAAAATAATTATTTCCCACAACGGAAAATATAATTAATTCCTACAATAAACAACATAACTACTTCTCAAGAATCGATTATTTTAGTCTCACGCCTTGTTAAAATCATTAAGTTGGTAATCCAGTAAGGAACAGCTGCCACCAAAAATTCTTAATTCCAAACTCGATTACCTTTTTTGAAATTTTTTGCTGGTATACTTATATAACACCTCTTTTCCACACGCAAAGTTTACTTTGCAAAGTCTTAATTCAGCTGTGTGAAAGACAGAGGTAGTAGTACAGCCACTTTCTATCTTTCTCCCTAGATTTCCAGGATCGGGATTTCCCATACATACATACATATATAGTACATATGTACATACATATTGAGATCACAGTGTCGAAATATGATTGAAACTCGATTTTCAACATTCGGGTAAAATTAGTAACTTCCTATAGCGGGAAAAGGGATTAGGCCATACGAAATTATTTATATAAAAAAATAACTATTTCATTCAAACGTCCAGCATTACCAGAAAGTAGGGATTTGAATTGTTTCTATTAAATATAAATCAAAAATTCAATGTTTCGTTCAATTAGTAAAGCCACAAAAAATACGTATGAATCTGAACGTTTCCATAATTGATACTTTGACTAAAAATTTTTTCATTAAAAAAAATTGTTTCATTTTCAAAGTAGTGACTTGGAGACACTCAACCTCAACCCTCCTATAGGGTAGTTACTGTTACATGAACATATGTATAGTAGGGCATACATGGGCATACTGCAGTAAAATTATTGCATTATTAGTAAAAAATTTATTGATTAGTGCATGTTTTCAGTAATCAGTAAAAATTTACTGCTTACTGAAATTTCTTCAGTAATCAGTAAAAATTTACTGCTTACTGGAACTTGTAATGCAGTAAATATATACTGCAGTATGCCCATAATGCAGTAGGGTAATAACTTTTTGAAAAAAGTTTACGCACCAAACGCTATAAAGTTTTTGATAAAAAGAGTATTTTTTATTGAAATTGTATAATGTGCCAAAGTATTTTTTGTCATTTTTGCACAGTTCTCGTTGAACCTTCATAGTGAAGAGACATTAAAGCGGATTTTTTTTTACATACATACAAACGAAACAAATATAAAAAACAACAAAATCAAAAATCATACAAAAAATATTCGTAATACATATTCACCTTGATAAATAAGCTTATTGGCTTTACTAATATTTTTTACATAGCAAGAAATAGCAAAAACAAAAAAAAAACCGTAAACACAAACAAAGTTCCCTTGAGGAATAATACTCTGTATAAGTACCTCAAAGGAAAAAAATTTTAAAGTGAGTTCTAACGGCAGAAATGCTTATTTTACTGTGAGTTCTGAAACTCTTAATGAAAAAAATATAAATAATAAATCTGATGAAAATCTTTTTTTAACGCAAAGCCAATTTTTCGTCAGCGACCAACTTCGCTTTGTCCAATGCCAACTATTGAATCGTTAACATTACCATTGTCTAGTACTTCTTCATTTAAGTCTGCGATATCATCCGCATCGGGCTCGCCTTCATCACTAAACCAAGTTATCACTACAGATAACAGTAGCTCAAAACCCAAGGTACAAGTGGGAATGGACAGATATATAACAGTGGTAAAGCGGGGGCGAAGCCCAAATTCTTCAAAAATTTCATCTGCTCCAAAGATGTCTAGGGATAACAGCGCATCATCTACCAATCGTCAAAATCGTTTTTCATTATTGCAAGACACCGACGACAAGCCCTCTACATCATCGCAAAAGTCTTTTAAGCCACCACCTATTTATCTGAGAGAAAAAAATTCCAACGCGCTTGTAAAAAAACTACTGTCGACCATTGGTGAAAATACTTTTCACATCATTCCAATTAAAGGAGGTAATATTGATGAAACTAAAATCCAAATATATAATGAAAAAGATTTCCGAAAAATTGTTAGTGAATTCGAAAAAAATAAAACAAATTTTTACACATACCAACTTAAGAGTGCTAAAGGCCTACAGATAGTATTAAAGGGCATAGATTCATATGTTGAACCCGAAGAAGTAAAATGTGCACTTGTCGACCAAGGATTCAAGGTAAAAAATGTTACCAACATATTTAATAGAGAAAAGGTCCCCCAACCCCTATTTCGGGTTGAACTGGAGCCGAATGACATACAATTGAAAAAAATGAAGCCCATCCAGTTTATAACGTAAAGTATCTCTTACATCGAAAAATCACAGTTGAAGAGCCACGTAAGCTTTCAGGTCCCGTACAGTGCCATAATTGCCAAGAATATGGCCATACGAAAACTTACTGCAAGTTACCTACAGTGTGTGTTATCTGCGGTGAATTGCATGGTACTGCTAGCTGCACTAAGCCAAAAGATCAAGCAGAAAAAAAATGTAGTAATTGTGGAGGTAATCACACAGCTAACTATAGAGGGTGCCCTGTATATTCTTTCGTTAAACAGGCTATGGGTCAAAAACCCAAGTTAACTCCAGCTCTACAAGTAAACGCGAACTCCGACACTTTTACTCAAATCAGCCAACCAGTTACTTCACGTGTATCGTATGCTGATGCTGCTAAGACTAGTTCAATTCCCACGCAAAATGTTCCACCGCCAAATAATTCAACGAATTCAAACTCAAGCTTTAACTTTAGTCGCCTTGAAGCTACTATTGAGAATCTGGTGCTAACTATAAACAACTTTACTACAAATATGACAAGTATGATGCAAGAAATGCTGCGAATGCAGAATACACTGCTTCAAGCATTAGTTAATAAACCATGAACACGTTAAAAATATGTTTCTGGAACGCAAACGGCATTCGCCAACATAAAAATGAACTTGAGCACTTTCTCATGGAAAAAAAATATTGATATAATGTTGGTTTCTGAGACTCATTTGACCTCAAGAAGCTTATTTAAAATAAATGGTTACACTTTATATGATACAAAGGACCCGAGAGAGAGAGCATGTGGTGGATCAGCAATTCTGATTAAGTCAAGACTCAAGCACTATGTCCTTGACAACGTTAGTGAAGAATATTTGCAAGCAACGAATATTTTCGTAGAAAATTTTTGTGCGAATTTCGTGATATCATCAATTTACTCACCTCCCAGATTTTCAGTTACCGAAGATCAGTATGAGAAGTTCTACAAATCGCTTGGATCTTGTTTCGTGGCAGCTGGTGACTACAATGCAAAACATACGTACTGGGGATCGCGTCTTGTTACACCTAGAGGTCGAGCCTTGTTCAATACAATTTCAAAAATGGGCTTAGATGTCATTTCGAGTGGGGAGCCTACTTACTGGCCTACTGACGTAAGAAAAATTCCAGATGTTATAGATTTTGCCGTCACGAAAAATATTCATAGTGACTTAATTCATGTAGAGGCCTCTCTAGATCTGTCCTCCGATCACTCTCCAACAATAGTTACAATTTTCAACCCACTAAGGAGTGATTTAACTAACTCATATGTGAAGATGATTAATGGAATCAACTGGCTGGTATTCAAAAAATATCTTAGTAGTCACTGCGTAGAAAACATTCAGCTTAGATCATGCGATGATATTGAATTTAACATTGCCAATCTTAACGAAAATATTAAACAGGCTGCTGAACACGCCACTACCTCCTATCCGCAGACCGGCTTTAACAGAATTTATTCTACGGAAATTGAACGTCTTGTATGTGAAAAAAGGAGAGCTAGAAGAGAATGGCAACAACACAGATCACCCCTAAATAAAATCAGACTTAAAGAATGTACTAAACGACTCAAAGAGCTGCTATCGTCGGAAAAAATTGCACTACTGGAAAAGTATTTAGAAGGTCTTGATGTAACGTCCGCATCTAATTACTCTTTATGGCGCGCTACTAGAAATCTTAAACGACCCGTTGATCTTAAATCACCATTGCGTACTGCGACCGGAGGCTGGGCAAGAAGTGATAGTGAGAAAGGTAACTTATATTCTGAGCATTTAAAATCTGTATTCACTCCCAATTCATGTACGGGTGCTGCTGATTTACCGAGTGTAGTTTCTCTACCCCCTCGTCCCTTAAGGTTTAAGATGCGTGAAGTACAAAAAGTAATTGCTGAACTCAACCCGAAGAAAGCTCCAGGTATTGATGGCATTAGTAACAAAATGCTCATTAACTTGCCTCATATTGCAATAAGAATCCTGCTATTTATTTTTAATGCTATTTTAAGAATGCAGTATTTTCCACATAACTGGAAACTTGCCAAGATCAAAATGATTCCAAAGGCGGGCAAAGATCTTACCAAGACTGAGTCATATAGGCCTATAAGCTTACTATCTACAATCTCAAAGCTTTTTGAAAAGCTGCTCATGACTAAATTGTCAAAAATTTTAACTGATAATGGGTGCATCCCGGACCATCAATTTGGCTTTAGAAGTCAGCACAGCACGATTGAACAAACGCATAGACTGGTCCAAGTTGTAAGAAGAACATTTGAAGAAAAGAAGTATTGTTCTGCTCTCTTTATTGATGTTTCTCAGGCGCTTGATAAATTATGGCACGAAGGCCTAGTTTTAAAATTGAAGACATATCTGCCAATAAACATTCAAAAGCTTTTGGAAAGTTATATTATTGATAGGAAGTTCACTGTTGTGGAAGGAGAGTTCACGAGTGTGCCCGAATCTATATCTTCTGGTGTGCCCCAGGGTAGTATTCTGGGTCCTGTCTTGTATTTAATATATACTTGTGATATGCCTGTGAGCAATAATATCCATATTTCTACTTTTGCCGATGATACAGCCTGTATGAGTGTGCACGAAAAGCCTTATGAGGCATCTCGCAATCTCCAGGAACATATCACTCAGCTGGAAATATGGTTGAACTTATGGAGAATTAAAGTCAATGAACAAAAGTGTGTCCATATAACGTTCACCCTAAGAAGAGATACTTGCTCCCCCATTCGAATCAACAATCAAAATATTCCTCAACATTCCCAAGTGAAATACCTTGGTATACACCTTGATCGAAGACTTACATGGAAACATCATATTGACTATAAATTAACTCAGATGAAACTTAAGTTAACTCAAATATATTGGTTGATTGGCAGAAACTCAACACTCAGTCTAGACTGCAAACTTTTATTATACAAGTCGCTTTTGAAGCCAATATGGCGCTACGGAATTCAGTTATGGGGCACTGCTTCAGCTTCCAATGTCGAGAGAATCCAACGAAGGCAAAACAAAAATTTACGGTTAATAACATCGGCTCCATGATACATCCAAAATTCTATTATACATCGTGATTTAAATATGCCACTAGTGACTGAAGAAATTGCAAAATACGCAGGCAAATATTTAACAAAACTCGAATCACATCCTAATCCGCTTGCTCGTAATATTTTGAACTTTACTGGACACATCCGCTTAAAAAAGAGGGACACACAGGCTCTTATACCTAACACTCCAGATGGGACTACTTGAAAATACTTCCCCTCCCCCCTTTTTTTTATTATCTAATACTAATGTATTATTTATAACTACCACTAAGTTTATGTCCGACACTGGTCGGGCCTAATAATTTTTTTTATAGATTTAAGATTTGAATACTTATTGTTAGTTCATATATGAAGATACAATAAATAAATACATGCATTACAAAAAAAAAAAAAAAAAAAATTTGCACATAATTTGTAGTTATAAATACTTACATACATATGTATGTATGTATGTATATTTGCCATATTTAAACAAATTAAATAAAAGTGAAATATTAAATGCATTTTAGAAATCGTGAAATTGTTCTTACCATATTGAACTGACAAAATGTTTTTTATTTTCAAAAAAATATTACGCGTAAGGTAGACCCTTGGGAGAATGAAATTCCAAAAAAAGTTATCACCCTAATGTGCATACCATACATACATATGTATGTATACGTGTGGATACAAGTTGTATTATTTTAAATGTGTTTTTTTTTTAATAAATTATTCCCATATCTTTCGTGCCATATTGTTTAGTGGTTCTTAAAATTAGAGCATCTTGTAATGGACGGCACAAAGACGTACAATACACCTCCCCGATGGCTTCAATAGATTTGAAAGAAACGAAGAAAAGGTTTTAAGCAAATAATGTTTTCAGGCTAAACAATGTGTTTATATAAACAAATACAAGAAAAATAAAATACATTAATATATACATACATATGTGCAAACATATAAGTATACTATTTATCTGAAAACGAAACAATAACCAAATAAGAAAGTGTACAGACCCATTTTGTGAAAAGGGTATTACCACATTGAACCATTGACCAGCAAGATATTCATGTAACAAATAACTAGGGCGGAGTTTTCTTAAGTTTTTTTTACTAGCGTTCTTGAAAGAAGTGATACTTACTCTTTTCAGCCAAATTATCCTATGTCTTTTTAATAAAAAAAAAAGTAACATGATGAAAATTTGCTTAAATTTTTGAAGAAGATTTTTGCCACTATCACGGATTTCAACTAAACTCAGTTCGGTCGTCTAAGAGTAGACCAAACATACACACGACCAAACTGTGTTTTAGTATTATGAACCTCAATTGTTTTTTAGTTGAAATTTTCATCGCGCTGCCAACTTAAAATATCAAGTTTGACAGGAAGCAATTAATTTGTGTGAAAATTTAAAACACAAAGTTTTAGAAAAAATATTCACCCTTATTCTAATTGTCGGCATCGACGTCACTTTAACACAATACCAAAACACAACTGAAAAGTCAACAGTTAATTTAGTTGGGAATGGCTATGCAAATTTATCAACCCCAACCAAACTATTTTCAAAGTTGAAAACCGTGATAGGGACATTTATTAAAAGGAATTATTAATTTTCTAGTTTTTTCTTTATTTATTACTAATACATATGTATGTATAGGTATGTATATAGCAATTTAAGCTCAAATGAAATGGAAAATTATTTAAGGCTTTCAGCGCAGAAGTGGTGTAACCCACATTTTACATACTAGCTAACCACTTTAAATAAACTTTTATTTTTGGGTTAAAATGTCTTATTCTTATTCATGAAATAAAGATTTTGAACTCTCGCTTAAAGGTATGCACTATATTACTCGTATATTGTTGGCACTTCTTGCGCATCTCCATCGATACTTGTATTTTCATTTAATTCAATTATTTTAATTTTTAGCTTGGTTTTTTTAATATATACCATTTTTCAAGCAATGTAAAAGTGAAAAAAATTTCCTTAAAAAGTAGGACTTTCCCGGACGTATATGCATAAGTATATACTTATAATATATACTTATTTATATGTATATAATGAAGAAATATAAACACACAGCCGACAGTATGTATGTATTATCGTGTTATATTGACCACTCCTCTGAAGGAAATTACTTATTGGTTACACAAAGCAAGTCAGACTTATTTGCGGACTTTTGTGACACTCGTATAAGTTTTCTTTAATTATTAAGTGATTTCAGGTATTTCTCATCGAAGTATTTCGAAGCTTGGCCAGAGAATCAAGAGCGGAAGCTTTGGTGAATTACATAATGGATGATATAAGATTTTAAAAGAAATAAATTAATATTGTCTTAAGTTGATATAAGCTGGTTATATGATGAATGAAAACTTCTGACCAAATTACATCCAAATCAAAATGGTTCGTGTCCATTCGATGGAATTACTCATATCTAAAAAATATATGCCTTTTTCTGTATAATTAATCTAAAAGCAAAAAAAATGTATACGAAATCTACCGACACATACGACAATTTTGCATAAAAGGGTCAACATCAATATTGGAATTCAAATACACAAGTACATACATACATACATAAGAGTATGTATGTACGTATGTATCGCTAATGGTAGTTTAGTCTGTATAAACAAAACAAAACTCTAAATCAAACAACCACGTTGTAGAACTCTCATTAGATCGTAATCAATTAACTATACCTTTGCGCATACCAATTTGCTTTAAAATGTGATTATGTACGTACGTTCGTACGTACAATCTCAACTCTTTGATGTTTGCGTGCAATACTTTTTCCTTAAATTTTCAATTTCATAGAGACTATCTAGATGTCCAGTCGCCGAACTTGCGGCAAACATTATTTCCAAGCGAGCTATCGCAAAAAACTTGGAATAGAAATGCGGCTAAAGTGAAAAAAATAAAAATATTTACATATTTTGGCCATATGCTTAAATATGGGACTGGACTGGTTTTAAGGATTTTCTCCTCTCGGTATTGCATCTAACCTTCATATGCAGATAATATTCATATTCGCAATAATATCGTGCACATACATATTTTAATAAAATTTTAAGAAGAACACAAAAAAACGAAATTTAGATTTCCATACAAAGACAATTAGGCAAAAGGAGTTTAGGAATCTTCTCCAGTATATTCGAAGTGAACAACAATATATTTATTAATTAAATTTCAACATTCTTCATTTATTTATTTTGTCTAGGAAATAATTGTTTGGTTTTTTAATATATGCATTTCAATTAACTATTAATTTAAATATTCGACTGAAGGTACTCGTTATAATTTATAATTGTCGTACATATTTATTATCTTATTGATTTTTTTAATAAGGTTTTCTTCTTGATTTTATGAGGCAACCTCATAAAAAGAAAAAAAAATTATGTCTTTACTCTTTGTGCTTTGCTTATGTATTTTCATTTAAATTCTATACCATATACTTATGTATGTATGTAGTATATGCAGATGTTATTTATTTATACATACTTACATACATATTATATTGTATTCTTAATTAACTAACTCACCATACATACATATTATTACATGAAAGGAGACAAGTATTGAACCAGCAAACTTCTGACTGATAGAAAAAACCCTCTAAACAATATGCTAACAAGCAGTCTAAATAACTATTGAAGTAATTGTGCAAATATGCTTATACCAAAACGGAAAAGATCATGAAAAAAAATTGTCTGTATGTCTATTTATAGATATGAAATAACAAGACACCTCATAAAATCAAGAAGATTTCCTTATTAAAAAATCAATAAGATGCTTTACACATAATCATATAGGAACCTAATAAAATCAAGAAGAAAACCTTATTGAAAAAATCAATAAGATATCCTACTAAAATCAAGAAGAAATCCATATAGTTTAAAATTTATAAGAAAACCTAATAGAATCAAGAAGTTTTTCTCTATGGATTGTATTTTTTGGTGCCAAAAATAACGGAAATTAAGTAAAAAAAAGTTGTGAATAATAAGATTTCTTCTTGATTTTATGTAGTTTTCTTCTTGATAAAATTAATAACATTTACCACATAAAAACAATAAGGAATCTCTATGAAAAAATCTTCTTTCTGCTGGGATATCCCTTAGCCCTAAAACGTTTCATAGAGAAAATCTTATTGATTCTATGAGGCAGTTTTTTCTCTGTGTGTGTTCTGTTCTCTGTTTCTCAAAGCAAATTAAAATTAATTTTCCTTGTAGTTATGTATGTATGTATGTATGTATGTTAGTATACGTTCTTATATTATGTATGTATTTATGTGTGGATATGTATACATGTGCAAGCAAATTTTCATTCAATGCATCTGTCGCAAAAAGGAAGTAGTGCTTAAGTCGAGATAAGCTGATTTTGAGTTAATGGTATGTCCGCAATCTGCATGTTCGAAAGTATCCCTGGTCAAAATCTCAATTAATTTGTTTGGTTTTTCAGGAAGTTATAGCACTATGACTTGCGACTTATCTTTTTTAGACTTACTTATAGAGTGTAGAACGATGTTTGCTTAAAAACATAGGCGCATAGTCATAGTCATAAACAAAGTACACTTTAAGAGTTTGCCTTACAAAATACTGGTTTTAAATTCATAAAGTATACTTTGTTTTGACTATGACTATGCGTCATAAAGATTAAAGCCTCAATTAGCCGACTGTAATGTAATGTAACTGTAACGTAGAAAACAGCTGATTGATATTTTTATATGAAAAGTAGGTTACGTTACATTACATCTCTATAACCATTTTCATTACTTTTCACATAGCAATATCGATCAGCTGTTTCCTACAAAATACTAGTTGCATTTACATTACATTACAGTCGGCTAACTGAGCCTTAACAGAGAATTTCTTAATTTAAGTGTAAAAGAAATAAATTTCTGAAAATCGACTTGAACCCTTAAAATGCTCTCTTTCAAAACAATAAAATAGGGCTCAAGTACATTTTCCTTATTGCCACAGACATGATAAAATTTTAGTATTTTAAAGTCTCACTTTATGTCAATTTCCGGTATAATAAAGCCCATGTTCGCGTAAAATACTTTTTGTGTTTAATGTTATTAATATTTTTATTTTGTCATTGATTTTATTTGTTGTAACATTTCTTCAATAATATAATTATTTAATAAGTTTAAAATAGTTTTATTCAAATCTTTAATAACAACATCTAGATTGTGGGGAAAATATGATAGCTGAGTTCCGAAAATATTTGAAGATAAGTACTTAATACGTTAAGAAATAAATATGCAGTTTAAAATATTTTTAAAAATCAATCAAAACTTATTTGGCCACAGCTTAATGTGGCTGGGATCTTTTTTATTATTCTTATTTTTTTTATATTAACAATATGGAAGACATTTGCAATTCACTTCTTTTAACTAGTTTTCATTTTATATAATTTTATAATAAATGTAATTAATAATCAAAATTATTATGCAGTTAAAGTAAATAATCTTTACACACACTCCTTTGAATTTCTTACTTGTTGGTTATTATGATTTTTATTTTAGAATTTGTCAGTATTTTGCGATTTACTCCATGGTGCCATATTGTACTTTTTTGATTTTGAAGTATCTGAAATGATAAATACATAGAATATAAAATACTATGCTTCAAGAAAATAGTACTCGTAGTTTGTTGGGTCATCATTAAGTACTTATTAAAAAAGATAGTGCTCAAGTTTTTATTGAGCCTCGTATACTTATAAAGTGGAATTATTCCACTTTGAGATAGAAACTTTTTACATACTTTACACATTTTGTTTTACATTAGAAGTTAGTTAGATTTTCAATCAGCTCCTATGTAGCTGTGTTCGTAATATACTTAGTTGCCAATGCAACTAAATATTAATTGTAGCGAACTTACCTCCATCCACCATAGCCGGAAATTGTTAATAATACAGCCATTGCCAATGCTGTGCCCACTGCTAATGGAGCTGTTTCATCTCTATATGAACCGGTAGCACTGCAGTGAAAGGATGGCCCCCAGTTGCCGCTCTCTTTAAACATAAAGCTTTGCATATGTAAGTCTCTTAGATAAAGACGTGCAATGTGACCAGACTGGTCCCCTGAGTCCAATGGCGCGTACATTACAACAGTTTGCTCTTTGTCACAGAGATACGATTTGCCTACAGGTGTTGGGAAATACATGGGTGTATGGGATGGTGAAGTTAGCTTAACATCTAATCCTGGACGATCTGGATGCTCAAATAATGGATTTGATGAGGAATAGGTCAACTCAAATAAATTTATATACCATCCTTCACCACCAGAGGACTGCAAGCAAGGCAATACAAAGAGTGACGTTTTGATTAGATTTTTCTTCATACTCGCTCCCAAACAATAATTAAAAAAAATTGTATTATGTTCTTGAATTGCTTACCTTCCTGAATGTCATTTGTAATTTAAAACCTTTAAACTGCAATGATAAAATTTCCAAATTTGATTCCACACATTCTCCATTTAAAATGGGGTCATCAGGAAGATATAAATCGGCCTCTACATCTTCATTTAATTTATTGCGATATTTTATACTAATTAGTCCATCGACACTAATTAGGATGCAGGTTATTCCATTGGTGGCATTAAATCGATATATGGAGGCTGTAGCATCGTGATTAATACCTGAATACTGGTAAAATGAAACACAAGTCAGCAACAAATTTTATTTAATCTAAACAATATGCATTTACCGCCGGTGATTTAGTAGTGTATTTGGTAACCCTGGGAATTTTTGTAGTGAATGCGCTTAACTGTAGACCTTGACAGCATGTAACTTAATATAATCGATAAAAAATAAACATTTTTTTTATTACGTCTCTAACATCAGCTAAATATTAATTTTTTGTTATTATATGCATGTACATACAATGTCATTATTCATGGCTTAATTAGCAGCGTAAAATAAAAATAATAAAATAAAATAATCGATTTATCTACAAGTTGAGAACAAAAAAAAAACAGCTAAGCTTATTCTCTCCCTCCCATCCCACTGCAATTTGTAATCTTCATCATACTCTTATTCCCTTTAAGGCTACTTGAACAATATGCACACAAAACAAAAAAAAAATAAATAAATAAAAATAAATAAAAAATCCTCATTATCACTTTCATTCAACGATTTTATGATTATTACGACCTCATAAATTTTTAAATTTAAGTCTTTGCAATTTAAAGTGTCCTTAATAGAAAGTTAGTTACTTATCCTTTATAAAGTTTTTAAATTCTTTTATTTTTAATGTTGCCCCTCAAAATCTAAGATATGTATGGTAGTTTCAGTTTTTACGTTCACATACTCATACTTTTTTTAATTTTTTTTTATCATTTATGACTGACTTACCTAATAACGAGAAAAGTATACTTGCGATTATGAAAAGTTTGTAGCGTAGTGACGATAATTTTCTTTTACTCAAAAATTGTGAAAACTTTATAAATTGAAACATTTTCTAGCGTTTATATGAAATGTGGATAATATTTATATTATTAGATAGTTGTTTTCAAGGGAAATAGCGTAATACTTTTAGTAATATTTTACTTTCTCAAAATATTTTTTAACACTCAAAAAATTGTTAAAACAAGCTTCTTCACTTATGCAAGTCCTGCGTACAAATAATGAATGAATTTATTTAGCACTAAAAATGACATTACAAGAAGGAAATTTCAACTTCATGTTGAAATGACGACAAATACAATACATTCTTTACACTGAAGAGCGCAAGTCCTTTGATACAAGGTGGATAAATTTTTGAATGAAATAAATGTAAGTGCAACCACAATTTATTTATTGTTGTAGGTTTGTGTCCGTGCTGAAAGCTTACGGTCGAGTGTACACGACAAACAAGTGTACACTCGACAGTTAATACAGTTTTTACATTAATTAAAGACAATGGACAGCTTTTTTAACCGACTGCGCGACCCAAAGAAGGATATTGTGTTTATCAGCCTGTGTATGTATGTATTTATGTATGTGTGTGTGTTCCTTTGCGGTACTATATAAACCGAACGCTTGGACCAACTTTGATGATTCATACATTCAATCGATTTGTCATAGTCGTGGGAGTGTCACTAAAGCGATGGTCACCAAAAAGAGAAAATTCTTAAAAGCAGAACAGAACTAATACATGTTTAGTACTGTTCCACTGAAAAAAATCGCTCTTGTAAATGTTTAATTGGGTATATGAAAAATATTTTTGTGGTTTAATTTTCTATGAATGAACGTTTGTATATAGTGGTTCCTAAGACTGTATGTACTAGTTTTTTTTTTCAATTTCTGGATACATACTCGACACAGTTTCTACAAAAATATTTAAGCCAAATAAAAACTTATTTTTTAACTCTATATTCCACATATTTTGTCTATTTTTGATAGCAATAAAAAGTGCTGTTATAAAAGATTTAAATTAGATAATTTATTTACATAAATAATATAGAAAAAAGAAATTAAATAATTTGGGTGGTATTTGAATATTCTCTGTGTATTTTTTTTTTATAAAACATGCGACAGAAATCTGCTCTTTTTGTGTGTTTTATGCTCTTGCTTTAGATTTTTGTTAGTAGTTGTGCTGTGTACGTATGCAAAGCAGAATGCTAGCAGAGCCCTCAGGGCAATGGGATGGTGGACTATGCACTAAAGATATGACTATGCACTAAAGATAGTGACTAAAGATATGACAGTAGTCAAATCTCAATATAGAAGACAGACGTTATTGCTTATTTTTGTTTTTTTTTTTTTTTGTCGTGAGGTGCAGAGAAGCATGCTGAGTAGAAAAGAAGCACGAATTCAAAATCGATGTTACAAATTCGCATTTCTTCATTTAAATTTTCTTCCTTTTCGTGTTCTCGTCATGACTTTATTTTTATATTAAGTTTATCAAATTACGTTAAGGCTGTACAATACTTAAATTATTTGTTTGAGACAAAATCAGTTTAAGTTTGTTTAACGGATTTCAAAGCAATTTTGATATTAAATGCAATAATTGTAACAAGGGCAAAATTTTTAATGTAAAACAGTTAGAGATGGGCGAGTGAACACTCTGTGGGTGCATTGATAAGACGTAGCTGTTGCGCAACCGTTGAGTGTTTGTCTTAGAAACTCATAGTTGAGTAGTTTCGCTCCACTCAACAGGTGAGTAAGTATCCATCATATCGCAACAATATTACAACAAGAAAACAATTAAAAAAAAAAGATATACAATTGAGATGCTACATATAATTAACACACCCACGAACATACGAATGAACTAATTACAAGACAGACACAGAAAAGTGCGCGCATGCATATAAACATATATTATCAAAATATAAACAAAAAAGCTTTTAGTTTACTGTGAACCTTTATTAAAGTAAGACAATTTTTGTGCTTTATTTTTAATGTTTTTGTTTTTGCTTTTAGAATTATTATTTACAAATAATGTTAATATGTTTTTTTGCATTTGTTGTTTTTTATAACAGTTTTTCCTGAGGAAGAGCACCGAAGGTGTTCGAAATATCGAAAGCAAATTAAATAAAATATCTACAAGATTAAAAATACATATTAATAAAACAAAAAAGAGTTTTTTTTTTTAAATAAATGGTATGACCTTGAGCCTGAAGAAAATGGTAAATATTTACGAAATTTAAGGTCGAAGAAATTAGTTAACATATAAAATTTTTTCGCTATCTATAATCAACATGTTGTGCTCAACCTAAACAGCTGATCCAATAGACTTATGCTTTTTGTATGCTTTGTTAGGTGGCAGGAGCAAATACTTTGTTAAATTTTACATTACAAATGTGATGAAGTAACGAAATAAAGATAAAATTAAATTATATCCATCAAACCGCCACGTACTTTCACGAATGCTTAGAACTTAATACACATTTTTAACGCAAATAAAATACACAAAATCTCTTCACCTAGATTATTGTGTTATATAATTTGTGAAAGAAACACAAAAAATGTCTACAACATTTTTAGGTTCCTGAGATTACTTTTGTTTACCAGGCCAGTTTGCTGCATTTTCTTAAGAGATACATATAAGTTAGCAGGGGTAATAAAAAAAAAATCATAAATTTATTCACAGAATACAAAATAATACTTTGAATTGGATATTAATGTGCAAAAAATACTCACCTTTTTTCATTGAGTGCAATCACAAAAATGGAACTGCTGTAAATCATTTTCATAGTTAAATTTTTATTATTAGAATAATGTTTTTGCTCAAAACAATTTTGCTATGAAAAATTTCAATTTTCTGAAAAACCAAAGTAAGTTTCCTAATCTTCTATTGAAGTTTTTTCTTGATGATGCACTTTTTATGTAACTATATATGAATATATATATTTTTTATTATAAAAATTGACATAAAAGAGTAATAATTATTGTAGTAAAGCTTAACTTTTTTATTTTCTTGTTGAATAGTAAAATTGTTGTATGACGGTATTATGTGTATGTGATTGCTAAAACTATTTTAATCTGATACAATTTTGAACAAGCGAATAAAAACACCCGTGAATTAAATACATATAAATTAAATTAATTCAAAATATATATTAAAATTATTTATACGAGTACACATACATAAGTACATATGTATGTTGATAAAATAACATCACAAAGATATAACAAATATACATACAGGAATACTAAAAAAAACGAAAAATTTTAAACGCATGTGTTACCACTTGACCTTAGATTCGATAAAAACGAATTCTCACTTAAGCGAAGAAATTTCGAAACAAAATTGTTCGATATTTGTTCGCAAATCTAAAAAAAAAAAAAATAGAATGTTCGCTAAAGCTTCAAACTTCGAACTACTCTCGATAGTTTTTCGAATGTGTAACGGTAGCCGAGGGGAAGTTTGCTAGCATGTTAGTCTAGAGGTACCATGTTCGAGGCATGATTCAAATCCTGCAGCGTAAGTAAATTTAAAAAAAAATTATTTAAATAAAAAATAAAATTACTTTTTTACTTTTTCTGCTGCCTTTTTACGATATCGAAATTAGTTCGATATTTTCTCACTTTTGATATTGCTAGTAAAACTTCGAAATCGAATGTTTGAACTTTTTTCGATTAATTTTTGAGTGTCAATCTCGATAGTTTTACACGATAAATGTTCGAGATATATACACCGAAATCGATATCAACAACAAAAGTCTTGGTCAACTGGGTACATACATATGTATGTACGTACATATACACATACATACTTATGCATATGCACTTAAAATATAATGTTTAATTTTGTCTAACCTTTTCCGAAATAACATAAAAACATACAAATAAAAATCAACAATTAAGGGAATAATTTTGATAAGGGTTAACTAAAAGAATTAATACATTAATAAATAAATGTTAAAATTATTTATTTTTGAAAAATGCTTCAGTTTTTGTCGTACAATTTCGTTTAATTCTTATCTAAAAGTTACTAAAATTTCTACGTGTTATGGGCTTATATTATTTGATTTGTATCATTTATATCTCAATACCCACCGGGAGAGGTGTTGAATTACATATAAACTGGCTAAAATTCTTTTCGTTTCTCAATATTATTGCTTTCGTTATTACGAGTAGTACATATGTATGTATGTCTGTATAGTATATCCGAAGTCTAAATTCATTATGTGAAAGGGATATTTTTAATTAAAGATTATACTGTATTATGCTAACGTATTTAGTTACGAGTAGGTATTCAGAATTTACTATATTTTATTAGAGGTTTTAAAGTCAGAACGTTTAGCGAAATAAGAATAGTCTTATCGTTTTCAAAGAAATAAAATATATAGATTAAAATTGAAAACTTTCCGCCAATGCTGGCCGCATTATTGATCAATAATTTAAAGTTGAGTTGATATTTTATGTTTTGCATTAAATAAAATTAATTTAATCTAAATGTTTATACATATCCTCCAGCTGAGGCTTAAAGTAACTTTTCAATTGCGGCCTTTTTGATTTGAAAGTGGGAGTCAGTAGACCATTTTGCACCGAAAACGGATCTGGATGTAAATAAATGTCTTTGATCTGAAAATAGTTCGGAAGAAAATCATATGAATGAATGAAATATTTTAATTTTAATATCATACAAATATAATTCGTAGAAAAACTTTTGGATGACGAGACAAATATAGTCAATTTCTTCAATTAACCTTTAGTATGCACTCGTCCCCCGTCTTTAATACACGATATGCGCATGTGGCTTTTTTGCGTGCCGTGTAATGCAGGCTTAATATTTATGTATGTACCTGTTCAAACGATTTTAATCCACTTTGTCTTCCATATTTCAACATATCAGTCAATATTAAACTTTTGACTTCTGGATTGTTACACAATACGGATAATGTACCCCGGACATTGTTGTCAATTGCCCATTGCTTCAACACGTCGACGTCTGGTACAACCACAGCTACTATGCAACTCTAAAATTAAACATGAATACGAGTATGACATAAAGTAATTCTTCTTACATTGAATATTGATTAAAATATTACTTACCTTCAAACTTTCTCCGTATACAAATACTTGATTGACATATTGGCTTAAAGTGTAAATATTTTCGATTTTTTCGGGTACAATGTATTCGCCCTGACTTAATTTGAAAATATGCTTACGACGATCAATAATCCGAAGAGTTCCGTTCGGTAACCACATGCCCACGTCTCCTGTGTGATGCCATCCCTCAGAGTCTATCGTTTCGGCGGTTTTTTCAGGATCTTTATAATAGCTAAAAATTATTGTCAATTTATTGTTATCGTAATCATATCGAGTTAAAAAAAAATATATGTACATCTCGTAGAGATGCGAAAGAAAAATTATAATTTGATTGGGATCTCTTTTTCCTTCTCTCCAACAAACTCAAAATTTTGCAAAGTAAATTTTTCATGTGCACAAGGGGTCTTCGTTAAAAAAGAAACTATCGAAGATCGAAAATCGATTAAGAGCATCGAAAATTTCGTTGAGCAACGAATTTTCTATGGAACAGAATTATCTTTTCATGAAGTATTTTAGTATAAAACGGTTGGTTTTTAGTTTTAAGTAAAGTTGTGAAAAATTTTAAAAATCACTTTGAGTAATATTCACAATAAGGACATTCTTTTTCGAATGCTTGTCGTAATACCAAATGAAAATTCGTTCGATCAGTACTTTCGGCTACAGTCGAAAATTGAAAGTTGCTCATTCTAAGGGCCATTTCTCTGGATTTCATTTAATATGCTTTCATTCTTATTTTTTTATTTCTTTCATTAATTTTATCTTTCTAAAATGTCTTATGCAATATTTCTCTTTTCTTATTTCAGCCAACTATTGAAACTAAATTTTATTGGTAAGTGCTATTAATAAGTTTAAATAATAAATACAAATACATATGTGTTTTAATAACGAGTCATTTGTATGAAAGTTATTCAATATTTTAATTCAGAATTAGTTATACTAGTCTCGAGTAATATAATATTTAATATTTCGAAGCAAAAATGCATATGATCTAGACCACTTTCATAATTAAAGACACATACATATGTATATATGTAACTGGAAAAATATAAAAAATAAAAATCCTTTAATTGATATTAAATATTTAAAAACAATTCCTTATTTGATATTAAATATTTAAAAAAAATCTGCTCATATAGGCCTCAAAAGCTTAAATATAAATGAATATGCAATAAAACTTACCCATGAAATACATTAGATCCTCTAACGCATACTTCACCAGTATTTTGATTGGCGTAATATTCCATTTCTGGCACATCTACCAACTGAAAACAGATTAAAATGCATTAAGAATTATGAAAAAAATAGTTGGTTTGTGTCGCATACCTTAATTGCATTGCAGGACACTGGTGGACCGACATGATTAGGAACATAGTCCCCCTGTACTGTTAGTGTAATGGCTCCAGTACATTCTGTTTGGCCGTAGCCTTCTACTACCAAGCAGCCCAGGGCACAGCGCATAAATGTTAAGACATTTCCAGCCAAGGGAGCTGAACCGACCACCATTAATCGTAAATTACCGCCAAAAGCTGCAAAATAAATTTCAATACAAATAAAATTCATGTTTATAGGGTTAGTGGGGGGGGGGGGGGGGGGAAGAGGAACGAACCTTGGTGAACTTTCTTAAATACCATCTTATCCCAACATCCATTTCGCCTTAGTATTCCTCGTGAAATTTCCTTCTCTTTGGCTTTTAGGGCCATGTTAAATAAAGCTCTTTTAATAGACGAGGTAGATATATCATTTTGTATTTTATCATAGACCCGATTTAATAGACGAGGCACAGCCGGCATGACGGTCGGTTTTAGCATTTTCAAATCGTTTGTCAGTTCTTTGATATCACCGGAATAGAATCCGACACAACCACCAACATAATATATGCCATTTTCACAACAACGTTCGAACATGTGAGCCAAAGGCAGGAAAGAAATCATAACATCGCCAGCACGAATACGATGGTCACCTTAATGCAAAATACATATGTATGTATACCATACCAAACGCAATGAGGAATAAATATGCCACACATTTTAAATATTAATCATCTTACCCAATTGTAATATCACTGCACACACACCAGCCACAACATTGCCGTGCGTTAACATGACACCTTTAGGATTTCCTGTAGTACCTGAGGTGTAACATACTGTACACAAATCTTCTGGGGAAGGCGGCACCTCAACGTGATTACTTTTGGCACCTAATTTTTCAACATCTATGAATGAAAATATCTGAATGCCCCGACCGCGAGCCTTCTCTAATGTTGTTTGCCTAATTGGCTTCACAGCCACCAATATTTTCAATGATCGCGGTGACTTGTCTAGCAGCATAACTGCTTTGGCATCATCTTCTACAACAACAATTGACATTTCAGTCTGTCGTATAATAAAAGCACAAGCATCTGGTCCTAGTGTATCGTAGAGTGGCACTACCACCAACGAAAAGCAGTAGCATGCCTGTTCATATAAAATCCATTCCGGACGATTTTGTGAATAAATACCAATTAGTTGCTTGGGTCGGGAGCCTAAGGCGAGAAGACCAGATCCAAAATTTTTGGCTCTCAATAAGGCTTCATCATAATTGATCCACTAAAACGGGCAAAAAGAAATTATTATATTATATTATTTATAATCGCAAATGTTATATTGACACCCATGCATGTACTCGTACTCACTTGATATGGTGATGATAGTGTCTCACGCCATCCCAGGCATGGTCCGTTATTTGAGGCATAAGCACCTTCACGAAATGTGTGATATAATGTACGTACATTCTCAGTTATATATGACACAAATTTTCCATTTTTGGATTCTTTGTAAAATTTAGAAACATGAATTTGTTCCGGACCCTGAAATGAACATTTTTCGAAAACAGAAAGAGAAAACGGGGGAAAATAATGAGTGCAAAATTTAAAATGGGATGTGTGTATGATAAGGGAGACAAATCATTGTGATCATGTTATGATTTTGATCTTTTCCTTAACTCTCTCTCCCTCTCTCTCTCTCTCTCTCTCTCTCTCTCAATCATATGATATTCATTAACAATAAATCCTCAGCGATGCCAATATATTTATAGCAAAAACGCGCTATTTTTTACGCGCTAAATTAAATTTCAATAAAAGTCGATGTATGTATGTATTAGCACTCGTATATACAATTAATTTTTCAGATTTTGCAATATTGGATCCTCGACATTATGCTTTAATTAACTAAAATCATTTAATACAGAATCAGAATCGTCTTCACAATAATCGAAGTGCTTAGTTTTTACTTTTAATTTATTTGTAAAACTTTGTAACAACATATAAATTGTCGAATAGTTTTGCGATTCAAATGCTTTTTGTACTTCAGCTATAATAGATGCTTTGTAAGTAATGTACATTTTTTGGGCCATTGGTAGTACATATTTTTATTTGTGAAATTTCAAAATATTTGTCATTACAGTATTAACGTTTTTTATTCTAACCAAAGTCAAGCGAATTTTGTTTGCGACAGCTGAAACATTAACTAACTTAAAAAATTTTATCGTAGTTTGGGATATAAGAAAACTGTTAAATTTATATAAAAAAAAGTTAAGAAAATATTGAACTAAAATGATATTATTGACTTTATTCAAAACGCGCTAATTTAGCGCTTTTTTAATAAACGCGCTAAGACGGAAAAAAGTGCGTTTGGCATAGTTAAAACGCGCATCGCTGTAAATCCTATTCTGTTACAAGTTCAAGTCAATAAAAGAAATGTAACATCAATAACGATTGATAAACGATTCGCAGATGTAGTTCCTTTGCCAAAAAAATAATAATAAATTAAACTGAATAAAAAGCAAGCAATTGCTTGTTTCATTAAAAAGAACCTTGTACGAGTATTGTTTGTTATAAAATTAATAAATATGAATTTCATTTGAACATTTCTTCGTTAAAGTTTCTTAAGTGGAAAATCTCATAATTTATTTTTGTATTGAAAATTTAAATGTGAAATATTTCTGAGTGTGTTTGTGTTTAATTAACACTAGCCAATCAATAATATTAATAGTAGTAGATTTTGTTTGTTGCCGCGGAAATTTCAGCTACTAAAACTCATTCCAAATAGGCCAGTTTCAGGACTGCAATTAGTTTTTATACAATATCAGAGTGTTTTTACGGCTATCTCAAGATAGTGATAAGCAATGGGATGTTTCAGTCAAAAAGAACATTGCAAAATTTATTTATTTTTTATTATAAACATTTGTTTGCTCTAAAGCTGATTTCACTTGATATTTCGGAGCAAGGTAGTGTCTAAGTCTAGTGTCTTAGTCTAGTGTAGACTAAGTTCCGGCCTATGCACTATAGCTAATTTGCCTCGTTTTCTAGGCAAAAATTAATTACAGGCAAACGACTTAGCCGATTTGGCTGACATTTGGGATTTGAACTCTGCAGACTCCCTCGTTATTCTTCAAAATTTTCGTGTACTCACAATCACGCTCTGTCAGGCATGACAATTTTTCTCTGTGATTTTTGCCATCTCACTAACAGATTTTTTAAAAAATTTCAAATTAACCCAATCGAATCTTCGTCCATAATTACATATCACTGTATTCCGGATTAAATTGCAAACTGCATTGTTCTTTTCAGTTCTCCAAACCAAAGATTTGTCAGTTTAATATACTTCAAGCGGAGGTTGACTACAAAAAATTTATATGTATATCTCAAAAAACGCACAAAAGCGCAATATGAAAGCTATGAAATTAATTATTATTATTATTATTATTATTATTATTATTATTATTATTATTATTATTATTATTATTATTATTATTATTATTATTATTATTATTATTATTATTATTATTATTATTATTATTATTATTATTATTATTATTATTATTATTATTATTATTATTATTATTATTATTATTATTATTATTATTATTATTATTATTATTATTATTATTATTATTATTATTATTATTATTATTATTATTATTATTATTATTATTATTATTATTATTATTATTATTATTATTATTATTATTATTATTATTATTATTATTATTATTATTATTATTATTATTATTATTATTATTATTATTATTATTATTATTATTATTATTATTATTATTATTATTATTATTATTATTATTATTATTATTATTATTATTATTATTATTATTATTATTATTATTATTATTATTATTATTATTATTATTATTATTATTATTATTATTATTATTATTATTATTATTATTATTATTATTATTATTATTATTATTATTATTATTATTATTATTATTATTATTATTATTATTATTATTATTATTATTATTATTATTATTATTATTATTATTATTATTATTATTATTATTATTATTATTATTATTATTATTATTATTATTATTATTATTATTATTATTATTATTATTATTATTATTATTATTATTATTATTATTATTATTATTATTATTATTATTATTATTATTATTATTATTATTATTATTATTATTATTATTATTATTATTATTATTATTATTATTATTATTATTATTATTATTATTATTATTATTATTATTATTATTATTATTATTATTATTATTATTATTATTATTATTATTATTATTATTATTATTATTATTATTATTATTATTATTATTATTATTATTATTATTATTATTATTATTATTATTATTATTATTATTATTATTATTATTATTATTATTATTATTATTATTATTATTATTATTATTATTATTATTATTATTATTATTATTATTATTATTATTATTATTATTACTATTATTATTATTATTATTATTATTATTATTATTATTATTATTATTATTATTATTATTATTATTATTATTATTATTATTATTAAATATAAATAATTCCTTACTATCTAGATACTATGTTTTTGATAATTTAAACGCGACCAAAATTTTTAATTAATTCTTATAAAAAAAATTGTTTTTGGTTGTTTAAAAAAAATCAAGTATTTTATACAATGAAATTTTTCTCCTCAGGGGTTCATTTTCATATTTCGATTGCTTATAAATTGTATTTAAAATTCACCCATAAATTCAAGAATTGCTGCAACAAAAATTGCAAGTCTGGACAGTGACATAGTGATTTGATTTCATGTGCTCTCTATTGATTGGAAATATCAAAAATTTCATTGTTGTGAGTTTGAAAAATTACTGTTTACCCACAAAACGGGCTAAATTACCTGAGAGCGTGTATATTTACACGAAGGACTTTCGTCCTGTTTTTACCGTCCTCAAAACTTTGTTAGTTGTATAGAAATGAAATCGTCATCCTGATAATGACCAAATGAAACACATAGCACATTGTAGTAATAGGTGTTCTACCTACCAAAAGAGAATTTGGTCATAATTTTGATCCCAATACTTTTGAAGGCCAACATTTTGGATAGGCCTTTTCTCACATTTATGTGTGTGAGGATGTGTTTCACATCAGGCATTTAAAATTTTTCGCAGCAAAGTTTTTACATGTCGTGTGAAAGTCAGCTGATCTAATTTAAATTAAAGCTCATTCTATTTTGATCTGGCATATATTAAGTAAGAGCTTATCGTCACCTAAAATCCAAAAGGCCGTAACAACCAAAAAACTCAAAACAGACTTTTTGAAGTGGTGTAACCCGCATTGGCTTCTTGGTTGCTGTGACAAATACATAATTTACAATATCAACTATCAAAAAGAAAAAAGAAGTAGAGTAAGCCACCTCTTGTTATTCTAAAGAAAATGGTGCTGAAAATCGTTTTTACACAAATCATAATATTGCAAAGTAATAAAGCAATTAAATAACTAAAATTAGCAATTATTTAAATTACTAGATGTGGGTTAAACCACATCTGCGTTAATAGCCTCAAATAGTCTTAAATTTTTAAGTTTTTTTGCTTCTCCTCAAAAAAAAGTAGAAAAGTGTACTTACGTCCTTTTGGATTTTAGGTGACACTATGTATGTCAGATATAATAGAACATGAACGTGTGAAAGAAAATTGGAAATAAAGAAATAAACAGTAGCCTATTTTATAACTCTTGTAGTGTAAACTCTTGTAGTGTACAGCAGATGTTTTGAAACCTGCTTATATCAATATATGTATTTCATGGGTTAATAATCTTCGATGTAATAAATTGCTTCGATTTAAAGGATCGATGGGAAAACAAGAGCTATAGCAAAAAGAAAAAAAATAAACTAATATGTCGAATAAGAATTTAAATGGTTACGTTTTATTTCCGCTGCAACAAACAGACACAAGGTGAAATTTTGTAAAATAGTGTAATTTAAAAATTTTAAATAAAATATAAAAGCATGTACAGCAATTAAATTTTCTTTATGACGTATTGAATAAAGTGTTTGTTTGTTATTGAAAAAAAAAATTTTAATACTTTTAGTATATCCGAAGTGTTGATGGAAATTCATAGAGATCATAACATAACACTTCTTTTTATAATTTTTTTTTTTATTTTTTATTTAATATCTATAAATTCTGATGAATAATGATGCGATAAAAGCAAAGTTCTTTTAACATTTTAATGAAAGGGAATGAAACTGACTCGAACATTTTTCAATATACAGAATTACATACACAAAAAATTTTTTTTAATTATTTTGAAAGAATGCTTCAACACTTAACAAATTCATAATTCATAAATCCAACCATGAATATGTAGATATGTATTAATGTAACTTCTAATGAATAATGTCAAGTTGTTTACGAAAATTATATTGATTGAAGCCTACCCGGCGATTTATATCTAGACGATGATCGTATTTTATCTAAAATAAAAAAAAAAGAAGAAAAACAAAATGTTGCAAACAAAACTTCATTTATGTATATTTTTTGCAAAACATTTTGCTACAACTACTTTCAAAAATAAACAAAACAAAATTTATTTTTTTCTTTAACTCAGTGGGAATTCTTTAGAACGAACATTTTTACCTTTAACACATCACTTTGGGCACCTATCTCGATGGGTAAACGTATTGTAGTTACTTGGCCACAGCAGGACATGCTTTACTTCTGTATAGGATTTTTTGTTTACTTTGAAATGTGTATTTTGTATATATTTATTAATAATATAATCGAATATTTATTCTTTTAATAATTTTATTTATTGTTGAATTTTAGCAGCTTGGTTTTTTTCTTATTATGTATTAATTGTGTTGTTGTTGTGCTTAATTTTCAAATATTTTCTTTGTAAAGTTTTTATCTGCACATATTGCTAGTTTTTTCTTTGTATTTTTTAAATAAATTTAAATATTATTTGCCATACAGATCGTATTTGTAATATTAGCATTATGATGGAGAGATCTATATAAATAGTTTTATGCTTTGA
Organism: Tachina grossa; assembly: GCA_949987645.1. Taxonomy (NCBI): domain Eukaryota; kingdom Metazoa; phylum Arthropoda; class Insecta; order Diptera; family Tachinidae; genus Tachina; species Tachina grossa. The sequence continues at coordinate 172,286,151 of OX465276.1, read as the reverse complement.
TTTATTACGGCTCAAGGAGAATAAATAAGACCGGTAAATATATTTATATTCCTAATAATTCGATAACCCAGCTGGAAAAGTAGGCATTAAATATATAAATAATGGGAGAAATAATGTATTTATTATTTTCCAAAGCAAGACAGTGCATTCCCTTAGAAACGAGAGGGTAATTTTTATCAAACACAATAATTAATTACACATAGATTACCACATGCATTACCACATCTGCAGAAAAAGAATGCATAGTTTTTGCTATTAACGAGTGTTATGAATTATAGAATTCATTCTTCGGATGTATTAAAATAATTCATTACTTTACTAGGACATGTTCTGTGTTAAGAGTAATGAATTCTGTAATGAAAAAGTATACATGCTGAGCATTACCTTCTCCTTTACTATTCACTACCTTTTCCCACTGGGAAGTTTTGAAATTTCTTCACTTGCTGTTTAATTTTACAATTTGAAAAAACCTCTTCTTCATCTTCTCGTTTCTTCTTCTGTTGCAGTTACACATTTGTTTTTTTTTTACAATTCAATATTTCTTTCTTTTTGTTCTATTAAAAATAGAATGATTCTAAACAAATTAGTTTGTAACAGTCTGGGACGGGCCTCTTTTAATTTTGTTAGAATAAATTATAATTAATTTTGTATTGTACATATATACTTTACGTATTATGGCCAAAGACAATTGTTTTTTAATTTTTCAAATAAGCTAATAATAACAATCATTTTAAATATTATTGTTTTTAAAATGATTGTTAAAATAACGTAATGTTTTTATATTTTTTTATTCAAAAATAGATATATACCCTTGAAAAAGTCAACAAAACATTGACGAAACGTCGGGAAAAATGTAATTAAAAAGTTTGTTTTATTTGCATTAAAGAAGTTAGGCCTTACTAGCTTATTTGAAAAATTAAAAAATATAATTAATTTTATTAATAGAACAAGTGGTTTCGAAAAGGCTATACATATCTACGTAGAGTACTTTTAAGAATTTAAATATGGATGATACATTTAATCAGTTTGGGAATAGAAAATGCTCTGCATTCTAATATATAGTTTGGGAATATTTAAATAAAAATAAGAAAAATGATTTTAAAAATGGGACTTTTATGATAAAGTTTTATTTGTGCGTGCTACTCCATCAGTATGGTGGGCCGTGGATTTACGGCAAAGACTCTTATCTGTTTCACTATAACGAACGGGTTAATAAGGTCTTTATAACTATACTCGTCGAAATAAGTTACTATATAATTTAGAGTTGTGCGTGCCGCTCATTAACGAACTAGTTCAATTCTACGATTCCATTCACTGAGCGTTTCCTACTCTTACTATATAATTATATCACTGCTTGCGCTTGTGTTTTACTCAACTTGTTTCTTTATGACAAAATTCTCAATTGATATTAAAACTACAAAGTGGTGGCAACATTTCTAGTTAAAAGTTCTTATTATTTCAAATAAATTTTGAGGCATACAACGCAAAAATGTTGTAAGTTTTTTTTTTTAATTTATGGTATTTTTTTTATAAAGCTTCTTAAACTAGGAATATTTTCTCGAGTTCAGTTTTATCAATTTTCCCATCAGTGTGGAGAGCAGCATACACAATTAAAAATCTAATTTCATAATTTATTATGTCTTAAAATATTATAAATAAATAAATAACATATCGCACACTAAATCATAAGCAGTCACAACTCAAAAAATTCTAGATGTTCATAATTGTCAAAAAAAAAAAAAAAAAAAAAACTGACGAAAGTATGTAACATAAAAAGAGGTAAAACGGTATTTTACGAAATTTCTGCTGGCGTTAGAGATTTATCCAGTTAAATTGTTTATGAAAAAACCAAACCATTTTCATAATTTTGAGTTGTGACTGTTTATGATTTGGCGTGCGATGTATATGATAGTCAAGTTTGGTGTAAGTTTGAAAGCAAAGGGCTTAGGTTAAATAAAACCCCCTAATGGCCATTATTACAACTTAAGAAAAGTATGATTTTAGAATACGTCGAAAAAGTTTATCATTGATGAAATTTTACTTTAACTAAAAGTGAGCGATAATCTAAAGGCAAGTTTATCCTACCTGGTAAATTAAACTAAATTTGTAATAAAGAAAAAAATGTTTACGTCCGATAAAATCCTACCTTTATCTAACTTTCAGTTGTAACAAACAATGTCCCTAAGAAATTTATTCAAAACTATCAGGTATCAGGCTGTTTTTAGAGGCTCAAGCATAATTTAAAAGCTTATAGGGTCAAGTATTTTTGAGATTTTGTTCAGATTTTTCGCCTTGTGCGACATCTAAATCTCTTCCGAAAAATCTGAAAAAAATCACAAAAATACTTGACCCTATAAGCTTTTAAATTATGCTTGAGCACACATGAAAGTACAAAAAAAAATTTTTTGGGACACACTAAGGTAGGTATGTGATGGAAATCGTTTTATATTTAAAATTTGTTGAAAAACGCGAAACATTGTGTTCGATTTCATTCTGGGGGCAAATTACGGCACTCGTTATCGAACGAAATTACGAAATATTTCCATATAAACTCTATTGAAATACTTCGTAATTTCGTTCGATAACGAGTGCCGTAATTTGCCCCCTGGTTTTATTTTGAATCGAAATCGATTTCAATTCTCATAATGTTCTACGACAATGTTAGAAAAAAAGATGTGATGGAAAACGTAGTTTGTATTGTTTTTGCGTTTTTAAATCGAGCAAGCAAGCGCGAGTTCACAATTTGCGTGCGATAACTTGTGTTAAATTAAAAATAATTTAAAATAATTAACGAGTTCTTCCATACAGTAAAAATTAGATCATAACGTAATTTTAACACCGCGATTTACAGCCTGCCCCACAATGTCGAGAATAAAGTTTCGATTTACAATTTGTATTGAAAACAACAATAAAATAAAAAAGTTTGTTTTACGTTCTTAATATATGTAAATAAGCGATAGACAGTTTCTTATCGACATCGTGAATCAGCCCGTTAATGTCGAATTGTATGGCAAAACTCATAAAGGCCATGTTAAATTTTGATACTCATAATAAATAAACCACAACAAAAGATTTTTTCTTTTGATACAATTTAATTGTCGCTTAAGCTTTTCTGGCGGTTATGGCACGACGTATCGACATCACTTTTCTAGTACATATCGCGCCATAACCGCCAAAATAGCTTAAGCGACATACTTTTCGAAATTCAATTTTTGACCAAAATCGATTATTTGCGATCGTAAATAGTTGATTTTCGCCAAAAAAAAAAAAAAAACGAAGTCCAAAAATGTGTCGCTTGAGCTATTTTAGCGGTTATGGCTCCACATATTAAAAACAAAAGTTTTTTCAATATAAAACCAGGTATTTAAAATTAATAAATACATGTTAATTCCTTACAACATTTGCTTCAACAGACCGCGATCAGACAATACTCGTTTCGTCGTCGCCTAAAATATCTTTGGCAACCTGGAACAGGCAGGCTTCAGCACTATTGGTTTGAACTCCAGGTTGTAGCAAATGAAAATAAATTGAAAATTAAACAAAGTTAAAATGTCAAATCGATGGGTTTTTTGTCACACCTAATCTCCAGTGATGGTATTTTGGTGCGTTTTGGGTATTTTTTGGTGCTTTTTGCCTCTTCATAAACGCGAAATTTTGGCTAATACGCTTTTTTAAAAGGCGAGTATTTTACAGTGCTTTTAACAATTTCTTACAGTGCTTTTGGTGCTTTTTTGTTAAATAAAAATATTTTTAATTTAAAAAACTAAAATATTTTTAAGCGCTAATAGCAGCATCTTTTAACTGAGGCTTCTTAAATTGTTTTCAATGACAATAACGAACTATGTTAAAAACAATGTAGAAATGTTTTCATAATTGGGTTTAAAAAATTTTATTTTTTTTTTTGCAAAATAAAAAACGGAAGTAACTGGAAAGTACCTCATAATTCTCTACATAATAATTGATTGAAAGTAGTATGCAATAAGCATTTATTAAAGCTTACACAAATATTTAATCATACTATAGGGTGGTTAAATTTTAAGGGCCGATTTCGGAATTTTCATAAGGCTGTTAATTTGTAAGTGCAAAGTAAATCAAAATGTTCACAATGTCTACAACAACATGTAGGTAAATTTGTATTCAACGTACAAGAGTGGTTAAATTTTAAGGGCCGATTTCGATTAGCATTTCGAAAGCATTAGGTTATCAATAGCAGCAGCAGGTAGATTACTAAAGCAGGATTTTTTAAATTTTTGCAAAAAGGCATTTTTCTTAAAAAAAAAAAACAAAAAAAACGATTTGAGAGAGCATTTCCGGTTCATCAATATTTGAGTGTTATATACCAAAATTCTTGGTTTTTAGAGTGGATTCAGAAAATCGATGTTCATCAAGGGGTTTCGAAAAAAAAAAATAAAAAATGAGACGGTCTAATGTACATATGTATGTGTGTATATGTTACTATATTATTTGACTCCTGGTTTTTTTATTATTTGTTTTTACATACTTATTTTTATTAAATTAATCAACATTTTTTATTAAAAATACATTGAAATTGATTATTGAGGGGCTTAGCTGGATCCTATGCCCATTTCACTGTTGCTAAAACAGATCATCAGGGGACCTTTACCTAAAGTTAGTTAGAACAACTAGTTATTATGTTATAAACTTTCATTTAAAAAAATGAGAAGCTCAACAACAAATAACAAAGTTGAAACAAGAACTCAATAGTCAACATGTTTTTTTATTTTCTTACTTTATTTTTATTTTATTTAAAAAAAATGTTTTCGTGCTTTTTTACCCTCTTTTTCGTATTTTAATGCGCTTTTTACCCTTTTTGCAACAGCTTAATGTGCTTTTGCTCTTCGTAGAGATACCAACACTGCTAATCTCATTTCATACGTTTTGAGCTTGCAATTTAATTTCAAATCGAATCGATTGCCATCGCATACCTTTAACAAATATAAAATCTTCGCAGTTGCTTATATCTGAGCTCTGAAAATTTCAAGATATTCCGGGAAAGAATATTTCGTAAGTGGATAATTTTTTTCTCTGTTACACAAAATGAATAAATTCTATAAAAACGCTCTCATTGAAGTTGGATGGATATCACAAATTTTAAATATTTTTCAGTTTGAAACTTCTACCACTGATAAGAATAATGAATGATCCACACAACTTTAATTAACTATTTAACTGTCAATAATTGTTTTCTCATTGTCAACCCAATGTAGTATGTATGTACTTATACACGTCTGAATTACCGTGATATGCAATTGTTTTCGAAACTGTCATTAATAAACAAATGTACATACATACTCGTACATTTGTAAATACATTTAAAATTATGTATTACATATTTTTTTTAAATGATGCTTAGAAGTAAATTTCATTTGTAAAGAATTTAAAGATTATTATCTGTATTTTATAAAAAAAAAACTAAAACAAAATATTTGGGGTCACTTTATGCACAGTGCGAAAAAGAAAAATAAATTGTCAAATCTATTTTTTAAATGAAATATTAAAAACAAAACAAAAAATAGAATTCGAAGACATTCAAGTAACTGACTCATTATAAAATTTGTAGAGACACCAAAAATACATAAAACGACAGAATGAAGAAGAGAATTTTGTATGTAAAATTGTTATTTGGACTTCTGTTTTTATATTCGTGTTTATTTTATGTTTCATTATACTTTTTTTATTATTTAATGGCAAACAATTTAAATTTATTCATTCATATATTAAGTAGTATTAAAAATATTTTATTTCTTTTTGTTTTGAATTTATTTTTGGTAAAACGAAGATGTTCACAATGCTCTAGACAAAAATCGATTTTGAATTGCTAATAAAATTATCATTTCGAAAACGATTTGTAAAAGGTATGAAAAGATGATGATACTCGTTCGTATTAAAAAAAAATAAAAATCAATTACGTATTTAATACAAATGCACTTTTTTTTGTTAACACTCTGATTTACGTAATAAAAAACTGTCACAATCATTTGATATAGAAATTAGAAATTGTTCATTTGATTTCTTCTGCGTACATACATAATTATATAGTAAGTTTGTGTATATTTTCTGATTTTTATCAATGTATGTATTTTATTACATTGCTTGAATATAAATATGTATATATTTTTTTAACGTAACGATTAATTTTCTTGGTATTAATTAAAAAATTGTTTGTTTCGTTTCTGCTTTATTTATTTAAAATAAATTAGTCCGTTTATGTTGTTTTATGTTTTAAAATTTGCAACACGATAGACGTTCCGAATCGTACTGAGATAGAAAATTTTTTAAAATCAACACAATACTGAGAACAAAAAATTTATGTATCAAAGAAAATTCGCTAATTTTCGGGAGAGCTCGATCTGACTGAAAGATCACAAGAATTCTTTATATGTAGCATAAATATTTAGGGTGAGCCGAATAAAATTGTCTGCTTGCTATTGCGTTGATTAGAAATTGTAAATTTTTTTTATAAGGTAGAAAATACTGCTCACTTTTAATAAAGACAGATTCAATATGAAATAATAAAATTAATTTTAGTTTTAAATGTACTTTCGTTTGGCAAACCCTTTAGATTTAGATAATAAATGAAATAATTTGGGAAAATCCTTAAATATTTAGTACATGAAGAAGAGTTTCGTATACCATTCATGCCACTCATTTACTAAACATGCGATAAATTATACGAGTAGATTGGGCACATGATTTTTTTATATTTCTGTTGATTTTAAAAGCTTATTAATTAATAATGGGTAAAAGTATTACAATATTGTTAGAAGAGAGAATAGCTGCTATTATTTTGGTTTTGAATTAAGCATGTGCGGTAAAAACAAAATCAATGCTGCAAGTAATCGTCTGAAAGAAACAGACTCTCAAGATCCAAAACTAAAGGAATGAGAATGAATTTTAATACCAAAATAAATAACGTAAATAGATGATTGACTGAGAAATTTAGTCAGTATTTATTTTTCAAAAATCTGCCTGCGAAAAGATTTCAATTATATCTTCTAAGCAGAAGAAAACAGTTGGACATTTTTGCTGCCAAGCAAAATGAATTACTTTTTTTTTCATTCATAGTTTTGAAATAAATGTGTGATTTTTTTTTCAAATTTATGTTGTGTTATACAAATCTTGTTTTTGTTACACTTACATATTAAAAAATACATTTGTTTATCTGTACTTACATATCGCTCGCTCATTTACATCAATAGTGTCACAACTGAAAAAAAAACTAGTTTTGAAAAAAAAAGGTTTTTAAAGTTTTTAATTTGCATGCAACTCCACGAAGGCATGAAAAAATATTCTTCGCTCTTTTAAATTGGCGATATTATAAGCTATTCATATAAAATTTTTAAACAAGATAAAAGAGGAAATGCTGAATTAGTCGGCATTAAAAAAAAACATTTTTTTGAGTTATGACACTATTGATGTAAGCGAGCGATATGTGTGTACGTACGTATGTATATACATTAATGTTTTTATTAAAAAAGAAAGCAAATTTTTTTTATCAATGCATTACGTACTTACATGTGTACATACATAAATATGTAGGTGGCGTACATTCGTTTAAATTATTTACAATTTCCTTGTCAGTTAAATAAAATTCAGTTTTAGAAGAATATTTTTATATACAATATTGTATGTAAATGTTTATTTGTTCAAATATGTACATTATTAAACTGAATTTAAAATTTAAAGGCAATATTCAATAAATGTTTAGGAAGGGGCAACCATTTCAAATAAACATTTCCAGCGGTAAAACTTAGAAGATTTTTTTGGTGCAGGCCTTATTCAAGGCCTGCTTAAGAATTTTTTTATTCAATTACTATTCTTATCCAACTGCTAAAAGAATGCCTCATAAAATGCCTTGACTCTTTCGCATAAAAGATACGTTGCACATTCCACACTCCCTTCTAAAAGGTATCCTTACTCCTTTTTGTTCCCGCTGGGTTAAATTGCATATATACATGCACATGTATGTACACATATGAATGTACATATTATGTACATTCACACTTATTTCAATTCCAAATATTTTACACTTCAAATACAAATCAAGACGTACATATGTATGTACTTAAATCAAGCCAACGCGGTGCGGTGGCATAAGTACGGTAAGTGCGATTTTTTTTAAAGAAAATACGAATTGCTTAATTGAGTTTTGAAGACTAGTGGGGCTTGATTTCAAAGCCAAAAGATCTTCAAATTAAATCATAAACACTATCTTTAGCTGGTATTTGTCAGTGTGCATGTGGGCATACAACCAAAAATTTGACAAAGGAAGCAACTAATTATATTATATTTCTATAAGAATATAGGGTCGGACTGGAACATATGCTGTGAAATGTACGACGATGTAGGTTGTAGAAAAATTTCTGTGCTAACCGCGAAAGAGCCTAATCGATATGATTTTTTGTGAGTGAATCTTTTTATGTAAATTAAATTAATTTCATAAATTTTAAAATGTTTACATATTTCTTGTGGCGACAAAATGTCAATTAAGATACATACATGTGTAGTATATGATACATATGTATATATGTATACAAGATAAGCAGAGCAAAAAAAAAAAATAGAAAAACTACAAGGATAAGAAGGAAACAACAAAGTAACAAGTTGCTGGGGAATTTAATTGTTCTAAACTTATTGCATCAATTTTTTTTACGATTTACACAAACATACGTTACATTATTTTTTTTACCTCCCGCTATACGACGTTAATGATTTTAACGCAATTTTATCCGTAAGAATGCATGTGCGTTTGTATGTGTGTGTAAACATCTCATAACTTAAGAATGGACCATGGAAGCAAATTTTACCGGCATTCGAAAAATATTGAGCTCACTTGATGCCGTAAGATAGTAAACCGTCTCGGTTTGGTAGATTTAGAAAATAAAACTTTCACAAACCTGTTTTTCAAAACAAATTTTTAACTACTAAGCCAATAAGCTCTTAACCTCAAAAAGAAGTCGATTGCTGCCAGCTTGACTAAAATCAGGGGGCAAATTACGGCACTCGTTATCGAACGAAATTACGAAGTATTTCAATAGAATTTATATGGAAATATTTCGTAATTTCGTTCGATAACGAGTGCCGTAATTTGCCGCCAGGTGATGCGTTCGAGAGACGTAGACGAAAAAATTTTAAAAAAAATTTTATAGTGAAATCGATTTTATATATTAACTGGTTTTTATAGCATTAAAAAGTATATTGGATGGCACAAATTTAACTAAAATCGATAGCCTAGTGGGAAATTTCAGGGATAGCATGCAAGGTCAACCGATTCCCATATTTATTTTTTGTTAATTTTTAAAAGCAAAATATGTATGTATGTATGATTACCCTTAATATCTAACAAAAATCATCTTCGGTTCATGCTGTGTACATCTTTATTTTCAACACAATTGAATTCTGTTTGCTTATACATACATACATATGTATGTATGTAATTTCATTTTATTATATTATTTATAATACTCGAAAATAGAATTAAAAATATGTGAGGCGTACCATGATTGATGCAGCTATATGTTTATTGTATGTTTCGTGGTATGAAGGCACATCTACGAAAGTATGTATATTAATGTTAAGATGCTTGCCACAAATGCTTCGATCTAGCAAGACACCGACAACCAGCACGAGTATAAATAATTTTTAAAAATTTATTGTTTTCATTGCTTTTTTCTAAAGGAACTATGAAGCATTATTGGGAATTTTCTAGATTAAGGTTTAGTAATAATAGTAATAATCAAGGTTTTTTTATTTATCGCAATTTTTCCCAAAATTTATATTTTGTTTGTTCAGTCAATTATTGATGATTTCCTAAAAACACATTGAAATTTATTATTGAGGGGTTAAGCTGGCTCCTATGCACACTTCACTAATACAGACAAAAAATACAGACAATTTTCAGATCTTACAATATTGTCAGATCTGGCAATGTGCTGACAATATACTGGCAATTAAAAAGTGCCAGCACAAGGTAGAATGTCAGCTCACACGGTTGTGTCAAATTTTTCAGAATATCTTACAATTTATTGCCATTTATTGGTTGTATGACAATAAATTCATCTGACAAAATCGTCAGTTCACACGGTTGTCATATGACAAAATTTTCAGATCTGTTGTTATGCGTTGCCAGACTCAAAGCATTTGTTAGAAATTGTTAAATATCAATCGTTTGTGGTTGTGTTATACACAGAAAAAAATGATTTCTAAATACAATTAATTTTTTTGTTATATCAATAAAATAATTAATTGATTTTAAACCTACAACGATTTTTGTAAATACAATTAACGAAATTGTAAGTTAAAGGAAAATCTTAAAAATATTTTCAATTAAATATATCAACAAATAATTTGTTGAAATTTATTATTTCTTCCAACATTTATTTTTGTTAGATTTCAAAGTTATTTCAATTAAAGTTATTGTTATATTAACAATGTGAATTGTTGAATTTCCGTATCATAATTGTTTTATTAATAAGCTTTTTATACACAATCACAATCCTCGAAACGATTTTTGCTTGTCTGCGAAAAACACTAAATGTCTTTGGGCGGAGTTGAACCGGCAACCTCAGGACTAATAAACTAACTCACTTACCTCTCAGCTAAAGAGCAACACTTTATTAGAAAAGCAAATAATGAATACACACAAAACATGATTTTTTGTTTCTTCTACATGTGCGCATCAAGTTATAATATAATTTAACAATTAATTTTGTTGAGTAATTTAATTGACTACAAAAATTTAAATTTGTTACATCAACAATGATGATTGTTAATTTTTAAATTAAATATTAACAGTTTGTTTTGTTGGTTGCATTTCAATGATATTTTTTTCTGTGTATGTAAGAAGTGAAAATATAAATTTTTATGGACCATAAAGAAGCAATTGCAACGATTTTGTGTAAATATATTTTATTATATATTTTTTCTTTAAATTAAAGCGTGTGTAACTGCACACGCCCATAGAAAGAATTCTCTTGCAATGACGCCATTATCAGATGCATTAACTTCGCACATCTGACAATATTAAAATCTCTAACAAATATCATGCTATAATTTTACTAAGTGTGCACACGATTATAAGATGTCTGACAATTTGTTATCAGCTGTTAGTCTTGCAATGAACTGACAATGCTTTTTCTGGGACAAAAATTGTCAGTTCACACGGTTGTAAGAAATTTTGAGCACATTTTACTGGCAATATTGTAAGATCTGACAACCGTCTGTACATACATCACAGTTGAAACAAGAACTCAATAATCAACATGTTTTTATTTTCTTACTTTAGCATTGTATGTCGTTTGAGGATTTACATATATACTCAAATATTATTATTTTATATCTTTGTTCAAGGCTCGACAAAAACATTAGGTCTAAAATAAGTTTTTATTTTTAAGTCACTCTAATTTATTTTGACACTGTAAAGAGTTACTAAATACTCGTACATATATGTAGATATCTAAATATGCATGTATGTATTTAAGAATTAATACGTAAAGGAAAAGCTACTGCTCCCTATTACATTAAAACTATTGCCCTGCTAATTGGCCAAAAAGATACGGTTGGAACAATGTAATACAAACATAAAACGCATACCCACCAAAATTTTAGTTAGAATAGTTTGCTGTCGAACGTAAATTTTTCGATTTTCGGTCACTGAGCACCCACTAGTAGAATTTTAATATATTCTGATTACTTTTTTAAATTTATAATATGCTTTTTCATTCTTGAGTTGAAATAACTTTGAAATATCTTTTATATTCCAGTATATTCTCTCTGCGCTGTCAGTCAAGATTATGCTCACCGCATAGGTGGAAAATGTAATTACATATGTATATGTATGTATATGTACATATGTATTTACATATATATAACTAAATATATATATATATTTGTACATACATATGTGTTTATTCAAGTTTGGTGAATTTAGAGTACACATATCCCTCAATTTGAACGATAGATACGTTCCTGAGAAAGTCGTGTAAATCGTAATTTTAAATTTTTGTATGAAAAGTCGTGTAAATCGAAAATAAAGGCAGATTGGCGTAAAAATTTGATTTTATTAAGAAATTATATATGTATTTCAACTTAGTTTTTAAAATATCAGAAGCGTTTACTCAAAACACATAAAAATAAACCTTTATTCATTAAACAAAATAAATGCTATTCATTAGAGAGAAAAATATTCAATAAAACACATAAAAAATCGTGTAAATCGAGGTATTTCATAAATTTTTCAATTTACACGAAAACCAAAATAATCGTGTAAAAGTGAAATCGTTTAAAAAAAGTATCGTGTAAATCGAGGGATAAGTGTACACATATTTTATAACTTTTGAACAAAAACAGAAATGGAAAAAAATTTTAAATGTAAACATTTCAATCATGTACAGATCTGCATACATACATATGTACGTAATTACGTAGATGAGGTTTTCAGTTAATAATTTAATAGACATTTTGTACTTACATCTAATATTGGCGATTGGTTTTCTAGAGGCACTAATGGTTTTTCCGGTATGGGACGTGAAATAAAATAATATGCCGAAGCAGCTGCTAAACCAGTTAGAGTTAATACTCCAGCTGTACCTCCAAAATAACAAAGATATCCATCAATTTCATCAACTGTAACAGAACAACCATCAAATGAATCAAAAAAAAAAAAAAAAAAAAAACAACAAATACAAAAATCAACATTTAAAATTTACTTACATAAATATGAAATATTGCTCATTATAAAGTGATTAACGTATGCCCAAATCGACTTTTCTGGCGACATGTGGAATGTTGATATTAGTTTTTAATTGACAGCAAATGCATAAATCCAAAATACTTTATGAAATAAATTTCCACTGATGACATTGAATCTAATCTAATAAATTATGAGGTTTATTTATTTGGTTTACTCTTGTTTGCTCTTGAGTTTTACGATTTTGTTTTTAAGTGGGGCTCTAATTTATTAAAAACTGTTCTGAAAATAAAAATTTAATGTTTTTACAAAAATTGTAAAATTTTATTATAAGCCACTGTCTGGTTTCTGTAACTACTGCATGTTTTAGAAAAAATTTCGATTTTTTTTGTAAATTTATTTCAGTTTTTAATCAACCACCGTACGGAAAATGCGACAAATGTATTTATTTAATTTTGTTCGATACGAAAACCTCTCACGGTTTACAGAAACTAGATGCAAGTTGCAAAATACTTTGTACTTCATCTGCAACAACAATATATACCATAGCTGCCTACAGAGAGAAACCGAGAGTAAAGGCTCAGTTAGCTGACTGTAATGTAATGTAACTGTAACATAGAAAACAGCTGATTGATATTTTTATATGAAAAGTAGTTTACGTTACATTACATCTCTATAACGATTTTCATTAGTTTTCACATAACAAAATCGATCAACTGTTTCTTAATGTTGCAGTTACATTACATTACAGTCGGCTAACTGAGCCTTAAGGGTATGTATATTCATTTGTATAAAAATCCGATTGATATTCGGCACTCTGGCGCTTCCCTGGGCAGCCTGGATATATACATGTATGTATGTATGCGTGTGTGTGTGTGTTTTCTATTTTGATAACAAAACGCATAATACTTAGTTGCTTTTTATGGGAATTGTTACAATTTAAGTTTAAAATTTTTTAAACGCACTACTAATCCCAAATTAATATTTTATTTATTAAGTAAAAATATTTTTTTAATTAAAAATACATTGAAATTGATTATTGAGGGGTTTAGCTGGATCCTACGCGCATTTCACTGTAGCTAATGCAGATCATCAGGGAACCTTTACCCAAACTTTCTTAAAACAACTAGAGTTATTATGTTATAAACTTTCATTTAAACAAATGAGAAGCTCAACAACAAATAACAAAGTTGAAACAAGAACTCAATAATCAACATGTTTTTTTTTATTTTCTTACACACAATACTTTTATACTTTTTATACCCTTCACCAAAAGTGGCAAGATTAGGTTTCTCATTCCGTTTGTAATTTCCACAATATTCATATAACCCCATAAAGTTGTTATAGATACACAGAAAAAAACTTTATTTTGTATTAAATTACTATATAAAAAAAAACAATTTTTTTGTAAAACTAAATACCAAAATTCGTAAAAGCTTAATATGTACAATGAAAATCGCATTTTTTTATTGAAATTAAAGCAAAGACAATAGAACTTAAAATCAGTTTCAAAAACATGTTTGTTAAAAAAACTGTCATATATTTTTCTGTGTCGATGTCGACAGACGATGTCTGTCTGTCTCTAGGTGAAATCGATTTTCCGAAGTCCCAGAAAAGCTAGAGGCTTCGGTGTTGAATTTATTTTAGATCAATTAAGGTACGGTCACACTTGTCAAACATTTGCCCAAAAAAGCGTAACCAAGAAACACTAATGACAAAAGTTTTGATCCAGACACTTGTTTATCAAATTAAACAATTTCTAACACAACTAATACATAATGTCTTGCAATCCAACATTATTGGATACTCTTTAACTGAATTAAAAGATTTTTCATTAGCATTTAGTGGTTACGCTTTTTTGGGCAGATGTTTGACAAGTGTGACCGTAGCTTTAGTATTGAAAAATCAGTAAAATAAAAAAGGCGGTTTCCGACTTCGACATTATTTTATTATAAACCAGAGCTGGAAAATGGATTTTTTTTTTGTACATAAAATTTTTTCAATTGCAGATATATTTATGAATCCCAGAAAAAAATAAAATATTTATTTTTTTAACAATCTTTACTTAAAAAAAAATCTACAGTTATTAATATAAAGGGTTTATAAACTCTTAATAGTAATATTTTTTTTTATAAATAAGGCAGATACAATTTTGTTGCTGCTGCGGTGTAAATTAATTTTTGATCTTTCTCAAATTTTTTATTGTAAAAAAATTCCGATATTAACTAATTCGTAATGGATATGAAAACATTTTTATAAAATGTTTTATGTATGTACATACATATTCACGTAGTATTTAAATACATTTGATGACCTGTGTAGTGGATACAATAAGATTAGGAACAGCCGAATATAGCAATATCACTTCTTTTATTTTTGAAAGCAAATGCACATACATATATATTAACATGTGTTTATTATTTATTAATGGCATATTAATTATTATTGGTCCCTTATAATTTCTTTATGGTTACAAATTTTTATTTGCTTGCTTCTTTTTAAGTAAAACTAATCACGCAACTCCAACAAAGTTTGCGGTTGAATAAATTTTAAACCATTTATTTAGATTCTTATAATTATTACATAAATACGAGTACATATGTACATTCATACTTATTTATTCCTTTTTTTATGAAAGAAACGTTTAAATGAAAAAAGGTACTACAGTTCCAAAAAAAAAATCATTTTGCGACATCATCTAGTTAGAATAAATTTAGTGAAGTGCGACTTTGACCCGCGCACGAAGGGTTCCGTACGTATATTAGGTATGTAAATCAATACGAACTATAAATATATATATAAAAACTATATAAAATATAGTTTTCGCATTTTTTTTCGTTTTTCAGTTTTTTCGGTTTTAAGCTTTTTTTAGTTTTGGCGTTTTTTTTTCTAGTCTTGGCGATTTTTTTTAGGTCTTTGGCGTTTTTCATTTTGGCGATTTTTTTAATTTTGGAGATTTTTTTTTTCATTTTGGCGATTTTGTTTCATATAAACAATTTTTTTAGTTTTGGCGCCTTTTTGCGTTTTGACGATTTTTTTTCCTTTGGGCGCTTTTTCGAATTCGGCGATTTATTTTAGTGTTAGAAACTTTTTTTAATTTTGGCGATTTTTTTCGTTTTGGCGATTTTTTTTTCTTTGGTTTGGCGATTTCCTTATTTTGGGATTTTTTAGTTACCGTTTTTGAAAATTTCAAGAGTTTGCCTCTTACGGTTTCCAAGATACAGCAAGTTGTCAAAATTACATAGTCAAAATTACATTAACTGATAGAACACCCTTTAATTTTTTTTTAATTTTAGTGTTAATTGTTGTAGCTGTATAAAAATATACTAATTTTACAAATTTCAAGTGTCAATATACATACATAATATGTACATACAATTGTATCTATATTACATGAGATTTGAACATATTTCGTTGTTCGTTTTGGAACACCCTTTAATTTTTAACTCTCATGTATTTATTATTGCTGTAGCGGCCAAGGTTCTACACACTCTGTTAAAATTTCAGGTCGGTAGCTCTTACGGTTCCTGAGAAAATAGCCTGTGACGGACAGACGCCCAGACGGACAGCGTAGCGAAAACAATAGGGTTCCTTTTCACCTTTGGTGTACAGAACCCTAAAAATGTATGTGGTTCGTTCATTATTAACGTTTTGTTTACCCCCTATACTTGGGTTTTAACACATATTCAATATTTTATTAACACTAAAAAAAGGAGTGTTATAAGTTTGTAGTATGTGTCTGTGTGTCTTTACAAGTGCACGTACAGACCAAACGGCTGGACCGATTTTGATTTAGTTTTTTCTGTTTAAAAGGTGACTTGATCGAGAAGGTTCTTAGCTATGTTTTAATAAAATAGATCCAGCCGCTTAGAAGGTATCACATCTTTTTTATAAATATTCGGGTGTTTTTAAAATTTTTTAATTTTTGTTATTTATTTTTGAAAATGAATAAATTGTCATTGTATTAAAATATATTTCCTTGACTTGATCGAGAAGGTTCTTAGCTATGTTTTAATAAAATAGATCCAGCCGCTTAGAAGGTATCACATCTTTTCTAGAAATATTCGGGTGTTTTTAAAATTTTTAATTTTTGTTATTTATTTTTGAAAATGAATAAATTGTCATTGGATTAAAATATATTTCCTTTGATTCCCATCATATACTTAATTATTATGATATAAATTATACCGAATTAACTGAGAACATGTTGTACTTAAATGTATACATAATATGTACGAGTATGTAGTTATTCATATCCGACATTTTCCCAACAAAGCGTTTGTTATTAATCTTTAAGTTATATTGTTTATGGACGCAAGTTTGTTTTTAATTTTTAAAGTTCTTATCAAAAAAAAAAAAAAAAAACAATTAAACTTTGCCTGACCTACATAAGTACATGCACACTCTAAAAGCAAGTGTTGCACTATTCGACCAACAGTCTAAAGTGCTTCAAATATATTAAAGATAAGAATTTCAAAAGTATCTGCACAAATAAATGTATGGGCGAATTCAAATATAAAATACATATGTAGTCGTATGTATGGATTCGTATGTTCACTACAACCATAAATGAATTACCCTGCAAATAATGCGACTAGTCCATACATGCATGTAAAGACTAGTCCAAAGAGGAGTAGGAGTACCACAAAACTACAACTAATATATGAAAAAAGGTGGTCGATTTAAAATTGCGATGTCGTAGGGTTGGACAACATGGTCGGACTAACCACAAAACTACTCCATATGGAATAGTTATAGACTACTCGCATACAAGTTTTGAGAAGAACGAAGAAGAAGAACGATCATAATCGTTTAAACACGAACCCCCTGTTTGTGTAAGACGTTTGAGTTAGAAATCTTGGCGTTTTTGTAATAGACTAAAGGAAACTTGTGCAACTTTTCTTTAATCTATTACAGAAACGCCTAGATTTCTAACTCAAACGTCTTACACAAACAGGGGGTTAGATATATGTATGTATATTTAATAAAATAATATAAAAAGTTAAGCTATTGTTATTGACAGAAATTAGTACATACATATGTATGTATGTATGTAAGGTATGTACCCAATTCTTATGGTGTTTCTTCTTCCTCCACCGCACAGTGTTCGATTTAAGAATTTAGGACGACAAAAATCATAAATTTGTAAATAATTAACATACGAGTCCTAATTTTTTGTATTTTCATATTAAATTTGTTCTTATTAAATTTATTTATATATTTGGGGTATTCGCAAAATATGTACTTTTAACTTATTTTCACACATGTTTTACATACATATATAGAAGTAAAAGAAATTTCATAAATTAACAATAATATAAAAAAATAACAATAACTTATTCTGAGTTGCTGTTCATATTGTGCTTTTGAAAAAAAATTAATGGGGCAGCTTGGGGCAGGAATTTTATGTACAGTAAGGTTGAAAGATTACAGAAACGTTTATGGATGTGGTGAAACGGATGGATATTGTCTGACAGAGTTAGTTTCTTTGGTAATAATTGTAAAAAAAAACTCACTTTGCTTAACACTTAATAAAAAACTTGCCATTTATTAGAAAATAATGTGTTTTTGTGTGTTAGTTAAAAAGAAGTCAAAGGTTACAATTGAATTAAAAAAAATTAATATCGCATCTACAACGCCTTCTATTTACTTTTGAAATTGCACAAAATACCCATATTACTTTTGAAATTGCACAAAATACCCATATTATTTTTTTGTTTTTCTTTTTTTATTTTAACATGTCATTTAGAGTATCGTTATAAGCATACAATCTGAAAGATATACAAGAATCATATAGTTTTAAGCTGGGTCTAGGTCTTCGCTTGCAAATAGTGTGGTCAATTTAAATTTTTAATTAACTTTATTTTTTTATTTTTGTCGTCCTATTTTCTGAAATCGAACACTGTGCACCGGGGCAATCTTGTAAATTATTTTATTTGTTTTTTTTTAACTTTTGCTATTGCAGTTGCTTTGGCTTAGAAATGGGACTTTTTATATTAAAAGTTTTTTGTTATACTTTTGCATCGATTTTTTGTCTACATTATTGTATTGCACGAGTATTTAATAACAAAATATACTTAAATAATTTATTGATTTACTTTTTGTTTTCATAGTTGCCAAGGGAGCATTTTACATATTTCTCTAAGGGCCATTATTACAACTTAAAGTTAGTTAAAAGTAGGATTGAATCGGACGTATAAAAACTTCATCGGTTGCAAAATTTTACTTTAACCTAAAGTGAGCGATAAATTACAGGCAAGCTTATCCTACCTGGTAAGTTAAATCCAATTTTCAATAATGGAAAGCTTTTTATACGTCCGATAAAATTCTTCTTTTAACTAACTTTAAGTTGTAATAATGGCCCTAAATGTTTGTTGATGTTTTTTTTTAATATAAAAGTTATTGGATGATGTTCCAATATTTGAAATATTCAAAAGATATGCTACAAAAATAATGTATTGCATGTATGTAAATATGTGTTTGTATTAAAAGGACAGACATCTGCACAGGCATTCGTACAGGATCACATGCAACATGCACACTGGCATACTTACATACTTATTTATACTTACATACATACATGCACACATATACACATATGTGGGTACATATACATGCACATAAGGGTGGGTCGATTTTTATAGACAACAAAATTAATTTGATGATTACATACAACATAATTTGGAATTTCCGTAAGCACGAAATCCACTTTATACCTATGACTTCAAGGCAAAGTTGTTAAGAGTTCCTACTAGAATTATTTCCGCCCCTACTTACTTTGACAAAAAATCGACCCAAAACTAATGTACATATACATACATACATACATACATACATACATACATACATACATACATACATACCTACATACATACGTACTTACATAAAAACATTCAGCCTTTTTTATAAAAATTATGAAGGCTTTATAAAGGTTTTTTAATACAATAGAACTTCATACAAAATTTTTCTTATTAAGCCTTTATAAAGCCTTAATAAGTTCAAACACAAAAATTACAGGACGTGAATAAGAGTTAAATATATAAATTAATTTTGGAAAGAAATTGAAATAAAAAAAATTAAATAAAAGTCATATGTATATATATATATATATATATATATATATATATATATATATATATATATATATATATATATATATATATATATATGTATGTATGTTTGTACATACATACATAATTACAAACATATATAAAATCAATGTTGCCTATGTACATATGTATGTATGTACGTAAGTATGTTAGCTTTCTGGCACCAAAATCGTGTGACATTTTCTTAAATTAATTTTAAAAAAACCTTTGAATTTTTGGCCATTGAATTTCATACCAAAATCAAACTAATTTCTGAAACATTTTTTTACTTAAATATGTAAATTACAAAGTTTGTAGAAATTTAGGACGCTAATTAAATTGTCACTTGTTCCTAAAACATACATACATGCAATATTATTTTAAAATGTTTTATCAATAAGCGATTTTTCCGATTTTTTCTACAAGCAATCGATGGTGCAAAATAAACAGTCACACAAAAAAAAACCAATCACATGGAAAGTCCGCTCACGGAAAACAATATTGAATCACAAAGAAAATCAAATTTCTACTAAATATGTAGCATAAGTTAGTTATAATACAGCTACTAACAAATTTGTCCTTTTAAAAAATAATTAACCAAAATATTTATAAAAAAAATTACGAGTTGTAGAAACGCGTCGTCTGAGCTTAAACTACAAATTCAAACTAAATTGGAGAATGCCAACAAAAAGAACATTTTTTTTTTTCAAGCCAAAAAAAACCGTATACACATGCTATGGAAGGTGGGTGCGCGTTGATGTGTGCATGTTAAACAATAAGTGGTTGATAACCTCGGGGATGCCAGAAAAATTTATTGGCATGAATAACGGTAATGGTTATAAAAACTCCATAAATCTCCTATATCTGGGTATTCTTACATAGATATGTGTAAATGTACATATAAACCTCCTTCCTTCCTTCAAATATATACAGTATTGCATATCGTTAACTTAATATAGAAAGGCCCTAAATCATAATTTTTTAAAAATTGAGATTTTTGTATATTTGGATAGAAATGTATCGAAAAATGCAAAAATCTCGTTTTGAAAAAAATAATGAGTTAGGGCCTTTCTATATTACGGTAACGATATGTACATATGTATGTATGTATGTATTTATTATTGATAATTTTTCTCAAATTGCGCATAGCATAGGAATTTTATAGAGGTGGCAATGGGTTGTAGTAAAAATTAGATCAACAAGCGGTTTATTTTAATAATAAATAAAAAAATAATACTAATCATCATATAGGAAGTATTACTTATGAAACAGTACTGATGTCCTATTGACTTTGTTAACAGTACTACTGACGAATTATATCCCAGACACTTTCACTCAAAATTATTTAATTTTCTATTTTTGCACAGTATGGGTTGTTTGTTTTTATTAAATAATGTATCGACAAGCCAGGCAGGCGATTCGTCTAAAAAAAATTTTTATGAAAATCACTCAAACAAATTAGTGCCTTTCATATAAATTTTCTACTCAAGTCAGCCGTCCAGGTTGTAGAAACAGGGAGTTAAGCTTAAATTAGACGTGACATAGCCATAACCAAACCAAAATTCAATTGGTTTTTATGGTGAGATTTATGGCGTTATGGCGAATCACGTATAATCGAATACATCTTGCCCATTTGTTTGGTTCGAACGGATGTTCTCTATGGCTATGGTTATGTCACGTCTGATTGAGCCTTTAGTATTTTGTAATTTGTCTTTGCCTAATTTTTTGTTTATTGTTTAATCCATTTATTTCTATTTATCGGTTGGCAAAGTCGCCAAAAAGTCACCAAAATCGTTGACAAAAATGGTGACTTGTAGATACTTAACCCCAAGCTGCCTTCAGGACATACACCATATACTTTTAACTTGTTTAAATAAGAAAAACTGCAATAGTTCGGAGAAATTTTCACATATGGAGAAATCTTCACATATGGCAACGCTATTCTCGCTGGTAAAAGAGAGAAAGAACTTATCATTTCGTCTTATCCTGTAAGTATTTGCCTACGTCACGTCAACACAACCGAAAGAAATTGGCATTTGCGCAGTCGTTCCCCACCATTTCATAGTCCTTAAACATCAATGGCAGCCAATTATTGTTTACAATGAATAGATGTGTTGACATAATGTAGACAAATACTTACATAATTGGGGAGAGTAGTAAAGGGGAGTAATTACTGTATATGATTAGCTATAAATATCAAGTTCAATTTACATAAATAGAACTCGGATTTAGAAAATAAACAAATAATAATGAAAATGCATTTATTTGCCTCCAACCAATGGGTCTAATCATTAGACCCACAAGCCATAGCACAATTGTGCAGATGAAAATCACATACATGCTTATGCTCTTTCATTTAGTCGTCATTGAGCAAGCGACGAATTAACTTGTGCACGCATGTATTAATTTTTCCTGGTTCTTGGTTTAGTTTTTTTGAGCACACGGAACGAAATTAAAGTTAAAATTTAATAAATTTCTACAGACAAAAAATTGATAATATAATTATGGAAACTAAGAAATATTTCGTGATGAAAAATGCTTTTCGCAATATGCAATGCATTTTATGTTATGAAACATTAAAAAATAATAGGGAAAATGGTTTAAAAAGGCATTTTAATAGTATCCACAGAGCTGTGAATAAATTTAATTTTGAATTTATACACTAAATTGTTGAATGGTTATTAAATTTTTAGTTTTTACTTAAGTTTTTATTAAATTGCTTATTTAGAAAAAAAAAAATACAAACAACTAATAACCACATCATGTATTTTATATTACAAAACTTTTCTTCAAGTGCAAGTTTATTTTACTCTCATTTTTCTCACCAATACAGACACATTTTATTTTGCGGAACACTGGTCTAATGCATAAAACCTGAGCAGTTGCTTCGACTCAAAAATGTCGAGCAAAAGTTACATTTTGTATGCATACAAATTTTTGCTGTAGCTCTAGGTGGTATACTTGTGCTCATTGCTTAAGATCGTACTCAGCAGACTTAACTTGAGTTAAAGAGCAGTTTTTAGACCCAATCTCTTTCTATGTTCACTGAAATTAACTGCCAGTTTATAGAAGCCATGTAAAAATTCTAGGCTGTCTATTTATAATAAAAACAAAAACAAATTTTGAGTGCTTTGTTTTTGTTTTTAATATAAATAGGCAGACGAGAATTTTCACATGGCTTCTATGAACTGGCAGTAATTTTGTGTTTATTATTAAACTAGCTACACCCGGTGTGCTTCGCTGCCCCCATCGTGTTATTGAATGATGTAAATATTTTGTAAATAAACCGAAAACTCGGATTTTTTAATGCAATATTTCGAAAGTTTTAAAATTTTGATATTGGATCATTATTAACATTGTTTTTTTGTAAATATCTTCGGAACTACATAACCGATTTAAGAGTTTGATATCTCGTTTTGAAAAACATGACAACAGCTTTCAAAAAATAAAATAAAATAAAATAAAATAAAAAAGCAACAAAAAAATAATATATACATACATATGGCATTGGTGGTGCAATATGAAAAATGGATTTTGCCACGCCCGAAAATAAAAAATCAGACTTCACAGTGTCACCCGCCTTAATATTCTGAAGATTCCCAGAAAATTTCATCAAAATCGGCCCAGCCGTTTTGGAGACCATACGTTACATACATACATACATACATACATCCTCTTTTATATATATAGATTAAATAACTAAGTACATTTGTGTACATAAATACACGTGTATGTAAATACATATATTCAGAAAGCTATAATTTTATAAATTTTGTTGCAAAGCATACATAGATGCATAATTGTACGTATCGCTCATTTATTCAAAGAACGTCATAACTCAAAAAATTAATTGATGCAGAATTAATCTGCATGTCGTTCCTCATATTATGTAAATCTTTCAAACCAATATCTTGTTTACTTAACCGAAGAGTTGAGAGAAAAATAATATTTTTTTTTCATTAAGTTGTGTGTAAATTTAAAACTTAAAACGCGTTTTCTGGTTTTTTGAGTTATGACGTTCTTTGAGAAAATGAGCGATATTAACTACGTATATATGCATGTATGTAAGTATGTATGTATATTTCTATGTCCAACATTATAAATGAAACAATATATCTAAAAGATTTTCGCAAAGTCCCAAATCACACTATGCAAGCCTTATTGAGAGACGGGGGGAAAAGAAGTGTTTCTATTCCCCTCGTCTCTCTCTCCTAATAAACTAATCAGCTTAGCAATAAGACTTGCATAGTGTAAATAGGGACAAAGTGGAACAGATTTTGACTAAATAAAAGAATTATAGCATTTTCTAACTTTACTCACTGCGCATGTGTTGTTATGCAATATTTTTTTAAGTTTATTTTTTTGATATTTAAGATGATATTTTTTACATCTTAACGGACTATTATAATGAAGTTTATTTTTGAGTTTGTGTACATATCACACACTAAATCATAAACAGTCACAACTCAAAAAATCCCAGATGTTCAGGAGTGGCAAAAAACTGTTGAGTGGAGTGTATGTAGCATAAATAGGTTGGATGGCTCCGCGCCTGTAGATACCCAGCAAAAAATTTCAAAAAAGGTAATCGAGTTTGGAATTAAGCATTTTTGGTAGAAGCACTTCCCTACTGGATTACCAACTTAATGATTTTAACAAGGCGTGAGACTAAAATAATCGATTCTTGAGAAGTACTTACATTTTTTTTATTTGTCAACATTTCACGTAATCTACTATATATTTCGTCTAAAAAATCATTCTCTTCATTTAGCAACTTGCACGTCATTTTTTTAAATTTTAGGTAATTTGATTTGTAAGCGAGTAATGAAAATTGGCAATCACAAAAGTAAGTCATTATATGGCAAGTAGTTCTAATGGTAATGTGTAATTTTTTGCTGGGTACATACTTATGTATTTACTTATATTTCTGTGGCAATAAAAAAAAAGTGCTTGCAGGAGAGCATTTTGAAACTTTCACGTCGATTTTCAGAAATTTATTTCTTTTATAGTTAAATTAGGAAATTCTCTGTTAACAGTTATTTTTTAAGCAAACATCGTTGTACACACAATAACTGCCAGTTTATAGAAGCCATGTAAAAATGCTCGGCTGTCTATTTATATTGAAAACAAAAACAAAGCACTCAAAATTTGTTTTTGTTTTTATTATAAATAGACAGCCGAGAATTTTTACATAGCTTCTATAAACTGGCAGTAAGTAATACATTTAAGTTGAAATATACTAACCCCCTGTTTGTGTAAAACGTTTGAGTTAAAAATCTTGGCGTTTTTGTAATAGAGTAAAGGAAACTTGTTCAACTTTTCTTTAATCTATTACAGAAACGCCAATATTTCTAACTCAAACGTCTTGCACAAACAGGGGGTAAAATATAACCTAAATTAAGCTATTGTTCCAAATGAGATTAGAAGTCTAAAAAAGATAAGTCGCAAGTCATAGCGCTATAACTTCCTAAAAAATCACAGAAATTGATTGAGATTTTTACCAGGAGTACTTTCGAAAATGCAGATTACGGAGCTACTATTAACTTAAAATCAGCTTATCTCGACTTAAGCACATTTTCCTTTTTGCCACAGATTTATAAAGTGGTAGTCTTTTTGGGGAAACATCTGTTTTATATATGTATGTATGCATATACATACATATGTATGTATATGTGTGTGTGTCTATGTACATATGTATGTAATTCTAGTAATCAAATTAATAATTATTTTACATATTTTTTACATCGGACACGTTAAAAAGTTTTTTATTTTACATATTTACTTGCAATATTAAAAGTGTTTTTCACAAGTTTAAACATCGTAAATTTAATAAAACAGGAATCGTAAAATATTTTATTCTCATTAATTTTTTTTTGCTGGGCTATTTGCTTCCGTTTCTTGTTAGAGGTTTACTGCGGTGTTTGTCTTTGCTAAACAATACCTACATGTGTATGTGTTGCCAACTTGTATGTGATAGTAAAAAATTTTGCATTACAAAGCAATTGAATTTTTCTTTGAAACTTAAAATATACTTATGTATGCATATATGCACATATCGTCACCTAAAATGCAAAATAATGTAACATCGCTTTTCATAAGTTTACAGGAGAAGCAAAAAACTTCATAAAATTGAACTATTAGAGATATTAAGTTGAAATTTTTAAATCATGGTTTAAATAAAACAAGGAATTAAGTTTGGATAAAAATTATTAGTTTATCAAAGTAAGCTTAGTATTATGTGTCTTACGTTATTTTGAGTAGTAGTTTTTTTAATTAAAATAACGTATTATCAGCTTTCTAAACTATATTAAAAAAAATTAAAGCTAAAATAAAATTATAGTTTTTATTAATAATTGAACAAAGTTTTAGTGTCTTTTACCTTTGCATATTATGCTGACAATACTAATTGCAAAAAAAAAGAATTTCTTTAACTTTTATAAGGACAACAAGACAAAAGTATATTAATATATTAAGAGAGAATAATTGATAACAAAAACTAAAATAATCAGCTATTAATTTACTAGCTTCTCAAACGGTATACTATCTTAGAAGAAACTAAAGTCTGCTGGAAGCAGTGATGCCAATTTAGCCATTTTCTGGCTAAATTTGGCCATTTTTCATCCCATTTAGCCGAGAAAAAAGTGAGTTTAGCTATTAGCTATTTTTTTAGCCATTTTGATTTTAATCTAGCTATTTTTTAGCTATTTTTCCAAACATGAAATTTGTTGGTGATTTTTCATAAAAAATTTAAACTCGCAACAAAGCAACTACAAAAAAAAAATACAAAAGTGCTTATTGAAAGAGATGGCTCAATTGGTAACAATAAGATTTGCTACTGCATTCTTATAATCGTAGCAATGTTGTTATAAGTTGTCGGGTCTAATTGGTAGTTTATGGTATCAATCAAACAATGGTAATTTTTTTACACGAGTGAAAATAAAAAATAAATTAAAGTTTAAATGAAAGTTTAAAAAATAGAAAATGAATAAAAAGTTTAAACAAAAATTTCGCAAGAAATGGATTAGTAACTCAAAAATTTAAAGACTGAATAGCAGAATGTACAAATGAATAGAAGGCGTACTGCAAGTATTGCAAGTTTGCACTATATGCACAGTTTCTTAATTACCTGAAAAAAATCATTTTATTTATTACTTTAATTTGTTTTATTTACTTAAAAAAGTTCTCCATTTGCTTTAAAAAATAATATATGAAATACCTTCTCGTTTTTGCAAATATTCATGATTTTTGCATTCGTTTTCACTTAGCCATTTTTGTAGCTACTTTTTAGCCATTTTTTTTTCTACATTTAGCCATTTTTGGTGTAGGAATTCTGGCATCACTGCTGACTTTCAGAATTTCTGGTATTCCTTTGTGGAAGAACCTGATAGTCAACCTTACCCCCCGTTGTCACATGCCAGTAGTTACTTGCAAGTAGTGTATATGTATTACTAACGAAAATCAGGAGAAATGTAAAAAACACAACAATATTTTGAGTGGCTACACAGCACAGTGCAAGTTAAAATGTCGCCAACAAGTAAAGTTCTAGATAACAGCGCTGCTTCAACTCTTAGTGCAGTGTTGCCAAGAAGACAATATTAAACTTTAATTGCATTGTTAATATATTTCTTTTATTAAAACATGAAATTTATGTTCAAACTTAGCTCTAAAATTAGTCTATGCCATTTCTCAATATTCTTTTTATATATACAAAAAATCAGCTATAATACTAACCAAATTAATGAAATAAGTCTGTACTCGGCAACATTGTTTTTCGTTTTGTCACTTTACTTGCGACAAGTGTGAAAATTTACTTGCTTCAAAATTTCATTGCAAGCTGACTCGCAAGTGACAAAAGTGTGACTGTGTTAGTAAAAAAATGTGAGTGTATTGAGTTTTTTTCACTTGCACTTGCATGTGGCAACGGGGGGTTAGTGTTGCTGTTGTAATACATGACTCCTGTTGGATCGTACGCCAAAACGTACACATTTCATTGATTTCGCAGCACTTTTTTGCTTTTCTTTCCACTTTTGAAAAATTTTTCAGGATGATAAAAAAATTTACTAAAACGTAAGATGAAATTAAATTGAATATACATATGTAACTAAAAAATCAATGCTTATTTCAATCAAAAACAGGAAAATAAATAGTCTGTAGATTTTTTAATTCGATATGATGATACTCGTACGTTACATTGTTTAAAAAATCATGCACTTGATACGTTGTTTTGGATTTTGCTTATAACTTTGGTATTTTTTATATAAGACCTGTAGACCTTTTGTACATATGCATGTGTAACATAATATGGTGAATCGTAATCAATAAAAAAATTAATTTTGAATTTTTTGATGATATGTTATTTTGCGTTTTAGGTGACGATATATACAAATATATTTCCAACGAATATTAAAATAACTTTTTTAATCAACTTTTTATGTGAAGAAAAGATTTTATTTTTTTTTAAGTTCATAAAATTGCTTATTTAAACTTGTAAACAATATTATACATATGTGGGACGCGTTAAATATGCTTGTTGATCCAAATTATTAAAACACAATTGGTCTATATATAACAATTAACGAGCTAGGGAAAGATAATGCCACTTTGTAATCTAATTCTAGATTGTGCTCACAATTCTTTATTGAAATTTGGAAAAACAAATGATTTTTTAAAAATTCATTCATGCACCCTAAGAATCGAGACGAATATTTTATGATGCAAATTATTAAACTAAAACGAAAGTGTAGAAATTGGCAAATTTATTATAATCTAAGAGTATAAAAATGTTGAATATGAAATAAATTATCTGAAAAAATTTAAGCAAGTTTGGTACACTGTGTGTGGTGTCAGTCAGTTAATGCAAACTTCAGCCTTATATTAACATTTTTCACTGCAATATCTAATTATTTTTTAACGAAACGAAATGATTACATTGTTACTTGCTTTTTCCAAATTTTTTGATACGTCTGGCTTTACCTTAAGTTAAAGTCTACATTGTACTGCGCATTGTCTTTTTATCATTTTTAACCGCATTACATAATTTTTTTAACCACAATTTTTCAAAACTGGACAAAGAAATGTTTAATTTCAAAACATTGTGTATTTTGTACCTAAACGAACAAGAACCATTAAAAAAATAATAATAATGTCGACGTCGATAAACATAAACGATAAATCTGTGTCAGTTGCAACGATAAAACTGCCAGTAAATGAAAGCGATGTTAGTGAAGAAAATGACACTTGTTGCAAAAATAATGATATTCCAACAACCTTAAAAGCGTCCACAAAAGAAAGTGGCATAAACCATAATAATCAAACCAACAGTTATGCCAGCAATAAAAACACTGCTGAAGGACTAATGGATATAGCATTGCTCTCTGCCAATGCCAATCAATTGAGATTTTTAATAACCTACAATCACAGTGCTTCGACTTACTACATTAGCATTACTTTAGTAGCTCTATCGCTAATAATGCAAATATTGGTAGGAA
The DNA here is from genome assembly GCA_949987645.1 of Tachina grossa. Classification (NCBI taxonomy): domain Eukaryota; kingdom Metazoa; phylum Arthropoda; class Insecta; order Diptera; family Tachinidae; genus Tachina; species Tachina grossa. Next base: position 172,256,869 of record OX465276.1, on the reverse strand, counting down.
TAGCCTTAATATTCAAGGTAAATTACTAAAAACATGCAATTTTTCACAAATTGTCTGCTAAACATACCAATATAAATATTTAAGATTCAAATTTGAGAGATGATGTCGATATAACTCACCAATATTAATTTAATCCTACGTCTACACCTGATATATTTTTATCATAACAAAATTCAAACTTTATATTGAAAATTATTTTTTTTATGTTAGCTCTTTTTTCTTCATGGAATTGACATTTGTCATGATAAATATATATGAGGTATAGACGTTGGGTTAATGCTGTTTTTAATTGCAATTTGTCGGCGTTGTCAACTTTACTATCACATTAAAAATAATAATAAAAAATATTGACAATGTGACAGACTACGTCATATTGTGAATCTTTTTTTTTTTTTGTGAAATTGTTGAAGCTGAATAATGTTGGTTAATATGTCTGGCAGCCGCTCTATAATTCATAAAATTTAAACACTTATGTATGTAGTATTTCATTTTTAATTTTATAGCGTCGGTTCCGTAAATGTCGAAATAAACGTTACAATGAATTGATACTGGGTGGTGTTTTTATAATAACCGTGGTGAATATATTGCTAGCAGCTTTTACTACAACTGATGTTTTATAAATTTACAAAAAATATGTATATAAATGTATGTATGTACATACGAATGTATTTATTGAAGATATATAAAATGGTTTTAGTAAAAAAATAACATTTTTAATTTTTGGATATTACCAAGTTAAATAAAAAATAATAAACAAAATTAATCATCAAAATAAAATACATATTTTTAAATAAATATTTAATCATATGATTTTTAATAAATGCACTCCTGGTATCTGTTACGATGCTAAACTTTATAATAAATGGAAAAAAAAACTTTAAAACTTAGTTCTAGTAAATATATGTATATAGAGCTTTTATCACTGATAGAGCTTGTTCAAAAATTGTCCTTGAATTAGGAGGAATAGTCTTTCTTAATCAACTTGGCAATAGTACTGAGTTGCATATTAGTTGTTCCCTCATATATAGCTCCAATCTTAACATCACGGTAGTACTTCTCTTGAGGGAAGTCGCGTGTGAAACCAACACCACCCATCCAATCAATGCATTTAATGGTGACACGTTGCGCTACCTCAGATGCGTAGTATTTAGCCATTGCAGCTTCTTTTACAAATGGAATGCCGTGTTCAACCATACGAGCAGCGTTGTAGGTCAGTAAACGGGCCGCTTCAATTTCTGTGGCAATAGTTGCAATTTGGTGTTGCATAGATTGGAAATTGTAGATTTCGGAGCCAAACTGCTTACGCTCCAGCAAATAAGGTATTGTGTGATCGAAGCAACCTTGAGCCAAACCAATCATTTGTGATGCAATTCCAATACGACCTTCGTTAAGGAATCCTGCAGCATATTTATAGCCGTGACCAAATGTACCCAACAAATTTTCTTCGGGAATACGAACGTTATCGAAAGTAAGCATACAAGTTCCGGAAGCGCGAATCCCCAATTTGTCTTCAGGCTTATTCACAATCAAACCGGGAGTGTCACGGTCGACAAAGAATGTTGTTATTCCGCGATAACCGTCTTCGGGCTTGGCATTTGCAAATACAATGAACACACCGGCCAAATCTGAGTTTGAAATCCACATTTTAGAACCGTTGACAACATAGTGACTGCCATCTTTTTTTGCAACTGTTTTCAAAGAAAAGGCGTCGGATCCCGAACCAGGCTCTGTCAAAGCAAAACTTCCTGCCTGAAATTTACACGAAAAATTTAAAAATAAATATGTACATACAAGGCCTTGTGTACATACCCAGCAAAAAATTTCAATAAAGGTAATCGAGTTTGGAATTAAGCATTTTTGATGGCAGCTGTTCCTTACTGGATTACCAACTTAATGATTTTAACAAGGCGTGAGACTAAAATAATCGATTCTTGAGAAGTACTTATGTTGTTTATTGTAGGAATTGTATTTAAAAATTTTTTTAGTCGAAAAGCAAGATTTTTCGACTAAAAAAAGTAGTTCCATCAAGAAAAAAAATAACTGTTTCCTACAACGAAAAAAATAATTAGTTCCTATAATAAACAACATAACTACTTCTCGAGAATCGATTATTTTAGTCTCACGCCTTGTTAAAATCATTAAGATGGTAATCCAGTAAGGAACAGCTTCCACTAAAAATTCTTAATTCCAAACTCGATTACCTTTTTTGAAATTTTTTGCTGGGTATATACATATGTATGTATGTATGTCAGAGCTGCCCACAGAGAGAAAACCGAGATAAATGTATAAGTGTATGTGTATTCATTTGTATAAAAAATCGATTGATGTCCGGCACTCTGGCGCTTCTCTGGGCAGCTATGATGTATGTCGATATAGAAATAAATTGTTTTCAGTTTCTATGTACATATGTACATGTCTTTTTGGTTACTTACATATTCTTGCGCCAGTTTGGGTAAATATTTCTTTTTCTGTTCCTCGTTGGCTACTTTAATGATCAAGGAATTTACCAAAGTGTTGTGAATATCAACTAAAGCAGCAACAGCTGGGTCGACTTTCGAAATTTCTTCAACTGCCAGGATAATGGTCAAAAAATTGCAGCCGCTACCACCCAATTCAGTATCGATTTCAATACCCATAAAACCGTTATCAAACATTGCTTGTACAACAGATGGCTCAAATTTATGTTGTTCGTCCATCTTCTTGACAAAAGGGGCAATTTGCTCCTGCGCCACTTTGGCAACTAAAATTAAAACACAACCGTACGCACATTACAAATATGTATGTATGTATGTATGTATTAAACAGGATTTTAAAATATAATGCTGAGTACAAAAAATATATTGGGAAATTTCACGAATTTAACATGACGTCACAAGTTACTTTTTCCCTTCAAAAAAAAAAATAATGTAAAAACAAACTTTGTTAAGGTCATTATTACAACTGTATTTTAACAAAAAAAAAAAAAAAAAGATGGAATCTAAAGTCTAGTTTAATTTTTCTTTTCTTCTTTAGAAATTCACATTGAGTATTAAAATATTTCATTCCATAAAATAATTGAAATTTATTTGCTGGTAGTTTAGCATGTCTATATACGTATTTCATTGGCGCTTGAACCTTTCATTTTATTTTTCTACATCCTTATACAATTAGAAATCCATTGGATAACAATAAAAGTATTTACAAGGCTAAATGAAAAATAAAACATTAATCGAACTTTAAAGAAAATTTATTATTTGACATATTGTCAGAAGTGTACATAAAATAATTGAAATTTATTTGCTGGTAGTATAAGGATGTAGAAAAATAAAATGAGTTCACCTGGATATAAATTATTTGCTGGGTTTTGTATCAGTTTCAAAGCCTACTAAGCTTATTTTTTCTTTAGTGATTTTCAAAAGTATTATTATTTTATGAATTCTCATGTAGTTTTTGAAAGTCTATACATAAAGTAAGAGGTTTGTGACTGTTTAAAATTTGTGGTTAAAGTCTACTGATGATTTGGTTCAAGCGCCAATGAAATACGTATATAGACATGCTAAACTACCAGCAAATAAATTTCAATTATTTTATGTACACTTCTGACAATATGTCAAATAATAAATTTTCTTTAAAGTTATATTTCATTCCATGTATAAGAATTGCAAGTACTGAACTAGAGATGGGTGCGCTTCGTGTTTTTTTTTCGTGACACGAACACGCACGACTCAACACGAAGTGTTCGTGACAAAAAATCTGATTTCTTGCATGTTCGGTTCGTTACGTGTTGAGCAAAATTGACACGAAAAACACAAAACGATTTTAGATGTAAAATATGTATGAACGAATTTGCATTAGAGAAACAATTTAATATTTTGTTACGTCAAACACACAACACCAGCATATTTGTTGATATTGTATGGGACTTTGAAGCTTAAAGTTTTGTACGTAAACCGATAGTATCAGCTGTGGTTGCAGATAGTATCAGTAGGTGCCATATATTGCAAAGCGACTCTTGAATAAAGTCAATTAAATTTTCTAATCTTCACTACCATACCAATAATATTTCGTGCGTGTTGTGCAGACTCGTATTGACTACATTTTTCGCGTGCGTGTTTGGTACGTGTTGAGCATCTTGGTATTCGTGTTCGTGTCGTGTTGAAAAAACTCGACACGCGCCCATTTCTATACTGAACTTAATCGCGATTAAGAAATTATTCCACGAAAATCGGAAAATTTTAAAAAGGCAAATTTTTAAATTCAATTATTTATTTATTGTTATATTATAGTTAACCCTCTCATCCACCAAACTTCATTAGGGCAGCTATAATTTTTTTAGGTTTGTCTCAAGCAAGATAAAAAAGAAATAAAAATTTCATAATTTTATATACATATGTTCAAATTATACTACATATACGTACAACGTGGAGAGTAAACAGAGTAAAAAGAAGAACTTTGTTATAATAGTCTAAAGCTACGGTCACACTTGTCAAACATTTGCCCAAAAAAGCATAAGCACTAAATGCCAATGAAAAATCTTTGCATTCAGACAAAATGTTGCCAAGTTAAAGAGTAGCAAATATTGTTGGATTCTATGACATTGCCAATTAGTTGTGTTCGAAACTTTTTAATACGATAAACAAGTGTCTGGATCAAAACTTTTTTCATTAATGTTTGTTGGTTACGCTTTTTTGGGCAAATTTTTGACAAGTGTGACCGTAGCTTAATAACAATAGAAGTACTAGCTACTGAGGTCATCAGCTAAAACATTTTACCAAGTCAACAAATAGTAGTCCACAAATTTCAGTGCAAACAGCAGAAAATTTCTAGTGAATAAAAATGAATGGAAATCTTTGCGCTTATTTTTTCGTGTCACTGTACTTCCAAATTCTCCCAAAAATACACCTGCAAAATATTTTTGATCATCATTGTTCTATATGCAAAACCATCCACTACTCAACCATTTTTTTTTTTTGTTGACGCTGTCCGTCACATGCTATTTTCTCGAGAACCTTAAGAACTACGGACCTGTAATTTGGACAGAGTGTCTTGAACTTTGGCCGCTACAAGAACAAATACATGAGAGTTAAAAATTAAAGGGTTTTCCAAAACGAGCAACGAAAAATGTGAAAATACCATGTAATATACATACAATTGTATTACATATATAAATAAATACTTGAGATATGTAAAATTAGGGTATTTTTATACAGGCTACAACAATTAACACGGAAATTTAGAAAAAATTAAATTAAAGGGTGTTCCAGCAGTTAATGTAATTTTGACTATGTAATTTTGACAACATGCTGTATCTTGGAAACGGCAAAACAAAAAAATCCCAAAATTATAAAATCGCCAAACCGAAAACAAATTGCCAAAACCCGAAATAAATCGCCAAAATGAAAAAATCACCAAATTAAAAAAAATCTTGCACTAAAATAAATCGCCAAAATGGAAAAAATCGCCAAAATGAAAAAATCGCCGAAATAAAAAAACGCCAAAAACCTAAAAAATCGCCAAAACGTGAAAGACGCACAAAAACTAAAAAAGCACTAAATTAAAAAGGCCAAAAACGCAAAAAAAAAAAAACTAAAAATCCCATATTAAAAAACGCTCAAGACCAAAAAAATCCCCACCGAAAAAAGTTCGTAAAGTATTACATATCTAGTGTCCGTACGGAACCCTTCGTGCGCGTCTCAGAGTCGCACTTTCCTGAATTTTTAATTTTATTTCTCCCCCGTTGGCCATGTCTTTTAGACATCTTGCAAGACAGATGCACGAAAATGTTAAAGCGTGGAAGACAAACAGATAATTGAAGAAATTTTCGAACAAAAGGCCGCTCAGTTCAAACATGACAACAAAAGTGACACTTTCTCTCATATTATCCTTGTCCCTGTAGAACTGACAATTTCTATAACATTTTCATTATGTGCATTATACGCCTGCAAAAGACCACGCTTTTAATGCTTGAAAGTATGTCATGTTTTAGACTCGGCAGTTTTTCTTACTCAACTTTTGATTTTATAATGAAAAAGAAAAATATAGGTATACATACAAAAGGTATCATAAATCAATAAAACAAGATTGCGCAATCTTTTTATTGGAATATATTACTTTCTCAACTCTCTCATACAAAAAAGTTGAGCAAGTAAAACTGTCGAGTGTAAAATCATTCTATGCAACATTGTTGAAATTCCGTGCGAAAAAAGTACTACTCATGTTGTTTCGCAGCTGAAACAAAAATGACGCCAGAGTAATTTTGCATGGAAAAACATTCTGCCAGATAGATTTTACGATTTTTTCTCAATAAGAACAGAGTAGTTCTTTTGCAAGTTTATTTCGCCAATATTTCACATCAAATACTCTTACATATAGTTTGATAGCATTTCGTACGAAATTAAGATCAATCTATTTGTTCTTACAAAGCTTTTGTGCGTTGACAGATGTCTTTGAACATCAAGTTTCAATGATTGTTTTTTATAATCAAAAATATGTATTTAACTGAATCATTAATAGGAAATGAATTAAAAATGCCATTATTTTTAAAAGTGACATTTGTTTTTCGACGAATTGTTTCACTACTTTCGGCTTTAATGACCGAAAGCTTAACATAGTGTCCACACCTGATGATTTTATAACGCTGCCATAATATGAATAAATTAAATCTATACGTGATGAATTTTCACCATGATATGAATTTGACATTCATCATGATATAAATTCATCACTGTGGACACTATGTAAAACCCTCAAAATAACAATTTACATTAAATTTGGTAGCTGCGTATTTTTTATTTATATTTTACCTTATTCTAAAATATCTTAAGAAAATAAATTTGCGAAAAACAATCAATAAATTGATGCCATTTGTACGTATGTAAATTCATTGTTTCGTAAAGATATTTCGTTTTTGTCATTATAAGCGTTAGGGAAAAAACGCATTTGCATAAAATCCTTGTCATCACTGGTTATAAGTTACCGACGGCTAAGTACAGATGGCATCAGACAATAACGTCTTTTGTATTAGCAATAAGTTTAAATTATGAAGCAGACTATGAGCGCATATACATACATACATTATTCAGCGTAAATACTGACACATTAAGCAAGCCAGCTTTCGAATAGTAACACAGATACACACGCGTTAAAATAATAACACACCCTTTTTTATCGGGTGGTTAGAAAAAATAAATGAAACACTGCAATTTAAACGTTCAATTTAAAATATTAATAGCATTAGATTTTTATATAAACGAGTGAAATTATATGTATGTATATCAAGTACACTCGAGTCCGTTTATAAAGAATACCGGTTATGACGAATTATCGCGTATAACGAATAACTCTCATGGTCCCACGCGCCATTTAAACAAAAGCACCAAGTTTAGAATTTTATTTTATTTAAATGGCCACACTGTAAAAGAAGTCTTAGCTCTAAAAAAACCAAAGGGAAGGCAGGTAGCCCATTGTGCAGAGATATTGTAAATATTATAGTCCGATGAACAGGGTTCATATCCCAGGTGAGAATTTTTTTTTTTTTATACTCGTGTACACATTAATGGAAAAATGTAATATGAAAGAAATATAACTACGGTATGTATATCACTAAAACCTTTTGCATATGTTTTGGAAAAAAGTATGTATATAAACTTCCCAACTAAGAACAACGCCGTTTAAAAGCTTTTTATTCAACTCTCTAGGGAAGTTTTGAACTTTGAGCCCGTGCAACCCAACGAACATTCTAGAACAGAAGCCATCAGGGTGCCAGAAAAGTTCGATGTTTATTCTATCACAAATGTAACGCCATTTCAATTACTGAAAGTTTCTTCATGAGTAGAAACTAAATTAAAATCGCTGACTAGATTGTGATGTGAGAATTACATTACAAACTAATTTATTTTTTATTTAATAAATAAATTTTTTGCTTGTGAGGAATTCGTTTTTTTTTGTACTAGGTATCGAACCCGCGAAGAAATTACTGCCAGTTAAAAATCAACACCACTAGTCTATCGACACCACTTTTTTACTGAGACAAAACACATAGAATATATTTATTCTTAAGATTGTTCGTATATAAGACAAGGAAAGAGGCAGCGATGGAAGTTTTTCTTTTTTTTATTGCGTTCGAGACTTAATTACAAAAGATTTTTAAATTTTACGATTCAAAATCATACATATTGTAAATTGCAAATCAAAAAAAAATATTCCTATGTATGTGTAGATAAACATACATACGTATGTACATATACATACATACATACATAACATTGTACATATGTATGTATGCATGTTATATTAATTGCGCTGCCTGTGTATCGAACCAAGGAAATCAGACATTTTAAAAATTAAATCTTATTATATTTAGAAACGTGATAATTTTGAAAATTTATATATGTATATATGTACATATCAACAAAAAAGTTTACATATGTAAGTATGTAATGTGCAAACATACATCCATATATATATATATATATATATATATATATATATATGTGTATGCATCTATATGTAAATATCGTTACCTTAATATAGAAAGGCGCTAACTTAATATTTTTTTGAAATTGAGTTTTTTTTTTGTATATTCCGATATAAGAACATCTAATGTATCGAAAAATCTCGATTTCAAAAGAATAATGAGTTAGAACCTCTCTGTATCAAGATAACGATATATACTTACATGTTTACAAATAACACATGCACTACATGTTTGCACATGTGCACACGTACATGCTATATATATGCCCTGTCGGAAACTCAGTTAACTTTAAACTAACTTTAAGCTAATTATTTCGCAACTAGTGCTGACTGGACATTGTATTACTTTCCAATGGAAACAACTAAGTAATTTAACATTGCGATAATTTTAACATGTCGATGGCGGTAGTCAATTGCCCCAATCTGCATTACTTTTCAGGTAACTTAAAGTTGACTTTTATTTAAGTCACCTGGTAGTCAGTAAATTTGCAAAAAGATGTTGCTGGGTTTCGAACTACGTATCACACGTGGTAAATCTAGTCAAACGCGCTACCACCCAGCCAAGGTACCATCTAAAGCTCTGTTCACATTATATGTATTTGTCTTGTGTAATGCCACTTTTTAAATTGCAACTTGGTAAATTTGTACATATAGTCTGAACACCTTTAAACAATAGCATGTGTTATTTCTCTGTGTGCAGTACAAACGACAATTTTGATTTAGAGCGTGTGACAGATCATCTGACATCAACTGATTTTAAATAAAGAAAATGGTTGTGGCGTTAAAAATTAAGCAACATTTTTTTTAATATACTAAATTAAAATTTATTTAGTATATTAAAAACTAAAAATTAAAGAAAAAATTAAAAGGCATTAACAAAAGTAAGCATTTGTTTACTTTTATAGATTATGTCAAATGTACATAACACACAAACGTGTGAACACAAGAATTATAAACCGTGTGTAAAACGCAGATTTTTACATACACAGAAAATATCATGTGTAACAAAAATTGACATTCCATAACGCTGCAGCCACACGTTCAGTAAATCGCTTACCCCCCGTCTAGACTGGCAATAAATATGTTGGCAATATAGCACTAACGTGGGCAGAAGAGCGGAACAATATTCCTTATTGCTTTACTTATGTTAAAGCTATGGGAAATCGTAGCCACAATATGGAAAAAGTCAACACAAAAGGTGCAGAATAAAAATATAATTCACTTGCAAATATCTGGTTAATCGAATATTTTTTTCTATTTAAAAACTTATAACAATGCAAATTATTTCACTACACGCGTTTTTAATATACATACATATGTATATTTTATAAATTTCAATAATATTATCTAAATGCCAAACGCAATACAGAAAAGTCGAACATAAATTAACACCGAGTTTGACGTTTCATGTTCGCAATGACTGTCAACGAAAAACTTTTGACAATTATTGCCGCAATTATTGTGAGCACTGGCAATGAGCTGTCTCCATTGGCAATATCAATATTTTGTCATTTACTACAACTTCATCACACATACTGTGTATCAAAATGAAATTGATAGATGTGACTAAAATATCAATTTCATTTTTTAAATGCCACCGACGAAGAAACAACTCAAATTTGTAACTTCAATCAATGTGTGCTGTGATAAGCTGTCCAAATTGAAAATTAATTTGCCATATAAATGGATAGGTGAATTTGAAAGCAATTGAAATTATTACGATTACGTACTCAACTTAAGAATTGATTTTGGGTTAGTTCTGGATTACATTGTAGTTAGCTTAAAGTATGTCTAAGGCTCAAATTTAGTTAATTGATGAAGGGAAATCGATAAGAAAAATCATTACTTAAACCACGGGCGTTAGTTAACTATAGACTGTGAATTTGGACCTAAGAAAATTTAACTATAAGTTAATTATTTTTGTAGTCGACTAGTGATTTTCCGACAGGGTGTATATACATATGTACATACATACATATGTGTATTTACATACATACTTCCATACATACATGTAAGACAATTAATATTTTGACCAAAGAGACTATAAATTTATTTATGTAAATATGTACATTATTTCAATTTTATATAGGTATGTATGTATTAGAGAGCTGCGTAAACAGTCTTGAAATGTAAAAACGTCATGATTTTTAAATGTATTCATGTCGCATGTATTATACCTAAACCAATAATAAATGCTGTCGTACTATAAGCGAAGCACGATGGATGTATTGGTGTATGTGTATATCAGTTGTAACAAGCGATGTCGCAAGACAGCTTGTTTGTAACAAACACTCAAAAGAAGTACTGTTGATTAGTGTATGCTTGTTATTTTTCATATTGTACGTTTGAGTGTGTGTGTAATATGTAGATGGTAAGCTATTATGTGGTTAAGCGCATACAGCTAATGTTAATGCATGTGTGTGCCTTTGCATGTGCGCAGAAAAATAAAAAATAATACTCACATATACGTGCATGACGTTTGTACACGCGCTCATGCGTAGAAAGAAGCAAGTATCACAAATTCTTCCGTCACGAAGTGTTTTCTTCTTTACTCTTATATCTACAATACTCAAACAAATTTCTTGCAAACAATGTTGTTAACGTTTGTTTTATAAGATTTCGCTGTAGTAAAGCATTTGAAAAATCCCTCGTCTTGAAAGTTCTTATAGGATGTCTTGTGCAGGAGACTAGTATGTATATATGTACATACACATACATGTACGTACTTATGTATGTATGTATGTATAACATACATATCGTTACCTTAATATAGAAAGGCCCTAACTCATTAAAATATGTAAAAAACTCGATTTCCCAAAAATAATGAGTTAGGGCCTTTCTATATTAAGGTAATGATATGTATATTGTAGGTACGTAAACATGTAAATATGTACATATGTAAAAAACTACTAAACCGAAGGTCCTGGGTTCGACACAGGTATCCGACAGCCATTAAATAACAACACCAATCATTTTTCTGATGTGCATTAGTGTCTCTTTGTGTCAGTTGTTGTAGGAAAGTTCAAGTGATGAGGGCATAGTCACTGGTCACTGAACTATACCGACTTCAGCAGATACTAATCCTAATTTAACATCAGAGCGCCCTTAATTGTCGTGCAGCAGAATCATCGGCGAATTAAAATAAGCAGGCTACCAAACACAGCTTCAAAAATTGAATACGCCTCATTTATATCAGAAGCGCTTCAACTCTGCATTATAAAGAATGAAGCTTTCCTCTATCTTTTCCTTCACCACCAATCTATTCTATCGCTATCCCTTTTCCTAAAAGACGGTAACACCTATAAGTAGTAGTAGGCATTCATTGCCTGTGTGTTACTTCTCTTTGTAAAAAAAAATAATGAGTTAGGGCCTTTCTATATTGAGGTAACGATATGTATATTGTAGGAACGCAAACATGTGCATTTGTTGCACATGTATAAAATGTAAAAGTATGTATTTACAAGTGTGTACATATGTATGTATATATGTACATAGGTATGTACATATGTATGTATGTACATAGGTATGTACATATGTATGTATGTACATAGGTATGTACATATGTATGTATATACATATATTGCTTACATTATTACGTGACGTCTATTAAAATTTACTGATAATTTTTACCAATTTAAATGTACGCGAACAATAGTATTTTCATAAGTGGATTTTTTAATTAAATTAGCCTCTAATTTTTAAATGAAATATTCTGGAACATTAATTCAAATACATAGTATCTAATAATAATGCTGAGTTGCACTTTTCCACCTCTGATATGCAGCACGAACATTGCAAGTTGAATATGCAAAACTGCTTGGAAAAAAACGACAATTACACGCAAAATTTTTTGTATGTACATATGTATTTATATTCAGACTTGCATATTTACATAATATGTTCATATGTATGTATGAATATTGTTCCCTTAATACAAATACATACATACATATGTATGTATGTACATATCTATAATTGCATATATTTTATGTACAAAGTATGTAAATACATACATATGTAGTACATATGAGCGAAAATAATATACATATATGTACATATGTAGGTATGTAAGTATATAGATGTATATACTGTGCACGCAAAAATACACCTGCACGCGTACATATGTACATACTTACATATGAATATACATACACATGTACATATATACTTTTATACTCCTATATAAATACATACATGCATACATTTACATTTTGTGAATACTGATAATAAGAGCAAAACTTGATTACGTAACGTTTCCATACGTAGAGTTAATTGAGCGAATTAGATATACATACATACATACATATTGCATATTTAAATAAGAATATGTAGGTATGTACAGGGAAATTGTCGAGTAATTAAAACAAACAACAATGTATGTACATGTGTACTATACATAAAACCAAAATTTATAATTATATCCAAATTATAGGCAGTTAATGTCACACGTGTCATAATAATTAAAAATACTGTAAAGTATTGAAGCAAAAACAATCGAAAAACTACACTTACCAGTTTCCTTCATCACTTGTTCGTCTTCCGTAAGGACGGTTAAAGGAGTGGGCGTGCCGGGTTTGGCAGAGGACATGGCAGCATATTGTTGTTGGCGCAAGGCCTTCGCGAACTTAAAAAGAAAATACAAATGTTCGGTAGTAGTTTATGGATTTAAAATTTTTTATTTAATTTAATGGGCACTTACCAAACGTGTAGGCAATTTTTTTAAAGCATTCATTTTTTTTTATTTGCGAAAATTTAAATAAATTTGTTGTTACTAAGTATTCACCAACACACACACACACTCTCTCTCTCAAATTACGAAAACAACCTTCAGCGCCTGCACGGTAAACACAACTGATATAAAAAGATCGTATAGTACACGTCTGAGCCCAAATTCTAAAAAAACTTAACAGAGCAACTAACTGAGCGACTGATAACGACGTGCCCACTTATTTACGAGTATTATTATTTTTCTTTTTTCTTTTTGAATTATCATTTCTTATTGAACTATGTACGTTTTTGTGTTTGGAGAATTCGCAGTGTATTAATTAGTAGAAGAACAACTGGACAAGTTTTTCATATTGTTATGCTACAGATATATACTCTTTCGCGTGTATCAGCCAAATGCCAGTTTTAAAATTTTGAGAAAGTTTTTGCAAGCAACTACCTAAATATTATCTGTTAAGGTGCAATTAGACGTGAGATGGCCATAATGCCATAGCCATAATCAAACCAAAATTCAATTGGTTTCCATGGTAATGGGTATGGCCTTATGGCGAGTCACCTATAATCAAATGCAGTTTTCCCTATAAGTTTGGTTCGAACGGCTGTCTATGGCCATTGTTATGACACGTCTGATTGCACCTTTAGTACCTAGATATGAACCTAATAGTTTAATTTGTTCTTCTGTTTGCTACCTGATAAATTTTCCACTACGTCCTTTCTAATAATTCATAATGTTATCTATTCTAATTTACTTACTTCTTTAGTTCACTCAAGAAGTAAAGAAACAGACCTATTGTAAATAAAATTATCAATTGTAATCTCTTATGATAATCTAACGCGTGCCAAAATAAATATGTAAGTAGGTATGTACGAATTTAAAATAGGCAACAAATACTGAATAATGTTGTTTGTTGTTTTTTTTAGTTTCTTGGCCTACTGGGTTCTAATTTTGTTTTTTTATTTTTATTTTAGGAGAAGTAATAGTAGGTGTTACCTTCTTTAGGAAAGCGATAGTGATAGAGAAGGCAGGTGGTAAAGGGGAAAGATTCATTCTTTTACAACTTTGCTTTTTTGCAGCGCCTCTGATGTCAGTGAGGCGATAGGGATTTGTAAGCTTTTTTGAATTGTGGTGGAAGTAGTTTCTACGCGGGGAAAAACCCGGAAATTGCCGGAATTATTTTTTTACATAAGACTAATATAATATTTAAATAGCACTAGCTACTTTGGCTATCAGCTATTATAGTATTTACATTTAAATTTGTGTATTTAGTTAAGAAATATATGTAGTTTGAAATTATTGTTCAGCCCAATTATGAATATTCCCGGGGAGTTTTTTCTCTTCCCTATCATTTGTTCCCGAGAAATAATCCTCCTATTCTAAATAGCCGGCGAATAAGCAAATAAGGGAGAGAGTAAAATCTGGATCAGCTGTTATTTGTTTTTGTTTAAATAAAAATTAAATAAACAGTGTAACCATGATACAATTATAACAGGTACATGCCCAAGCCCAGCCTGTTATTGTATACAATACAATTAGTTGTCAAACTTTCCCTACAAGAAGACTACTAGTCAATTGACTAGTCATATGACTAGTAGCGATAACCGACACTTCGGTCACAGTCCCCAGTTAGTTTATTAGGGGCTTGGTGAAAAAAATGACCAAAACATTTGTGTACGTGTGATTTTTTATCTCTCTCTAACTTATTAATTTCACTTAATCAAAACACATATATCTTAACTGCTTACTCTGCTTCTTTTTATCCAGTCACTGATTACATAAGCATTGGTAAACTATGACTAGTCAATGTTTACATAGAGACTGGTCAACTGTTACTAGTCAATATATACGTAGAAACTGGTAAAATGTAACTTTTAAATAAATAAACATAATTTTTATGTTATTTCAATTGTTTTTTATTATAAGAAAATAGAGAAATAAGTAATATTCATATATATAACACAATTTAATATATAAAATAACGTAGGTGGTACCACTCAAGTCTTCTTCACACTTTTCTCCAGCTCCAACACACCTTGCTTTTTGCAAATATCTAAAATTTTAAAAAGAAATACATAAATGTATAAATTAAACTAATATATTCAAATTCTTTTATGCAGTATTGTTGTTAAGTTCACTTAACTTTCTTCGCACTTGTATAAATTTTATTTCAAAGACCGAACGAATTGTATATTTTACAATAAAATGCGATGTCTTAAAAGTTTTAGCATATGTACATTCGATGTTTCACTCTAACATGCATATTAGAGAGGAACAACTATAATTGATAAATGTGTCGGTCATTTCTACCAGTCAAATGACCAGTCAATTGACTGGCAGTCATAAATTCAATGGAAAATTATTGCAAATGTATTAGTGAAAAAAGTCGTTTGTGTTAGTTTCAGTCATTCATTTCTTGTAGGGTTGTTTACAAGGTACAAAAGTGTTAGTATATGTGTTGTGAATAAAATGATTACAGTGTTGCCATTGAGTTTACACATGGCTGTGTTTCCAATTAAACATTGAAGAGAATTACACTACACATCTTTTTTGTTGGTTAAAATTAAAACAAAAATAAATAAAGATAGAAGATAAAGTAGAATTACACACAGAATATACATGAATGTAATTACGTGCCCTACACATGAGAATAATTGCACACTCTGTGTAATTAAACTCCTATTGGCAACACTGAATGACTATAATTATTCATGAATGCCGCGTTTGCAATTGTATTTTGGCTACCCTCTAATCGTTACTTTTAAAAACAAAAGGCATATGTTTCTGACAATTATGTGTTTGTTTATATCAACAAAACGCATGTTTTTTTTTTTTTTTGTGTTGTAATTTTGTTGTAGTTGTGCATGTACCTAGTATCATTTTACCATGAGAGGAAAGCGGGTGCTAGACACATCAATATTCAGCTACAATATGTGTAGTTGTGTGCGTTTATAAAAAATATTCACACCAATGGTATATGTGTGACTACATCATATTGAAGCTGAATATTGATGTGTCTGGCACTCGCTTAACCATTCACAGGCATGCGGAATAACTTTGTGTTTAGAAAGTGGAGTGAAAACTGGGCCAGGTGCAGATGCAAATAGATTAAATTCCCAAGGACTGTGTGTAGAAAGGAAATTGTAAATTTTATCAAGTTTTTCTTATTGGTCTTGATCATATTAGGAGGAAACAAATCTTCCATTTACCTATTATGTGAACTTAAAGGAGACCTGCAAAATTGAGTGTTTCAGCATTTGTTCTGAATACAAAAGTATGTAGTTTATGTTTTTGAAGTGCATGTGCACAGGTTTTAGATACAAATGCAAAAATACAAAATACAAAAGCGAAATATAATAATTCGGTATTTATTTAAACTTTTTGTTCTAAATAAATGCTTATACTATTGCTTTGCAACATTTATTAAATGATTTTTAAATTTTTGCATTAGTTCCCTTCAAAATGTTTGGGGAGAAAACTATCAACAAATTTTCCCTCTCCTTCATATTTAGAATACCTACTTTTTCCCGGGGAGATTTTTCTCCCTCTCCCTCATGTTCAGAATACCTACTTTTTCCCGGGGAGTTTTCTCCCGCGGAAAATTTAATTCATAATAGAAAGAATGGGAAAAGAGAAAAAACTCCAGGGAATTGCTATTCATAATTGGGCTGGTTATATTGTTGAGGCTCGGTACTGTGAGTAAGTTGTTTGCAGTCTTCTTAGATTGGGACAGGTTGCCAACAGGTGTTCAACTGAGATTTTTGCTCCGCAGTATGTGCATTTGTCATTGAAACTGTTGTTTGTTAGATGTCGATGTGTGATGATCAGGGTGACCGATGACATTTTTCAAAAAGTGGCGCTAAATAGGGGATTTATCAAAGAAAAGGGGCAAAATTAAAAAAAATACGAGAAAACTGCACTAAACTTTTTATTTTTAATGTATTTTCATATAACTCACCCTAAATAAAGCGGGTCAAAAAGTGGCAAGGCAGTCGAAAAAGGGGAAAGCAGTCGAAAAAGTGGCAAATTGCCACTTTAGTCGGTCAAACGGTCACTCTGGTGATGATGGTATGTCCCATATGTAAACGAGAGTTTTAATTTCTTTCTTTCTGATGTTTGTTGCATATTTGAGTGTTATTACGTTGGGGTTGATTTGGGAGTAATGGGGATGAAAGTAGTTTTTTGCATCTGCAATTCTTTTGTTTTGTAGTTCTTCTGAGATGTATTTCAGTATATCAAGTATTTCGGTCAAGGGATCATCAATTAGCGGTGCTGTACATTAGGGTTATAATTTTTTTGCAATTTTTCCGAATATCAAATTCTTCATCGTATAGCCGTAAAGACCATGCACAAATATTAAGAAATGATTTATTACTTTTTCGCGATCATTAAAAAAGTTTCCACACCAAACGCGATGAAGTTTCGAATTAAAATTTTTCTCCTAAGTATACAAAATTAACATTTAATAACAAAATTTTAAGTATTTTCTAATAATTTCATGAATATAACAAGATCTTACCATTTGTACGGAAGAAGGGGGCATAAAATCGCCATATTATGATTCTATTTCGCGGTTTTTTAATAAACTAAATTTTAATGTCAAATGTCAATTTTAACTTTGCAGGTAAAAGTTTTATATAATTTTAGTTTGGACTTTTCGGACTAACTATATTTTTTTCTTTTGGTACGCACCAATGTTCTAAAAAATCTACTTGATTTTTGTTAAATATGCGTTGAATCAAATAGGTGTCGAAATTTGTATTACAAGTGTTTTAATTATGCATTGTTGTTTGTATTATAGCAGGATTTTTTTCTTTTATACGTCGCGACTCGCGTTATTAAAATGAAATTTAAAAAAGTTCAACAGCTATTAAAAAAAAATCCACTGGGTAGAAAAAAAAATTTTCCAGATTTACAAAGGCTTAAAAAAAATTTTGTGATATAAAAAAATGAATTTATCGCTATCTGAGCTAAATAGAATATAAAACATATATAAACAATAAATGTACAATATATAGTGTATGGAAATTAAAAAAAAAAATTGGGAGCTTTAGAAATTGCATTTGGTGCGGAAACTTTTTTAGCCAAAATGGCCTAAAAAAATATTTTTATTATCAAATTGCCCATCGCGTGGTGGGATGAAGAAATTTTGTCCAAAAAAAGTTATAACCCTACTGTACATGCATGTTTTGCTGCTGCATAAATGTTGCCTTGTATACCTACGTGACCTGGTATCCAAACTATTACGATTCCAAAATATACTACAAGGGAATAAGTATTTTCGTTTACACAGGTTTAACAATTTATTTGGAATGAAAAAAAAATATTTCATAATAAGAGTCTGAACACAATGTAACGAGAATTCATTGCGGTGCGGTTTTCATACGATTTTGAAGTAAAAACCCGCAGTGCGGAACGGCATAAATTTAAAATCTATTTTATTTTCATTGCGGAATTTCTTATTCTCTCAATTTTTTACTCTCTTTCTCTTTCTAATGTTGCCATAGTTTTTGAATAATTTGCGGTGTTCACAACAAGAAACATGATTTTGAAGTTCATAAATGTTTGTCATAAAATATAAAAGCTTAAAAAATTTATCAAATATATCTCGGAATGTATTTTAATCATTTTTTGTTTTTAGTTACTGCCATTATAAAATATTTAACAGAAAGAGTAAATTTTTTATAAAAATGTATGCACAAAAAAATTAATAAAAATTTAAACAAACAATGACAAGTATTGCCGTCGCCGTCTTCCGTTGTATTATGTTTATTTTCTCTCCCGCAACGAGAAATCGCACCGCACCGCAAACATTGTGTTTAGACTCTAACATAACAATCACCCTTATTCTATTTGCCGTCGGCAACATCGTCGTCAATTTTGAAACAACATTAATATAACACAATATCAATGCTAACTTTGTATTCCTTAACAGTGTTATGACGACGTTGCCTGTTTATCGATAAATACAATACACATATCCAATATTTGATTCAGCTGATTCATTTTGTTTACTATTTTTCAGTCGTAAAGCAGCTTTGGGCGAGTCAACATCACGCGTCGTTGGCAATTATTTCTTAAATGCAACCAGGCCACTGTTGTTTATTGGCCTTCGAGAGTTTTGCGTCTCACTCGCACTTGTTAATGGTTACCGCAACTAACTGTATCGCTTACAGGTTTTTTGTGGGATTTTCCACTATCAAGTGCAAATGTTTTTAATAAGTTTTAACTGGAGGAGACCATAAAAAAACTATAGGAGTGGATTTTGGAAACTCCTACTTCCTATACGAAGGTATAGGTCGTTCGCAGTAACCGAAGGAAACTTCTACACGTGGCATACCCTGGCTTTTTGGCTACGTGCTTTTGCCATTTTTGTTCCATTTGGAACACAGAATACAAAAAAAAAAAAATTTACTATTTTTGGTAAAAGTGTTTTTGAATAAGCAAAAGCTTTATAAATAAATTAAAATAAAATGTTTTTCTTTCCTATTGGGACGATGAAAATAAAAAAATTTAATAGTGAAAATAAGATTTCTCAGACAAAATTCATGCATTTGCCAGTTACCCAAGGAAAAGTAAGTGATAAATTCCGTCATGTTTTTGGAAAATGATGAGTAATGTTCATCCTTTTAATATTTTCAAGTTATTTTCGGCTGAACAAAACATCATTTAGGCAAGTATTAGACAAAATACATATAGCCTATTTTTTGAAACAAAAGGGATCAGATCAACGTTTATTGGAGATTGGAGCTTCCTCCAAAGGAGTTCAGTGCTAATTGTTTATATATTCCACCTCCAGTTGCTTCACACTCAGTACTGTTTGCAGCCTTTTTTTAATTTAAACCTCAAGTCCCCACTGTACCTTGAAATAATTGGGAACAATCCACTAGATTCCGCAGAGGTAATACGGACTTTTTTCAGCTTTTCCACAAGCTTTTCAAATTGGTTGGGGATAGTCATTTTAATTTCGTACATATATTTTTCACTTTTTTTAAGTAATTTTTTTAAATAAATACGTACATTTTTATATCTACTTTGGTATTTCTTATACTTCACTTTTTTAACATTTAAATTATTTTTCAAATTCGTTGAGGCATGCACACAACAGAACACGACATCAAAAACACTGACGACAAAATGAACGGCAACATCAACATCAATTTTTCTTACAGAATACTAAAAATTTGCTGACAGTCATCGATAAATGGCAATACAATCTACAGGAATACCGATTTGCCAAAAACCATTAAAAACGACGTCGTCTTATGATGCCGACGCCAAATAGAATAAGGGTGAATATTTCAAGTGTAATACTGATTAAAATTAGAATGAATAAACAAAGTGTTAATACAAGTAGTTTGTAAATGAAATATTTAAATAAATGTTTTTTCTTTAACATCCTTCCTCAAACGACTTGTATGCCCGCTTTGCTTCTGTGATGTTTCAATTTTAATGAATTTAGGGGCTTTGTTAGCATATCGGCTATCATATTTTCACTTGGAAAAAATAAGCATTTAACATTACCATCATCCACATATTGTTTGACAAAAAACTTCTTCGTATCAATATGTTTAGTTCTGCAGCTATGTAAATCGACCATCTTCAACTAATCGTAGGCAACTTGATTGTCTTCAAATATTACTGTAGGTTCATTTTGCCTAACATTCATATCTTTTAATAAAGTTCGCAGCCATACAGCTTCCTTACAAGCTTCTGAAAGTGATATAAACTTGGACTCTGTGGACGATAAAGCCACACAAGACTGTTTCTTACAACACCAGCTTATGCTGCCATTATTGATCTAAATGTAAATCCGGTATTAGATTTACGATCTGTATTATTTTCTGCCCAATTGGCATCTGCATAGCCTATTAAAGTATTAAATGTTGTATTGTTTCCACTAAGTTTCAAATACAGCTCAGCGGTACCTTTTAAATATCGCAATATTCGTTTAAGTTCGTTCCAATCGTTTTGACTAGGACAATTAACCTTTTGAGCCAATATTGAAACGCTGGATGCTATATATAGTTTACTTTACCAAGTCTTAATTCAGATATTATTCCTCACTCTGCCTTTCACACAGCTGAATTAAGACTTTGCGTGTCTAAAAGGGGTATTTGCTTTTTATAAGACGAAAGACTGGTATCGCACAAATTTTGGTCGTATGTCCACTCTGGGGTTTTTAAGTTGAAGTTGGTTGGTTTTAGCTTCAAGTATGGTTGATGCAATTCTTAACTTTCTCTTTGATTTTAAAACTTCAGAGGTGTCGGAATATATAACTGAATTATTATGTGTTAATAGTTTGGGTAGTAGACGGTTTATATTCCCAGTAAATTTATGTTCTATTGATGGAAGGCCGGATTCTAGTAAGAGCATTTTTATCGGTGTTGTCTTGTATGCGTATGTGCAGGCTCTAAGAGTTTGATGATAAATTTTGTTTATTGGTTTGAGATTAGTTTTGGCAGAGCTGCCGTAAAGAAAGAGAGCTTAGTCAATTTTGCTTAATACTAGTGTTTTTACAAGATGGTGTCGATATGTGCAAAATTTCGAGTAGCTAAGTACCTAATGAAGTTAGCTCTGTGGGCAAGTGCTTTTTTTAAATTTAAAATATGTATGTTTTTTCCATGGGTAATTTTTTTCAAATTTTAGCACCCGATGTTTCTTACCAGTTTTGAATATCAATAAACACTTCTTGCAACATGTTGTTAATCTTTGCAATGTCATTGTTCTTAGCCAGTATGAGGTCTGGAATACAAAATTTTACTTCTCGATTCCCTATGTAGAAGTCTTC